>OY829508.1:16546587-17146587 GCA_963691665.1 Clepsis dumicolana
ACATATTTGATGCGAACGGTATGAGACCCGACGACAATAAGGTTAGGGCGATAAAGGAGATGCCGTCGCCAATAGACAGGAAAAGTTTGGAGAGGTTTTTAGGAGCTGTAAATTATCTTTCAAAATTTATACCGAACTATTCTCAAAGGGCGATTCCTCTTACGAATTTACTCAAAAAAGAGAATAGTTGGCGGTGGGAACACAGTGAGCAAAAAGCTTTCGGAGAATTAAAAGAAGCAGTGTGTAGTGCGGGAGTGCTAGCGCTGTACGACGTGGCGGCGCCGGCGCGGCTGTCGGTGGACGCGTCGCGCGACGCGCTGGGCGCCGTGCTGCTGCAGGGCGGCCGCCCCGTCGAGTTCGCGTCTCGCACGCTCACTGACGCTCAGCGCCGGTACGCGCAGGTTGAAAAAGAGCTCCTAGCGATCGTGTTTGCGTGCGAACGTTTCCATCAATACGTTTTCGGTAAAGAAAAGATTGTAGTGGAATCCGATCACAAGCCCCTCGAGAGCATTTTTAAGAAACCCTTGATGTCTGTCCCGGCACGCTTGCAGCGCATGATGTTGCGATTGCAACACTACGACCTCATTGTTCAGTACAAGCCGGGAAAGTACATGTACATTGCGGACACGTTGTCGCGTGCGCCGTTGCCCGATCTGTATAGCGAAGAGGTACATAAAAATAATTTGTATCAGGTTCAGTTGGTAGTAAACAGTTTACCAATATCGAATGATAAATTAACATTAATTAAAAAGGAGACTAAACGTGATTCAGAATGCTGTAAATTGAGCGAATATGTTAATTTGGGCTGGCCCGAACATAAGTCACAAGTGGCGAGTGATTTAAAAGTATATTGGTCTCTTAGAGAAGATTTTTTTATAGTGGATGATGTTATATTTAAAAATAATTTAGTGCTAATACCAAAGTCTTTAAGAGCTGAAATGTTAAAGATAATACACGAGGGTCACATGGGTATAGATCGGTGCAAGCGGCGCGCGCGCCAGGTTATGTATTGGCCTAATATGACGCGTGACATTGAAATGTTTGTAAGACGCTGTCATACCTGCCAGGAGCACTCAAACGCACCCGCCAAAGAGCCGCTGATTCCGATGGATATTCCCCAGCTGCCGTGGAACAAAGTAGGTTCGGATATATTTGAAATAAAAAAAAAAAAATTCTTATAATTGTTGATTATTACTCAAACTATGTGGAAGTGTGTCACCTACCGAATATTACATCAAAATCAGTTATAACTAGTATAAAGGAAATATTTTCACGACAGGGCATTCCTGAACTCTTTATAAGCGACAATGCCACTCAGTATAGTAGTCGCGAGTTCAAAGCGTTTGCGAGAGAATGGGGGTTCCACCATATCACGTCCTCACCGAATTACGCACAAGCCAACGGCAAAAGCGAGCGATCAGTCCAAACTGTCAAATTATTGCTCAAAAAGGCGATGGTTAGCAATGGTGATTTCAACTTAGCACTATTAAATTTTCGAAATACGCCGAGGGATGGCTTGAGCTCTCCTGCGCAGCTTCTGATGGGTCGTAGATTAAGATGTAAGCTACCAGTCCATCCAGAATTGTTAAAACCACAGCCCATTAACCCATCAGAATACCTTACTATGTTACGCAATCAGTCTAGAACCAAAGAGCATTATGATAAAAATTGCAAACAATTAACGCCACTTAATGTAGGCGATGAGGTAATATGTGTAGAGGGAAAAGCGAGGACTCGCGCGACTGTCGTAGCCAAGGCGGCGACTCCTCGCTCCTATATAATAAAGAATAATGTGGGGGGGAAATTTAGACGAAATCGCCGTCATTTAATAAAATGTGAGCCTACTGGCGAACCAGAGGCAGAGGCAATCGCGGAGCCCGCGCCCTCGCTGCACAGTGACGAGTTCGAGGACGCGTGCGAGCTTGCGGGTCACTCGGAGGATTGCAAATTTGAACCTAACGACCAAGGCAATACGGTCGATCAAACTAAATCGTTACCTACCGAGCAACCAACACGCTTAATAATGACAAGAAGCAAGGCGAAAAAAAAATAGTAATGCATAATTATATATATATAAATGTGTACCTATATATTATCATTGGTAAGGACCAACTAAATATATGGTCACTATTTATTCAGATAGCAAAAAAAAAAAAAAAAAAGAAGAAGTAAAGACCGATTTTTCCTGGTTTCTAAATGTCAGTTTTTTTTTTTTTTTTAGATCCTTAATAAGTACCTGTACATCAGTAGGTACTCAATAGGCACATTTTCTGTCGTGTGAATCTTAGCACCACTAATAACAGTAGGTACCTAATCAACATTAAATTCATAAAAAAAAAAAAAAAAGAAACATTAAATACATTTCTGTCTTCAGTAGGTACTTACTTGCCTATCTTCCTACAAGACACACACGACAGATATAGATTTAAGTTCATCTTAATGGTGGCGGTTCTAGGTAAATAAGGTACAGTAAGTATAATACATTAAGAATAATTGTCAGACATAAAATATTGTAACTATATTTAAAAAGGGAAGTTGGGCGTGTATATAGTTGCACTTATTAACTCAGTACAATTATTAATTAGTAAGTAGGTAGGTACGTGTAACAGGTAAGTTCAGCCAACTTATTAATTTACTTTGTTGTAGGTAAACTTAATTAAGTAGGTCCCTATTGTTCATAAACTTATTTTTGGGGGACATGTTGTGGGTAGATTTAAGTTATGCTATGACCCGCGCAAGAAGTAAATAAACCAATTGTTGTCGCACACTCGCCGTGTTTCATTGATTCATAACACTTAGTAAATGCTCAATAGGTTTTTTACAATCATTTTTAGATTCATACTATGCTTTCTTTACATTTTGATTTTTGCCATGAAAAACTTCTAAGAAACATCTAAAAAAGGTTAATGACTTTCAAGCAAGCAACACTGTACGCAAAATGTCAGTTGTTGTTAATAGCTCAGTGGCGCCATCGTTTCGTTTCAGCCAGAGTTTTGTTTCGTTCGCCGTCGCGTTTTTATGGTTTGTGAAGAAAAACAATTAAAATTCGCAATTTGAATAAGTGCGATGTGCATTTGTTATTAGTGTTTTTAATTGAGTTCAGATCGGACATTCTCAAAACTTCAGTGGTGTCTTCAAAGCAGCGAGGTTATAGGTAAGTAAGTATTATTCCGTCTGCTAACAAAACCGATCGATAATATAGAAAACTAATGTTTTATTAACATATTTCTCTATGAATTTGTCAATAATCTTGCAGATTAATGTAAAAGTTAGCGATGTAATTGTGTAAAACGCGTTGACCCATTTATGATTCCCACTTATCTGTACAACTTTCTACAATTACTAATTTAGGTAGGATCTACGTAGTATAGCAGACATATGTTCGCAAAACAAGTTTCGTAACCGCGATTACTAAATACATTCGCATATTAATAGTCTAACAGATATTTGAATGCGAGTTAGTGACCCATTTGAAATATTAGGTCCCATTATTTGTTAAGTAGCTATACATATTTTTATAGTGGAACGCGACTTGAATTAATTATAATACATTTTGCTGTGTTAAGCTGGATTTTGCCGAACGTTTCATTATAAGAAGAACATAAATACTGTTGAGTAAAATGAATGTTAAATACCTAGTTGGCTGGATAGGTACGGAGCTGGCCTTTATTTGGTTATTTACATTTTATTTCTGTTTATTGTTTTATAGTGTTAAAAAGCCGCATAGTAAGTAATTCTTTAAACTGTGCTTTATTATAAATAGCTATGTCCTCATGAGCTTTTACTTTTTCAATAAGATATATTATTGTAAAACAACCAGCTAGTGATAAATATGTTTTTTATAAATTCAAGTAAAACAACTGAATTTACTCACTTAACGGCTAAGTCTTATGGACTAAGTAACTTATTTATCTATAATTAAAAGAAATATTTCGAAGTGTTCCACAGTTCACAACTTGTGAGAAAAAATACACTTGATTTTTAAGAAACTGTTAAACTTTACGAAAGGTAATTTTCTGTTTGGTATTTTCATTGCATTAACATTCATGCTGACAATTTTTCAGCATTGAAATTGTTGAGTTCACTTAACTCTGCACAGTACCTACAGATGTCTGTTTTGGATTGTCTGATTTGTCCGAGTCCGAGACTAGGGGTGGTTGGTATACTATCTTTTTAACCGACTTCAAAAAAGGAGGAGGTTCTATGTTCCTTATAGGTAGGTACATAGAAGGGTTTTGTCTTTAAATTTCCCTATATTGTTATCTTTTTCTTCAGCCATTCTCAACCTGCAAGGTCTAGGCCTCCTTCAGTTTATATCATTTTTACCAGTTCTGAGACAGAACTGGACCCTGTACAATTAAGTATTTAGTGTATGTAAGGTATGTCCTCAACATTGAAGTACTTAGGTAGCTGAGTCTGATACTAGTCCATTATTGGTTGTATTGGGAAAGTTGAGAACCTATGCCATTATTCATTAACGTCACTCAAGCCTCCATTAGTTTAAATAGGTTTTGTCTCTTTCTTACTAATGGAAATGTCAATGTGACAAAAAAAGGACAAATGAACTTTAACAGCATTTAAAATGGGTTTAAGAATAACAGGGTTAGTGTTTGAATCCCATTCCAGTATTGCATTAGCAGTGATGATTCTTTTACTCGCTTCTAGTGTATGACCATGGTTCATTATTTTACCAATTGTTAGATAACAGATTACAATTTTTCAGATTTTTAATACCTAGAGAAAAATATTTTTCAACAAGGACCTCATTTTAGACTAATTAGATTTTTGAAAACTGGCATTTGTTGAGAAGTGCCACTGGAAATTCATTAGTCAGTTTTAGAGTCAAAGAACTTACTGTTAATAAGCCAATCCACATAAATAAATTCCAGATTAGTAATAAAATAGGAAGGAAATAACACTTTAATTGTCGATTTGGTTAATAATTATTAAGACTAAGGGCCTTATTCATAAACGTCACTCAAGCTTCCATTAGCTAAAATAGGTTTTGTCTTCTTCTTAGTAACGGAAATGTCAATGTGACAAAAAAGGACAAACGAACTTTAAGGGCATTTTAGTTAGAATAGGTTTATGAATAACACAGGGTTAGACAGTAGAAATAATGTTAATACTTAGGTAGGTACCTATCTGACTATTTAATTTTCATCTGATTAATAAAAGTCGGAAAGTAAAATCGTTATAATGGTTATAGCCATATGAATATGAATCTCGGCAATATTTCAGATGAAGGAATAGGTTCAACGACTTTTTCTAGCATAGGTATTTGCATAATAGTCCCTTACGGAGAAGTGGAGTCCTTGGCGATTCGCAGTAGGTACAAAGAGAGTTGCGTATCAACCAATCAAAAGTTCACCACACTGCTTCTAATTGGCAGGTAGGCATTGAAAATTGTCGCAATTTCAGGCAAGTTGCCTTACATTGTAAATTTCGCTGAACTTCGCTGGTATTTTAACGAAAAACATACTGCTGCTACGGAATAACTTTTACCTTAATTATATGTCAAGGTTCGGCGGTAAAACTCGTTAATATTTTCCTTTATTCGGGAATTTCTAGAAGTTTGTACTTACATACTTTTAAACTTTAAGTAATCAGCTCTTTTCTTCAACACTCGAAATACACAAATTAGTATCAAACAATAGGTATATTGATACCTATTGTTTGATACTAATTTGTGTATTTCCAGTGTTGTGACCTACCTAGGTAGATTTCGCCGGATATTTAGCCGCCTAACGATGTTTATCAGTGGTCCTGAATGTCTTATTTTTGGGACTTTCATTTCTCGCAATTTGATTAATTGCTTTGTAATGGCATAAGGCATTAGCGGGCAATTTATTGTTAATTCTATAGGAAAAGCTTACGGCGAATTGATCGTATTTATAACGGCTTATTGCGGTAGAACTGGCCAGCAAAATCTGACGTTTAATAAATCTATTGGATGGATTTATGATGAAAGGTGGTTGAGATGAAAAAGTTTCCAATGGAATATCGGTTTTCAGACGAACAAGCTACCTATCATAGGATAATAGAGCTGCGGAGGTAGAGTTGTAATTCACGCGTTTCCAGTTTCTATTGTACCTACATTAAGTACCTACCTACATCTACGCGTCTGCATCTGCGTCTTTGATACCGCTTTAAATTTGTTTTATCTCTGATTAAGTACAAGTTCTTAAAAAACCCGCCAAGTGCGAGTCGGACTCGCGCACGAGGGTTCCGTAGAAAGATTTGAACGCTTTTCCCCAGTGTTTTAAGAAGTCCAGTGTTAGCAGAGCCCTGCTCTTAAGCAAAATGTACGCAGTGTGCGGTCAACTTATATTGGTCTGCGAAATCTACAGACAGACATAAAAATTTAGGATTTTGAGACTTTTCGTAGTGGTTGTGCTATAAGAGCTACCTTCATACCAAATTTCAAGTTTCTAGGACAACTGGAAGTACCCTTTTGGTTACCTAAAAACGGCAATTTGTATGGAAACGACTTTTTAATGACTGTATCTTTTGATTGCGTTGACTTAGATGCTTTGTTCGCAACGTGTCGTCCAGGCACCTATTTCCCCAACGTTACATTGGCAAAAATTTACAGTTTACAATGACAATTCGATCTACACTTCATTGCCAATATGAAGCGCCCTTAAACGAAAACGTTTCAAGCCAGCAGTTTACGCCAAATTGTCATTATGACCTGACATTTGTAAATTTGGTAAAATGAGGCCAAGAAAAACGTAAACTTTCAACAGTAATGGACGGAGCAGCAGACTGCTTTACACGAAGTTGAGCGAGCGGTAGGTAGGTAGGCGATAGGTTTTGTAGCGTACCTAGGTAATTAGTAACTTGCAAGTTTCGGCCACATTATACCTAGGTAGGTCAAGAAATTTTTAAAAGTCGTTATTTGGAGACCATCTTCGGTGGAATTTGCTACTCAAAATAACAATGATGAAATTAATTATTTAAGTAGGTAGCTAGCAGGTATTATAGGTAGTTAAAATCGTACGTATCAAGGTAAAAGACACCGGCTGTCTAGACACTAGACTAGATATTCCACCAGTCCATCACATAAGTCATAATTAATTATGTATGCCTCAATGACTGAGTTGCCCTTATAGCCTAAGACCTTACAACTTCAAGTTTCCTCCTATTTTTTTTTTCAATTCACATGTAAAACAGCTTCCATCATTATTTCGCTTCAAGACAGGTGACTTAGAAAATCTATCTTCGGCTCTGTTCCAATAAGTAGAGCTGGCATCTTGTCGCTTGCTCGAGCCAGTGAGATATTTTCCATCACATAAAGCAAATAGTCGCTTATATTGCTTTTATAATAAAGTCTCATCTGGCTGACTAGACTTTATATTTTACAAAGATCTAAGCGGACTAAATAAAGGTGAAGGACTAGAACTCGCCCATTAATTATCATGTCATTCAGACGTTTTAGGCAAACTACCTATATTGGGTGCTGGATATGCAGGCTTTCCAAAACTTATAAGTATACTTCTACAACTAGCGCAGCGACCCTGCCCGGCTTCGCACGGTTACGGCTACTTAGAAGTTTAATTAGAATGTCATCATCATATCAGACGGAAAACATCCACATTCCACTGCTGGACATAGAACTTTCCTAAGGATCTCCACGGCAATCGGTTTTGTGCTACCCGCAGCCAATTAATGTATTCGGAAGAAATGTTTATCCATGCCTATATGATGGTAAAAATTGCATCTAAATCCGTTCTGTATTAGTTTTGAGTTTATCGCGTTCGGTCAGACAGACAGACGGGCGGGGTATGTAGTGATGTACGATCGCAGCTTTCGAGGTTTACGGGAATCTATTTGGATTTTATTGATTAGGAAAAGTTGCTGAGAGCTCGGTTAGCAGTCTCGTACTGTTAATAATAGTAGATTGTACACCAAGGGGATAAAGCACTGTTTTATGTCACGGGGGCGATATTGAATACTGAGCGTAACGAAGGACTGCAGATTTAATGTTATAAATATAATGTTATAAGTATAAATGTTATGAGTTAATTCCTGAGCGAAGCGAGGGAATTAAGACTGAGTCCTGAGTGCAGCGAAGGATTTAATCGCGCCCAAGACAAAACATATTTATCTCCGAGGAGTATAGTCTACTTTTCTCACCTATTGCGAGACAATAAAAAGAAAGGCCACTAGAAACAGCATTTTATTAAAATTATTTTAGTACTAAATTACATTCAATTGGTATCTACAGTAAATTGCGAATAAAATTACAAATTACTGTAACTTAGCTACAAAAAAATCTGTTTGTGTGGATATTAGAGGGGCGTAAAGCTTTGTAGATACTTTTCGACAATTCTTGCATACACATAACTATAACAATAATCACAGCTATATTTATAGTTGTTGGTAGGTATCAATAAAAAAGCTTGCGATTGTATAGGTGGAATATTTTAAATGTATGCCTTAAAATTAGGCTTTTGTTTTCGTATTTTCAGTTTTTGTAGTTTTATTTACTACTAGCTGTTGCTCGCGACTTCGTCTGCGTAGAATTCGGTTATCGCTATCCCGCGGAAAATATATAATTTTCCGCGATGAAAGATAGCCTCTATGTATTAAATGTATTAATCTAGGGTATAAGCTATACCCATTACAAATTTCATCCAAATCCCGCCGCCGCAAATCTAGCCGTTGCAGCGTGAAGAAGTAACAAACATACTAACTCACTCACAAACTTTCGCATTTATAATATTAGTAGAAAAGTGCTGCGGCGTCTTGCAAGGCTCGCGGCTTTTGTTTTAATTGGCCATGACCAACTCGATTTTCAGAGACGTTCGAATTTTAACGAAATTGAACTTTAAGACCATAACAATAAGAACTAAGAGAAGTACATATCACATTATTACCCGGCGGGTTATAATGAAATTCAGTACAATATTACTGACCGGCTAAAGCCAAAGGGGTATAATGACTTGCTTTGAGTGAAGTTTGCATGATATTTAATGAGGCATTGTCGAGCAGGTGGTGTGAAAAAGTAATTCACAAAAAAAACTTGCGGGGAAGGCCTCCACGTTTTATTCGCCCTCGTTCACTTTAAAAACACTTTCTAGACCAGTCCGTTAAAAAGCTGTAATTTAGAAAAAGAATTCTGTTTACGCGAACAGGGAACCGCGATTTTACTCCAAACATTAGGAAAACATGAGGCGCTCATTTTTTTAAAAGTCTCTAATATGATTTTAAAGTCCTCCCCTGCGGTTGTAAATTGTAAATAAACGAATAAAAAAGATATGTCGTTCGAATTAACTCATTTGGAAGCATCCCGCGTCGCGGCCGTGTCATTCGCTCACCCGTCTCTGTCACGCAAACACATGATACTGTTTTTATTATAACAGCGTAATGGAATTTACTACCTGATCATGTTTTGGTTTTAATAAATTTGTTTCATTTGCTTTTCGTGCACTTGGCTCCAAACATTAGTCGACCAAAAAAAAAGCTTTGTGTTACGTGAGCTTAATGGCAGAAAGTTGTTATGACATCATTTCATTTTCGTCTCGTCTCTTGCTCACTGTAATTGGGTCATGTCAGAAAGATTATCAAGTAATTAGACGTTTTTTCTTTAAGCTACAAGGATCATCAAGATTTTTCAACAAGGTCTCAATAGTTGACGACCTGCTATTCTAGTGACTAGAGAGCCTAACTACAAATCTTGAGGTCCCGGGTTCCATTTCCATACCCGGTCGGTGCAGATATTTATAAGATGAATCGGTACGATATGCTTGCTCTCGAGTCTTGGGTGTATGTATTTTAAGTATGTTTATCCGTTGTCTAGTACCCATAACAAGCTCTTCTTAATTTGGGACTAGGTCAATGGTGTCGATTATCTCACCATATTTATTTATTTTAATTTTATTTAGTAACCTTCAGTTAATTATGACAATGTATCTACATTGTGTATGTGTAGAGATGATTGTACTCCTATCGATTTTAAACGTCCGAGGATAAGGCTTGGTGCATCGCTGTCATCATAGACAAAATAGATTACTGACTCAGCCTTACTTTAGACTTGCCTGAGGCATTGGTGTCTGAATCATACCAGTACTACCCTGTCCTGCCCTGCCTGCCTGTGTCCTGTTTTTTTTTAGTACAATAATGTGTTTACTTACTTACTTACTACTACTACTAAGTACTAAATACTTTGCTATGAAAACAGACTTTTAATCAAGTTAAGTATTATTTAAAATATTATCAAAATATACCACGCTTTTTATGAGCTCATCCATTGAACAATATTATTATGATTATTATGAGAGGTAGGTACAGTGTGACACAAAATTCATTTGGCATCTGAAGTTTACGTTTATATTGTAGAAGCATTTTTCATGAACGACGCCATAAATAGTTAAGGTAGGTATGTAAGCTTTTCTACCTCTATCTCTCTATACCCTTCAATTCTACCCAAAGTTACGCCTAAAGGTTGTGACGCAGGTGCGCTGGCTGCGATCGTTTTCCAAACGGCGGTTTTTCCGACATTAAATTTGAATATGCCATTACTTTGGGGCTTTCTTGTTATTCCAGTTCTTTGCATTAAATCCACTGGTACAAGTACTCAACTCTTTACGATTACGTTTCGTGTAATAATAAAACATTATATTTTACTGTAATTACTTGGTCGTTACTTTTTAGAACTTTGGCGATCTGTGCGTCGCTGATGTAATTGATGATTTAATGTTGTTAATTCACTTGGGTAGTGGATTTGGTAATAATGACTCTGTGGTCGGGTTTGTTGCTTTCTTATTTAGCTACAAACATTGAACCATTCGTAAATTGAATTGAACTTAATGTGAAATGTGAACGGAAAGATCGGTCTCACGGATGTGCAAAGTTCGTCACAACTAAGTTCTTAATTACTACCCAATAATCGGGAAGCCATAAAAATCGAAACATGTCGGCCTTAAGTTTAAAGATCATTTATTCCCATTATGAATTTACATTCACTTATATGAGAACTTAATACTAAAATACGAGGGGCGGCTGATAAGTAATCTCCTTGGTCAGAAATATATACAAAAATAATGCTGGCTGGTATGGATTTATATTTATTTGTTATTCTATTTTCAAAATGTATTACATTCATTTGTTTATTGCATCACGTTTATTTGTCTCCTACAATTATTTCAAACATGTCGGTAGAAAAAGTGAAAATGGATAAAATCGAGCAGCGTGCGGTGATTAAGTTTTTGATTAAAGAAGGGAATACGCCTTCGGAGATCAGACAGCGTATGTCACGTGTGTTTGGCAGTTCCTGTTCTTCCGAATTTATTATAAAGTTTTGGTCAAAGCAGTTTAGGTTAGGTCGTGAGAGCCTGGAAGATGATCCTCGTAGCGGAAGACCAGTTTCGGCCGTCACCGATGAAAATGTAGCCACGGTGAAAAAAAATATATTAGAGGACCGACGAGTGAAGCAGTGGGAGATAGCTAGAGATGTGGGCGTCAGTAAAGAGCGAGTCAATGAAATAATTCATGAGCATTTGAACATATCCAAGGTTAGTGCACGTTGGGTCCCCAGAATGTTGACTGCATTTGACATGGAGAGGCGTGTCAAATGTTGCGAAGAGTTTTTGGACATGAGTCGAGGGAAAGAAGGAGAAATAATTTCTAGAATTGTAACATGTGATGAGACTTGGATTCGACAATGGGACCCGGAAAGTAAGCAAGAGTCGTTACAGTGGAAATTTAAGGATGAGAGGCCGCCTCGGAAATTCAAGGTCTGTCCATCGGCAGGTAAACTTATGGCTACAATCTTTTGGGGCACAGAAGGGATTTTGCTCATAGATTATTTATCGAAGAAAACTACAATGAATGCTGATTATTACTCAAACTTACTATATCAACTAAGAGAGACAATAAAAGAAAAACGGCGAGGTAAACTAAGCAAAGGAGTTCTGATTTTCCACGATAACGCACCAGTGCATACCGCCCGCACAACGAAGCTAGCAATTAAAGACAATGGCTTCGAAACCATTGACCACCCCCCTTATAGTCCAGATTTAGCCCCCTGTGACTATTTTCTGTTTAGACTTCTCAAGAAAGACCTCAGGGGACGAAGGTTTATGACCGATGACGAAATGAAAGCTGCGGTTACTGACTTTTTTGACGACAAACCGAAAGTTTTTTTTTAATGGTTAAACCATTTCATTCAATATTTGAAAAAAATCATGAGTGCATTTTACTAGCAGGGGACTATATAGAAAAATAAAAAAAAATTAGCCACGACAGTCTTTTGTTTCATTGTTAGGTAGATTACTTTTCAGCCGCCCCTCGTACATGCAAAGAGCGCAATAACAAAATAAAAACAGGTAGATTGCACGACACTCATTTATTCGACAACATCTTGCCGATACATTATTATGCTCTTATTCTCGTTTAATTAAGTTTCAATTAACTCCAGTTTGTACATAATGTATCAATCTGCAATACCACCAATCAAGCAACAACTTTAGTCAATAACTTTCCCGTCTGTGGTCATGACATAACTCAACAGCAATTTGCTTTAAAAGAAACTGCCTTTGGACAAGCACGCTTTATTTAGTAAAGACAGCCTATTTTCCTTGCTCTTTTAAAATCGCTTGTAATAGGATACAAAGTGGGTCTAATTGAGAGGCTATGAGCTGGAAGATTGTCCGTTTGATTAACTTTGAAAGCTCTGACAAAACCACCAACGGCCCCGAGTTCCCTCTTTCCATTCACTCCGCCATAATTTTAATCTGATTTTTCTTTCAGAGATTTCGTGTTCGGTCTTTATTTTTAATAGATGAGGGTTTTAAATTTTGTAACCCTTCCTTTTGAAACTTGGTTTTTTCGACTTTTCGGAGATTGAATTAACAATTGCATTAGTTCTTGGTTATTTTACTTCAGAAAAGTTTTTTTTTTGTTAAGACTACATACTCGAAAACACAGCAGAAACGTGCTAAAGAAATCTCCTACTATCTTAAGCCGGGACGTGATTATGGGAGAATATCATCTTAATATTAGCCAGGGAATCTTATAGGGAGGAAAATCTCCTAGATAGGTAACGTAATTATGCATTAAGCAACCCCTAACCTCATTAACGCACTGCATGATAAAGTAAGCCACTATTATCCAGCAGTTTTGATAGTGTATTTAGTTCGCGCGGTTTCAGAACGGTTCCCCGCTTTGGAAACTTTAATTACACACACATGACTCGCCAAAACGCTTTGTTATGGTTTTTGAACGCGTATGTTAGGCTCCGGTGTCCGTAGTTACGGCGGTTGGTACGAAAATGTTTCGAACTTTGCGTTGTGTAATATCAAATAAATTATTTACATATTTTGTTAAAGCATGCATATGTTTACTTAGAACTCCAGGTCATTAAAATAAAATTGTAACTTTTTCATGCCACTGCCCTTGACGTTAAAAACAGTTTTGAGATTAATGAATTAAAAACAATTACTTGGCTCACCCGCGAATTTGCCCGAATTGCTTTGCTTTGCTTTTTCGCGGGTGAGCAAAGTAATTGTTTTTAGTTCATAAATATGGACCTCCGCAAAGTAACGCCTGATTCAATAAAGTTTTGAGATTATATGTTATGTATATGTAGATGATATTTCGCTTCGTTCCCAATTTCATTTGCAATGGTATCATCATCCTCATCATGCCAGCCGAAAGAGGTCCACTGCTGGACATAGGCCTCCCCCAAGGCTCTCCACTCAGACCGGTCTTGTGCTTTCCGCATCCACCGCGGTCCTACAATCTTTACCAGGTCGTCGCTCCATCTTGTTGGAGGGCTACCGACAGCTCGTCTCCCGGTCCGTGGACGCCATTCGAGAACCTTCTGACCCCATCGGCCACCAGTCCTGAGAGCAATGTGCCCCGCCCACTGCCACATAAGTTTCGCAATTCTTCGGGCTATGTCGGTAACCTTAGTTAGTTCTACTTCGGATATCATCATTTCTGATTCTATTCCGTAGAGAAACCCAGAGCATAGCCCTCTCCATCGCCCTCTGAGTGACTTTGAGCTTCCTTATGAGGCCCATCGTTAGCGCCCACGTCTTAGATCCATAAGTCATCACTGGCACCACACACTGGTCAAAGACTTTTGACTTCAAACACTGCGGTAATTTGGATGAAATAATGGTATACCTAAATGAATATTCCTTACTTGATATGTGACCTGCAATACCAACGCGAATAAATCGGCTCTAAAATTGAAGCCGTATATAAAGCCGCTTGAAACAATGATGCACACTAATTAAAACTTTCATACAGTTTTGTTTGTTTTAGTTGTCAACTGTGCAATACCGAAAAGTTACGTTCCGCGTTTAAAGCCATACATAATTGCAAATATGGAACTGAGAGTTTAAATTTAATTCCGCGCTCGTATAAGTGCTCGATATTGAAACTGAAGCTCTTTTATGTACGTTGAAGTGTTTACGTTAAAAAATTGTATCTATTTGAGCATTTTGTTTAGTCTTTTTTGCAGTGTAAATTTTACCGTGCCGAAACTATAAGATATTATATTATAGCTTCTGATGCGCCCGGTGGGATCTTCTGTAACTGGGTCCTTAAAACCCAAAACTTAGTCCTGCGGTCTGGTCATATTTGCGCTCCCAAAGTGTGCGTGTGCCTTTCACCGCTGGCAAACCCCCAGTTATATATAGTTACTGAAACTTGATTACCGTTCATGATTACGATTTTCTCCAGTAGTAAAAGCAAAATCTCAAAAATGCGGTTTAAGTCGCACAAGCCGGTAAAACATTTACAGTATACATAAATACGTATATTTATTATTATGTTCGGTTCGTCATTGTCGGTCCTCCACGCGAACCGGACGGCCGCACGGAACATCATTCAATCATTTGTCTTGGCATTTAGTTGAATTACATGGCGCCCTACTTAATCTCCACGTACCAACGTACTTAAGACCACGGTAACCGTTCCTTTGTCGTCGTTATAAATTGTTTTGGGAACATCCACAAGATTAATAGTTGTTGAGTTCCCGACACGTGCTAAGTGAAAGACCCTCTAAAGTTAAGCCGGTGGAATTTCTGCTGTTTGTTTATTAAGTTTATTCAGAGTTTTGACAGGAGTTGCCTTCCTTTAAGATTTTTTAACTTGAAATAACTTTTTAGGTGTCCAACCAACCAATCCACAACGTCGTTGGATTGTTGTAATTTGTCTCTATCTGTAGTTATTGCCCTGTAGTCGTTTTTAGTTTAGCTATTCTAATTGCTAGTTTAAACGAATGTTTGTGTTTTATAATATTAAGTATTACTCATAAAAATATTCGATCGCTTTTACTGCATTCTTACGATATGCAATCAGTATCGTTATTATTATTTATGTTTTTACGCCAATTTTATTCACCCGCCGATAATGACGTTCCTGGATATCGCAGAATCGCAACGACACATTCAGTTCATTTTAATGGCTTTTAAACAGCAAAAGAAATTACTTAGGGCGCGTAGAGACGACGTTAAAAGCTTTTATGCTTTCCGGACAACGGCAGCCCGAGTGAAACTCTTCGCATAAATTATCTGTATTGCTCGCAACTGAATTGCAAGCGATAAGTTCGCGAGTTGAAATGTTAGATGTTGTTAGAAGTGTTCCAATCTCTGCAAACAATGTTCAAAAGTATATTAACGACATCGGTATTCATGTCAAAATTAATGATCGGAGCATATCGATGTAATTGCTTCCCGGCTTACACGCTCATATATGCTTATATATGTGACGTTGGCGCCGCGTGCGTTAAGATTTATGTAGTACTCTGGATGTACATATGAGGGCACACTTGAGCTACGAGGCAGCTATACGCCTTAATTGGTGTCGCCGAGCGCGTTTTGTTATGTAAATGAGCGCACATTGTTCCTTAATTTTCCCAAACATTTCACCAATAAATTCAGTTAAATTACTATGAATGACCTGACGTTAAAACAAAGACATTTCTCCTTATTTAATTAGGAAATTTTCATTCGTTGGCTTCTGTAGCAGAGTGAATTCAGTTTAAAGGAATCGTAAGAAATGGAGAGCAGGTGGCTGGGAGTAGCGATAAATAACGTGTACATAAAGCTGCTTAAAACTTGCACGGAAAAGATACGCTGGAGACGTCAGGTTCTTTGGTTAAAATTCACGCCACGGTGTTTACAGTTCTCGTCTATTTATTTAGCCATTTCTTTTTTATGACGCCATTTGTTTTGTTGAACAAACCTGCATAATGGTGGAAAGTTTGCCCGCTTGGTTAACGAGTGTTGGTCCGAGTACAATGCAGAATGGGATTAGGCGGCTTTCTGTGCCCTAAGCACGACTTGTCGAATCCTGCGTTACGTTACGGTTATCGTATCGAGATCGAGAAATCTCATACTAAATTTTAGTTCCAAATACGCTCACGGGCGGGCGCTGTTCCAAAAGTCATACAAACTCGTTATAGTTTACTATTCGAGTTTACGTGACGCAGGATTCGACAAGTCGTGCTTAGGGCACAGATTTCCCTTCCATCGGTTGCTGATAGGTGACCTAACGAACTGTGCATCAATAGGATTAGTTGACAATCCGCATTTCGGATTGGATGGATAGTTTAGTTTAATGAAAACACTGGAAACACGTTCTGTGAATAACATTTCCTTTGGTCATGAAAACCTTAACAGACTTGTTTTAAATGTCTTTCTAGTTGTGATGAAGTTCTTATTAAAAGTGTTTCATCACAGTCATTGCTTTTATTTTGTTCTCTTAAGTAAGCATTTAAACTTGGCCTCTAAGATTGTCCGATAAGCCATTTGCCATAAGTTTCCTTACAAAAAAAGTTAGGTACGTACAGTTCATATTTAAAGGTAAATTATAAGATAGCCTTTGAGGACTAAGTAAGTACTTGTCCAAGTGTTTCATTATACTGACTTATATTAATCCTACTCTCGCAGAATATAAAATACACTTCCAAAAGTTCATATTCACAAGATTTTGATCACGTACAGATATAATGGCCGGGTGTAGTGCAACTAAGGATTTCATTTCACACAATTTTCACTCACGAATACTTTTAACCGGGCTATAGGGCAGGGATGGCGAACCAATAACACGCGTACCATAGTGGCACGAGACCAAATTATTTGGGCAAGCCTCGATGAGGGCTCTCGCGAGTCAAAAATCCGCTGGAATCGCTAGTGTTGAGTTAGGTCTATCTCATCATCATAGCCGAAAGACGTCCACTGCTGGACATAGGCCTCCCCCAAGGCTCTCCACTCAGATCAGTCTTGTGCTTTCCGCAACCACCGCGGTCCCGCAATCTTTACTAGGTCGTCGCTCCATCTTTGGAGGCCTACCGACAGCTCGTCTCCCGGTCCGTGGACGCCATTCGAGAACCTTCTGGCCCCACCGGCCATCAGTTCTGCAAGCAATGTGCCCCGCCCACTGCCACTTAAGTTTCGCAATTCTTCGGGCTATGTCGGTAACTTCAGTTCTACTGCGGATATCATAATTTCTGATTCTGTCCCGCAGAGAAACCCCGAGCATAGCCCTCTCCATCGCCCTCTGAGTGACTTTGAGCTTCCTTATGAGGCCCATCGTTAGCGCCCACGTCTCAGATCCGTAGGTCTATCTGTCATTCTCCAACAATGAGAGACAAGCTACTGGCCTATGATTGGTGGAAATTGAGAGATAGACCTCAGTCGACAGCTAATCCTAGCGGATTTTTGACTCGCGATAGCCCTCATTGCGTACTAAACTTGATTGACAGTTTTATGTTTTAAAAACTTTTAGATTACATAAACTTCACAAGTATAATAATATTTTCCTTGTGCTTGTTTGTTTGTTTTGGCTGTAATTCAAATATTGCAAGTTAATCTGGACCCACTTTCAGCTATTCAGTGCTCAGACTGACCTGAAATTTGGTACAAGTACCTATAGAGCTACAATAACAATGCTGTTATCAGCAAAAACCTTGTGTTAAAAAGGATTTTTAGCCAAAATACTTGCTGTCTATTAAATTTCTATTTCACGTCTTATCCAAATTATGTATTTTTATAATAAAAATGGCACCCTGCTATAGAGTATTATATTAAGTCAAAGCCAATAAAATCATTAATATTAAATTTGTCTTCACCTTTAAATAAAATTCTTACTAAAAAAAAACACGATTTGAAAGAGAACTTTTACGCTACGACCCTAACAATATAAGACAAGCAAGAATGAACTGACTACGTAGTAACACTGATGTGTGATGTACTGATGTATTTTGTTGCAGGAAATGAGATACCTGCTTTGTAGGTAGCGGGTCGTTTATTAGTCTGGCTGGGAATGTTTTATGCTCTGCGCTTTATTATACCGTTTTACGACCTCGATGTATCGTTTTGACGTGAAGCGTCTACTCTGATACCTGAGTACTAGTACTGCACGACACAACATATACAACTTAACTAGTGCACAGACTCGAATACAATGTGATGCGACAGCAAAAGCGATGCGTTCCATCTCTATAAAGAGACATCATCAAGCAAACTCGATTCGACGTACAGAGGGTCGAGCACGACTTTTCGAATCCTGCGTAACGTTACGGTTATCGTATCGATACACCTCATACTAAATTTTAGTTCCAGATACGCTCACGGGCGGGCGCTGTTCCAAACGTCATACAAACTCGATAACGTTTATTATTCGATGTTACGTGACGCAGGTTTCGAAAAGTCATGCTCGACCCTCTGAGCAAAGTTGCACCTAAATAAAGAAAGTATCGAAACGCATTTAATATTACAACTTCTCTGTGTAAATTTAAGAAGTCTCTCTATTTATGTTCACATAATTTTAGTTTTCATCACACTTGCTCGTAAAGCGTTGTATTGTACGCAGGCATACTGAAGGACAACGGCCTAAATTATTCTTACGGGAGTAATAGGTAATTTGTAATTTTCCCAAGGGAGTAATGAGTCTAGTTTTAAAAAATATGGCGTTCACTCGTAGGTAGGTATAATATGTCATTCCACACTAAGGAGGTTTTAAATAAAACATGTTTTTTTTACGTTTCCCAGAAATAAGTATTACTTAATTTAAACGTTATTATTGTGTTTTAAAACTATTTGAGTTTACTTTGCAATTATTTCAGTGAATTTTATTTTGAAAACGATAAAAACTGGCTGTATGGGTCTTTCCAGTTTCTAAACGTGTTTTTTATTATTATCTGTGGAAGTACTGGAAGTCTGAAGTCTCCATTGAAAAAAGTTGACAATCTCAAAACAATTATTTGTTGCCGACTGCTGAGTTTATATTTATAATCGTTATACTTAATCTAATATTTACGGAGGTACTGCCTGTACTTAGTAAAATATGTCTTCTGTATGTGAAGACCAAACTTTTAATAAATAGATTTTTTGCCTTTTGGTTGTATGTATTTATTTCCTCGCAAATGTGATGAAAAACATTGTGTGTATCACGGGCAGTAAGGGTATTACAAACTCAAGTCATTAAAAGCCCTCCGCCTTCGGCGTCGGCCTTCTATTAGACTTTCGTTAGTAATACCCTTCTTACCGCCCTTCATGCACAATGTACTATAATGTTAAAAGCATACTTTGTCTCCAGAATTTTTGAACTTTTTGTACAATTGAAGACAGCCCACAAACTTGACAACTTCCTCCAACTAACCGTCGTCAACTTATGCCCTCAGCAGACATAGTTGAGCAAATATTTCGTAAAGTCTACGACCCCCACCTCTTCAGCTTGAGAACCATGAACCCCCTCTACTTAAGGATCCACAAGTTTCTTGAGCTCCTAATGTCTGTCATTTGTTTTCAAGTCGTGTGACTTGAAGCAAACTTAAAGTCTGGGCGTAATAGTACAACTATTGTTAGTGGTTAGCGACCCTGACTACGAAGCTTGAGGTCCCGGGTTCGAATCCCGGTCGGGGCAGATGTTTAATATGTATATAAGTATGTATTTATCTATATAAGTATGTTTATCCGTTGTCTAGTACCCATAGTACAGGCTTTGCCTAGTTTGAGACTAGGTCTATTGGTGTCAATTTGTCCCATGATATTTATTTATTTATTTTTATACTATTAGTTTCCCTTCATTCCTTAAAATCTTTACTATTAAATAGCAAATTCAAAGTCAAAGACGAGAAGAGAGATTTCGGACAATAATAACTATTTCTTTGCAAAATCTTGTTAGCAGTTTTGAACCCTAGTTTTAAAACCTAATATTTTTTAGTCTGTTAAAAAACAAAGCTCTAAGAAAGTAAGTTTCTGTAAAAATATAAAAATGACAAATTAATCACCCTTGTAAGTGCAAAAGCCTGTCGCTAGCCCCTTCGCGTCTGTTTGACTACTTCAGTATCAACACCAACACACACGCCTTTAAGAATATGGGGTTGCTATAGAATACGATTATATGTAGAGTTACTAAGAGACTAATAACTAAAGAAGAAAGAACTAAACTAAATTAAAGCAAAACCGCTTTGAAAATGCTGTGTATTTCATAGTTTGCTTTAATAATGACTATAATATCGATTAACATAAAACTACCGTGAGACTCAATCATAGTGAAATAAAGGTCAGTCAGTTTACGTCTCGCCACCGGCGTGGCGTGTGCTCTCAGAGGAAGGACTACGGATTACGCCGAAACTTGTCGAGCTATACTCGACTGACATACCTGAGTGATCCGTTTATTTCACTATAATATCGATTTTTATAATCTTGCAAAATATCTTGTTTTAAGATGGTTCTAATCAAATTTTTTGAGGTGCTTTGAAATTCAAAGCTAGATCTGGGGAATTTCAGAAATTGGGTACAACTAACAAAATTATCGCTTTAAAATAAAACTTCACAGTGGAATATTTTAATGAATGAGATTAAATAGCTTATTTAAGCTGGTTTCTCATTATTAGTATTATTTTCTAATTAAAGTGTTATTAATGGAGATAAAGGAAATTTAAAGTAAGTAGAGTTAGATTTGGCGTCTGTTTTGTTACCATGGTTAAAACTGAATATTTAAAAAACTACAAATGTTTCATAAATTGCAATTTATTTATTGGATAAATTAACTAATCAAAAAGAATCAGGATTATAAAAAAATATATAAAACGCATTTTTCTCTGTTTTGTTACCAAGGGGAAAAAGAAAAATACGTTTTCAATGTTGACAACGTTCAATAAGTAATAGCAAATCAAAAATAGAAACATAAAATTCCAGGTACAGACAGCGTCAGAGAAAACGACCCCCCTCTGGTAATGAC
The DNA here is from genome assembly GCA_963691665.1 of Clepsis dumicolana. Classification (NCBI taxonomy): domain Eukaryota; kingdom Metazoa; phylum Arthropoda; class Insecta; order Lepidoptera; family Tortricidae; genus Clepsis; species Clepsis dumicolana. The sequence goes on from OY829508.1 coordinate 16,567,798, forward strand.
ATGAAAGCGTTCAAGTTTTTGTCGGCTAACGCAGTAAGCAAGTTGGTCTAGTCGTTAGTCGATCGGCCTCGCAGTACTGAGGTACGACAGGTAACTTTTTGCTTTTATTTTTGTTTTCATTATTTAATCATTGACTATTATTTAAGAGCTCTTTGCTGAAGTAGGTATGAGGTATACAATACAAGAAAAGATAGGCATGTTACAAACACAATATTTGTTTATTTATTTACATTTGTAGGACTTTAATCCATAGATTCCTGGTTCAGTATACAGTTTTCTATATGTGTTAAAATATGGCCATTTACTTAAGTTTTCAATCGAACTAAATTTACTAACAACACAAATGGATACATGAGTCACGTTTCGCTTATAGTTATTTCTAGAAACATAGTTACAACATTTATTTAAGCTGCTAACATTAGCTAATTGTGCCTGTGAATCACTGAGAAAGAACCAACATGCTAAACTATTATAGTATAGCAATTTATATCTTTCTCTTTTATCACAATTTCACAACACTTCTAACACAACATTAAAAACAATACCTATGTGCACATGGTTCATCATTAACACATGAATACTCGTAAACAAGGGTAGCCTGATTGATAATATTAATGAGGGTTTGTCTATTATTGATTAAAAATTAGTAAATATAACTATTTCGTTACTCCTGTCGAAATTTAAATAACGAAATTTTTTTTTCTGGGGGTTTATAATTAAGTATGGATGTTCGCCGCGTGTAGATGCCGTCGAATTGTGCTAAGAGGCACCCCAAAAGTTTCAGCACTTGAGCGTATAGATTTGAAGGGACTTGCACTTCTACTGAGTGAACTTGCACTATATTACGGTGTGAGCTCTTTTTCGTCGGTGTAAGCCATAGCGAGGGACAATAAGGGTGTACTGCCCCCCCCCCCCTCTGCCTTCCAGCTACTCCCTAACTAACTACCCCTCCCTCCCCTCAAGACCTACCTCTACCCCTAACGCCTTATCCCTACCTACCTCTACGGAGACCTATCTGCCCTACTAAATACCTATTTACATAACATTAATTAATGGGATTCATCCTATTAAAATACACTATAATTTCCCATGTAAGTTAATTTACCTTGTTTAAGTCATAAAATTGGCCAGGTGATCGCTAGTGGTTAAAAATTAAGAACCTACGTTATAACCGTAAACGTAACCCTTTAGTACTTTTAGTATAATGGAAAATAGTGTAAATTATTACATAGCTTAATAAAATAGTTAATGAAGAAAATAAGTTCATTTTCATGATAATTGTCAGACAGTAGTCTGTGTAGCGGCGTGATCCAGCTACTGTGGATTTTTGGTATTCAGCCAAAGATGATAGGGATGCAATTAATTAAAACAAGATGTCTGTTAGCCAGTAGCTCAAGAAAAAGTGCATGTAATGTTCTAAAATTATACTAAAAAAAGGAAAGGGGTGAGGGAACAATTAACCAATCCGCAAACGTCACGACACACATCACTTCACTTTCATTGGACGAAGAAATCGCGTTAGTTCATGATCTATCCGTAAGGGGGCGCCTCCGTCGTGTGAGTTGCGATGAGCTTTGATCCCAAACAGTCTGTAAAATGTTTAAATTTGCAAAAGGAACTTTACTACGCAGCTAAAGTTCGGAGGCCCACTCCCCGCCTCCGAAAGTGGCCTAACGACACCGTACAGGGGCTCAGCCTCCTCTGCGATGGCTCTGAAGGAGCATACTACATAATTCCTTTTCGTGTAGTAAAACACTTCATCATATTATAAGAGAGGACATTCAAAGGGGCGTCAGTTTATAGTCTGGAGATATTCCTAGACAAAACCTGTGATCTCAATATTCCTGCAGTAGCAAATTAGAATTCAGTAGTCAACATAGACTTTGATCAATTAGGTACATTGATCAATAATAGCTATCGGAACACCTGGTACCGAAAAGCGTTGAACTTGCGTCTGCCTTTGTTCTAGTCAAAATGACTGTTCAAGGTTATTTTTATAGAAGATAATTATCAGTAAGGTTTCTACCTTTAAAATAATATAGATAATAGATAGCCACTACAGGACTAAAGGAATCCAAAGTCTGTTACCAGGAATGTCAACAGCCTTCACTAGGAGATTCTACTTCCAGCAAATAAATGTTGTTTTGTTGTTGAATTATTTTATCTCACATATTTGCTTCTACTAGCGTTTGTAAGATGGGACATTGAATGAAAGTGAAAACGCCGAAATCTCTCATTCGTCCGGAGGTAAGTATGTTTGTCAGTAAGTAACTATATCAAATAACATGAAACTACCGTGAGACTCAATCATAGTGAAATAAAAACGGATCACTCACGTATATAAGTCGAGTTTAGCCCGACATGTTTCGGACTAATTCGTAGTCCTTCATCTGGGAGCGCACGACCCAGCGGCGGCGAGACGCACACTGCGCGCCGCGGCTCTGCTCGCGCGACTACTAGACGCAGCTGACAGCGGCACACAACTACCCTCGTTTTCTTCGTCATTTTTCCGTGCCTACACTTCTTACACACACCTCAAAAGTTACATCGGTTACTTTGGTTACATTGGTTACATTTGCCTCAAGGTCGACGCCTCGTGGGCGTAGCGTTTGGGCTCCTACTGTGAATTTCTTAGTATTGAAAGTAGTCGAGTTTAATAATATGATATATGAAATATTTTACTATGGGTAAATTATTAATTAATTAGATTAATTTGTTTATTAAACAACCTTTATTTAATAAAAATAATTATTCTTTATTTCTGTAATTTAAGTACCTTCCTATGGTCACATAAAGTGGAACTTTACAGGCTATCATCTGTAAGGTTACAAGGGCCTTTTGGCGATCACATTACATATCACCCGTCGCTTGATAACTTATTGTATCCATCTACGAACTGTTTTTCTCTGTAAATAAGAAAATAATGGCATGAATAGTAATACATGTGAGCACGAACGCAATCATTTGTTTTACATCAGTTGTACCCATATTTAATATTAGGTCGGGAAACACACGTTAGAAATACCCCTTGTTCATACAGTCCACTAAAAGTTCGTCTTTCGTTAAAATCTTTCGGGCATCGCGCCACATTTTTGGTCATTCGATCGGATATTATTGAATAGTGCCTTTTTGTTGCGATTTCTTTCGTGTTTTTCTACGATTTTATTGATTATATTTTTATTTTTTGCGTTGGGGGTAGTTTGGAAAAAGTACGTTGGTTGGGGGTTTACTGTAAAATTGTTATGAGTTGCACGGCCATCTTTTATTGTCGTTATCGTTTTGTCGTAAAGGTGGTACACAACTTCCTACCATAGACTAAATTAACTTGGTTTTAATTATCGGTTATTTCGTTCGGTTGGTGTTTCACAAGACGGTATTAATTATTTAATTTTCGTTCGAATTATTTACTCTGTATCGATTAAAATGTCAGATCACGGTGATTGCGAAATGTATGATTGCGAAGTTGACAATAACAAAATCGCGCGCGACTATGCAATTATGCGCGTTGAGTTTATTGCTGGTACGGACTTGTTGGGATTCTATGAGAATGATTTAAAAGAAATATCGGAACAATTTCATGACGCGCAACGGAAAGTTTTGTCGTCAGTGGAACCGTCCGCGCGGGTTGATGAAATGAAAGTAACTTTTGATTTTGAAAAGAAAGTGTCTGATATTAGGTATCGATTACGTCAGGGTTTGGTACCGCTAAAAAGTGAATCCAAACCTTGTGTTAGTGAGGCAGTGACCGCGAAGTTGCCTAAGGTTTCTATAAAACCATTTAATGGAACTTTGGAGAATTGGGTGAGTTTTATCCAGCTGTATAATTCTCTGATTCATAGGCGGAATATCTCGGATGTGGAAAAGTTGCACTACCTTTTGTCGAGTGTGGAAGGTACCGCTTATGAGTTAATAAAAAACTACCCACTTACCCAAGAGAGTTACCAAGATGCATATAATTGTTTATGTAAATATTATGATAAGAAGGGACAAATTGCTACACATTATTATGAAAAGTTGTTATGTTGTGAACCTATTAAAACAAAATCTGCTAGTGACCTTGAACGCGTTTATAGAACTTTCTCAGAGAATTTGTCGGTGTTGCATAAATATGGTTTACCAGACAAGAACTTCATGCTCTTCCATTTGTTGTGGTCTAAATTAGATAAATGCACTCGAGAAGCATTTCAACTGGAGCATAATAGTGATGAAATTCCAGTGTTCACTGATGTTCAAGCGTTCATTGAAAAACAATACAAGGCGCTAAACTTATCGAATATTACTACTTTGCCTACTAGTAATAACTCGGTGGTGTCGAATAAAAAAGTAGGTATAAATAAACAGGTTCATAATGGTGTGAGCAAACATAAAGCATCTTACGTCGTTTCTCATCAGATTTGTAACTTTTGTAGTGGCCAGCACAGCCTTACCACTTGTAAGGATTTCTTAAATATTGATCCTAAATCTCGTTTCGATTTCGTGAAAGAAAAGGGTTTGTGTATCTTGTGTTTTTCGAACACACATAGAGTAAAAACTTGTCGTGCCTCTCGTTGTAGTGTGTGCCAATGTTCGCATCACACATCCTTGCATTTTACTAGACCAACACAGACTACTCCTTGTCCTCTGTCAACTTCTCATCCTCCAGAGGGCAGCGTGCCGCTTAGTTCGGGTAACCCAGGCACTAATACGGTTTTAACTTCACTGGCTGGTGAAAGTACAGTTTTGTTTTCGACTGCCAGGGTTCAGCTTAGGGACGCTTATGGTAACTTTAAATCAGTGCGTGCACTTCTCGATTGTGCTAGCGCCTGCAATTTCATAACGGAATCCTGCGCTAAGAGTCTAGGACTCAACTTTTTTCGTGGTCAACACTCAGTAAATGGGATTGGCAACTCTGTCGCTCAACCGCTCGGCTCGCTATCGTGTGAAATAAAGCCGGCCGGTAATAAACCTTTGTCGTCGAATATTACATTAGATGCTCTCGTACTGTCGTCAATATGTGCTGACCAGCCTAACCAACCTGTTGACTCGTCGAGTTGGTCTCACATATTTAATCTTCGGCTTGCGGACCCAGACTTCACTCAGCCAGGACCTATAGACATGTTGCTGAATGAAGACATTTTCGCGTCTTCGTTGTTACCTGGTCTGAGGCGAGGGAAGCCTGGGCAACCCCGAGCATTGAATTCCATTTTCGGATGGATCGTTATGGGTGAGTGTGATACCAGCCAACTCACAGCAAACACTGTCGATCGCAGTAATAATAATAATTGCCTTTTCGTGTCCGTGTCGAATCATTCGTCAATATTGTCGTTGGATAATTCCATAAAAAAGTTTTGGGAATTAGAAAATGTTAGTTCTCCGATCAAATGTCTCTTGTCGAAGGAGGACCAACTCTGCGAAGATTACTTCATGAGTCACCATTCTCGTAATGAGGAGGGTAGATTTGTGGTACCTTTACCTTTTGTAGACCCTACTAGTAAACCTATCTTCGATAATTCTCGCGGAATCGCACTAAAGCGATTCTTGTCGTTGGAGCGTAAGCTCAATTGTAACCCTGAGTTCAAGGCAGCTTACGTCGATTTTATGAAAGACTATCAGTCGCGTGGTCATCTCGAGGAGGTAAACCCTCCTACTACTGGTGTGGGCCAGTTCAATTATATACCTCATCATGGTATACAGCGTGCTTCAGTTACCACACCCCTCCGCGTGGTATTCGATGCCAGCGCGAAGGACGGTAAGGGCGTCTCATTGAACGACACACTTCTCGCTGGTCCTAAACTTCAAGCTAATATTTTCGATTTACTCATGCGCTTTCGCTGGCATGCCGTAGTATTCACAGGCGATGTGAAACAAATGTACAGGCAAATATTAGTACCTGAAGAAGACGCTGACTACCAGCGTATCCTATGGAGGCCCTCCGCAGCTGAACCCGTGCGTGACTATCGTCTGTTAACGGTTACGTATGGTGTTTCTTCGGCCCCGTTTCAGGCCCTTCGGACCATGGCTCAACTTGCTCAGGACTCCGCTGAGATATACCCTGCTGGTGCCGCTGTTCTTGCTCGTGATATTTACGTCGATGACGTCGTCGCTGGAGCGGACTCCGTTGAACAGGCTCTCTCGCTTCAAGTAGAGCTCACAAAAATACTGTCGTCGGCAGGTTTCCACTTAAGGAAGTGGACCTCAAACAGTGGTGCCTTTCTGGACAGCCTGCCACTTTCGGATTTGTACTCTGAAGAGCTTAAGCATTTCGAAGAATTGTCTGACGTTTCGTTAAAAATATTAGGGCTCTTGTGGCAGCCTCAGTCGGATTCCTTTCGTTTTCGCGTCGCTGAGGCCAGCGAATATCGTTGCACAAAGCGTACAATTCTGTCCGAGATTGCCCGCATTTATGACCCTTTGGGTTTCCTTGGTCCACTTACGTTCTACGCTAAATACCTTATGCAGTTACTCTGGACCGCTGGTGTCGCTTGGGACGACGATGCGCCTTCTGATATCGCTCAAGAATGGCAGCGTCTAAAATCTGAATTGCCGTCGTTGGCATCAGTGTCCATTCCTCGTCGTATCGTTGGACCTTTCGTTTCGCTACAGCTCCACGGCTTTGGAGATGCCTCGGAGCGTGGTTACTGCGCTGTAATTTACTGTCGTTTCGTAGACTGTCATGGATCATGCTCTGTCGTCCTTTGTTGTGCGAAGTCAAGAGTCGCACCACTTCGTAAGCAGTCTATTCCAAGATTGGAGCTACAAGCTGCCGTTCTTCTCTCCGATCTTATGCACTCTACCACCGAAGCACTGAAACCGTTCTGCTCTGTCGATGAAATTCATGCTTGGTCGGATTCTAGTGTCGTCTTATCATGGATAAAGTCCTGCCCTTCGAAGTGGAAAACGTTCGTGGCAAATCGGGTTAGCCACATCCATGATATCATTGCTCCTGACTGATGGAGGCATGTCGGGACCCACTCGAATCCTGCAGACTGCGGCTCGCGCGGTCTGTTGCCCGTTGATCTCGTTAATCATGACATATGGTGGAAAGGCCCCTCGTGGCTTGCGGATCGTGAGGAAAAATGGCCCACTGCAAATACTCTATCGTTTTCGAATCCGGACCTACAAGAGGAGCAGAGAATCTTTAGCCTTGTAGTTTCTAGTGAACCAACTTTTATGGAATCGTTGTTGAATAAATTCTCGTCGCTTTCAACATTAAAGCGAATTTTATCGTATTGCTTTCGATTCATACATAATTCTCGACAATCATCCCCCGAAAAGCGTCTCGGAGGACCTATAGAGCCATTTGAGTTGCACAGAGCGTTTGAAATTTTAATAAAGTCAGTGCAGGAGAGAGTGTTCTCGTCGGAGATTGAGCACTTGAAGAAAGGGTCTCCCAACTCGCTGCCAAGAAGTTTGAGAAAATTGACACCTTTTATCGATGAAGTAGGTCTTCTCAGGGTGGGCGGTCGCCTTGCTAACGCTAAGGTTGGATTCGATGTCAAACATCCGTTGTTGTTGCCCCGCTCACATCGCCTCACTTCTCTTCTAATCTATGAGTATCATACTCGCTTCATGCACCCCGGTGCACAAACTCTTAAAAATCTCCTCTCTCGACACTTCTGGATCCTATCGTGTAAACGCGCTATTCACTCTGTTATCTCGAGCTGTCTTAAATGTTTTCGTGTTCGTCCGCAACTCGCTCCCGCTCCACTCATGGGTAACTTACCTTCGTGTAGGGTAAATCAAATTAAACCTTTTTCGAGTTCTGTCGTCGATTACGGTGGACCGTACAGCGTCGCCCTCGGGCGCGGCCGTGGTGCAAAGACTTTTAAAGGCTACATTTGTGTTTTCGTCTGCACCAGCACGAAGGCTATTCACATCGAACTAGCTTCCGAGCTGTTGTCGGAAGCTTTCCTGGCTGTACTGAGGAGGTTTATCGCACGTCGTGGTCGTTGTAGCCATCTTGTCTCCGATCAAGGTCGTAATTTCGTTGGTGCAAGTAACTATCTTGGTTCCATAATGCAAAAGGCTGCTGGTTCGGAACAGATTAAGTTCTCGTTCAGCCCTCCTGGAAGTCCTCATTTTAATGGTCTTGCCGAGGCAGGAATTAAGTCGGTTAAGACACATTTAGCTCGCGTTGTCGGTGCTCAACGACTCACCTTCGAAGAGTTCTACACAGTTTTGGCACAGATAGAGGCGATGTTGAACTCGCGCCCTCTGACGCCACTTAGCTCGGACGCTAATGACCTATCTGCTTTGACTCCGGGCCATTTTCTGACTCTGGAGCCTTTGTCGATCATGCCAGAGGAAAACTTTGTCGGTTCGAATCTTGGCGTACTCCAGCGTTGGAAACTAATCCAAAAGATGCACCAAGATTTCTGGTGTAGATGGCACCGTGAGTATATGCACACGCTACAACAAAAGTCTAAGTGGGACAAGTGTAATTCGAATATCACTGTGGGAACTATGGTACTTATCGTTAATGAACTATTGAGTCCACTTAACTGGCCTTTAGGTCGTATTGTCGCACTGCATCCCGGTGCAGATGGCATCTGTCGAGTGGTAACCGTAAAGACTGCGACTGGTCAGTACAAAAGGCCTCTTGCCAAGATGTGTCCTTTGCCTTTGGCAATAGACATCTAATTAAACTCAACTTAAATTTTTTACCGCTTACACTGCTTTCACAAATACAAGGTAGTTGTAACTTATCACAATTAGTTCGTAATCTTTAGTAAAGTTAAGTTGTCTATAGTCTCTCGTAACCACCTTACGCGGTTTCCAGTTATCGCTCTGTTGTAAATGCCGCGGCACGTCCCGGTATACCGTCGGATTTAGGTGGGCGGAATGTTCAGTCGTGTCAATGCTATTTTTAAATTGGCAACAATGTAGCTGTCAAAATACGGCACTTCCGTTTTTAGTTGTTTTTTTTTCCCTTTTAAAAGGACTGGTCTTGTCGACTCCCTCGAGGATAGTCGCTCATCGTACTCGTTATCGCGGAACCCTCAACCAGTGTCGGCGAATTACTCTGAACGTATAGAAATTAATGTCATCCAAATTAAAGACCAACTAAGATTGCGCTCGGGCTGTATGTGGTGTGTGCTTGTGGAGTTTAGCAGTAAGGGAAGTGTCTACACTGGGCCCAGCTCTGGATATAACCCTGAGGTACTGCTTGGATGACCGCCGCTTCGGAAGATCAGGTGAGCACGAACGCAATCATTTGTTTTACATCAGTTGTACCCATATTTAATATTAGGTCGGGAAACACACGTTAGAAATACCCCTTGTTCATACAGTCCACTAAAAGTTCGTCTTTCGTTAAAATCTTTCGGGCATCGCGCCACATTTTTGCCAATTTAAAAATAGCATTGACACGACTGAACAACATGAATAGTGCAATTTGTAAGAAATATTGCAACAATGAATATAAATATTAAGTATATAAGGTAAATCTTACTGTTATGTCCATTACCATAATTATCTCGTGCTATTTTCTTTACAGATTGTTCTTGTTACCAAAGAACAATAATTTTAGTCTTTAAGAAAGTTGTTAATCGAACTATAATAATATAAATCGAGAACTTAACATATTGGATAATATTACGACGTGAAGATTTACACTAGGAGATCGACACGAAACGTAACGATTTGTAGTCATTATAAACATTACCTACCCTCAGTTTAGTAAATGAGACTCATAATAAATTTGCGGTAGTGCTACAATCGGCAATAAACACAATATACCTATCTATATCTACGCATTAGCTGGACAAGGATGCAAAGATTAAGGAAATATCTGCCATAAGTATTTACTCTCAAAGTCTCAATATGAAAAACAAAGTTAAAACTTAGCAATATATCAGTCGTTGCTTCTTTGAAAGTCGCTATTTGCTGTGCAATAAGATTGCATTTGCTTTGCCGCCTGGCGTATACTGAATAGTTACGGCACGCAACAAGCAACTATTAAATTTGCAACCAATGTCAAGTGTTCAAATGGCCTAGCGGCAGATTGAATCATACGACATGGCACTTGCTGCAGTGAATCGAGTTCGATTCCAACCCAATTAGAAAAAATTGAGACATTTGGTAAAAATATATTTTTGTAAGATATCACGGACCGCTCGCGCTTGGCGAAGACTGTGAATGTGACTTGCAATGCTGCGAGTATTGAATCAAAAAAGAGTTACTAATGTAAGTTGCGCGTTCGTGGAATAATAATAAAACGCAGTCGGGTAACAAAAAATACAATTCGGATATTATTACTAAGGTTCTCTTGTCTCACTCAAACCTACGAAGATTGTATTGTATCAATTCTAGTATGGCTAAAAAAATATTATCAATGAGCAAAACTTTTTTATTTTATTTTTACTTACCTAACTAAATGGTCAGAAAAAGGCTACGAAAAATTAAAACAAAAACAAATAAAACAAAAAGTCTTTTCGGAAATAACTGGTTAATTGACTAGAAAATAATTAAATATCTTACAAAAGTTTTGGGGACAGTAACAAAACTGACGGTAAAGACCAGTTCACAATTAGGGTTTTCAATTTCAACATTGCTCAAAAATAATCATACACACATACAGTCACGCCTGTATTCCCAAAAGGGGTGGGTATAGCACCCGCGATGGAAGTTTGAACAAAATTATTATATTTTTTGATGTTTTAAAAAAAATGTCGTGAAATGATAGTACTACTAAACTTTGTGGGCTGAGAAAGATACTAAGAAAGCGTAATTTTACTGGTATTCTTGTACACACGTGTTCCTTAGGATGTAAGTAATCCAATTATAACACAAACGTATTATAGCCATTTTTCGACCGCTTCCACAAAAACCCATGGAACCCGGAAACTAAAACTCGTGATATGGTAGGTACCTTTTACTAAACACCGCCACATATTATTTTTACTTTAAAAAACAGATGACATTAGAAATACAAATTACCTACATCGTGAACGTAGCTTTATGCTGCCGGTTTTGTTACTTTGACGGTCCGTCTATATGTTACCCAACGGGCAGTAACAAAACGAAGTAACAAAATTAGCAAACTCAAAACTCAAAATAATATTTACGCAGATCTGATTATTGCTAGGCTAAACAACACAGATCATATTAATCGTATGGAATTTAGCATTTTCCGGGGACAAGCTCAAATTAGGGGTACCATTTTATTTAAAAAACAATATTAAATAGAATGTTATATTTAACTTTAATCGATTAAATTTTAAATTAAAGATACAATATTAAACTTTATTTCGTCATTTGAATCACTATAAAATACTTTTTCTGTTTTTGATAAAAAAATGTGTGGACTTGAGGGACAATGCTAAATTCATGTTGTACCCTATTTCTGAAATTGACGATCTGCTTAATATTCCTTTGTGAATGACCCACCATGGAGTAGGTACCATCCGAGATTTTCATAACACATTTTTTTCATTCCCTTAACTACCATTATCGAAAATTCGATTAACGATTACAATCTCGTTCTTAACGTCATCAATTCCGGCCTGCACAAAGCATTTGCAATCGACACCCGCAAAACGAAAATCCGAACAACACCGTATTCAACGGCCACGCTTTGTGTACACCACTGGATTGTAATCGATTTCAATTCCAATGGCTATTATACTTAAATTCCCGCTCGGAAACGTACTCGCATTGTTTAATACAAAAGCGATAATTATTCTCGAGTGCCTCGTGTCTCTAAAATTTTGTATGACAATCGCGGAACAGTTAATCGTAATTTATAGCGAGAAATTAAATTCGGTGAATAATTTTCGAATTCTTAGACGAAGGGTACCCCACAAGCATGACTGATGACTGGCTGACTCTCTAATATCACAGGATCTACCGTAAGAAATGTAGGAAATAATAACTTTGTATAATAGACGATCAAATCATCACCAAATCTACAAAATAATAATTTGAAACTAAAGTTTGTGTTCGTATTTCCAGGTATTTGCTCGAATGAAATGTGAGCGCCATTTTGTGACGCAAGTAAACATTACACTTGTCCGAATTGCTCCATGTAAAGCTATTCCCACGTAATTTATTTTAGCTGAATGAAACCCATACTAAACATATTTTTCTCATGTAAAACTCGCGGTGCTATAAAGGATATAAAACTGCTTCAGTCTGACCTACTCGTATATTTTTTAGTGTCAGAGTGAACCGTGCTTTTACCAACAAGGGAAATATTGGGTTACATTCCAATAGATTCGAGGTGGCATATCAGCTTTAATTCATGTTTTGTGTTACTTTTGCTCGAACGAGTGACTGCCACAATCCCATTCTACTAATCGAACCTAAAGAGTTACAATGGTACTGAAGAATATTGTGTTAGACGAAACATTGAATGTTGCTTTCTTTGGATTGGAACAACGACAGACAATACAAGGAGCAGTTGGTTATTCTCTATTCACTTCTGAATGGGGAATAACAGTATCACGTAATTGACTTAACAGCAAATTGACTTCGAGATTAACTTTAGACGAAAACGGAATCATAGCCTTGTTTTTATCTGTCTCGTTTTCTAAATGAAAGAGGTTGTACACGGCGAAAAAGAGCTTCGCAGCCAATAATGACGTACTTAACTATTATGCTTCCCGAATTACTAATTAAACTGTGTCAATTGCCGTTAAGCTGGACACTTCCATAGCGACACTCGGTGACAGATCTATAATTCAGATGTAATTGGACTATCTAGTGCTAACAGAATTGCCATCGGCAATTGAACAATCTGCTTATTGACCGAGTACCAACTGTATATACTTAATTTACTCGGTAGTGTTTAGTTAACGGTCGATCTATGTGATTAAGTTTCAGTAAGTAGGTAATGGTAATTCAAATTGGTAGGAAACAAAAAAGTAAGACTTACGGAATGGAAGATGATCCGATATTTTTTTAGGTTTAGAAGTCGCATGAAATAAGAAGGCTTCGCCGTATTTACTGATTTTTAACTGACTTCATAAAAGGAGGAGGAGGAGGTACGATTACGAGTTACAAGTGACGAAAGTATGATGTATTTATTTATCAAGTAAACTTTATAGACCGATTCGTTTTGTATACCTACATGTCGCGTCTTGGGTATATGGGTAAGTTTTATTTGGAGTCACATTTTTTTTGTTGAAACGACTAGATTTTTAAACTTTCCCCTAGTGAAATACATTTATATTTGAACTAAAATTACTGCAACAGCCGAGAAGAACTAAACTTTACCAAAGCTAATATCTTGATTGTGCTGCTGGTTAGGTTAGGTTAGCTCCAAAACTAGAACAAACACAATCTTCCCGATAGACACTGACTTCCCCGGCTAAGTCTAACGCTAAATGTCTCTCATATTTTACAGTCCCAAAGTAGCTAACTGTATTTCACGCGCAACTTACCCGGAACACGAACAGGTGAAGTGTTCCGGGCAAGTTTCAGAAATTAAAGTGTACGGGTAAGTTTCAGAAATTAAAGCGCATTGTTGACAGGAAGCAGTGAACTAGTTCCCGAGTTAAAATCAGTTACGGGAAACAAGGACCGTAAGTTGATTACTTAGGCGGAACGTGCAAGGTTTTATCAAGGCTCCATGTTTTTGTCTGGTCCACTCACTAAATGAGATAAAGTCGCACCACGTATGCCAGCTTATTGCTATGTTCCCTAAAATATTATGACTATATTACAGTGGTGTATGTGTCCTTGACCATGGTTGTGTTCACATACTTAGGAGTACCTTCACCGCTCCGATCTATCTGATGGGAACTGTAATAGGCATGCAAAGAGCATGTTCCTTCGCATGTTCCAAATGATATCAAGTCACGTAGCTAATAATATCGTCACGAATGTTCATACCATGTCGAGGTTCGACCGCTTAGTATTCACTGTCCCACGCTTGAAGTAACATAGTCACAAGTAGTTGCTTTAGTAATGTAACAAGATGGTGGCGATCAGGACTATCGATATAATTAGAAACAATGTCACGTTTGGTTAGGACTACAAAATATTGTAAAGCTTTATGCAGAACCGATGGTAAAGTGAGCATTTTGTCAACACGAAAAAAGAAGCAAATACGGGACCTAAATTGGATTATTATTTCACGTTTCATTAAAACAAAATACAAGGAACTACTCTTGACAGGACAATAACCTGCAGTAGTAGGTAGTACATTATTGCATAGGCCTGGAAGTATTATACATATGTATTGCTGACTCAAGCTCATCCGTTAAATAATACCAAGCCAGTATTTGTTGTTTAAGCCGTGGCTAATGATTATATTGCTTTTCTCAAAAATCACACCAAGGAAACCTCCAAAAACAAAACAGTTTTTTTTCTCTGTTCGCCTTTTCATATAAGTTTCATACGATTGTAAATGTCTACGAAACAACTTCTATCGTATTCTTTTACGTTGTCTCCAAACTGAAAGATAAGTAATTCGATCATTGCAAACGACAAGTCAATGAAGACGTTCAAAAACGCAAACCTAGTCTACAAAGTAATTTAATCATAAAACTATCTGCCCACAAAGCGACGATCGCTGATGAAGTTAGGCTTCCCGTTCACCGGCATAATCGTATCGCAAGCAAGCTCAATATCGACGCTCTTTGAAATCCGACGCCCTGTACGCTCATAACCGGAATTAACCGGTGCATCGAGTTCGCTAGTTCTGGCAAATTGGAATTGTTAGGTTTGACGAGTCTCTAGAGGTGAAAAGCATAATGAGTTTGAACTTAACAGGACTCGGATATATTTAATAGTACTTTTTGATACACCTGTACCAAACGACTTTTTTTAAACATTTGCCAAAAAATAACAATGAAACCAATGGCGGTGAGCCCGGCGTGAGCTTTCCTATCCCACCGCCGGAGGCCAGCTCCGTTGTCCTCCACCCGGCTCCTTGAAAAAGTAAAAAACACTATTACGAAAATTCCAACTTTCCACATGATACGTAGCTACAAAAAGTACCACTTTTTGAGCTACTGTATTTAAAATATGCCTATTTAGTTTTACCAAAATAACAGAAAAATTAACCAGCTGGAAGCAAAAGAAATTGCTCCTATAAGATGCTACGATTAGAGAGGTTACAGCAGAACATGAGATTAAATTTAAATGATCAGAGTGATTCTTACCAAAATCAGCTTGCAACAGCACTGGACTCTCACGCCGGTGCTCCCTCCTCAGACACTGTACGCAAGGAAATGTATGCTGAAAATAACCACATGGATGAGAATTAATGCGTCGTGAATTCTGAAGATATCAACACAAGTTGGAGAACTTAAAAAAACAAAAATATTGTTTAAATATGCTGAGACGTCGCCACAACAGTCAAACCCCGATGTCGAACCGGACACCGTCCTCTTTAGGATGCAGAAAGCTCTTTCTCTACTTCACGTTGGAGCCCTAATGTCCGCCATATGGATTTATGGAGCCATACATACAGCATCTATGAGGCTTGCTTGGACATCCCATGACTCATGAATAATCCTAAAAAAATCTAGTATGACAGTTGTATAAACAACACTAACTTCTTTAACTTCCTCTAATTGATTTTTGTTTCCCCTGAAATTTAGTGGGAAAATTATTACTGACAATCCTAAGCGAGTTGTTTACTTAATTAACCCAATCACCTTTTAAATGAGTTGAAAAAAAAAACCTTTCACAAAACAAAAAATAATAAAACAGTACCAGAGTAATGGATGCATACGGAAAGAAGACGTTTGGTGGAGACTTAAACCGCCGAATGGAAACGAATTTTTAGTAGCTCTAAAGCAATATTACCAGGAAAGGCTTGCTGAGAAACTAACTGCACTGGATAACTGGAATATTGACGATATCAACCGGCAACTAGTCGACTCCATAAAGGAAACAGTTTTGGAAGTAAGGCCCGCACAAAATAGCCAACATAAGACGTCTTTGGACATCAGCGGGCTTCTGGAAGAACGGAAGCTACTGCTAACGACACCAGACCAGCAAGGGATAAACACTCTTAATAGCCGAATAAGGCACGCTATTAGGAGAAATCAAAGGCGAAGGAAACATGAACTGATCCTGGACACGATAGAGAAACATCGGGGCCCAAAGGTGTTCAGAAAACAGCTTAAACGGGGTGACCATCAGAATCACAAGCTCACTGCTGAAGGAAGCCGATTGACGTCAGACCGTGGGGAAATATTGGAAGTAGTGGAGAAATTCTACTGTGATCTGTATAGTTCCCGGAAGATGGAACCGGTTCCTCCTGTGGCTGATAGAGATCCAAGGTCTAAACTAGCAAGACACAAGACGGAAGATCTACCAGAAGTGAGTATGTATGAGATAAAGCATGCCCTGAAACTGATGAACGGAAAATCGCCAGGTGAAGACAAAGTCACGTATGAACAGCTGATGCTTGGGGGGAAACCGGTACTTAGACAGCTTCAACTTCTGTTTAATAAGGCTCTTTTTGAGGGAGTGGTTCCGGAAGCTTGGAGGAATGCGGTGGTAATTCTGCTCTACAAGAAAGGGGATGTAACCGACCTTGGAAATTACCGATCTATTTCATTACTTAGTCATGTCTACAAGCTATTTACAAAGGTGATTACACTGCGGCTCACCATAAGGCTCGACTCCGCACAACCCGTGGAGCAGGCAGGGTTTAGAGGTGGCTTCTCGACGATGGACCACATTCATACAGTTCGACAAGTGGTGGAGAAGTGTGCCGAGTACAACCAGCCCATAGCGCTAGCCTTCATAGACTACGAAAAGGCGTTCTATACGGTGAACACTGGGCCGTCATTCACGCTCTTCAGAGATGCCAAGTGGACTACAGATATGTGCAAGCGATCAAAGACGTGTACAGGGCTGCTACTCTGTAGGTAAAACTACACGACCTAACGAAGCCAGTACCCATCAGAAGAGGTGTAAGGCAGGGCGATACAATATCACCCAAAATATTCACAGCATGTTTGGAGGACATATTCAAACTTCTCGACTGGTCCAATAGAGGCTTAAATTTCAATGGAGAGCACCTGTCGCACCTTCGCTTCGCAGATGATATCATTCTGTTTGCTGAAAACACGGAGGACTTACAGGTCATGATAGAGGAGTTGTATGAAGCTTCTCTTAGTGTTGGATTAAAGATGAACACCTCAAAAACAAAAATAATGTGCAGTAATACCGACACTGACTACTTAACAGTTCATGGCCAGCAGATCAAGAGAGTCGCGGAGTACGTCTACTTGGGTCAAACCCTGAGTCTCGAGAAGAGCGGACAGGATCGCGAGATAAGGCGTCGCATCCAACTAGGGTGGGGAGCTTTCGGCAAGCTCTTTGACGTACTTAAGGCGAAGCGAGTCCCTTTAAACCTCAAACGTCGCATGTTCGAGCAATGTGTTCTCCCTGTGATGGTATATGGAGCTGAAACATGGATGCTCACCAGGCAATTGATACACCAGATGCAAGTCACTCAGAGAGCTATGGAGAGTATTATTAGTAGTGGCTATTACTCTTCGCGATCGGGTACGAAATACCGAAATCCGTAGAAGAACGGGACTAACCGACATAGCAAAAACAATAGCCGTAAGGAAGTGGAGGTGGGCGGGTCACATATGCCGCAGGCCTGATGGAAGATGGGGAAGGAAAGTGCTGGAGTGGAGACCACGGACTAGGCGCTGAAATGTAGGAAGGCAGCCCGCGAGATGGGCTGACGATCTCACACAGGTTGCAGGGAGGGACTGGATGCGAAAAGCACGTGACCGCACAGCCTGAAAGAAAATGGAAGAGACCTATACTCAGCTTTGGGTAGTAATAGGTTGAGAGAAGAAGTTAAGAGAAGAAGAGTAATGGAATCCTAGCCCGTTCGATTAATTGGAGAAAACAACGTGACGTTTATTAACTGTTTGAGCAAAATCGCCCCGAAAGAAACGCTACGGTACCAACTCACAATATAAATCATAAAGCATGCATAATGCTAACTTAATAAACTGAAAGGTTCGTATTTCTGGTACGTTTCCGCGGGTTCTCGTAGAGGTATGAACTCATCTAAAGTAGTGTGGAGGGGTTAGCGAGGTCTCGCTTTGTGAACCTCCGAGTACGTACTACTAGTAAAACGTGTTTAAATTCCCGTACCCGGAAAATTTATTCATAAAGAACGCGGTAGTAAAAGATTTAGAGAGCGCCGTGGCACGCGTGCTATTTCGTACCAATATTTCGTTTTATTGTGTACTCGAATGGTTCGAGATGTGGAGTTCACGCATGGGTGCACGGCCTTTTAGAGACCTTTTATGGCCTCCCCACAACATAATTAATGTTCTTTAAGCCTTTTACAACTAGCTACCTCAGGCGAACTATCGTCCTCTAAATCCTTGAGAATAAAAACTTATGCAAAATAGTTAACGATTGTTTAAATGTCCTGACCGAGACGAAGCCTTTAAACATGGAGTATTTTGGTCGTAATTTATTTGCGAGGCATTTCCCGGCCCGATATCAGTTATAGCTGAGCGATTCGCAAACCGCCCACATGCGATACCGCAAAACTAAAGGCTATCGAAATAACGCGACAGTATTGTCGAGGTTATATTAACCAGTTTTATCGTACAATTTTGCTCGTGTGCAATTTTTTTCTGATTGATTTGTAGATTGCTTGTCACATTAACTTGTCACATATGACAAATTTGTGGGGCATGTTATAAGGGGCGCAGCGTCATTTCATTTGTTTATGTGTGTAACCTACTTATTATTTATTGGGTCGTAAATTTGATGTGTGATTTAATAATTTTAATAGATTTTTGTTAATCTTAGTTCAAATATACATAATGACTAAGTATCAGTTTTGATCATGTTGAATTTAGATTACCCAGAATAATAGTCAATGTACATATACAATCATGGGCGAAACTATAACTAATATCTACATGTATTAGTGTTCTAACAACCCCGAACTTCGCACTGACTCATGTTTCCGCAACTTGCTAGTTCAGTTCTATTGATCCCCCAATTCGCAATTCCCTTGAAAGTCCTAAAAGCATGTCGCCTGCTTGTTACTGCACTGATTTAATATACATATAAAATAATAGTCAGCGCAAGTACCATCGTAACATAATACTTATTGCTTGGCCACACCGGAAAATCCAGCTGTTGATATCATAAAGCCGCCACTAATATCCGTGCTCGGAAGAGAACGGACATCACACTTATAGGGCTTTGTATCCGTATCCATAAAAGTAATGCGTATTATTTCTACATATTTGTCTTATTGTGTCTGCAGATCCTAGCTTGAGTGCCTTAAGATGAGTTTGTTGAAAGGTTTAGTCTTAAACTCAAATCCAGTGAAAATATTAGGACCAGTGCAACATGCTTTAACTGCCATACCGTATTCCACTTGATTTAAACTACTTAGATGCGGTTTTTGTCAACTCCCTGATTCCTTAGGTACTAAAACGTCTTGTTACTACTACGAGTGCTATAACTTTTTAGTTGTCTGATTCTCAACTGACCTGTCTTTCGGTATTATTTCGCTATGCACCTCACGCGGTCTGAAGCTATGTATTTACAGCATCAATTGCTTCTAGAAGATTAGCTACTGCCACTCGAGGATTTGACTCACGAAATTATTAAAGTCTCCAGTCGAATATTTGCAGATCTTATCCACCACTGAAACCTCGCCAAAACAGAGAAAAATGTTCCCATTTAGCTATCTCTTTTCACGTCTCGTGCGTCTCTATACGTCAGCTTTATCAGGCACGAGCGCATTAGTGTATAGCCAGATTAATCAAGATAAGATTATCGGTTATCTGGAGTACCGTGAAATGTAGGGTGAAATTCGAGAGCTTTTGTCGTGTTAAGTCCTTTTGTTTCGAATTTGGAGTGCGACGAATAAAAGGCTGCTGTTGTTATGTTGAAATCGGCTTCGGTGTTTAAAATGACCCATTTGTATTTCAAAAATGTACACCGAGAGGCAAATAAATTAATGTATAAAAGTTGGCTTAAACATGTGGTTGTCTTCTTTTGCATAAAAACAGGGACTAAAGCAGAAAAAGCGCATATTATCACGCACATTACGCTCAGAAATAAGTCCAAATATAACTTTACAAACTGGTATGACCCAAGTATCAGACTATAGAAATTCCAGTTACGTAATAAGCCCACTGAAACTTATTGTGAATCCGGAGCCGCTATCGCTTTCTTTTGACACTTCGGCAGTTAAAGTGTCAGCCGAATAAAAGGGGACGCCAAGCAGTAAGACCCTTAATAGACATGACGGCATCGACCCGCGGTCCGACCAAAGTATTCCCGAAAAAAGGGTCTTAACTTTTGTAACTTGTATTTTCTTGGTGACTTACAAGCTTTATTGTTGGAAAGGCTCTGTTGTTAGATCTTGGAAAGATTAAACCAGAATAGATGCACAGTGGAATAGTATTAAAAAACCGTGCCTGTCTATACATTTGACATTCGCCGTTTTAGTTTATTAGTTACTCAACGAGTAACTAATAAACTACACTTTATTAACAAGTTAAGTGGGCTCTATCTTTCACAAACAAATGAGCTGTTATTACTTTGTGCAATCCGCCAATGTAGAGGTAGGCTTAAAAGATAATGAAAATGATTTCATAGCTCAGTTAATATTTTATTCTCGAAAAGGTCTACTTATTTACGGCATTAAAACATACCATCTCCTTTGATTTTTTTATATCCAAAAACATTGAAGCGGCTGTAGAAGCAAACTGTTATCTTTATGTTTGGGAAACACATCCGTCCCTTTTAGGAGTCGACCACAGGTACAGCGGACCACGCAATGGTACGCCCAACACCTATTTCAAAGGCATAGGGTTCAAATTAACTTTTGTTGCCGAATGTACGCGCCTCTCGGGACTTATTAGCAGGCCCTAAACACGCCTGATTGTCGAAATGAATTTCGTTTGAATGGCTTACGGCGCTATTACAAAGTGTACCTCGATACTCAAGTTTATTTTTTAATTCCGCCGTCTAAAAGGTTGCAGGGCATGATATCATATATCTAAGTGCGTTATGTAATTATGTACTACGCAGAAATGTCGACCTACCTACAGTTATGAACTTAGTATTAACGTTTTTTCTCCAATGATATTACATATATAAAGAGGTAGATATGTCATCAGCACGCTTAAAATGAAGCGCGAAAAATGCTACAAACTGTAGCATCTTTAGCCACAATCTCTCTCAAATAAGGTTCAAACTTGCGCGCAAATGTCAAAATGTTCGGAACATGTTTTTCGATTGTCTTGTGAGCATATGACGTATCTTTACATGAATGAAAATAATCGATTTATTGATTATTTTTGTTTTTATTTTTATGAAACATTCATAGAATGAAATTCAACATACAATGACAATGCAAAGAAAAATTCGTTAAGCAGCTGGACTTGAACCAGCAACCTCGGTAATCCGTACCACGCTCCACCAATTAAGCTATACTTAACGTTGGTGTACCTAACGAATTTTTCAATGCCTTGTGTCATATTTTATTTGGAAGATCTCTCCTCAGCGCCATCTATGAGTAGCTTAATCAAGCAGCTCACCCACTACGGAACTTCTACAGTTACGCATTAGTGGCAAGAGATGGAGCTATTTTCTGAATCAATGAAAATAATGTCATTGTATGTTGAATTTGATTAAGCTACTCATAGATGGCGCTGAGGAGAGATCTTCCAAATAAAATATGACACAAGGCATTGAAAAATTCGTTAGGTACACCAACGTTAAGTATAGCTTAATTGGTGGAGCGTGGTACGGATTACCGAGGTTGCTGGTTCAAGTCCAGCTGCTTAACGAATTTTTCTTTGCATTGTCATTGTATGTTGAATTTCATTCTATGAATGTTTCATAAAAATAAAAACAAAAATAATCAATAAATCGATTATTTTCATTGATTCAGAAAATAGCTCCATCTCTTGCCACTAATGCGTAACTGTAGAAGTTCCGTAGTGGGTGAGCTGCTTGATTAAGCTACTCATAGATGGCGCTGAGGAGAGATCTTCCAAATAAAATATGACACAAGGCATTGAAAATTCGTTAGGTACACCAACGTTAAGTATAGCTTAATTGGTGGAGCGTGGTACGGATTACCGAGGTTGCTGGTTCAAGTCCAGCTGCTTAACGAATTTTTCTTTGCATTGTCATTGTATGTTGTATCTTTACATATAATATCATTGTTTTTCATTGTTGCAGATAGAGCTTCTGTGACATCACTACTTTGTTCAGCGGCTACACCAAAGTTCTGTGAGTACTAGGTTGAAGTAATTTTAAGAAACGTTATAACTAACCGCTTTTGCCATTGTTTCAGATCTTGCCCTCTGGTTTCCATTCTCCTTTATTTATCTGAAGATCCAGCAGAACTCAAATGTCCGAATACTTATAAAAGAATAACCTCCAGCCTCCTCGCGGATCCTATAAAGAAACCCCCCTATCTTTATTGAAATTAAGTTCTAATTCGCTTACTAACTTAATTTCAGTATTGATGGTAGAAAAATCCTGTAAATAAACGATTCCTCTGTCCATGCCTGTCATTGTCCTACACTCCTGATAACAACGACATTGTCTTCTGCGACACAAAACGAGCTTTTTGTTGATTGTGTCAATGAAAGATAGTACCTAGGCAGTCACTATTTCATCAATTAGCATTGGAAGTATTTAGAAATTTGATATGAACTACTATTCCATTTCTGTCTATACTATATCTCAAGAGTCAGAGATGCGAGTAATTGCTTCTCTCGTGGCGTGGAATAAATGATATCTACCAACGTTGAATAATGTGGGTTTGCCAGCTGGATATATATCAAAAATCATCATTCGCGCTCATAATGTTCGCCGTGTTCATGTCCCTATGATGAGTAACCTATACTGTTCAATCGGTATGATCTTTCAGTAAACACTTGTTGAGCAGCCACACTCAGGATGATTCCCGAGGTTGTCAGGCGATCGCGCAATCAGCTTAACTGTAAGTGGCGATTAAGTGCTCCCGACCTTAATTATCTATTTTTGTACTGGATTGTGGACTTTTTATTTAGAGCAATTAAGAGGCTTTACTTAATTTAAGAGTGAAAAGAACTCATTCTAGTTCAAGTGCAAAATGCAAGGAGTAAAATGTATTTTCTGTAAGCACATAAATTTCAACGGAAATTGTCCATCGAAGGTTCTTCGGAGAAAATTGGCTTAGTAGTAGCAAGTAATAATATTGGGTAGTTGTTTTATTTATTCCTTGCATATAGTGTGTCCAAATAATTTTGGTAAATTAACTATTCACGGATATAGACAAGACGTAACTAAAAAACTCCAATCTCGAACATTTCATTTCTTATGGTTGTATTAAAATACAATTAATAAGTAGGTATTGTAAAAACGGTAACAATGTACAATGTTAAACGAGCTTGTTATGTTTTAAAGGATAACGGAACGTGCCAATATTGCCATGATTAATGTTCCACAACTAATTAAGGAGTAGGCTAACGCTTAACTTCGTTTATTTCCTACTTAAGACACGGAACCCTTTGGTTCGGTCAAGTCCTGTACCTTCTGTAGAACGAAGATTAACAAACTTCTAGCGATTCTTTTTCCTGTAAATGCAGCTTAAAATTTTTGCATCTAATGAATTGTGCGCAGAGTATTGAAATAAACGAAGAAATAAAAAATATTACTTAGTGCATTAATTTTTAAGTGTTTGTAAAAATCAAAAACCTAATTCATTTGCCAGTTTTCTACAACCAAATTTTCAATTTAATATGCTTCACGGAAATGCTGATGCTGAGTTAGAAAATATCAATGGTGAGTATATAATAGGAGAATTCGGACTGCATTAAAGAAGTTCCCTCACAAAAATATCTAAAATATTCCAAGTTGTACATATTCGTAAAGAGGACGTTAGTAAAGTTGCATTACTTAACGAGGGTTTTAACGACCGCGGCAAACAAAACGCACGGAATACAGACATTTGCGTTTAGTCCGGCATTGATTTTCTGCTGGAGCCCTGTTACGTGGTAACAGTTCGTGTTTGATGTAAGTACTTTGCATTTAAAGTAATTTTATATTCATAAACTATAAATAAGGTAAATGTCTCTGTACCCGACACTGTCCCAGTAGTTGGCACCTCTAGTCTTAATACGTAGCAATAAAGGTGACGAGCAGGGTGTCAATTATTGGAATTGATGTGTTAATCATTCGGACGTTTACCTTAGTTGAGCTGGAAATTATCTAGTGGTGAGCTTAAAAATAATTTCAGTAATGCAATACAAGCAAATTGAGATAAAATCAAACGAATGCGACTTTCACCCGCCGACACCCTCCATAAGAGTGCATTTTATATTTTCTTTTGGCTTTCAACATTCGGGAGCGTTTATGAAGAATAAATGTGAAATGAGAATTCATATTAGTTTGAAAATTCGTTTCGCAAGAGTGCTGCTAATGAAGAATGAACAGGTTAAATGACAAAGAAGTTAAACATAAAGAAGACTTAAATCGACTTTAAACTTAAAGTGAAAGTAATTACCCTTAACAATAAAAGCTTCAACAATGGCATTCAATTACACAAATCATTTAAATTATTGATGTAATACAAAGAAACCTCTGGAGCGTAAAGAAATTACTCGAAATTATTGATTTGGGGTCTAAAAGGGGATCGGGCTGGTAATTACTTGGCGTGCGTGGCCGCTTTATCTGATCCCGTGGCAGCGGCAGCGAGGACAAAACGAAACTGTTGTAAAACTTAAACTGCGGTAACGACCGTATTTGCCGGGTTGGTATCGCTTTGTGATTTTCATGTACCTAAAAAAATCCTCTAATCCTCTAAAGCCATCAGTTTTATGGACTAGGACAAATATGAAGTCACGAGATGATGAGTACCAGACGCAAGTACTTGAATAGCCTTAGAAAATATATGAAACACGAACGTAACACGTGCCTGTAAAATTTGAGGGTTACCCTGAATTCCCCTGGAATCCCATGATAAGATCCTGACTC
Source organism: Clepsis dumicolana (assembly GCA_963691665.1). Lineage (NCBI taxonomy): Eukaryota > Metazoa > Arthropoda > Insecta > Lepidoptera > Tortricidae > Clepsis > Clepsis dumicolana. The sequence goes on from OY829508.1 coordinate 16,592,719, forward strand.
GGTAACAATGGGACAGCTCATTCAACTGAACATAATTTTGTACACAACATACAACTTATGGGTTGCTGCTATGAAATTTACTTTGAACTCCTTTTCCGAGTCTATCAGGTCTTCCGAGAAGGCTTCGTAATTGTATCACCCTTAAACAAATATTTTTATAATCCTGAAGAGGCCCCTTCCTGGCCGTAATATTCCATAGTATATCCAACTTGCCATTTATCAGGCGGTCGAGGGGGACCGCGTTTTCTTTGTCTCGCGTGAGGATACCTCTCAGCCTCACCGCCATTGTGATTTATAGTGTCCTAAGCTTAGTCCACATATAAAGGCGATGTCTTGAATTTAGAACAACTTTGCCGTCTAGGAAAATTGAAGTTCAGTAACCGCGTTTTAGAAATTTGCGAATGATTGCGAGCATTGAATGCATACAAGGATACGAATGGGTTTGCCTTGTAAGTGATGATTTTGTTTGTTTGACTATCAACATCAAAGCCTAAAGCAAGTTTGGTTTTGACAGAAAGCGTTTTAGGTGGAACAACATAAGCACTTAAATACGCACTTAATTGGATGATTGGTCGGTACCTACCAAAATTATTTGACTTTTAATTATTGTGACCAAGGCTTTATATCGCAGTTGGAAGCGACCAGAGAATATTTTATTGTATAATGTTTCCCAGGCCTCTGTTGTTTTTGTTAGGTATGCCAGAGACAATTGGGTTATTAATATTACCGGTCGGCGATGCTCTTTTATTTATCCATGTCCCAATGGAAGAATATCAATTCAATATTTGTATTCCTAGGTAGCTAAATATTGTATCAATCGTCTCGACTCGTAAGGGTTTCAGTAGGAACCCGATGATTTTCAACTTGAAGGCTGTAAGAATAAAGCATAACTGATATTAAATACAAATTCCGTCATACGCATATTACGCAACAAATAATAAGATATTAAGCAGGTAATTTTAACCGTGACTGCCATTTTAGCCTTCAGTAAGAGTACATTGTATATACAGTAGTTACCTATCGTTTCATGTAAGTAAATGTTTTACGTATTTCAAAAAATTATCATTATTAATTCCTTTTTCTACTCTTATATTATAATCTGTCAATTAAATGGTAAAAAAGTAAACAATAATAACTAATGTTATAAGTCTGTTTCAAGTTTTATGCTCTGTGGTAAAAAAAACAGTAACATAATAACCCATACAAATTTCATTAAGTTACACTTATTGAGTAAAATAATAGCATTTGAAAAAAGAATACTAAGTTCGATTCTGATATCGAGTTTTTTTAAACATGCATGTGCATCGTGATTGGTTGCTTAAACATGAATAAGAACAGCTGTTAGCCAATCATAATTAAGGAGTATTTTTTAAACAAAATTCCGTAACTGAGAACACGCTAATATCCTAGCTCTGCTGTGGTCTGTGGTACCGATGCAAATTAAAAAAAAAAAGAGTCAGCTGGCGAGTTTTACTGATAAAGCAAAACGTAGTAAATAAATTCTCTTTGATGCAAAAATTGCACTTAATTAGTTATCGGATTGGTTTCGGTTCAGTAAAATAAATTCTAAATGAGCGATGAAAATGAGATAGATACTGTGTAATACCGAAGAAATTAAAATAATGGCGCAAACAGTGACGGAAAATGTGTTGCGGGAAAAGTCCAAAAACTTTATAACAAAATCAGATAAGTAAACAACTTCGTGAAATGGTGAATTGAAAAAAGTGATACATCTTTTTCATTATTTAACGTTATTTTTCTCATTGTCAATGAATTAAACGATGTGTTGCTCCGTGAAGTTTTATTTGAATGAGTTATATTCAATGAGAAAACTTTTCACTGAACTTAAGGAAAACTTAACTGATGTAAGTAAACAAAGTAACGACATTTACCGTTTTTTACTAACATTGTCAATGCCTATATAGATCTTTTTGCAATAATCTAAACAAATTAAATTAAGTAAATAAGGTTTAGTAATCGCCATTATCATCATCTCTTTATTTACAATCTTTATCTACACACTTATCATAAGTCCTCTATAATGCGTTCAGAAACCGTAGAATGCGATGGTCGAATGCGATGAACGAAAACTGCATGCGCGCCTACTATGGGGCTACAGAGGGAGGAACTAATCTATCCGGGTACTGTGCCCGGATGCTTCCTCTGTTTCAGGCGCTTGAACCGACCATCACCGTGACTGCGCAGCGGCTATCGGATCAAGTGCGGGTCAGAATTAAACAAAACATACCGGGTTAATTACCCAAAAGAACCTTTGAACGGACTCGTGAAACCCGAGGATTTTTTTCATCTAAAACGGCGCTTGTTTCCGGACTGAAGTTTTTTAAATAGTTCTTTCATTATGTCGAGAATTTAACAGTTTTCAGTTTAAACTGACGCTGGAAATTCTAGCCTATTGTTGGAGAGCTGTTCATGGATGAACAGTTTTGCAAACATTTTTTTGGGATGGAAAGAAAAATGGAAATATGAAAAATTTATTCGGGGCTACTACTTCGCGCAGTGTATGGTAAATGTTCCAGTGCCCGACACCGTCCCAATAGTTGGCATCTTCAGTTTTAATACCTACATAGGTAGCAATAAAGACGACATGCAGGGTGTCAATTATTGGAATTAACGTGTCGATCATTGACACGTTTACCTGTAAGGTACGTGGTTAGGAATTTTACCTTATAGTTTGTATAAGATACAGGTATATTGTGTATCTGCATTAATCATTACAATTTTTAATTTTCATGTAAGTATTTATGAAATAATTCGAATGAAAAACAAGTAAGTGTCGTTATACATTTCCATGCAGTAATAATTTGACTTATTGTAGAAAGCTTTAATAGAGCAGCGGTTTCTAATTCTACCAAGTATTGAACTCGTATTTTTACGCCTGTTGAAAATCGCGTTCAATTTCAGGCATGCCGATGAAGCTGCCGGCTAAAAATTCCACCTATGTGAAGCTGAAAATCAACTTACCAATAATTCTTTTTTAGCTATTCTATTCGATTGTACTACGTTTGTACCGGATAGTACCACTTTTTAAATCGTTTGTACCTCTAAGGGGTGAGAAATACAGGGGTGCTAAAATATGGTTCAAAATCAACATTAAGATACGACATTTTTGTTGATGCCATCTGATAGTACATCGTTTGTACCGGATTGTACCACAATAAAAAAAAAAAAAAAAAAATACAAAAAAAATACAAAAAAAAAACATTATTTTTTTAATTTTATGCTAAATCAAAGAATATGGATTCTGCCGGATTGTACCAGGCTTGTACCGGATTGTACCGCTTTTTAAATCGTTTGTACCTCTAAGGGGTGAGAAATAGAGGGGTGCAAAAATATGGCTCACAATCAATCAACATTATAAGCTGAAAATCAACTTACCATAAATTCTTTTTTAGCTATTCTAATCGATTGTACTACGTTTGTACCGGATAGTACCACTTTTTAAATCGTTTATACCTCTAAGGGGTGAGAAATACAGGGGTGCTAAAATATGGTTCAAAATCAACATTAAGATACGACATTTTTGTTGATGCCAACTGATAGTACATCGTTTGTACCGGATTGTACCACAATAAAAAAATACAAAAAAAAATACAAAAAAAATACAAAAAAAAACATATTTTTTTAATTTTATGCTAAATCAAAGAATATGGATTCTGCCGGATTGTACCAGGTTTGTACCGGATTGTACCGCTTTTTAAATCGTTTGTACCTCTAAGGGGTGAGAAATAGAGGGGTGCAAAATATGGCTCACAATCATATTTAAACACAGGGGTGCAAATAAACGATTAAGATTTCAATATGAATTCTCAAAATTTTACATTTGGCACAATTAAAAGGGTGGAAATTAAAACGGGTAAGAACGAGTGCAAATGACAAATCGATTTATTTTCTTAAAAATGAAAAACATATAAAACGGTCTAATCCAGTCAAAAATAAATTATAGGATAATGACCCGGGGTGAATGATGACAATACAAACCGAATACACGACGGTACAAACGAGTACTAACGAAAATTCGACTAATTTTATTAAAAATCAATTAACCCTTTAAATGGTCTAATCCGGTAGTAAATTAATTATGGAATTTGTGCCCCTAGGCGAATTATTATAAAACAAACCAAATAATCAACGGTACAACCGGGTAACAAACGAAAAATCGATTTATTTTCTAAAAAATCAATAAACACTTCAAATATTCTAATCCGGTCGAAAATAAATTATGGAATTATGCTTCAAGGTGAATAATGACAATACAAACTGAATACACGACTGTACAAACGGGTACAAACGAGAAATCGATTAATTTTCTTAAAAATCAATAAACACTTGAAATGTTCTAATCCGGTCAAAAATAAATTATGGAATTATGCCCCGAGATGAATAAAGATAACACAAACCAAACGCTTGATGGTACAAACGGGTACAAACGAGTACAAATGAGAAATCGAGACATTTTCTTAAAAATTAACAAACACTTGAAATATGCCAATCCGGTGGAAAATAATAATTTATGCCCCTAGGCGAATGATAATAATATAAACCGTAAACTCTACGGTACAGTCGGGTAAAAACGGGTACAAACGAGTACAAACGAGAAATCGATACATTTTCATAAAATCAACAAACACTTGAAACGGTCTAATCCAGGTCAATAATAAATTGTGGAATTATGCCCCGAGATAAATAAAGATAACACAAACCGAATGCTTGACGGTACAAACGAGTACAGACGAGAAATCGATTAATTTTATTAAAAATCAATAAACACTTGAAATGTGCCAATCCGGTGGAAAATAAATTATGTAATTTAGACCGCGATTACCTTATGTAGGTTTGATGAGCTCCCGATATTTCGATGCAGTTGCATGCATCATGATCACGGGCAAAGGTAATCGCGGTCTATATCCCGTTTTCATTATGTCTAATGCAATTAACCGCGAATCATTTAAAACTGACATTGAGGGGCTACTTTCGACAGCTACTTATCAGAGCCTGGCCTGATACATGCACTTGCCATAAGTAACTTAATGGTTAATTCGGAATATTTTAACAAGACGTTTTAGCGTGTGTTTTTATGAAACGAGGCGAAGTTGAGTTATTTTAAGGCGAGCAGTCGGCGACGTGCTGAAATGCTGGTCATTTTCTACGGTTTCTGAACGCATTATAGAGGACTTATGATATGTGTGTAGATAAACATATTAATAGCATTTCATCAGTCTACACGTGGTCCGTGATGATGATGCATGTAACTTTTGGAGCTCCCATCCAAAAGCGGAAGTCGTAGACAAAATCAAATTCTTTAAAATTATAAAATTTCAAACGGGAAAATTGCAAGACATAGAGCGATCATTTTATTTTAAGCGAGTTGAATTTATTCGACTGTAAACGCGTATTTTTGAATATGGATTCTGTGGGAACAGTTTCCCAGGTCCCTTTTCAGTTCGTCCAAAATTATTTGTCATTTGCAAATTATCTCTTACTCACGACCGAAAGCCTTTATCGTTTATCGAACACCGATTTGCAGAGAACGCAGTTTTATTATTGCTTACGACTTTTTCTTATTGCGTAGTCGTGAGCGAAAGCAAACATTAGATTGAGATATTGAATATTGTATAATAATTCCATAGTTTTTAGTTCTATTGAGTTTATAGTACTTGTATATACAATATAATACAAGTACTCTTTATTGAATATCACGATATATAATAAATACTAGCTGTTGCCCGCGACTTCGTCCGCGTAGTTTTCGGTTATCGCTATCCCGCGGGAACTACATAATTTTCCCGAATAAAAAGTAGCCTATGTTATTCCTCAATATTCAAACTATTTTCTTACCAAATTTCATCTAGATTGGTGCAGCGGTTTTCCCGTGAAGAGGTAAGAAACAGACAGACAGAGACAGAAATGCAGAGAGACGGAGTTACTTTCGCATTTATTTTATATTTATTTGTCTCTTGCTTTTATAACTACCTAGGAATTATTTGCTTTAGTTATTAAGTACGTGACTCATTTTCAGTAGCTCACACGTCGCACGCTTAGAATTAAAGTGACTCAATTCTAAATACATGATAAATCTTAAATAAACTTTATAGGTTTAGATTTTAAATGAAATTTTGCAATATGTCATATTAAGAATTGAGTCACTTTAATTCTAAGCGTGCGACGTGTGCTACTCTTAGGGTTCCTTACCTTAAAAGTGAAGACGAGAAGTTTTCTGTTTTCTTTCTATCTTCTTCCTGATACTTTCTATTGACTTAGAATCATGAAATTTTACACTAAGCAAGGTCTCACTGTACAAGTAAAAAAAATAAAATAAAAATATTGGGTTTGGAACCCCGTGCGCGAGTCCGATTCGCACTTATTCAGCTTTACAGGGCGGAGTATGACTTCAACATTTCCGAGAATAATGTTTAATTAGTACTTGAAACTTCTTTACATTGACATAGTAGATGAAACTTATCAAGACAACTTGACAACGTTGAGTAAATACATACACATACATAAGGTAAATAATTGGATGAGCTGTCATTCTAATATTAGTTATCTGTGATCTTGGAGTGTCTCAATTTCTTAGAATACCGAATTGACAACTTGATATATTATATTGATACTAAGTTTTTTTTTTGTTAAGTCCCAATAGTTAGTATTTTTATCTACACACATATCATAAGTCCTTTATAATGCGTTCAGAAACCGTAGAAAACGACCAGCATTTCAGCATGTCGCCGACTGCTCGCCGCCAGCCGCCGCCAGCCGCCACCAGCAGTAACGAAAAGTCATTAGCTAGCTATTTCCGATAACAATTGTCAGCCCATACAAAATGAACACGATGCTGATTGCGAGCGATTTAGACAATAAGCATGCTGGTTCACAGCTTCAAATCTGCACTGGGCCTCTGACAAACAAATGACACTCAGTTTCAAATGTTTGTCACACTGTCTAATATGCCCTAACAGTTCTAGTGACGACTAGCGGTAGGAACAGTCAGCAGCAGATGTGGCTAAGCGACCGAAGCGGTCACAATGATCTGAAGCTCTTTATGTCTATAACAATAGAGCCGTGCAGATCATTGTGAACGCGCCGGTTGCTTAGCAACTAATGCTGCTGACTGCACAAACCTTTTCTGTACTTATCAAGAAATTCACTGAGGCTATTACTTTTAAAGAGTTCTACTGTGGGTTTTAGGAAGGGTTGTTAGATTACGACGTTTCTCTTGTGGGCCGGGTAGTTTGAGCCTGCCCCTCGTTGAGGTTTCAACCTTATTACACACATTATCACCGATAGTGTGGGCATTAATGGTCTAGCAAACACCCCAATCAATTAACAAAGACTACAAGGATTAAGTGAAATCGCTTTTTTTAAACAAGATTCTAATCTCAAAATGTAGAGCACTGAATAGACTATAAGTTACCACACAGTTACAGATACCAAATATATAATAACTGGTCTTTTTTAACATTAAAAAAGACAACCTACCTATACGAAAATTATGTGGATAATTATATCGTTCCAAATTTTCAAATCGCGATAACTCAAAAAGTTGCTAAGGTGACTAGACAAGTTCTTTCCGTGTACTCTGAGTAGTATGACTACCGGATAGCCTAGTGGTCAGAGACCCTGACTATGAAGCTTGTGGGACCGGGTTCGATTCCCTGTCGGGGCAGATGTTTGTATGATGAATACGAATGATTGTTCTCGGGTCTTGGATGTTTGACATGTATATAAGTACATACTTATCTATAAAAGAAAACTTCATCCATTGTCTAGTACTCATAGTACAGGCTTTGCTTAGTTTGGGACTAGGTCAGTTGGTATTCATTGTCACATGATATTTATTTATTTAACTAATTCTAGACAACAAAACACAAATTTAATAATTCGCTTTGGGGGTAGTTACAACCCTGCAATACTCTGCATGCATTCTGCAATGTATAATATTATTTAAGTCTGTCTTATGTTATATAGAATGCAGTAGGTACTTATGGGTGGGGTGGTTATGTTTACAGGATGTTTATGTTTACACGATACTTTTACTTACGTAAATGGTTCACGGTTTTACACGGGTTTGCCACACGGCTCATCCTGATGACCCGGTAACGGAGGTTAATTTCGTTTAATCTCACTTTAACGGATGTTTCGAAGGTAATCTCACCAATTTGGCTAAACCTGTTAGGTAAATTGAGGTTTTTTTGTAAGGTCGGCTACGGCTAATAACGCGAAGATTACCTAACGATGGATATACCGGCGCAATAGAAGAACAACTGAATATGCGTTGACAACGCATGAAAAAAAACCGGCCAAGTACGAGTCGGATTCGCGCACGAGGGTTCCGTAGAAAGATTTTAACGCTTTTCCCCAGTGTTTTAAAAAGTCCAGTGTTAGCAGAGCCCTGTTCCTAAGCAAAATGTACGCAGTGTGGGGTCAACTTATATTGCATTAGACACAATGAAAACGAGATATTGACCAACTGAAAACTTTATTTAAAATTGCAACTTATATTGGTCTGCGAAACCTACAGACAGACATAAAAATTTAAGATTTTGAGAATTTTCCGAGTGGTTGTGCTATAAGAGCTACCTTCATACCAAATTTAAAGTTTCTAGGACAACTGGAATTATCCTTTAGGTTCTCGGATTTCGGCAATTTGTATGGAAATAGCCTTTTTAATGACGGTATCTTTTGATTGCATTGACTTACTTAGAAAGTTGATTTTTTCATAGCGTCAAGGGAGTATTTGATATTAATTTCAGCATGCTACCTCCACGTGTTCCAGAGAAAAAGGGTCTTGACAGACAGACAGACAGCAAACTGATCCTATAAGGGTTCCGTTTTATCCTTTTGAGGTAGGTACGGAACCCTAAAAAATTATTGAAGTAAGTATATGCTGGCTCTGCACAAACTTTATTATACCCTTTTTAGCCCCACGCTGTAACTCACTGGGAAAATCACGAGGTTTAAGTACATACATTCCTTATGTTCTGGGGAGATGCCTTTTGAACCAAACAGTGCCCTAAGCACGACTTGTCGAATCCTGCGTCACGTAAAATCGAATAGTAAACTATAACGAGTTTGTATGACGTTTGGAACAGCGCCCGCCCGTGAGCGTATTTAGAACTAAAATTTAGTATGAGATTTCTCGATCTCGATACGATAACCGTAACGTAACGCAGGATTCGACAAGTCGTGCTTAGGGCACAGTACTTAAGCAATCGTTGTGGTACATGTGAGTGAGGGAATGAACTACCAGTAGGGGTAACGACGGTAAAGAGTAGCCTTGGTAACGACGGTGACCACTCATATTAAGAGTAAGTACTGAATGGTTTTTTTTTCTAAATTTACACCTTTTACTTAAATAGTTTAATTTGAATAAAATACAAATTTATTACAACAAAACAAACAAAAACAAAATGAATAATAATAATTGAAACTAGAACCTAAAGTGGAGAACGTCCCCGAGGTCGCTGCTCCGGGACAAGGTGCCCAAAAGGCTGGCGGCGTTGCCTCTTTGTATAGCAAAGCCTATACGTTGGCCGAAGAACGCGCCAGCTCTTTGGGCACCTGTAACAGTTTAATTTATCTTTAATTTATTTTATTGAACTAGACAAGAATTTTGTTATAATCTTCTGCAAACCCTAGCACTTTATTAAGGGGTATAATAACAGAAAAATTACCATTTTTTTTCGTGGTTCCATTTAAATTCCAGCCCCACAATGGTGCCCTTTTACTTTCTCCTTCATTCATCGATATAAGAGATTTAATAGTAGTTGTGATTCCAGTATTTTTAATATGGTCTATTTCAACACCATTTAGTTCGTATTTTATATCTTGAAATAAAAACAATATTGGATTATTTATAAATTTAATATCTTTCGGAATTTTTTTTCCTGCTGTATCCAGTCCAAATAGACGAGCATATTTATGAACTAAAAAACAATTACTTTGCTCACCCGCGACCACTAATGACAAATAGTTATATCTGTGCGGCAAATGTATGTTTCCATGCAACACCTCCACCTAAACTGCTACACGAATCAACACATGCCACACAGACCCAACTATCACCACCACCACTATACTAAACGCTGACGCGTTTCGGCACTCTCCACGAGGCCATTTACGAAGCACAACAACAACCGCTCAACATGCCACCACTTCCACTACTGACATATGTAAACCATGTACTCAACTTAGTTAATGACAAAACCAACGTACCCACTAATATTTTATAAATTCCAAACTACCCTTTTATGTAAGTCCTAAACTACCCTTTTTTAAGAAATGAATTCCAAACTACCCTTTTTATTTTTATTTTTTATCTACGCCAGGTACCCCGTTATTTTTAACCGAGTACGGTAAAAAGAGAAGTCATGTTCTCATTATTACTATGACACATTATTAAAATTAGAACCAAGTCGTAACAAAGGCGAAGAAACCAAATTAACTTGTTCATTAATAATAGACCCCATGTTGTTGTACCTAATTATTTCCAATTGTTCTAAAACCGATAGCCGCAAACCCTTATCACAATAATGTAAAATTTCGTACGTATCTGAGTCTAACAACGAATGATTCGTTTCTAATAAATGCTTGGCAAAGTTTGATTTCTCTGGATGATCATGCCTATATGACGAGACATGCTCTTTAAATCTAGTATCAAAGCTTCGACCGGTTTGTCCAATGTATACTTGACTACAGTCGCCACAAGTGAGTTTATATACGCCCGACCTGTTCCCTTTATCCACCTTTTCTTTGTTATTACAAAGTCTAGAACGTAAAGAATTAGTAGTCTTAAAGGCAACATTGATGTTATTTGATTTTAAAATATTATAAATCTTGTCAGACAACCGGCCAACATAAGTAATACTAGATCTAAATTTGTTAGTAGGCTGAGATGGCAACGCAGAGTAAAGCATGCTATTCACTATCCGTCCCTGCTTCTTTTGAACCAGACTATTAACCATTGCTGTACTACAACCATTTGTTGTTGCTATCTGATATATAGTATGTAACTCAGAATCATAATGCTCTTTCGACACAACAAACAAACCAACAAATCTAGCTGCCTCATACTCCCCTTCCAACATAAAATTAAATCATCAACATACCTATAATAATATACTAAATTGCTGTTCCCCACTATATATTGTTTTTCAAAGTTATCCATAAAAACGTCAGCCATTAAAGGACTAAGAGGACGAGCACGAGCATATGCTTCAACGTAAATGGAGCTTGCAGATGGTAATACATAAACGTCCAGCTGATGAACAGGTATTCTGATTTCATCGTTTTCTTTAAAGCTATGATTGTAGGGATTGTAACTGTGGATCTCGTAGCTTTCAATAGAATTATCTTGCTGCGGCGGATCGGTAATTTGCAGCATTTTATTTTTTTATTTTGAACCCGAGAGAATGAAGAAAGTTTTTATTACTTTTGGTTATTTTATTTGTTGTACTTAATCGACTTCTTCCTTTGGACACTGGAAGCTGAATATTCGTTTTTTGTCCATTGACGTTACTTTTATTGAAAACATACATATTGATTAATGGTATATTTATGATATAAAGCGTTTATATAATGTACTCAACCAACACCCAATTCTGAACACTGTTAGCTAATGAATGTGCTAACCTGGTTTAGCTTTTCATTTTATTATCATTGTAGCAACTGTATATAATCCACTTATTTAATTATTTATTAAGTATCGATCTATTTTTACAAAATGATTTTAGAAATTTTAAACATAAATGTCCACAATTGTATAAATTATTGCCTTGTAAATTATCATAATTATACTGAATATTCGTTCCCACGTATGTTATGAATTCCTTTATTATGGTTATGGTTTTTAATTACCGTAACTGTCAAAATATTCAATATAATCTTTCATTTTTCCATAGGCTACCCAGTGAGTACCGACATTTCTAGATGAATCTAAATTAATCACACCACATTCCATCAACCACGGCATTTCTGGTAATTCATCTCGCATAAATACACCGCGAAAGTGAGGTATATTTTTCGTGTGCTTTATTATAGCGATATTAGTTAGAGCTCGTTTAGGTAGCCTGGTATCTAGTTTTTTTTATTCGAAACATAAATTCCTAAACCATGCTTGTACGGTTTAAGATGTAATCCTTTCCCAATACACATTGCCTCCATTTTCATGTTATCCTTTTTTGATTTCGCAAGTTGTTTTTTAGCCATTTTATAATAATTGATAGCTTTGGTGATTCCAGCAACACCTCCGGCCAAACTCCCTGTAGCAGATAAACCGGAAAGAATAGGAATTAATGGTAGAAATCCACCAGTTTTAGGTACAGGTATCACTCTCGGTGATTGTATAGTTATGTCAGAAGCAAATTCTTGAGCAGCTGCGTATGCTAATTCCGTTAACAATTTCTTGCATTTTGGTTTCAGATTTCGGATATGTTTTTTAGTATGCGAAATAATATTACTAAAAGTTTTTTTCAGGCCAGCTCCAGTTTTCTGAGTAGGTAGTAAGGTTATATTTTTATTATGGGCTTCGTCTTTACGATTCTCTGGCGTGCGTTTCATTTTGATAATATTGGTATTAAAGAAATAATGTATGTAATGTCGTCTTTGTTCCGTAAAGATCTAAGTACAAATGGACACATTAAGTGTAGATAGCTTATTTAAGCAGTATTTTACACCTACAGACGATTTGTTTTATCAATCCAACTGTTTTCGCTTGATGGAAGACCTAGCCACTTAACATATACTCTGTTTCCTTTGCTTTTCAAAACTTTTTCAACAAGATAAACATCAGGGTGTGCAGTTTTCTGAATTTCTTGCCTGTAGAATGCTCCTAAAATGGGTCTAGACTTGGCGTCTTCTAATATATATGTAGTGGGGTTAGTATGTTGAACTTTCGTTATCTTAAATATTTCTGTAGACCAATTAGGTGTAAATCCTTTTTCAAAACATCCTTTGTATTTACTGATTCTTACGAAATCCCCGACTTTAAATATTTCGCGATTTGGTATTTTCTTAGATGCATTGTTAATGTATCTTCGCAAAACGGTTTCTTTGTTACTATGATTAATTGCAACGGGTGGTTTCCCTATGGTTCTATGGATGGTGTGGTTGTATTCGTAAAACTTCTTGTCAAGGGTCCCATCAATCCATTTATAATTTCCTTTCAAACTAAACTCCTTGTACAGCTTAGTTTTGAGAGTTCTTATAAGTCTTTCTACGATTGATGCTTTTTTTGTAGAATAAGTAGAGTAATGGTTTATATTATACTTCACGATTATTTTTTTAAATTTGATATTATTAAATTCTGTACCCATATCCGTTTGTAAATTTTTTGGATAAAGTCCATTTTGTAACAGTGTTTGAAACTCTTTAGACACGATTTCTTTAGTTTTTTGTTTCAGTGGGAATGCCCAAGCATATTTTGAGAAACAATCGATAATTACGAGTATGTATTTATAACCAGCGTTAAATTTGGATAACGACTGCATATCCATCAGATCTGCTTGCCAAAGGTCATCTATATCTCTTAATATTACACTTCTCCGAGGGAAGTTTATTCTCGCGTTTTTATGAATTTCATTAACAACGTCGGATTTGCTCATAATGCTTGTTCAATTTTCCTTCAAGTTCCTTTAAAGCAATGTCTTTTTCGATATTTTTTACACGATCTATTAAAGTCATAGTCAGCTTTTCGAAATGTGCTAGTTTGTCAGAATTCTTTTTAAAATTTTTGTCAACATACGCTTTATTAACAACATCGGATACTTCACGTTGATCTACAGGTGAGATTTTAATTACTTCCACTTTATAACTATCAATATTAAAATTGTCTTTTCCCTCGATATTCATGTCTAATGTTCATTAAACTACTAAACGTAATGACAATGCTAAGATATATTTTATTATACCAGCCTCCTTCAACTCTTCAATAATTGATATAATTTCATTGTCATGATTGCTGTTACCAGCACTTTTAGATGCAATTAAACGTTTCAATCTTTCAATAAGTTCGTTTGGATCATCCCAATAAATGTAATCCGTGTTGCTTTTATACCGTTTCAATTCAGGCAAGTGTCCACCTATTTTTATTTTCGGTAACTGTACGGTGAAGTCTTTATTTTCGTCATTTATTTGTGAAAATAAAGGCTTGATGATTGTACAGTATTTTAATCCTTTGTCACCTTTTAATTGTCCGTTCGGGTCAAAGTCCCGTTTGTGTGCGTTTGTGTTAATTAACATTTCTTTGTATTCAGCTTTGTCTTTTTCAGTTACAAGCTTAAGATCAGGTTTATTACGCAATAAAAGTTCTTTCAAACCCGCAGTCAATTCATAAATTTTATTGTTGACGGTAATCACATACTTTTTCCCCAAAGTATTATTTTTAAAAGATAAACATACAACAGTATTTCCCATCATCAGGTTCTTATCTTGACTATAAATACCAAATGGTACGTTGACTTGTTCATACATGTCCATCATATCTTCTTTTTACAAAGATAAAAGAGTATCGTGACTGTTACTTTGATTTGGTGAACTTTTATCATTATCATTAGTACATCCATAATATTCTGAATGGTGATTAGAATCAGCATTAATTACGTCTTTAAATTTTTCATAGCCTAAAGAAGAGTTCAAATCCTCGTGAGTGTTATTTTTATCTATTCTTGGTGTCATGTTAAAAGCAGAGGCGGGTGTTTGATTCATCTTGATAAGAGTTTCTAGAGGATCAGTAATAGATTTAAATGCTTTTTTGAATTTCAGATCAGCTTCATCATCTTCATTTTTAATCATCTTTATTTTGTTCTTTGTTGTTTACCGATTTAATGAGTTGCGCTTTTAAATCGATTTCCATTGTATTTTCCATATAATAATATCACTGCCGTTTTAAACAGACACTTCTCTTCAAGTGAGATTTTTAAACTAGAAACTATAATATATGAGAAAGTTAAAAGTAAACAAATGTGTCAAATCCTTGTCTATATCGTCCGTTATTTATTGCGCAATCTTTATTTATTAATAAAAAGTTAAATGGATCTTGCCATACAGTAGAACACAACCGTTCAAATTGAACCCAATCTATATCTGCATTGACATGCTCATTGTGTATATGTTTTAAATTTGTGTTGTCTTGCTTGAAGACAATTAATAGATTGACATTATCTCGTAGTAACTGCTTGGGTATTTTCGAATAAGTTTGAGATAGATAAAAACAGTCAATTTGTCTATGTCTTCCCATAGCAAAGTGATTTCGAATGTTCATTTGATTTTCACACGCAACGTCATCAAAAATCATAATAGAATTTGTGAAAACATCATTAGGATGAAGAACTTCTTTACTGTTGTTAAATAAAAAGAATTCAGCTCCTGGAACTCTCTGCATAATTTGTCTTAAAAAAACGTACTTTGGTTGGAAGGCAGTCTTTAAATATAAATAAATATTCTTAAACATTAAACCATTTTTATGTAACAGTAGATTCAGCATAACATTAGTTTTACCACAGTTAGAAGGTCCACATATTATACAACGGATTGTGTTGGGCAACAGAGTACTATGTTTTACCTGATGCTTGGGATTTTCTAAATTTATAGTTTTCACTTCTAAAGTTTGTGCTTGCTTTACGAACTTCATGGTAATGAAGTTAATTGAACATAGCTAATGTCTATATACTTAATAAGTTATGTACATTAGACGGTGTGTGTGTGTGTGTGTGTGTGTGTGTGTGTGTGTGTGTGTGTGTGTGTGTGTGTGTGTGTGTTGTGTGTGTGTGTGTGTGTGTCTATTTAT
Organism: Clepsis dumicolana; assembly: GCA_963691665.1. Lineage (NCBI taxonomy): Eukaryota > Metazoa > Arthropoda > Insecta > Lepidoptera > Tortricidae > Clepsis > Clepsis dumicolana. Next base: position 16,608,521 of record OY829508.1, read on the forward strand.
GCAAAGATTGGGTGTGAAAATAAAACGTGTCATATTGTTTAACTTAATATATTGAAATTTAATAACAACTTTAAAAAAAATCTTATATACACTATCTTTAAAAGATAAACTTATTAAATAAATATCGGTCATATGGCATCACAATGCCCCCAAGGCAACGTATCTATTTGGTTTGCAAGATCCTGTCTCTTGTCATCATTTCTGTTCAAAACCAACTTCTTGACTTCTTGGGAATATATAACATGCTTCATAGATTTAATCATATGCATTTTACATTTAAGTTGCTTATTATTCAGCAGCGTATTTTTATAGTTGTTTAATTCAAGTCGTTTATCGCCTTAGATATACCTTTAGCTTTTTTTATTTGTACTTTAAGACTTTTAATACAGTAAAGTTTGGCTCTAAGTCCTACGAATTCAGAAATTACACTCCCTCCCATTTCATCTTTGAATAACCCGGGAACTTTAGCATTTACGATTGGCAAATTGTATGGATTGTCAGCTGAAAAATTACTTGTATCTAATTCAGACAAATGTTTGGACATATCCTTATAAAAATCGTCAGTAATTACTAAGTATAGTAAGCTGTCGGTATCAGTATAGCACAATTTAGCGTGATCTTGGTATTTATTTTTAATGAAATTGTAATGGAATTTATACAAATGAGTTTAAGCGTATTCAAGAACGCTGAAACCAATATATATAGGGCGATCAAGTATTATTTTATTGGGATTTAGTTGAATTGCAGCAAAAGTTTTAGAAAATATAGATATGTTTTTAAAATTCGGTTTCGCGATTAACCTTTCAGCACCTATATTTTTATTTGTCCTGTTATTTTTATCAACCCATTGTGTAACTAATTTTACAACCGCTTGCTTACGTTTGTTTTGAATAGTTTTGCCGAATATAGCATTGTTCAGTAATTTGAAGAAGTCTTTATTGAATGCTGATTCTGCATTCTGACGTAACTGAGTATTTAAGTTGATGTATTTTTTTAAATAATTATCCTGACGAAATCGGACGACGCGATGAATTTTTCTTAATTCAAGACCCTGTTTCAGGCATTCTTGCAAGTGAATATAATGAATAACGTAATTTAATTTATCATGTAAATTAGCAATCAATTTAGGTGTTTTGCCGCCCGGAGGTATAATTTTTTCAGGCGCAAAAGGCAATTCACTATGTGCGTTGTGCGAACGACCGCTATACGCTAAATCTACTTCCAGAATATAGCCCAAATCGTCTTCATCTCCAACACTGAGTATATCAAAATTATTAATTTCCTCTTTTGTTAAAAAACTGAAATCTGATATGGGCATCTTTTTCATCATGGCGTAACCATACAAATTATTGCAATCTAAATATATTAAATACGATGAAGGTTCCCGATCATCATATTCAGGAAGATATTTATTGTTTGCTTTCGCATGCCTTAAAGAGCATTGAGCAAGCCCGCCCCTTATTCCGCTCTCTAGCAACTGGTACATTTCTAAATCATCAATTAATTCTAGACGTACTTTAGTATACAGTAACATTGCATCCCAACTCTAACTAGGTGACGTGACGTAATAAACAGGATCTAGGCGATAATATTTTAAACGAGTGTTTCTAAAATTTTCAAAGACATCACATAGCAACAAAACATCACATTTTAAATATAAATCTGTGTACTCTCTTAGACAACTTATGCCAAAAGTAGTCCAAACATTTTGAGCTAACATGTATTCTTCGTCGGATATATGCTCTTGAGTAATGGTGTTATAGAAGCAATTCTTGGTCGGAAGAGTTTTCATTATATTTAGACCATGCATCAATATATTCGTAGGGATATATACCTTTTTGACGAATTAAGTTTATTTGAGTCTTATTGTTTTCGAAACAACTTGAAAGATAAACGAAGTCTTCGTCGTTCAATGTTTTACTTAAATTGTCTAAGCTTGAACTCAAAAACTGAAATGAATCTAGAAATTTTACTTGCATGCTAAAATTTGGGTCTTTCGTGGGTAAAAATTTGGTTAATGTTATGTATTTTTCTTTTGTTTTCGGTATGATTTGTATTTCGCCGGGATATTCTGCTAATTCTTTTATGAATAAATGGCAATCGTAACCTGATAAATTGTGAAAAACCACTGGTACAAACGGACATATTTGAAACAACAGGTTACAATGCGAGTGTGCAGCACCTCTAAACTGGGATGTAATATGATCGTGATCTGCGACTTTATCATCAAAGAGTAATTCTTCGCAGATGTGACATATTTTAGCATTTTGGTACTGATTCATGTTGTTAAAGGAGACATTTGCTTGTTTATTCTTAACAACTTATAAATTTCTTCAACTTCTCTTATTAAACTTTGAATAAATTTCTTGACGCAGTCTGGACCTCTATACGATACAAATTTATTCAAGTTAGAGTCGTGTGAGCAACAAATATAGAAAGCAAAACAAGAAGGTTTATGTAACTTTGTTTTCTTAGTGTTACCAATATTATGATCTGAGCAATTACTAAGTATGCTTTCAAAATCAGCATATATCACAAAATTATTTTTTTGCTTTCTCTCAAAATGCTTAAAACACATTGTCGTGTTCTTATCAGGTAATACACTAAGGATCTTAGAACATCTATGAGAATTATACTTTAAGTTACTCGAATAAAACTGCAAACAAGCCTCACATAAATACATTATACTTGACTTTTCACTAGTCGTAGAAGATCTTTAATGAGGCAATAGTGTTGTTTCCCGTTCTTCTCAATAAATAGTCAATTAACATGGTTTATTTGTCGTGATTGAGTACTGTATAAAGGGCCAGTCACATTGTTTTTATTATCTAGACCATAAATAGTTATGCTTATACTTGGATTATGTTTTCAAATAATTTTATATCACTTATGGAAGGCGGGAATGTCATACTCTGAACATTAAACACTGTAGAATAATGTGGATATGACTGTGGTCTGCATACGTTACTTTTACATGGATATAGAGCAGCTACAATAGACCATAAGAAACAATGATCATCTTTGTTTTATACAACTTTTTGTATTCTTTATTTTAAGGGGCAGATCTATAAAAGAACCGCCTCTCAAAGGACTGTATTTATTGATATTTATTTCCAAGTGACTTATTGAAAGTAACGTCCACCCTGATTCGCAATGCTGAAATTCAGCCAATTTATCTTTTATAGAATTTACAGCATCTGTATAAAATTCACTTAGATCTCTGCTTTTATAAATTACCTCATATTTTGTATTAAATGACTTAACTTGTTGATCATTATTCTTTGGCTGTATAAAGCTTGCGTAAAACTCGAAATTAACTTTTATGCACTCATGTTTAGATAAAGACATGTTTATCAGTTTTATAACATCCTCAACATTGCTTTGCAAGAATGCTTCTGGTACGAAGTACTCAACTTCTTGCGTAGGATTTAATCTATAGGTCATTATTCTTTTTTTAAAAGCTGTAGCAATAATTTTAATATTCTTGAATTCAGTCGTTAATAAACAATTCGATTTATGCAAGTTTGTTTTAACATGATAGTGGTACCGACATCACGGTAATGTAATATGACATTTATCACAATTAATCGTATTAATATATTTTTTTCTTGCCACTGTTGTGACCTCTGACTGCATTGGGGGGGCTGTAATAAAAACAACAAATAACACAATCATATTTATATGATAAAAGTCAAACGATTTATTTTAAAGTCTACCACTAGTAAGTACAAGATAGGTATAATGCGGCTAATATTTAATACGCTAAATCATTGAATATAATGCTGAAATATTGTTTTGTTTCGCAAGTAAGAGTAAAAATTAATAGTAAGAAGAAATGAATGTAGGCGGGACTTTAAATTCTTTTCTGGTCATTGTGATGGGACAGCAAATCCCATGCAGGTGTATCAGTATCAGTTTTGTTTTTAATAGTAACTACAGCATGGCGCCATCGGTTCATCGGCGCTATGTCTTCAACTTCACTGCATTTGTACACCTTGAGCTCTATGTAGTGAGACCCGAGCTTCTCATTAACCGCCTGCCGACTAAAGCCGTTGGCTACTCGCCTAGTCAGATAACATTGTAAGGGTTTCTTATTACCGCACTCCTTATTAACTTCGGGCGCCTCATCTTCGCTGTCAGTTCCAAACAGATCATGCATAGTGGTTTTTTTGACCGAAGTGATTGGACGAATACTTGGTTTCATTTTCTTGGAGCTTGACACTGAAGAAGTACTTGACCTTGTCGATTCACCATGCTTCGAAGACCGTGAATCTTCACAAAACGATCTCTTCTTAGCTTTGCTGTTTTTCTTTAAGACTTGTGTTTCCTCCGCCGATGAATCATCTTCAGAGGGGAAAAGGATGTCAGCATTCACATCAGACTTGGACCTGTAATAAATACACAATAAAATTAGTAAATAACTGAATCATGATAATAATTATAATAGGAACATTTACTTTCATTGCATTTGCACGTTAAGCACTTAATTGCATTAATGATTCCGTGTACTTGCATGGATAAAATATTTTAAGCACTTGACTCTATTGATTAATTCATATTTATTTTCTGCGGTGATTGATCTCCATTAAATAAACCTTCTGCTCGTTTGCCCCTCTCATATAAAATAAAATAAAATCAATGTAGTTACATCTATTCACATCTATTCAAACCGAATCAATTAAAATAGAACACTCTTTTCGATATATAAATATTTACATAACCAGCATTGCACTCTAAATATTTAATTGCAGGGTAAAATCAGAGTACTTTAAAAAGATACATATTTGAAGCCCTTACTGTACAACACAGGTTTTCCATCTATTCAAATCAAAATGAAACAATAGTTTATTCGAAATAGGGACATACATTAAAAATGCAAATCTATTCAAAATATGAATCTATTTAAATAGAAAGTACGTATACTGTATCTATTCAAAATGTGAATCTATTTAAATAGAATAAACATCTTTTATATCTATTAACAAAGTAAATCAATTTAAATAGACAATTATATTTGGAATATCTTAACTTACGTAGCTTACATTTGCATGTTAAGTATTAAATTTATGATTAATTTGAATATTCGAGTAGATATGCTATTCACGCGCTTTGCGTATACGAAGCACATGTGTTATCATCTATTTGAAAGAGTCTAAGTAATAAAAATATGCTATATTCGAATAGATGCACTTTTACATAAAGGGACTTGCGCAATTATTTTTTTTAATTAAATAAGTTTACCAAGCTCTGTATCATAGAATATTCTGTTTAAAATAAGAAAAGGTAAAAATATCTGGTACTCACATTTTGGTATATTCTGGATAACTCGGAACTCGAAGAAGAGGTTATGGCTGGCCCGCGGGAAGCTTGGAATGATGTTCCCGATCTTAGATACTCTGTTTAAATATTATGAGAACCACGTGGTTTCAGAGTCCTTTTTTGTAAAATCCGCATGAGATAGGCATATATTGCATTTTCCCAAATGCAATATGCGTTAAAATCAATAAACTTTATCCAATTTACTACCCTATGTCTCAGAGATAAGGTTGCTCAGTTTGCGTATTCAATTTTATCGCTGGCATATTGTTTAGGTTACCTACGACATACATGGTAGCGATGGTGTCAAAGTGTATTTGATAAACTAATGCTATCCTCATAATTTACTTGCGATTTAATAAATGAACCTACAAATAATTAACAAATAAGCATTATTTTTTTTATTGCTCCTTTCTTCTTCTTTCTGTTGTAAAGGTATCGCTTACCTTGTAACTGCTATGTACCTTTTTTCTGTATTGTTTATTAGGTATACATGTAGTGGTTAATGAAGAGTCGCATTGTATTTATAAAAATGGCTAAAGCACTAATGTACGCACGGCTTTAAATACAGGCCTTATTTCCTATGGAATTAAAGCCACTCGTATGCGTAATGCATGTAGTAATATTTTGTTCTACCGACAGACAACCTTATAATTTATGTATGAACGTAAACACAGACGGAATCAACTTACTTATGGCACCAAACGCTCCATATTAACTTTCCTAATTTGTAATTTCGCTATAATCGCAATAAATAGTCGATTTTGAACTATAATAGCATGTTCCTTCCTGAATATAAATTCTTTAATTTAGAAGAAAATAATCAGTGCAACAATTAATTTATAAGTGAACAGTCTTCTTGTTGATATGTCGGTAAGTACCCTTTTAATATTATTGGTCTTAATTCATGTAACTAGTTCAAATTTATAGTTTATTATTTGTTTCAAGTAAAAATATAAGTTTTCGAAGTGTTTTTATGAAAGTATAAATTCTATTAAAATGCATGCCTACCTACAGTCGTCTAAGCAAATTTTATTTAGTCGTTAATTAGAACATCTATTCATCGTTTCAGGATACATCAGAGCACCTTTTTAACTTCGTGCCAGACACTGCGGCGCAGAGGAGGCCCTCAGCCCAACCACGTCTGGGTCTGGGACTACGTAAAAGAAAAGCAGAGACTCCGGTTTATTCTTTTATCAAGAAGCCGCATCGCAACGGAGCGATAAAAGTGAGAAAAATCGAAATATTTGACGGCGACAAAATAGATGTAAATGACCAAATGTGCAAGTGCAATGGTGAACTATGCGTCCAATACGCTGTGAACAACTCACGGACAATGTGTACGAAGCGACCCGCTGCGTCATAGATAAAATTGAGGGGTCCCTACAATCGGACACGTTATACATTTACCGTTATACATTGTTATAAATATAAGATACCTAGAATGGAAATGTTTCACTGTATCAAATTGTTTATTTTTTAATCTTAGAAACCGTATTTTATTAATAAATGTTTATGTACTGGTAAATATGTAATTTGTTGTTTAATTTACTCCTCTAGCTTACCCTTAATTTTTGAATAGAAGTAATGAATAATGTTTAGGTACTTAACTTAATCTATTCTAATACATAATTGGTTGCTCTAGATTTCCTTGATCCAGAGTAACCAATTATATACTACTGTACTCGTTTGTACTCGTTTGTACCGTCAAGCATTCGGTTTGTGTTATCTTTATTCATCTCGGGGCATAATTCCATAATTTATTTTTGACCGGATTAGAACATTTCAAGTATTTATTGATTTTTAAGAAAATTAACCGATTTCTTGTTTGTACTCGTTTGTACCCGTTTGTACCGTCGTGTATTCGGTTTGTATTGTCATTATTCAGCTTTTAGCATAATTCCATAATTTATTTTCCACCGGATTAAGCCATTTCAAGTGTTTGTTGATTTTATGAAAATGTATCGATTTCTCGTTTGTACTCGTTTGTACCCGTTTGTACCCGACTGTACCGTAGAGTTTACGGTTTGTATTATCATCATTCGCCTAGGGGCATAAATTTCATAATTTATTTTCCACCAGATTGGCACATTTCAAGCGTTTATTGATTTTTAATAAAATGAATCGATTTCTCGTTTGTACTCATTCGTACTCGTTTGTACCCGTTTGTACCGTCAAGCATTCGGTTTGTGTTATCTTTATTTATCTTGGGGCATAATTCCATAATTTATTATTGACCTGGATTAGACCATTTCAAGTGTTTGTTGATTTTATGAAAATGTATCGATTTCTCGTTTGTACTCGTTTGTACCCGTTTGTACCCGACTGTACCGTAGAGTTTACGGTTTGTATTATCATCATTCGCCTAGGGGCATAAATTTCATAATTTATTTTCCACCGGATTGGCAAATTTCAAGCGTTTATTGATTTTTAATAAAACGAATCGATTTCTCGTTTGTACTCGTTCGTACTCGTTTGTACCCGTTTGTACCGTCAAGCTTTCGGTTTGTGTTATCTTTATTCATCTCGGGGCATAATTCCATAATTTATTTTTGACCAGATTAGAACATTTCAAGTGTTTATTGATTTTTAAGAAAATTGACCGATTTCTTGTTTGTACTCGTTTGTACTCGTTTGTACCGTCAAGCATTCGGTTTGTGTTATCTTTATTTATCTCTAAGCATAATTCCGTAATTTATTATTGACCTGGATTAGACCATTTCAAGTGTTTGTTGATTTTATGAAAATATATCGATTTCTCGTTTGTACTCGTTTGTACCCGACTGTACCGTAGAGTTTACGGTTTGTATTATCATCATTCGCCTAGGGGCATAAATTTCATAATTTATTTTCCACCGGATTGGCACATTTCAAGCGTTTATTGATTTTTAATAAAATGTATCGATTTCTTGTTTGTACTCGTTTGTACCCGACTGTACCATAGAGTTTACGGTTTGTATTATCATCATTCGCCTAGGGGCATAAATTACATAATTTATTTTCCACCGGATTGGAACATTTCAAGTGTTTATTGATTTTTAATAAAATGAATCGATTTCTCGTTTGTACTCGTTTGTACCGTCAAGCATTCGGTTTGTGTTATCTTTATTTATATCGGGGCATAATTCCGTAATTTACTATTGACCTGGATTAGACCATTTCAAGTGTTTGTTGATTTTATGAAAATGTATCGATTTCTCGTTTGTACTCGTTTGTACCCGTTTGTAACCGACTGTACTGTAGAGTTTACGGTTTGTATTATCATCATTCGCCTAGGGGCATAAATTTCATAATTTAATTTCCACCGGATTGGCACATTTCAAGCGTTTATTGATTTTTAATAAAATGTATCGATTTCTTGTTTGTACTCGTTTGTACCCGTTTGTACCCGACTGTAACGTAGAGTTTACCATTTGTATTATCATCATTCACCTAGAGGCATAAATTACATAATATATTTTCCACCGGATTGGCACATTTCAAGTGTTTATTGATTTTTAATAAAATGAATCGATTTCTCGTTTGTACTCGTTTGTACCGTCAAGCATTCGGTTTGTGTTATCTTTATTTATCTCGGGGCATAATTCCATAATTTATTATTGACCTGGATTAGACCATTTCAAGTGTTTGTTGATTTTATGAAAATGTATCGGTTTCTCGTTTGTACTCGTTTGTACCCGTTTGTACCCGACTGTACTGTAGAGTTTACGGTTTGTATTATCATCATTCGCCTAGGGGCATAAATTTCATAATTTAATTTCCACCGGATTGGCACATTTCAAGCGTTTATTGATTTTTAATAAAATGTATCGATTTCTTGTTTGTACTCGTTTGTACCTGTTTGTACCCGACTGTAACGTAGAGTTTACCATTTGTATTATCATCATTCGCCTAGGGGCATAAATTACATAATTTATTTTCCACCGGATTGGCACATTTCAAGTGTTTATTGATTTTTCATAAAATTAATCGATTTCTCGTTTGTACTCGTTTGTACCGTCAAGCATTCGGTTTGTGTTATCTTTATTTATCTCGGGGCATAATTCCATAATTTATTATTGACCTGGATTAGACCATTTCAAGTGTTTGTTGATTTTATGAAAATGTATCGATTTCTCGTTTGTACTCGTTTGTACCCGTTTGTACCCGACTGTACCGTAGAGTTTACGTTTTGTATTATCATCATTCGCCTAGGGGCATAAATTTCATAATTTGTTTTCCACCGGATTGGCACATTTCAAGCGTGTATTGATTTTTAATAAAACGAATCGATTTCTCGTTTGTACTCGTTCGTACTCGTTTGTACCCGTTTGTACCGTCAAGCATTCGGTTTGTGTTATCTTTATTCATCTCGGGGCATAATTCCATAATTTATTTTTGACCAGATTAGAACATTTCAAGTGTTTATTGATTTTTAAGAAAATTAACCGATTTCTTGTTTGTACTCGTTTGTACCCGTTTGTACCGTCGTGTATTCGGTTTGTATTGTCATTGTTCACCTTGAAGCATAATTCCATAATTTATTTTCCACCGGATTAAGCCATTTCAAGTGTTTGTTGATTTTTAAGAAAATGTATCGATTTCTTGTTTGTACTCGTTTGTACCCGTTTGTACCCGACTGTAACGTAGAGTTTACCATTTGTATTATCATCATTCGCCTAGGGGCATAAATTACATAATTTATTTTCCACCGGATTGGCACATTTCAAGTGTTTGTTATTTTTTAAGAAAATGTCTCGATTTCTTGTTTGTACTCGTTTGTACCCGTTTGTACCATCAAGCGTTTGGTTTGTGTTATCTTTATTCATCTCGGGGCATAATTCCATAATTTATTTTTGACCGGATTAGAACATTTCAAGTGTTTATTGATTTTTAAGAAAATTAATCGATTTCTCGTTTGTACCCGTTTGTACAGTCGTGTATTCAGTTTGTATTGTCATTATTCACCTTGAAGCATAATTCCATAATTTATTTTCGACCGGATTAGAATATTTGAAGTGTTTATTGATTTTTTAGAAAATAAATCGATTTTTCGTTTGTTACCCGGTTGTACCGTTGATTATTTGGTTTGTTTTATAATAATTCGCCTAGGGGCACAAATTCCATAATTTATTTACTACCGGATTAGACCATTTAAAGGGTTAATTGATTTTTAATAAAATTAGTCGAATTTTCGTTAGTACTCGTTTGTACCGTCGTGTATTCGGTTTGTATTGTCATCATTCACCCCGGGTCATTATCCTATAATTTATTTTTGACTGGATTAGACCGTTTTATATGTTTTTCATTTTTAAGAAAATAAATCGATTTGTCATTTGCACTCGTTCTTACCCGTTTTAATTTCCACCCTTTTAATTGTGCCAAATGTAAAATTTAGAGAATTCGTATTGAAATCTTAATCGTTTATTTGCACCCCTGTGTTTAAATATGATTGTGAGCCATATTTTGCACCCCTCTATTTCTCACCCCTTAGAGGTACAAACGATTTAAAAAGCGGTACAATCCGGTACAAACCTGGTACAATCCGGCAGAATCCATATTCTTTGATTTAGCATAAAATTAAAAAAATATGTTTTTTTTTGTATTTTTTTTGTATTTTTTTTTGTATTTTTTTATTGTGGTACAATCCGGTACAAACGATGTACTATCAGTTGGCATCAACAAAAATGTCGTATCTTAATGTTGATTTTGAACCATATTTTAGCACCCCTGTATTTCTCACCCCTTAGAGGTATAAACGATTTAAAAAGTGGTACTATCCGGTACAAACGTAGTACAATCGATTAGAATAGCTAAAAAAGAATTTATGGTAAGTTGATTTTCAGCTTATAATGTTGATTGATTGTGAGCCATATTTTTGCACCCCTCTATTTCTCACCCCTTAGAGGTACAAACGATTTAAAAAGCGGTACAATCCGGTACATGCCTGGTACAATCCGGCAGAATCCATATTCTTTGATTTAGCATAAAATTAAAAAAATAATGTTTTTTTTTTGTATTTTTTTTGTATTTTTTTTTTTTTTTATTGTGGTACAATCCGGTACAAACGATGTACTATCAGATGGCATCAACAAAAATGTCGTATCTTAATGTTGATTTTGAACCATATTTTAGCACCCCTGTATTTCTCACCCCTTAGAGGTACAAACGATTTAAAAAGTGGTACTATCCGGTACAAACGTAGTACAATCGAATAGAATAGCTAAAAAAGAATTATTGGTAAGTTGATTTTCAGCTTCACATAGGTAAAAATTCCTGGCTTCCCGATTCGATTTACCTGGAATTAGGTTCGATGCCGCTGCATCTCAAGATGCGAGCGAGTAGTGGGAAATCCATTTAGTCTCTTTGATTGACTTGAAGTGTCACTAATGTATTGTGAAGTGAAGGCATACTCTACAGTGATATTTTGCGCTACCACGAGTTGCTATCTTAAATTATCGATGGTGTAGCGATGTCTTGATACCACGAGTTGCTATCTTAAATTATCGACGGTGTAGCGATGTCTTGATGAGACTTATGATCTGTTTTCGATATGCAAGGCTATTTTCGAGGGCGTATTTAGGGCTTGTATTATGGTGCGTTATTTTTGCTTTACTTGAAGCGTACTAATGGCGGTCTTTATGTTTTCCACAGTAATTTAATATTTGAAGTACGAGTAAATTTTCCGCGTTTTAATGACTTTAATCAAAACTCATGATGACATTCAGCCCGTTTTGAATTGGATCATCCTCATCAAAATGTATCACAATTTGTGGTAGGGGCTGTGACCCGGTTAATGTCTCGACTCGATCCTATTTCTTCGTATCTGGGCTCTAATAAAAATGGGATCAAACTTCATTTTGTCAAAGCGCCTCGCGAACGCTCGCGGTGTATCGCTCTTTAAATCTAATTTCCGTCTCCAATTTTTGTTTTGTGCGATATTTATTCCCTTTTCAATTTCTTTTCACTTTATTGTTCAGTAATCATCAACGGTACAAGTGTTGTTTTGCTAAATGTAATTTTATTCTGGCGAATTATTTTCTGAAATGACACATTTGGAGGTTCTGTTTTGTTACCTATGTGTTTTTTTTCGTTCCCTTAGTCTAGTCCAGAGTCTAGACGCACTAAACAGGTACCAGACTGGGTAAATATTGGCTTTCAAACTTTTCATTGATAGGAATGTAAGAGGATTTGTCTGCTCCATCCGAAGGTATAAAATCCTTAGCGCGAAAGCGTGCAGCTTACAAACTACAAATGTTTCGGAGAAAAGGCAATCTGGAAATCGGGCAATAGCTTCCGAAGTGTTGTGAAACATGACATGGAATATTATCTCGTAATTAACAGGCTAAGAATAATTAACAATTTACGACTAAGACAAGTATCACAAATTTCAGTTAATATCACTCATGTTTGATAATATCGATCTTAAAAAATGTTTTATCGAAAAAAGTGTCGGTAAAAAACGATATTTAAATAAAAAACGTGGAATCATTGGTGGCTCAGGCTATTTAATGTGACAACTTACGAGGGCTGTTTGATAAGTACCCGTTTATGGAAAAAAAAACATTATTTTTTTTGTATATATGCATTTTTTTTTCTACGTAGTCACCTTTTAGCTCTATACATTTGTTCCACCTATACTCAAGCTTCAATAAACCATCCAAAAAGTATGATTTTGGAAAGTCATTAAAATAGGCCTCTGTGGCGGCAATGACTTCGTCATTTGATCCAAATCGCTTGCCACCGAGCCATTTTTTTAGGTTGGGAAACAAAAAGAAATCGCATGGGGCCAAATCTGGAGAATACGGGGGGTGAGACAATAGTTCGTAGCGTAACTGTGCTAATTAAGCCGTCACAACTCTGGACGAATGAGCCGGGGCGTTGTCGTGATGAAACAGTACTTTTTTTCTTTTTTAAATGGGGTCGTTTGTCCTTCGACACGGCGTCAAATTCATCCAATAAATTGGCATAGTACTGCCCTGTTATTGTTTTTCCCTTTTCTAAATAGTCAATATGTATAATACCCTGCGAATCCCAAAAAACGGTCGCCATGACCTTTCCAGCCGATGGGACGGTTTTTGGTTTCTTTGGAGCAGGTTCATCCGGTAAAATCCACTGCTTCGACTGCTCTTTCATTTCCGGGGTGTAGTGGTGGACCCACGTTTCGTCCACGGTCACGAAACGACGCAGAAACTCCTTCGGGTTACGTTTGAACACGGCCAAACACTGCTCCGATGTAGTCAATCGGTTCCGTTTTTGCTCCTCCGTGAGTAAACGCGGCACCCACCTCGCCGATACTTTCTTCATACCCAATTTTTCTTCTAATATGTGTTGTACCCTCTCGATTGAAACGTTTACAGCATCAACGATTTCTCGAAGTTTAATTCGGCGGTCGGTTAAAACGATATTTTCAATTTTCTTAACTATATCGTCTGTAGTCACCTCAACTGGCCGGCCTGGGCGATCCTCATCAAAGACGGTTGTTCTCCCCCGCTTAAACTCGTTATACCAATATCTAACAGTTGTCATAGAAGTAGCACATTTATGGTAAACCGCTTGCATTCTTACTTTTATTTCATCACATGTTTTTCCTTCCAAAAATAAGAATCTAATTACAGACCGATACTGTTCTTTCTCCATTTTAACAATTTTAAGCTCACGCCTTCACTGAATCGTTGTCAAATGAGAAAAAAAAACAAAAGAATGCCATTTTTTTTTTAATTTTCCCGCCTCTGAAAAATGGCTTAAAAGGGTGGTATACTTATTTGCGGTCAGTGATATTAATATATTTAGAAAACGGGTACTTATCAAACAGCCCTCGTATGTTAGTTTTACATGCTATGATATGATTCAATTTTGTCCACGGTGTTCTGTCTTTGTCGTTTGTTATACAGAAATACTTGACCGAGTTTAAATAATTAACACAGTTAAGAGTCGTTTTAAATTACGTATGTAAAAATCGATAACCATATCGACAAGCAACCCTAGCCATGTTTTAACTACTTTTGAAAAAGTTTTAAATTATCGATCGCTGATATTTGGTTTGCAAATTTATTTTTGGTTTTAATGATTGTTCGTATTTATTAAATAAACATATTTTAATAAATTAGGCGTCTAATTAATAAAACTTGATATTGTCTTGTAGATGTAAGAATACAAGGGTGAAAGAAGTAATTTAATTTTGGTAATATAGTATGAGTACGAGTAGAAAATACCCATCTTACCATAATTATAAGGTTCATTAGAAGGTATCGACCTAGAAATGCGCACAAAATACGTGGAGTACTACGTTGATGATTTCGAGAGCCTATCGAAGCAAAAAACAGACACAGCCATACAGACTGGAGAACTACATTATCAAAACGATTTCACTTCCGACCGAATATCATTATCGTGAAAACGGAAACATTTCCCAAGCTAATAGTAGGAAGTAATCTAGTTACCAGCCAGGGCGATGTCCGCTTCGCCCCCGTCATTTATTTCCTTATACCCACTTATCTACCCTTCTGTTCTCTCCGGGATGCAATCTATGGCATATTCCTTCGGCATTTAAGTACAATTTAGATTCGAGTTGAACGAAGCACCGCTTTGTGGAGTGCTCTCTGTTGTGCCATTGACCGCTGTTTTACAAACTTTCCAAGTGCTCGGTTTGCATCAACTGGCACTCCAAGTTTGAATCTAGCTTTTCTTTTTTCCACGGGAATAGGAGCTCTGAATTCCTTAATGTTTTAGGTTTTTTTTTTTCGTGAATTTCTGCACTTAGTTATATGCTTACTTATATTTTTTTCGTGAATTTCTGCACTTAGTTATATGCTTACTTATATTTTTTTCTTTTACGCCCCTTACCTATTCTCCTTTGTTACGGTGGGTGTGGATGATATTTATGTTAGTGTGATCTATGACAAGGGGCGTTGCAGAATAAACTAGTTCAAGGGTATTAAAAAATCATTTGTCAATCGATAGCATAAGTCTAGCCTTTGTTCCTTCGACTGAATAATCTATAATCAGTCACTTTAGTCGGCCTGGCTTATAGAGGGTCGAGCACGAGTTTTCGAATCCTGCATAACGTTACGGTTATCGTATCGAGATCGAGAAACCTCATACAAAATTTTAGTTCCAAATACGCTCACGGGTGGGCGCTGTTCCAAACGTCATACAAACTCGATAACGTTTACTATTCGATTTTACGTGACGCAAGTTTCGAATATTCGTACTCTGGCCTCTGGACGTCGTTTAATAATGTTTTCGGTAGTTTTTGGTCCTGGCAACACTGAACAAACATTGCGCTCGCTTTGTGGCTATAACGATTCAGCCGTTTTTAACGCCATCAAGGTCTTTGGATGTTACTTAAGTATGTTTTATTTATTCTTACGAATGATTGACTGGTAGGTATTGAGTAATTTTTACTTCTAAAGCAAAACTGAAAAAATGTTTTATGTGGATACATTCATTAAAAGCATTAATAAATTCAATAATGTAGCTAGCTCATTGATCACAAAGTCTACCAGTGGAATTGATAAGGATTTATATAAATACGTATACTTAGGTACTTCATTGAATAAAACCACTTTGTCACGATTAGTCCTTTCACAGTCGTGTGTTAATTAGCTATTATTACACTCGGCAAACCAGTTGGCATTATAATGCTATAATCTTTACACCAATTCTGTCAATATCGTTTTTTGTCGATGTTTCCGCCTTTCATTTTCTGTGTGTGGTTGATTTGTGTTGTACGATCGCTTAATAAGTCAGGGTTACTTAAGTTTAAATTAGAACATAGTGTAATCTATGTTTTTTTCCGCAACTGTCTTGATTATTTATGTTTTAATTAATTATGTGCTTTGGCCGACTGGGTGCATGCAATTTCCGAGCATCCATAATGATGGATGTTTGTTTTTATTCGTTTTTTTTTTAGTTATATTTTTGTTACTTAATTATTGTGAAAATCTATTTCTTGTGCCTATGTTACTGTCAGTAATAAATGAGATGATACGGTTTAGCTGTCAGACATTGCTACGTTGAAACAATCGCTACATTTACTGCGAAGAAACAATAAACAAATTCTGTTGACAATCCAAATGTAGAGCCGGCATAAGCCCGCGCCGGAATTGGCAGTTTTTGTTTACAGAAGCGTCTACTCGAGCGTGTCGCTAAATCGGATCGCACATATGGCTGGGCGCGATAACTCGACGGTGTTGCTAGATGGGAAAATGAAAAACCGCTCCATTCCACTCAAAAATCCCTAGAGTCGCTTCTGCGACAGCCCAGGAAAATTGCAATTATGTTTTGGAAAATGTGTCTTCATGATAAATCATAACGCAAAACAAACCCTGCGAATGTAATGCTGGGATAAATTCGTGTAATATTGACATTTTCGCTGAGATGTAATGAAATGTCAACAGCCTGAGTGCTGAAATGTGTAATGCAAATCATAGAAAACTTAGTACATTGGTTATTTGTTCATAGTTAGTAGGCATTCAACTGCTTAATAATAAACTTAGTCCTGGAAACGAAATAGGTACATATTATGTACCTAAAGATTTTATAAAAAGTGATATATGTGCAAAGCTTTTAAGTTCGCCTGGTTCAATTTAATACTTGTCTGCAGTTTCATTAAAAACCCCTTAAACCCCGTAGTTTCATAAAAAAACACAAGGCATCGCCCAGTAGAGTGAGCAAACGAAAGCGAGCGGGCGGTGGATGCGGAAAGCACAAGACCGGTCAGAGTGGAGAGCCCTGGGGGAGGCCTATGTCCAGCAGTGGACGTCAATCGGCTGACATGATGATGATGATGATGATGAAAATAACTCGGTCAACTCAGCTGTTAACAATTGTTATACAAATTATATATGACAGCATTTTTTTATATTCCTTTAATTGGCAAAAGCATCTTATGTTATCTTAGTTGACTTGCACTCTAGTAAGTCACATTACACTGAGACTCTCATGATCAGCGTACAAGTAAAGACTAAACTCAAAATGTAAGGTATAATATTAAACTTTTGCTTCGCCTATCAACTCGGCACACCGTTCGCGACGTAATTTGTTCTCGGGCTTATTGAATTAGTATGCGCTGTGAGTTTAAGCATGTTACAAGTTACATTCAATTAACGAGTGACTGGCTGCCCTAGCGGAGCTCAACGTTATTGTACTGACTCAAAATACAACACTTGTAAAGTGATACAAAATTTTGCAGTCTTTTGTTGCTAAATATTCTTTGCCTTCAAGTGCCTCTCCACTATTAAAGCATTTTTAGGGTTCCGCACCTCAAAAGGAAAAACGGTACCCTTAAAGCATCACTTTGTTGTTTGTTGTGTGGGGTACTTACTTCCTATAGGGTAGTTGTCCTAGAAATTTGAAATTTGGTATGAAGGTAGCTCTTATATCATAATTAATCAGAAAAATCTCAAAATCTTAAATTTTATGTCGTCTGTATATGTCACAGACCAATATAAAATGACCCCACACTGCGTACATTTTGCTTAGGAACAGGGCTCTGCTAATACTGGACAACTTAAAACACTAAAGAAAAGCGGGAAAATCTTTGTACGGAACCCTTAGGACGTGGGTCCGACTCGCACTTGGCCGGTTTTGTCCTTTAAACGAACTTTAAAAAATGTACAACTGTTATACACAAATGGTGCACGAATATAATACTCGTAAATTCTAACTAAGTACGACGTGTGTATGTGTGTTGTACATTTTTCACCACGCATGTCGCCGATAACTTGTCCCACATGCTTTTCAGTGTTATTTACTGTCAGCAATAACTCGGCTGCGCGTTGCGTCTAGCTCGACAGACTTGCGGTGACGCCAACTTTTCCCGCGCTCTCGAGTGTTGCCACACACGATCCAGTGTTGCCACTCTTAATGATGATGAGATGAGCAGATGAAAGACTAAAACTTTCAAATATGAATTTAAATGAGGGAAATTAGCATTTATGCGAGTTGTGGAACTTTTCATACGATTGCAATGATGACGAATTTTCTTACTTGTTTACTGAAGTGGGAATTATTATGATGTCGCTTTTGTCATTGTTTCTGGATGTGTCAAGCAAAGTTTGGCAAGCTCTATACTTCGTATTTTTTAACATGAGAAAGAAGTTAAACAATCCTGACATGTATTTTTATTGAAAAAATGGTTTTTAAAAATAAGTAACAGCAATTAACAATTAAATACGTAACAAAAAAACTTAATTATTTATATTCTTATGGTTTTATACGTAACGGTTACTTATTTTTAAAAACCGTTTTTCAACAAAAATGTATGTCAAGATTGTCTATTTTCTAATGCTAAGGAAAACGGAGTACCTATGGCATGCACATGTGGCAAAAAATATTGGTTTAGTCTTAAAAAGCGAGAGCGAGTCCCGAGCGAAGCGTCTCCATTTCAGCTTGGGCAAAAATTCTTTCTTATGTTCGGATGTCCGGCTGTTCGCATCAGGTTCGCTACAGGTCTCATTTCCCAACCGATTCACGTGAATTTTTGTCAACATTTGTGTATGTAGCTTTTTGTCGATTCGTGTTTTGGAAATAACAATAAAAATGTAAAAACCGGACCGGAAGTGCGAGTCGGTCTCGCGAACGAGGGTTCTGTAGAAAGATTTTAACGCTTTTCCCTAGTGTTTTATGAAGTCCAGAGTTAGCAGAGCCCTGCTCCTAAGCAAAACGTACGCAGTGTGGGGTCAACTTATATTGGTCTGCGAAATCTACAGACAGACATAAAAAAATTTGATTTTGAGACTTTTCTGAGTGGTTGTGCTATAAGAGCTACCTTTATACCAAATTTCAAGTTTCTAGGACAACTGGAAGTCCCCTTTAGGTTTTCGGATTTCGGCAATTTGTACGGAAATAGCCTTTTTAATGACTGTATCTTTTGATTTCGTTGACTTAGAAGGTTGATTTTGATGAGTATGCGACAAATGAGACACACAACCGGACGGTTAGCTGTTTATTTCGAGACTGGGCGGTAGCTGTACAAATGTTTCTTATACAACTAGGCACATACATCACACTACTCTCTTCTTAAAATTAACCGTTCTTACTCTAGCATAATACCATAAACCTGAAAAATTATCCATGCTCCCAATACTGAGCCCACTCCACTTCATAAACATAAAAAAACAATAATCTCATCTCTTCCTTAAAACGAGTAAGTACTGTAGGCCTGTGTGTAAGTGAATGCCTTTTAATGAATCGTTCACACAATAATTTATTTATTTCTTTGAAATTTCACTGATGCGTAAATAATGCCAAAAAATCTGATTATGGAATTGACCCAATAATAAGCACTACTCGTAAGGTTTGATGTACCTACTTAGTAAGTACTTACTAGTACCTGTCCTTACACAATATGTGTTATATACAAACTTGTTGGGTACCCTAGTTTACAATTTTAAATAGGTATTAACCATTGACTGTCCATTTACTGCTACACATACATTATCTGTGTTGGTAAGTAATAACTCAAACGATTAAATACACTCTTGAGCAATTTAACTCAATCCGCCTATGTAAGTACTTGAATTTGATTGCTTGTATTTTTTTTTTTTTTTTATAAGTACAATAAAGTGTTTACTCACTTAGTACCCACTCCAGTACCTACCTATTTATAACTAATATTTATATCTGGGTGGGTTATTCAGTCTACATTCTCTGAAATGACGTGGTAAAGGCTGTTCAGGTGGTGGTGGTGCGGGAGACATAAAAGGGGCATCGCCAGAATCGGAGTGCTGCGAGCCGAGCGTGTCGCGACTCGCGGCTCTCGCGCGCCGCGCCTGAGAGCTTGGGCTCGGTGTTCCGCGCGCGGAGGAGCTACTGTGCGGGCCGCGCTCGGGGGTCGTCTCGACTGGCGCTTGAGGGCTGCTGGGGCCTGCACGTGGAGTCCCTGCCCTGTCCTGTGGTATCTGTAAAGCTGATGGTTCATCCGGACAGATCAAAATTCCTGACCGCCGCCTTAACTGATCAATGTGCTTATGAGACTGCCTACCTAACCTATCTGTTACGCTGTAATCAGTGGTCCCCGTTCTTTGTGTAATGTGACCAGGGAGCCACCTAGCCTCCCCTTGATACTGACGAATCCATACTTCGTCCCCCGTTTGTAAGGAACGGAGAGAACCCGGTGCGCTAGCCACCTGTTGCCTTTGAGCCTTACGTACGTATTTTTCACAATCTGGTCTCAAAGCGTCTAGCCTCGTGCGTGCTTGCCTGCCCAGCATCAACGAGGATGGGCTCTCGCCGGTCGTGCAATGCGCTATATTTCTATAATGTAATAAAAAGTTATTAATAGCTAAATTAACGTTCTGTTTTTGACGTACTGCTTTCTTAATTACTTTTTTAATGATACGTACGCTATTTTCGGCCGCGCCGTTGGAGGCCGGGTGATAAGGCGCTGATAACAAATGTTCTATACCGTTACTCGCCAAAAATAACGAAAACTCGCGACTAGTAAACGGCGGGCCGTTATCGGACACCAGTTGTCTGGGCAGACCCCAACGTGCTATAACCTCACTAAGCTTTTCGATCGTGCTTGTTGCCGCTGTACTAGCTACCGGGAACACTTCCAACCACTTAGTTCGAGCATCGACCATGATGAGATATGTTTTTCCGTATAGCGGTCCTAGGAAATCGAGATGAACACGTGACCAGGGGCGGGCCGGCCACGGCCACGGGCTGGGCGCGTGACGCGCCGGCGCGTCTGCCTCGGCCGCGCACACCGTGCAAGCGCGGCACATGGCCTCCACCGCTTCGTCAATGCCCGGCCACCAGACATAACTTCTCGCGAATGCTTTCGTCTTAACAACTCCCATGTGACTGTCGTGTAGTTCGCGTAGCACCCTCTCCCGACAGCCTTCCGGTACCACTACGCGGTACCCCCACATAACACACCCTAATTCTTCGTACAATTCCTGTCGCCTATTAAAATATGGTTGTAAATTCCTAATCTCTATCTCTGTTGGCCAACTTGTTCTTAAGTAACCTAATACTCGACTTAAATGTTGATCTCGTAATGTATATTTTTTTATGTCCTGATAGTCCAATAACAATTCATTCTGCGCGAAATGTAAATAGCTTTGCTCGGGCGGTAGCAAATCCTGTGCGCCTGCATTTTTTACCGGCACCGGCAATCGTGACAGCGCGTCCGCCCCGTTCGCGTGCGTTGATATGTATTCTATATCGTAGGTATATGCGGATAACTTAATCGCCCAGCGCTGCAACCTGCTTGCCACCATTGCTGGAATCCCTTGTTTTGAACCAAAAATACTCACTAGTGGCTTATGGTCGGTTCTTAAAGTGAACTGCCTACCATAAAGGAATTGATGCAATTTTTGCAAGCTAAACACAATTGCTAACGCCTTCTTATCTATTTGTGAATAATTACGTTCGGCATCGTTTAGTGAGCGCGAGACATAAGCGACCGGTCTTTCAAACTCCCTGGCCCCCGCGCCGCTCCCCGCGCCGTGGGCCGCGCCGCCCGGCTGAGTCAGCACGCCACTGATACCGTGCGAACTCGCATCAGTCGTTAAAATGAGTGGTTTGTTTTGATCATAATGCATTAAGACTTCTGTGCTAGTTAAAATTGTTTTGATACTTCTAAACGCTGCCTCGCAATATTTACCCCATTTCCAGGTTACGCCTTTCCTCAGTAATTCGTATAAAGGTGATAATATCGTACTTAAATTCGGTACAAATCGAGCGTAAAAATTTACTAAGCCTAAAAATGATCTCAACTCCGTTACATTTGCGGGCCGTGGAATTTTAACAATCGCCTCCACTTTACCCGGGTCTACTTTAATACCATCTTTTGAAATGACGTATCCCAAGTACTGCACTTCCTCTAACAGGAAAGAGCATTTACTTTTTTTTAATTTCATACCGTGACTATGCAATCTTCGTAGGACTTTTTCTAGGGTTACCAAATGTGATTTTACGTCTGTGGACCCTATAATGATATCATCCAAAAATACTTCAACCTGTGGGATATCCTGTAATAAATTTGACATAATTCTTTGGAAAATCCCTGGGCTAGAGGACAATCCGTATACTAATCTATTATATTTAAATAATCCCTTGTGAGTATTAATTACTGTATACTTCTTAGACTCGTCTAACTCCACCTGATTATAGGCTTGAGTCAAGTCTATCTTCGAAAACACCTGTGCCCCGTTGAGTCTCACTAGTAAGTCGTCAATTTTGGGGAGTGGGTAGCGATCAATCAGTAAGGCAGGGTTCAAGGTTATTTTGTAGTCCGCACATATGCGTAGACTTCCATCAGCTTTACGTACCGGTACGAGTGGCGTAGCCCAGTCCGAGGTGTCCACTGGCTCGATGACCCCGCTGCGCACCATCTCCTCCAGCTCCGCCTCCACGCGCTCGCGCAGCGCGTACGGCAGGGGTCTCGCACGACAAAACACCGGCGTAGCCCCCTCGCGAACCCTGAGGGTCGCTCGGCTCCCCGTAAAGCGCCCCAGTCCACCACTGAACAGCTCCTTATACCTGTCAAGTAATGTACATAAATCATCGTTTGTTGACTCGCTATGAAAAACTGGAATCTGTACCCCTAATTCCGACAGCCACTGCCTGCCCAACAGAGACGTTGTGCCGCCATCTATCACGAACAGCTCCAGCGGCTTTGTCCTATTATCATATTTAACCTCTGGCCTAATGACCCCCAAAGGTTTTATTTTACTGCCATCGTAACATTTTAAAATTAAACTAAAGGGTTCTATAGGTCTATGATTAAAGTACTTATTGTAAGTTTCTTTACTTATACATGACACTGCTGACCCGGTGTCGACTTCCATGCTAATTACCTTATTATCTATACACAAAGATAAGCTCACCGGTCTATAACCGTTTAAACACAGATGATACATGTCCTCTTCTACGTCAGAAGCTGACGTATCCCCCTCGTCCTCCGGAGTCTCGCCTTCCTCTGCCTGCACGTGATGCACCGAGCGCCGGGCTCGCTGAGCGCTGCTCCCCGAGTAACGGCCGCCGCTGCCCGAGACACGGGCCCCCCTGCCGCCATCACCGCCGGCGCTCGCCACTCTTCCCGGACACACTCGCTTCAAATGCCCTCTATTGCCACATTTATTACACGTGAAGCTCTTATATGGACAATTTCCCGTACGATGTGCTCTGCTTCCACACCCCGCACACAATTCCTGATGATTTTGCACCTTTACTCGGCCGCCATTACTGCCCGATCTCATATCTGCCATCCTTGGTTGTAAAGTCGTAAACGAATTCAAAGTCGCCGGTCCCGCTCTGTAATTGCTGCTCTCGCTCGCACTCGGCCGCTCAACCATAGCCGCGTCCCGCTCTGCCGTTTCCAACGATAACGCGAGGTTGACCGCCTTTCCATAAGTTAGACTCTTCTCGGCAAAAAGACGTTGCTTAATAACTTCACTTTTCAAACCGCACGTAAATTGGTCGCGCAGATTCTCTTCCAAATTAGATCCGAACTCACAATGCTTAGACAACTTTTTAAGTTCTGTGAGATACTGTGCCACTGTTTCTTCCTCTCCTTGCCGTCGTTGTCTTAGCCGATACCTCTTGGCCATAAACGATAATTTTGGCTCAACGTGACTTCGCATAATTTTTGTCACTGCGGCATATGTCATGTCTCCTGGTTTCATGGGGCTCGTCAAATTACTCAGGAGTTCATATGCTTCTGGGCCCATTACTGCAATTAACGTCGGTAATTGTACTTCCTCTTTAATTTCGTTCGCCTTGAAGTACATATCCAGGCGTTCCACGTACATACTCCAGTTCCCGGAAGACACTTCAAATTCCCCAATTCGACCCACAGACATTTTAAAACTTGAGAGAGCACACACACACGCACCAAATAACTATTTAATTAATCCTCGATCGCCAATGATGAGTATGCGACAAATGAGACACACAACCGTACGGTTAGCTGTTTATTTCGAGACTGGGCGGTAGCTGTACAAATGTTTCTTATACAACTAGGCACATACATCACAGATTTTTTCACAGCTTCAAAAGGGACCGCATGTTTGTGTATTTGATATTAATTTCAGCTACCTCCACGCGTTCCAGACAAAAAGGGTCTTGACAGACAGACAGACACAGACAGGCGGACAACAAAGTGATCCTATAAGGGTTCCGTTTTTTTGAGGTACGGAACCCTAAAAACGAGCTCGCGTGGTCTACAGCTCATCGTTCAAAAGTCCAACACATCGTCAGGTAATTGAACGGAGATCCATTTTCACAGCTCATATGCCCGCTTTGATCTCACGATTTATTCCAAACAAAGATACATGTGACTTCAGAATCCCTTTACGAGTTCCCGGGAACTACATAGTTTATGTCGCCGATAGATTTTATCCCGGACTGCTATAGGGCCGGGAAGACGGATGTACTGCCGCGTTATTGACTGGAGCTTTGAAAAACGATGGTATGGTAATGTTATGGAAGTTTCCAATGATTACAGAGTTTGTGTTTATACAAGTATTTTTTAGTGATTGGGTTTTTTAATTAAAGACCGGATCAGCTTATGGGTAAAGTTTGAACTGTAAATTTCTCATTAATCGACTACAAAAAAAGGAGTAGGTTCTCAGTTCGTCGGAATGTTTTTTTTTTATGAAGAACTTTAAATGCTTATAATTAATAAGACATTAGTACTTTATTTAATTATCGCAACAAATATGAATAATGGTTAAATAATTGCTGTTTGGCATTGATTTGACCCACCGAAAAATTTTATGAAATGTACTTCAACTAGTATTGTTGGCGGGGTGTGAATGTGGCACTGACAATTGTCAGTTAGCGTAGCTAAACAACACGGTTAGTTCTTACAGGGGTTAAGGCGAGAAAGACAGCGTTATTCGTCTGGTGGTTAATTCGTCTAAGGTCGTGTAAGAAATCAAATCGAACCAAACATGACATGAAGTTAGTACTACTTTAGTATAACAAAGAGTGTTGAGATTGAATGATAACGCCACTTCCTTTGTAGCGGTTAATTTGGCTTGTATGTGACAACAAATGTGTATGTCAATTTTTGGATCTTCCTTCATCCGTTTTCTACATTTTAGTGTCGTACTCTAAACCCTGTAATGCTTCACTATAGAACACAAGGAAATTCGTAATGAAAGTGGCTTCCCACTTCCGTGAGAGTTTAATCACTCGATATTGTGCCGCACTGTTGCAAGCCGCAGGGGGCGGTTGCATAGCACCCACGGCTGTAAACAAGCAGCCAAGATTGCTAAGACTTGCAATTGTTAAGAGCCCGGTCTGCTATACGCTGTGTAGAATATAGAATGCTTTGCTGAAATGCAATGACCCAATGTCAACATGCGTTCTGACGCGTCATGAGTGCACTGGCTGGTAGTAAAACCTACACTTTAAAACCAGGCACACTTCTTTATTTGTATAAAGGAAAACAATTAATTGAAATTTTTAATTTTAAAGGAAACAGTAACGGCCCCAAATGCCGGTTGTATTATCTGTTAAAATAATAGGAACGGTCTCCGTCATAAGCAATTATTCTCGAATGCCTATTGTACCTGAAAATATGTCCGCTTTTCTGACTCATTGTCCCTCCGAGTGCAATTTTAACTGCAAAATTAATTAAGTGTGTACTTAAACTTGCCATTATGACTCTCATTAAGAGTAATAAAAGGGTAAAAAGACGACAGAAGAACCGCTGTATCGCTGCGAAACGTTGGCCGACTAAAAAAAAATAAGTATTTTTAACAAGTACTCTTTTTTGCACAAGTTTATTAATAATCTTTAAGTAAGTAACAAAAGCTTTCGGCTTGTGACTTTTAAATTAAAGACTCGCTACTTAATATCAAATGTAAAGAGCTACTAAACTGTTTTTATTCATCGTATAATGGATCTGAACAAGCAGATAAAATATTTCGTAACACATGGACGGGAATAAAATGCAAAATATGCAAAAATGTACAAGCTTTTGGCTCCGATACTTCGATGTAATCCGTCCTCGCTTTTGTAAATAACGGCTTTTTATATAACGAGCTTTCCCTCGGTTGTGCTGGAGCTTTTAAACTTCGTTCTGGCTAAAAATAAAGGGAATAAAATTGAAATTTCAAATCAAAATTCAACATTTAACGGGAAAACGGAAAGAAATTACTTTGATTAGAATTGCCTTGATTGAAAATAATCACAGACTGGAAATTACACAGAATTTCAAATATCTGTGCAATTTTATTTACAAGAGTATTAATAAGTTAGGATGAACGTAAGAAACAAATAATACCTAAACCAACAATTTAGTAAGTGGCGCCCAACATGGGGCTATAGAGTAAAATTTTTCTCTATCTTGAAAATGTGTTTGCAGATATTTTTCAATCTGTCCCAGATTATCCGCTTGTGGATAGCTCAGAAATCTACTGGGATGAGTCGCATTTCAGGCTATTGTCGACGCTTCGCTTCAGAGAATTCGAGCTGCATCAGCTTTCAGAGTTAAATATAGATTCGCCTAAGGGCCGCTGGAAGATATGAATTAGAAAGCTTTTGATTGATTAAATAATGCAGGGATTTAGAGCTTAAATAATATTGAATCATTTTAAATTTCTGTTATTTTACCTCGTTCAGTAACGGTGTTCCTAGTCCACCTTGGAATAAATAAAACATCTGTAATTCGCGTGCGTTTTCCTATCGAGAAAAACTTTCCACTTCGTTAGTCGGAAGCCCACGGGCTTCCGAGCAGTGCCCTAAGCACGACTTGTCGAATCCTGCGTCACGTAAACTCGAATTGTAAACTATAACTAGTTTGTATGACGTTTGGAACAGCGGCCGCCCGTGAGCGTATTTGGAACTAAAATTTAGTATGAGATTTCTCGATCTCGATACGATAACTGTAACGTAACGCAAGATTCGACAAGTCGTGCTTAGGGCACAGAACTGAACGAAACGAAAGAGCTTGCGCTAATAGCATATGTCATTAACAATAAAGTTGCAGGTACTTTGGAAACACGTATCACGACAATTTTTTTACTTGAAGTAATATTTTCTGCAATATTTTGAAAACTTGTTTCTGCTTTTCAATATTAAACACTATTGTTATCGTGTTGAGCAATGACAACCATTAACCTGCGTTTTTTTAGGTTGTTTCAAAATAAGTAACCAGTAGGGTACCCAGTGTTAGCTTAGTCATCATAAGATTAAAGAGTTATTATGATATGCAAGCAAGCCTACGTAGTTACCCAAATCAGTATACAAAGACTTCTTATTCAACCGCAAATAGAACTTCTACTTCTGCTCTTTCTACGTGGGACTACATACTTCAAGCTATAAACCAATACCTTCCTTTATTCCCGCATCACGTGGCGACATTCCCGGCCGTGCCTGTCTTAGTCGATAAATTGTATTGCACACATAAATCCGGCCTGCCGCGTAAAACTGCGAGCACTAATGGCCGCCTTAATGAAACTTTCCAGAAAGTTCCGTGCGGTTCGATCGGTGTTTGTTAGGAGATTGAAGTGTGAGGGACAAGGGATATTCGTGATCGGATGGGCAACTCGAATGGAGATATTGAGTAATGTGACGAATTTGTAGTGTCAAGTACTTGATTACAATCATTTGCCGCTCTTGAATCGTTAGTTATAACGACAATTACAACAAAAAGTATGAATCATGAGTTAAGAAAACTGAATAATACCAGAAGCTCTATAAAGTTTATATGGTTCGATTTTCCTCTAGCTTGGCCGGAATCAGAAAGCTCTTCCGGCTAAACGGTTTCTCAAACGAGCACTGATCGAGTATAATATGCAATTTACAGTGTAATACCAGAACGCTCTAAGAAAACTAGATTTTACAGCTGCCATATTCAGTGGCCATTCCTCTTGCAATATTAGTCGTCTCGTGCCAAATGGGAGCTGGGCGCGCGTCGAGTGTCTGCGAGTGACAGCTACCATAGACAAAATATAGGTCGGTACAAACCTACGTAAGTTAGTCGCCGTGGGCAGGATTTAACTCAAATTTACAATTGTTCCTGACAGTTGCCACGTTCTGTTTGGCTTTTAAAACAGGCTGCACTCTCTTGTTTTACATAAGTTAGGTACCAAAGAAATATGTCCAATTTTATTCGCCGGAAATCGTTGTTAACTGGAATGAAAGAAACGATTTGACTTCAAACGAATCAAAAGAATCCTCGCAAATGACTTGTCTATATTATTCTTCTTTATTTTATTAGAACAGACAAGTTTACTTACTCGGCCTTGCTGTCTTGAAGTAAATTAACTGCCTTGGCATTTATATTCAAGATTAATAATTACAACTAAGCCGTTGCTATGCAATAAAATAATTACCTAGGTATAGCATTGTTTCTAGAGATTTATAGGTTGCTAGTCTTGCTAATCCACTATCCTGAACAAAAAAACAGCGTAGAAAAAATCTGACTAATTAGACGTTGGCATGTACGAAAACGAGAGAATGAAGCGTCGCCATTGGCCAATTTGGCTGCTTCTATTGGATCTACTCTACGTACCACATACGGCTTTGGTGTACAAGTACATGCATGTAATAGCACAGTATAGATTTGATTTAGCACATCTGTATTCAGCCAGTAACTTCGCTACCAAATGTCACGTCCAGACGCGACGGCCAGACTTACGGCTCCAACAATACTATTGCGGCGTCATCATAGACGTTTGTTAATTAATTATTGTCTATATTTATTTTTTGATTAATTTATTGATAGTCTACTGGTAAAGATTAAAACTAAGTACCGCATCAATGCTAGAAGTGCTTAGATACTTCTGGCATTATGAGCAAGGTTATCTTGGTCAAATCGGTGCTCCAACAACACGTAGAAAATAATGTCAATCTTTTTTATAGACATCAGTAGAAAAACCATTCCCACGGGCCAGGCAAAAATCTATCTTTTGACAATGTTGTAAACATTTAGGCATTTAGATAGGGGGGAAAGATTTTCTCACTGTACACAGTTTTGTCGAAGGTTGATGAAAGATGTACTGTGATTTATGAAATATGTTGTATGTAGAAGAAGTTAATAGAATTTTACACATGAGACATCATTTGCAAGGTTTGTCGAACCATGTTGCGGATACCACTTTTTATGTTATTTATATATTATTAGCGACCCGCCCCGGCTTCGCACGGGTGCAATGCTGATACTAAATACACTACAGAAAAACTGTGAACGTTGTATATAAAAACATAGCGGCCCGCTCCGGCTTCGCACGAGTATTAAATATATAGCCTATGTGATTAAAATCGATTCAGTAGTTTTGATTTATTCATTACTGCCCGTGGCCCGCACGCGTTAAATTTGGAGTAATTGGTTAAGGATTAATGCTGTATTGGTTAAAATCGCTTCGAAAATTAGCCATTATTACTATGCTAATTAGCTATTATGACAAAAAAAAGTTATTGTGGGTTATCCATAAGAGATAGACATATACCATCACGGACTTTTCTGTAGACCTTTTCAATGTGTACAATACTTAGTACATTATTTTGATAAAACTCGATGGGTTCAGCCTGCGTTTGCAATGTAAGCGGAAAAAATGTAATTATTTACGACATCACATTAGAAACCTCAAAAATAACAGTACTTCTCCACTATTTAATGGATGTTATTATACATATAAACCTTCCTCTTGAATCACTCTATCTATTAAAAAAAACCGCATCAAAATCCGTTGCGTAGTTTCAAAGATTTAAGCATACAAAGGGACATAGGGACAGAGAAAGCGACTTTGTTTTATACTATGTAGTGATAGTGAAGTGATGATTATAATCTTGATAATATTAGGTAAGTACTGCTATGGATCCCAATATCGTATTTTAGTTTGTATTTGTAAATAAATATTGTTTTAAAGAGTTGTTTACGTCGAATAAAGTTAAGTCCTTTGAATGATAATAGTCTTATAATAGCGATAAGTTTTGCCCGCCACAATGCGAATACACAGCAAATACTTCATTCCATATAGCCGCCTGCATCGATATTGGTTCGCGCAGCTGGCAGTGTATAATTAAAAGCTCTAATTTGCATATTATCGCGCCAAATTAAACTAATAGCTGCTCGACTGAGACACGGACTGAAACAATAAAGTCAGTGTTGCCAGTTAAAAAAGGGTTGACATTTAACTCCACCTTGCTTTATAAACCTACCAAACTTGCTTATTGGCTGCAATTAGTATTTATTAGTAAACTAGCGACGGTTTCAATTCCATTTGTAATAAAACGTGTGTAATGTTATCGTATGGCGTTTTACCTTACCATCTGCATTACGATTTCTTTTGAATTTTATCTGTTTCTATAAGCTGCAAAAAGAGCACATTTAAACTTAAATTTTTTACCGACTTCAAAAAAGGAGGAGGTTCTACGTTCCGCTGTATGTATATATTTTTTTTATGTATGTACATCGATTACTCCGTCAATTGTAGACCGATTTTCAAAATTCTTTTTTTATTCGAAAGGGTATACTCCTGAGGTGGTCCCATTGTCACCAAGTCATGATCTGATGATGGGATCCCAGGGAAATCGAGGGCAACCCTCAAATTTTACAGGCACGTACTATGTGTTTCATATATTTTCTAAGGTTATTCAAGTATTTGCGTCTGGTAGTCATCATCTCATGATGATGAGCTGATGATGGAAGGTACAACTCCTTAGCGGTTAGGAGTTGGAGGATAATTCTGAAAATGTTAAATCATTATTCGAAAGGGTATACTCCTGAGGTGGTCCCACTGTCACCAAGTCATGATCTGATGATGGGATCTCAGGGAAATCGAGGGCAACCCTCAAATTTTATAGGCACGTATCATGTGTTTCATATATTTTCTAAGGCTATTCAAGTATTTGCGTCCGGTAGTCATCATTTCATGTTGATGAGCTGATGATGGAAGGTACAACTCCTTAACGGTTAGGAGTTGGAGGATAATTCTGAAAATGTATTATGTATTATCAACATAAAATTGTGAAAAAAAAATCTTTTAACAAAAAAGTACAACCGCCTTCAAAAAAAAACCTTAGAAAAAAAAAAGTAAAATAATCCTCTAAAATAATGATAAATAAATAAAATAAAATAAAATGCGTTTATTTCGGACAACAGAAACTAAAGCCTAAAGTTTTATGGCCTAGCACTAAGCAGCAGAAATATGAAGTCGGTGCGGTGCGAGCGGAATATTCTTTGAATGAAGCACCGACTTCATATTACTGCTGCTTAGTGCTAGGCCATAAAACTTTAGGCTTTAGTTTCTGTTGTCCGAAATAAACGCATTTTATTTTATTTTATTTATTTATCATTATTTTAGAGGATTATTTTACGTTTTTTTTCTAAGGTTTTTTTTTGAAGGCGGTTGTACTTTTTTGTTAAAAGATTTTTATTTCACAATTTTATGTTGATTTAACATTTTCAGAATTATCCTCCAACTCCTAACCGTTAAGGAGTTGTACCTTCCATCATCAGCTCATCAACATGAAGGCGGTTTTATAGTCTTTGAAAGTTCAAACTCATTATCTACACTAATTAAACTGTAGAGTGTACCATTTCGACCGTCTACACGGACTTCGTTACTTCGTCTTCTCATAACAAATCCGTGGTCCGGAAAAACAATTACAAAAGTGCAATTACACCAAAAATCCATCGCCAGACGCTTCTAGTTCTTCCCCAGTCGTCCGTAAGTTATAATTTCGTTTGTTACTATCAACCCTTGTCGGTTATCTCTAATCAGACGGGCTGGCGCCTCCCAAACGAAGGCAATCAATGCTGGGTTTGCTTCTTGATTTGGGAATTTTAATGCCGTCCACGAGATTTTCCGTTAAAACCTAGGCTGGTATGGCGTTTGAGATTTATTTTTAGTCGAATATTGGGGCCTGGCTTTTTAAAGGTCAGGAATAATGAACCAAGTCCTGTTTATCTAGGACTATACATCTCTAAGCCATTTAGATTAAGTATTATATTATAGTATTAATTCTGGGACCCTATACATCCCTTTGTAATTTAAATTTCCACAGATATTTGACCTGGAGACCCTATACATTTCCTGCTCAATTAAAACGTGCCAGTAAAGTAAAGTGTTCTGGTTTTGCTGTTCTAATAATTACTTTTTACACTTGTTTCTAAAATACGGTATTTTTTTTCTCTCTTAATATTTTAATGACAGAGTGAGGTTTCTTTGTGTAATTTATTTGTGGTAACGTATTGTAATAGCTAATGTAACTTGTTTTTAGAAAAAATGACTTTGTGCCAAGTTTCTTGCGGCGCATTCTTCTTGGCAATCATGGTCTTTCCGAAAGCTCTGGTAGACTCAAAAAAAATGACGTGTAAAAGAGCATTCAACTGCCTATTTGCTGAATAAAATTTTGAATTTTGAATTAAGTTTTATGTCACACCAGCTGTTGGTTGCGACTTTATACTATCTATGGGAACTATACAATTTTCCGAAATAAAAGATAGCTTGTTTTAAGTGAACTAAATCACATGTACGTCAGTAACCGATATAAATTGACCACACACTGTACAGTTTGCTTAAGTAGGGCCCGGCTAACACTGGTTTCGAATAGGTGTGATGAAAATACCTTAAAAATTAGGTGCCTATCTATGCCAGGGCTTTCTCGTAATGGCTTAGGACAATATATCCTGGGCGTGTCCGACACGCTCTTGGCCGGTTTTCACAGCTTAAGTCGCCCAGTTATGATGGAAAAGCACCTTAATACCCACGGATTTCTGTCTTGTAAAGTGTACTGTGTACTATGTACGTTGTAATTTTGTCGGTCGTTGGTTTCATTAAGCCCGTAAGGGCGCCCTCGGCGACGATTTGCGAGGTTGCCTATACGGAGCCATTGTACTGTTATTTCACCTCGTATTTGTACTAGAGATTGTAGGATACCAAATTAAAGCGACTCCGGAATTAATTTGTTAATAAGCATATTAAGGGATACTTTAGACATAGTAATTGTGGGGTATTGACCGCGATTACCTTAATAGGTCTTGATGAGCTCCTGATATTTCGACGCAGTTATATGGTCACCGGGGTAGAATATCGGGAGCTCAACAAAATGTAATAGTATAGTAATCTCGGTCAATATCCGGTAATTAAGTTGTCTAATGAACCTAATTAACCGCAAATCATTTAAAACTGTTAAAGGATGATATGCATCGTTTTTAGGGTTCCGTACCTCAAAAGGAAAAAACGAAACCCTTATAGGATCACTTTGTTGTCCGTCTGTCTGTCAAGACCCTTTTTTTCTGGAACGCGTGGAGGTAGCATGCTGAAATTAATACCGAATATTCAAGCCTGCGGTCCCTTGAAGCTGTGAAAAAATCAGCCTTCTAAATCAACGTAATCAAAAGATACAGTCATTAAAAAGGCTATTTCCATACAAATTGCCGAAATCCGAAAACTTAAAGGGTACTTCCAGTTGTCCTAGAAACTTGAAATTTGGTATGAAGGTAGCTCTTACAGCACAACCACTCAGAAAAGTCTCAAAATCCTAAATTTATGTCTCTGTAGATTTCGCAGACCAATATAAGTTGACCCCACACTGCGTACATTTTGCTTAGGAGCAGGGCTCTGCTAACACTGGACTTCTTAAAACACTAGGGAAAAGCGTTAAAATCTTTCTACGGAATCCTCGTGCGTGAGTCCGACTCGTACTTGTCCGGTTTTTTATAACTTAATTTGTTTAATACTTTCAGAAGCACACAATGAGCGACAAAAAAAATTTTGAGCGATTTCCCACGAATTCCCTTTCAGAGTAGTCTTCACTATCCTAGTCTGTGAGTCTGCGATGGTGTGGGATAAAAGGAATTAGAACTTACTTACACAATTCTACCGGAGTTTTAGCAACCAGTATTTTTTTTAAATAACAATTTTGATATAGGACCAAATGCTAATGCAATTCTTATCTGTCGACATTTTCAGGGCTCGATCGCCCAATTGACAACATTTCGTATTTTTCACACCTGTAAATTAATATAGGTATCGAAAGGGCTTTGCCTCCTGAACACACCACTATATTTATAAAAAAATAATATTACTTATTTTTTTAAATACAAGAGAATAAAATAAAATTACCAATTCTACCAAAACTACGCAAGAATGGGTGTAATACTTTTGCATTTTTCAAACAAACCACAAGCACAACAATAATTTGATATGACACATGTTATGTTTGAAAATGTCAGATTTGACATCTTGGGTTTTGTTTTTTTGATCATGACAAGACAAAGGCAATTGATCCATCCTAGCGTAGTTTCGGAGTTACGCCCTTTTGGAATAAGTACCTTTTAATAAATTAATAATAAATTAATTACAAATCCTAATGAAAATTAAAAATCGTGGGTTTGCTCCTCTTTCAAAGTAGATTGCAGACAATTAATCAAATTATAGTCTCAATAAAAATATGAAATGTTGTCAATTCGTAAGTGTGCAGGGCTTAATACCTAATATGAAACAAAATATTAACGTTAAGATTATTGTTCAAAGCGTAGACATTATTGTATTAAAGAGAGAAAGAATGTATACGGTCGTTTTGTCTAGGGCGCAAGAGAGCACTAGAAAAATACTAAGCGATTTTTCGGTAAGAATCGTAAAATTGTATTTCTTAGAAAACTTCTGATCAGTTACATGAACAAGTTTATGTTATTCTTTGGAGTACCTTTGAAGTTTCGATCCGTCTGCCTTGGAATGATTTGTAAGCTTGTTCATTAGGTGTGCTATAAGTAAACATGCAGTTAAGTAAAAGCGTATACTGAACTAAAATTACAGTAGTTAGTTTTTCTGTATTGGTTGTTTTTTTTTTATACAACGAGGAAGGCAAGCGAGCAAGTGGGTCACCTGATGGTAAGTGATCACCACTGCCCATAGACACCCGCAACTCCGGAGGGTTTGCAGATGCGTTGCCAACCTAGAGGGCTAAGATGAAATGCCTCTTGTGCCCGTAATTATTATTATTATGTGGTGTGTTCAATGAAAAATGCTTGTATTGTATTATAAAAAGCCAAGAAACAGGTTTAGTTTTGCATATTTCTTGAGAGGATAACTGCACACTCCTGCGTCCTGCGGAGCAATTCTGTAGCTGTGTCAAGTTCCCGGAGCTGCACTGGGTCCGCGTGGGAACTGTAGCCCCTAGCCCTCTAGTACTGAGAGGAGGCCTGTGCCCAGTAATGGAACTAGACAGGGACGGTGACATAAAGCAGACACAGTGTTGACATTGTTCAGAATTGTCTTCTACATCTATAAATCTTTCCATTTTTATTAGCCCCTTCAATATTTCACTTGTGTACCTAATGTCTGAAATCTGCATTATTCCATTTTATCCCCTTTCAAACAATAGTTTCAAAAGCCAATTTCACTCGACTTAGCACCTCGTTCGGCTGACAGGTGACAGGTGCGACAGCCTACATTTTGTGAAAGAATCCGCAATAAACATCTGACAGTGACAGGTGACGTAATTTGACAGTTAATGGAACCCTGTATGCCGGTATGAATTGATGGTGTCTAATTGAATAGGGTTCCATGTTCGAGAGAGGGTTTTATTATGTAAACAAATTAACTTTCGATGCTGGTTTAATAATATAATAATAATAATCACTTTATTTTCAGACAATCATCCGTAAAATGGTTAGTGTCAAGGCTTAAATTACAATAGAACATGTCAAATCTAAGAACCTCCTCCTTTCTTTTGAAGTCGGTTAAAAAAGGCACATTGAATAAAACGTATTTATTTATTTATTTATTATTAAAACAATTTTACAGCATTACAGCAAAGCCAATGCGCTATAAAATTTAAATATAAACAACACACAATACAAAAAAAGTGCATATAAAAATTAAAAAAACTACAACTATTTAGGGAGTTTTAAATGTCCGTTTCGCTTTCCTAAAGCGACGGAACACCACACCCTCCGGCCAGAAGTCGGAGCGCAGGAACATCTGCTGGTGCTTGGCGGGCACAAGGAGTCTAAAGGACGTATAATAACGTATCGTATAATATTAGGTAAATTAACATTAACATACTTACACAATAGGAAGTAAAAATGTTTTTTTATTTATTATTTTAACACTCACCTGAATCTCATTCTAAATGCTCACAAACAGTACTTCCCAGCGTTACTACTAAAGTTGTGCCTGCTCGGTCTTTAAAGGGAGCGCTCCGATCTCGTTCAATCGGTGAAAGGAACTAGTTCGTTACTTTAGTTCCTTTAGTTCAGTAGTTCCGCGCTTCGTTGCCCTACTCGGTCGCTCCGGTCGGTCACTCGCTCTCGCGCGCTCCCGCTCCGTTCCGCTCTTCCGCTCAGCTCAACCACTCCTCTACTTACTGAACTAAAAGACCGAAGACCGATTCAGATCGTGCGAAAGGATTTAGTTCCTTTCGGTCCGCGATGGGAATTCATTCCTAACATTTCTTAGTTCGCGACCGACTCAAGCCTAGCTTACTACGATTACACTTTAAAAGAATTCCTTTTGAGTCGAGTGCACAAATAAGTGCACTAAAAGGCAATTCCTTTACAAACTTGAGAATTACTTGCACGAACGCAGAGGGAACATTTGCACAAAAGACTGCATTGTCGAAGCAGCAGTTCTTTGCTACAGAATAAATGCACTAAGCTGAGGTCACACTGGCTACAATCTTTCCGAGGCCCGAGTATGAATATCCGAATCCCGCGTAACGTAATCGAGTAAAACGTTAACGAGAAATTTGTATGACGTCTGGAACAACACCCGCCCGTGAGCGTATTTGGAATTAAAATTTTGTACGAGGTTTCCCGATTTCGATACGATAACGTAACGTTACGCAGGATTCGAAAACTCGTGCTCGGTCTACAGTAAAGCAGTTGGAAAATCACGGGTTTTCGTGTCTTTAGAGGCGACTGTTGATCACGATAACTTCCGACTTAAAAAGAAGGTTGTTATACCTCGAATTTTGACCTGTGTTATCTGTGTATCATCACAGCTCCCAAACGAATGGACCGATTTCGATACAATTGTAGCCTTTTCTGCGCTTCATTTTCGGCGTGCTGACATATCGACTGTTATCAACTCTTTAGTATAAGTAATATCATTGCAGGTAGAACAGCTGCGTGCAGCATACTACTAGCAAAATGTACTAGACTTGAAATTCCTCGCTTAATAATTTACTAAGAAACGTTCAACTAATCTGAATACTTCAAACTAAACCTACAACTTCGGCAAACATGCCAGTGACCTGACAACCTAGATTTTGCCTGCGCTGTGGTCTAGTGCCTCCACTCGGCTACCTAGGTATTGTATAGTAGGTTATGTCACACTTTCAATCCGTATGTAATCTACATATGATTTGCCGACTTTGTGCTTGCACAAACGCTCCATTGTCCACACGCAGTCACTGCAGATTCTTATTACCGTTTGCAGACATTTTTGTCCGAAATTCTGCTGGTCGAATCTTCTACTGGTAACTAATGTTAACGCACATTGTGTGTGTTTTTTGCAGTAGGCGAAAGTCACGAAAACGCAACGCAATTTTTATCTATAATAGTACAAAGTACCTACGTTTTTTTCCCCATTTACGCTTCCCATGCTTGATGATATGTTGTTGAAGAAACAGTTTTTGGTAAGTAAACTTTTACCCTTTTGGAGTTAATTACCCTCAGTTCATGATCTCAGTAGGAGTATAAAAAAAAAGGGGGGTGGGGGGGTAGGGTGGAAAATTCAGCCTTTCCTCTATGTCCAGCCGTGGTGTAGGGGAAAAGCACACGACCCGGAGTGTCGAGGATCCGGGTTCGATTCCCGGGGTTGGCATTTTTCTGGTTTTTTTTTGTGTATTCATGTTTCAGTGAGTTTATAAAAAATATAATTACCCTCAGGTTTTTCACGCGTGAGAGCCAAGGAGAGCGGCGACGCTGAGTGCATTCGGCGCACTGTTTGGTTGAAGATATCTCACCAGGTTATTACTATGACTCTGCTACTTTAGTAGTTAGTGTGTCTGTTGGTTGTGTCCTTGTGGTTTCATGGACTCTAGAATGTGGGGTCTGGTTTAGGATTCACCATTTGTGATTTATTTTCGGCTACAATTTGTTTTCGTATCAAGTTCTAGTTATAGCTGTATATTTTAAAGCACGTCAAAAAACAAGCTTTTTTACAAAATTTTACTTCCCTTCTAACTTCGGAGAGCTCTCTATATAATACTGATTAAAAAAACCGGACAAGTGCGAATCGGACTCGCGCACGAGGGTTCCGTAGAAAGATTTTAACGCTTTTCCCCAGTGTTTTAAGGAGTCCAGTGTTAGCAGAGCCCTGCTAAGCAAAATGTATACAGGTACGCAGTGTGGGGTCAACTTATATTGGTCTGCGAAATCTACAGACAGACATAAAAATTTATCATTTTGAGAATTTTCTGTTGTGCTATAAGAGCTACCTACATACCAAATTACTTACCTCTTCCCTTTTCACCGTCAAGTGTACACTGTTTTAAGTTTAGTTTTAAATCGGGGTCTCTCTGAAAACCAGCGCCGTGGCCCCTGCTGCGGCACAATGCTGAGAGGGATCCTGTTAAACGTCTTTGTTTACTTTTTAATTGTTTTTTATTATACTTCTTCTGTACGTTGAATAAATATTTTTCTATTTCTATTTCTATTTCTATTTCTAAATTTCAAGTTTCTAGGACAACTGGAAGTACCCTTTATGTTTTCGGATTTTGTCATTTTTTATTGAAATAGCCTTTTTAATGACTGTATCTTTTGATTGCGTTGACTTAGAAGGTTGATTTTTCACGGCTTCAAGGGACCGCAGGCTTGAGTATTGATATTAATTTCAGCATGCTACCTCCACGCGTTCCAGAGAAAAAGGGTCTTGACAGACAGACAGACAGACGGACAACAAAGTGATCCTACAAGGGTTCCGTTTTTTCCTTTTGAGGTACGGAACCCTAAAAAAGGAAGAATCGTGTTCTTGGTTAGGTGCAAGACGATCGATGGCGAATAGACGGCTCACTATACCAAATGCGTCAGTTACGAAAATGTATTTGGTAAAAAATTATAAGTAACACTAAGCCTTTATCCAGTCTTTATCGCACAAAAAACTAGACGTCACTTTAGAACTTATAACCATTAGTATTTATTATTTATTTATTAATAGTGTGACCTATCAAAGATCACACTGCAAATAGCAGTCATAGACACGAGTTTTCACCGAGACACGTGTTGAAACCCGCCACAGCCATCGAGCAGTGATTTCCCGGGGGCCAGACAGCCGCAAACGTCATAACTCAGTTAGTGTGATTCAATTGAAAACGCGATCTAGTATCGAAAAGGCATTGTTAGATGACTGGCCACATAAAATATCAAATAACGTCACCTATGGCCCGTAGCATTCACACATTTTTTTTTCTCATGGCTAGTTTGTACGACTAGTGCATAAACTGGGTTTTCTGAACGAAGTTATGCACCTTACTTTTATTTCGATTGCGAGAAAAAACAGCAGCCATTTTTTTTCGCTGCATTGTATCCATGGCAATTTTTTTGGGTTGACAGTGTCAAACTGTCATCCGCTATCTTGAAACGAAAAAATAATGACAATTTCGAGCTCAGTGCGCAGCCAAATTACAGAAATCGACACGCATGACTGCTTCTATTAAAACTGTCAAACGTTCATTGTGGCTGTTGGCCTGATTGCCTTAGTGCCTGTTAGGGTCTTGGCTCTTATTCGAGTATTCTTGAGGTGGAGTGCAGACGATGGAAAAACGTGTTGGTTGTTGCGAGGTTTATTACAAAGAGAAACATATATACTATATACTACTCATATATACTATCTCATATATACTACTGTAGTCTTTGAAGAGAAATAAATCAGACGCCATTTGGTGCACGAGCAGTGTCGCAGGTTACGCAATCTGTAGTTTCTTTCCCGAACCCACTAGTCCGGTCGATATCGAATAGAGCTAGTCTACTTCAGCTTACCCTGAAGTAGTGCCCACTAATGAATGTAGATGGCGTTACCTGTGACAGTGCCACAACATGTTTATTCTATATGAGGTTCCATAGTGTGCCGCAGTTTGGCCTGATTGCCTTGGTCTTAGACGAAGATTTTACTTTATGCACTAGAACATAAAAATCGTTTTTTATGCAGAAAGTTTGACTTCGGGACATGGTTTGAACTAGTTACAAGATAAACATAGTTAAAGTCTCTACCCCTCGGAGGTAAGCCCTAGAGTGGGGGCCCAAAGAAGTTTCCGTTTTTTTTTTGTTCATTTCTCGAAAATAATGCGTCATAGTAAATTTTGATACTACACAATGAAAGCTGATAAAATTGCCTACAACTTTGATTATTTTACCTATTCCCATTACCAATCGAATGCTGCTTATTTTTTTAGTGTTATATGTGGTGTGGTGTTGTTACTGTTACCAGCATAAAAATGTACCTAGAATTCAAACTTAGTCTTAACGCCGCTAAGAGTATGCAAAGCAGGCAAGAACTGAATATTTAAACATGTTTTATGCAGAGCGAACTAACACCCTTAAGGTTTTTTAAAGTGAGAGACCAATGTTAGCTCGTATACGATGTACGACAAAAGAGTACTAAAAAAGTTGTTGGCCCACGCCATTTTCAGTTCAAAGTCCAATATCTCTTGACTGGTTGAACCAATTCTAATGACACTTATTTAAGATTCAGCTAAAACCAAGTTTAAACAGACCGCGCGAAAATCCATCAGCTTGGGAGCTACAATTTAACAGACAAATTACACACATTAAACTTGTAACTGTTTTGTGTCGGAGGTTAAAACTTAAATAAATACGGTGCCACTTTAAGATTCACATTGTTGACGTAAAATTATAGATATTGCAACCATTCTGCATAAAAAAAAAAGTTGTTTCATCCGTTGTCTATTCTTGTTTTCGCCCCTAGGCGGCGGTATTTCCTTTCCTAATTTCAAATGAGAAAGTTGAAGACCGAAAAACTCCCCTTCGCATTCGAATTTTAAAATTCTAACCGCGTTGCCGTAGCATTGTAGGGCAAGCATTGCAGATACGAAGGACTTTTCTCCACGGAAATAGTTACCTTTTATTTTGAATCTGTGGCGCAATGAAGACGTGATCGTGAATGTATGTTTTTAGTGTTTTCAATGTTTTGTTTTAATTGTGTTTGTGGTTACGTATTAATAACAAAAAAAAAAGTCTTAACTTCCTTGTTTTATAATCAGTCGCTAAAATGCTTTTATCTTAAATAAAAAAAAGTTCATTAGGTAAATCAAGGTCCATCAAACCATCTCTAACAAGACACAAATGAGGACTAATTGGTTGTTATCTTTTTACTCCTGGCAGTCGATTTATCTTTCTTGGAATATGATTACGGAATAAATAATTTTAATAACTATTTCTTTTTCAGATTTTCAACACTGATGTTCTGAAGGAAGCTCTAGCCTTTTTTAACAAAGGTTAGTGCGTTTATTATTAAGTTGGTAGCATTTAATTCCAAGAAGGTGCGCATTAATACGGCTACACGTGTGATTGTAATTTATGTCCATTTAGAAGCATTTTCCCCCCCACACGTCTGGGTCGTTGACCCCTGTAAAGCCACCAACTGATTGAACCAAGTGGGCAAACTTGGAACTAGACTTGTCTAATGCGATTTTTGCTTTTAGGCGTCGATAGTGGCGCCACAATTGACGTTTGAGTTAACTTTGCGCCGCTATAATGAAATTGGCGGTACTCAGAATATTTACCGGCTTTCGTACGTGTATCAAAATATTAACTCGTTATTTTCGTTATAGCAAATGTTTGTAAATAATTATACGGAGGGATTCGCTCGGCTGGAAATAAAGATATTAATGTTGTATAATTAATTAGTTTCTTTGATATGATGCCGCTGGGTTATGCGGGGTAAGCTTTTGGGGTCGTCATTTTGGACATAAATGCTATGCTCTAGGGAGGTCGCAAATGAATGTAGACACTTCGTGTTTTAGTAGCGGGAACG
This sequence comes from Clepsis dumicolana, assembly GCA_963691665.1. Lineage (NCBI taxonomy): Eukaryota > Metazoa > Arthropoda > Insecta > Lepidoptera > Tortricidae > Clepsis > Clepsis dumicolana. The sequence continues at coordinate 16,650,733 of OY829508.1, forward strand.
TTTGCAGCCAATTTAACCTGTTATATTACCTTCTTACTAAGACATTGGATGCGATTCTACGTGCACATCGCCTAAATAGCCTAAAACTAAATTTTCTAATTTTTTGTTAAAATTTAGACGGCGGATTTAACAAGTGCTATTCCAGAATGTCGAGCTGACTAAATTTAGCCGGGTTTTATCCGTATCCTAAAATTTCTAAATTAAATTGAGCGTGTTGCTACTTGAAAAAAATAAGTGAACGAATGAATGAATGAAATTCGTCAAAATGTATGGGATCGTATTTTCTTAAATTTGAATGGGCAACATTTAGAAAATGGCTTCTGGCATCGTGTTTAAGCTGATAGCCTTGTAGCCAATGCTTTATAATAAAAAAAACTGTCCTGGAGGAAAACTATCTTGGAACTCCTGGGTCGTGTTTTATAAAGCTACAAGTTACAATTCACAAGCGGAAGTCTCATTCTATCACCTTTCGTTAGAAAGAGACTTCCGCTTGTAATTTGTAAGTTGCAGGTAGCGCATCCCCTGCACACAAAGTTTAGTGTCCACTACGTGTTGGCCCATATCCCGCGACAGCCTAAACAATTTCCGAAACTTCTGCTCGGACCGGTCAAACGGGTTAGATTCATCTCGCAACCTCTTCAAATAATTTTTTTCACCCTCACCCTCGCCATACTTCCTCACTTCGGCCACCAGAGCAGCTATCACGTATTCGTCATCCATTTCCAATGAATAATATAGTAAGGAATCGATCCGACAAAACAATTTTAGGCAATCGGGGTTTAAACGGGACTATTTTAGGCGCCGCTAAAATTAGGCAGTTTAGCATGACTTTTGCCTAAAAAGGACATGCAAAGAATAGCATTTAAACGGCTAAACCTAAATTGAATAGACCGCCTAAAATAAGAAACGTCAGATTCAAATTGGCCTTGTGATTTGATTATGACAGCCGCTCATAGAATAGCAAAGGGACTTAGCGACGCCTAAATATAATTAGGAATTTTAGCGGCCGCTGTAGAATCGGGTCCAAAATTGCTTATTCATAAATAAGCAATTTTGTCTTAGTAAAGTCATAACTTTAAAACGTAAATATGGGACTGTTACGCATACAATTTATATTTATATGGAGGTAGGTGCTTATTGTAAAGTTTACACTGAAAAATAATTTAGTGAAAATGCACAATATTGAATTTGCTATTGTAACTGGGCGTTAGATATTTTTAAAATAAGTTTTCCTCAAAGCTGCCAAACAGAACGTTGCAGTTTTGCCTTCTCCAATTTCGATTTTTTTTTACGCCTAATGAACAACTGGCCACTACGATTTCGCTTGACATGTAAATTTACAGCCTGAGAACAAAGAGTAATTATTGGAATTATAGAGGGCGCCTCGAACTCCCGAAACTGTGTAAAGAATGTTAATTTGTCTTTGACTCATATTATTATCAATTTATACCCACTACATTATTTTTATTGCAAAGAGCCGAAAAAGTGGGGTGCTACTATAACGTTTTAAGTTAAATTTCCTATATAAAATCGATGTACATACATAAAAAAACTTAGCTAAGAAACTCCACTAGAAAACCTGATTTTATAAAAACACCGCATCCTAATCGGTTCACCAGTTTAAGAGCTACGGTGCCACAAACAAACACACACATAGCGTTCAAATTTATAACACCCCTCTTTTTGCATCGGGGTTAAAAACCATACGAGACCTACACTTTCTCCATCTATCTTCTACACTTATAAAACAGTACCATTACTGACTGACTGACTGACTGACTGACTGACTGACTTACAGACATCGCACAGCCTAAACCACTGGACCTAGAGACTTGAAATTTGGTAGACACATACCTTGAGTATCCTAGAGGTACACTAAGAAGGGAATTTTCGAAATTCCCACGGGATAGGGAACTAGCCCATTTTGGAATATTTTACGGGGGCAAAGCCGCGGGGCATAAGGTAGTCTTTACATCGTTGGTAGTTTCATGTTAAAGTCCCTTGCATGTGTAAACGGAGTCTTACAGCTATCAGATAACTTGTACAAGCCTCGTGTCTCGCAAGCCTTACAAACGAGCACTCATTAACCTGTGGTTTACCTTATAAGGCACTCGAGGGTCGTTAGGGTTGCCAGACTGCGGAATTTACCCGACATGTTGGGAAAAACGGAGCCGGGGAAAACGGCTTATGACAGCTCTAGGTTTTTCATACGCGAGCTTTTTATAATCTTGCAAATGTTTGCTTGTAAGAATGTTAGTTAAGGTCAGTTGTGGGATGAATTAGAATGTTTGACCTCGGGTCTTGGATGTTTAATATATATTTATAGGTATGTATTTATCTATATGTATAAGTATGTTTATCCGTTGTCTAGTATCCGTAGTACAGGCTTTGCCTAGTTTGGGACTAGGTCAATTGGTGTCAATTGTCCCATGATATTTATTTATTTATGTTAATAAAATTCCCGAAAAGTCGATAAGACTCGTCATTTAGTCTGGCAACCCTAGTTGCCATTTGCCACGCACGGCATTTTATTGAAATTCTGACAAGTGTACCAAGGTGTCATTAACGGGAGAGCTTAATGAAAGGGAGTGTAAGGCTTTTCCGTGTAACTTTTTCACAGAAAAAAAGTTGACACCAATTTCCGCGTGTATTTTTCTATTTTCCTGTAGTTTCTTACCGAATAGCCTAATTAGTGACTATAAGGTAGAGGTCCTGCGTTCCAATCCTCTTAAGGACACTCCCCATTTGGTTGATGGGTAGTTCATAGTTGTAATTCTTCAATAAAATACCTAATATAGGTAGGCAATTTTTCACTGTACCTTCATAAAATCTAATCTAAACTACTTCAAACCCTAGATCAACTTATTTGAACCATTAGTTGAACTCTACTAACTCTCAAATTCTGCACTTCTCATCGCATCCCTGTTTGCCGGCAATCACTTTACATGTTCTTAAGTTTTCGAATTTTCCGCGAAACTTTTCGACTATTTCATCACATTATCTCGGAACTGTCAGAAAATAAATTAAGGAAATTCGAGTGAGTTTTATTCTCATAGTTAGTTCGCTAGTAGCGGAGTTAAATAACGAAAAAGATTTCCATTTAAAGACCAGAGTGAAAATGCCGTAAATATGTAAACACCTTACAGATGTTTAGGTACTTCAACTCATTTTTGCGGACGCTGTGTGTACTGTGTGTAACTAACCAGTGCCGCGGCTGCGCCAAAGAATAATAGACACTAACTTACACTAACGTGAAAAGAAACGACACGTGCATGTGTGCAGTAAGCGACCTCGCGGCTATGCCTGCGTGTGGGACGCGAGCGGGGGCGAGCGCGGCGTGCGCGGGGTGTGGAAAGGCGGACCGCGGTCGTCTGACACATGACTACAGTTACAAAGTTACAGTACACGCACACGGCTCTGTGTCGCGAGCACAGATGAGTTAAAGTATCCATACCATATTTTATTAATATTGAGCGAATAAAAATAAACATGCCTTTACCAAACGCGTTTTCACAGGCATTTTTGCTTCTTTATCCCTCAATTGAGCCGTCATAGCAGATCTTCAAAGGACTGTGTATCGCAACTGTCCGCTACGAGGACGCGGAATTTATTTTCGCCAAATAGAAACGTATTTTCCTTTGACAACATATTTTTTTAATGAACACTGAACAAGAAGTCCGTAACAGTACATCAATGTAGTCAAAATACATCAAAAATCCAGTTCGACCTTACGATTACGAGTACTTTCTTTGCTCCCGAAAGTTAAGTTTCAAAGGCTTTCTTATTGAGAATTTAACCTTGGCATACGTAAGCGAAATACCTAAGAAAGGGATGTAAAACTCGCTATGAAACTTATATGCGACCGACCTACTCGTAGCTTTCAATTTAAACCAGGTCAAATTCAGCAATAACATAAAACCTCTTAGTGATTGCGCGATTAAGCCCCATAGGGTGCCGTGTAAAGGTGTGTAAATAGGGCGCATGTATAAATTCCGCTGTTTAGCTGTATAAAGGTCGTATAGCGACTTGTAGCCCTGTTATCGCTGCAATAAGCGGCTGTGGAGTTGACGTTTCGCTCGTGTGTAGGGTTGCCATATGGAAAAACCGGCCAAGTGCGAGTCGGACTCGCCCACGAGGGTTCCGTACAAAGATTTCCCTGCTTTTCCCCAGTGTTTTAAGTTGTCCAGTATTAGCAAAGCCCTGTTCCTACATTTTGCTTAGGATTTTACTGCCATCTAGTGGCGAGCAGACGAACAAGCGACGTCAGCGAGAGGTCAATGATCTCGAGCCCGCGCGTCATCCACAAAGTTCTCCTATTCGATGCTAAATGTCGTTAGCAGTGGTAAACAGTGTATATTGGTCTGTGACATACATAGACAGACATAAAAAAAATTAGATTTTGAGAATTTTCTGGGTGGCTGTGCTATAAGAGCTACCTTCATACCAAATTTCAAGTTTCGAGGACAACTGGAAGTACCCTTTAGGTTTTCGGATTTCGACAATTTGTATGGAAAAAGCCTTTTTAATGACTGTATCTTTTGATTGCGTTGACTTAGAAGGTTGATTTTTTCACAGCTTCAAGGGACCGCAAGCTTGAGTACTTGATATTAATTTCAGCATGCTACCTCCACGAGTTCCAGAGAAAAAGGGTATTGACAGACAGACAGACAGACAGCGACAAACTTTATCGCACCGCCATCGGGAAACTTCATACTAAATTTTAGTAACAAATACGCTCACGGGGGGCGCTGAGGCCCGAGTACGAATACCTATTAGAATCCTGCGTAACGTAACGTTATCGAATCGAAATCGAACTTCATACTAAATTTTAGTTCCAATTACGCTCACGGGCGGGCGGTGTTCCAAACGTCATACAAAATTCTCGATAACGTTACTACTCGATTACGTTACGCAGGATTTGAATATTCGTACTCAGAGGGTCGAGCACGACTTTACGAATGCTGCGTAGCGTAAAATCGAATAGTAAACGTTGTCGAGTTTGTATAACGTTCGGAACAGCGCCCGCCAGTGAGCGTATTTGGAACTAAAAATTAGTATGAGGTTTCTCGATCTCGATACGATAACCGTAACATTACGCGGCATTCGTAAAGTCGTGCTCGACCCTCTGTGCCCTTAGTGTAATCAAAAAGCACAAAATACCTCTCGATCGCGTTTGGTTAAAATGTCAAATAGTATGAGAATTGTTAAACGCGAACGCGATCGAGACGTATTTCTTGGCCTGGTCGGCGATTACACTAGGCGCTCTGTAGATTTCTTGCTACGTGGCGTAGTCCTGTGGGCGTTGGTTGCGTTAGAATCGATGCGTTGCCGTCGACCCGTCCGTCAGAGGGTACAGACTCGATTACAATTTAACGTGGATTTAAGTCTTTAATTGGGTAGTTGACTGTTGTCAAAATAAAATAATTTTACATTTTCACTCATCAAGTTTCCGAAAATAGTCACAAAATATCGATGCCTCGCTTATTACTGCATTAAAACGATTTTTAATTTATCAAAAACTAATAAATGGACACAGTTTGATAATTGAAAATGATGACGTCATAGTTCTGTAATTCAACACAAACTTCATACTAACGTTCAAATCGTTTTGACATTTCAAAAAAGTTGTTGATTTGACCAAGAGGCAACATCCCTATTGGCGAAGTCTAATTACGTCAACGTCAACTTGACGCATTGACAATATTACTGGCAATATGCCTGGTAGAGATCGCTCTGTAGCGATAATGCCGTTCATTGCTGCCTTGTATTTTCTTTGTGCCTTATTTTTTGTGTTGCCTGTTATGTGGTGTTCAATAATGAGTTATTGTATTGTATTGTATTGTAACATTGGTAAGTCAGTGAATGCAGCTGCTTCGAAGTACGGAGGCCGCATGATTAGATTGAATTACAATATATTAAGTAGTTTATTTGTTCAATATACTAACCTATCTGTAAAATTACGTCATAAAACGCGGAATGTCAAACTGAAGAAGAGTTTATATTTTACTTAATTGTCAAAAATAAATGTTTTTTTTTTGTAACTTAACGTGTAAACAATTTATTAAATTACATTAAATTGGTTCTCCACTGAGCATTCGTCATAATTACGAAAAGAATATCATCTCTAGGTATTCGCACCTAGCAAGAATTTCGAATGAGTTTACCAAATGATCCCTCCTAAGCCGACCCTAGCTAGCTTCGCCAGCACCAGCACCCTGTATACGTATACAGTATGCGGCAAAAACACCGGCATCGGCAAACTTTAAAGTGGTCGGCAAAACTTGCACGAACGTCTCCATCGATCGCGCGATGATCTGAAGGAATTAACTTGGATTTTGCGATGAAACTATCGAATAAGTTAAATAAATTTCGCAAGGTTTACTATTAGAAATACGGAGTTTGAGGGGCTTTACGAGATAGGCAGGAAGCACGGTCCCGAAGTACACGTATCTGCAGTATGATTATTGATTACTCTAAGTTAGCCTTAATTTCATTTTCAAATTTAATGTCGTACAAATAAAATACTTATTACAAAATTTGTAACATGTTCATTCATCTGTAACAAAGTCATAATACCGAAATGCAAATTTCTAAAACTAACTTTAAAATAATTTAATACGTATTTTATTTGTACGACAGTTTGAAAATGAAATGAAGGCAATTTAAACCATCTGTCAGTAGTAAACTTAGTAATAGTTCTGTAAAGAAATAGGTTAGGTATTTGTTCAAAAGTTCAATACAACACAAAGCTTTTTATTGAACTCCATATAATAAACAAAAGAGAAAAAAGTACACAGAAAATTACCGGTAACACAAGGTTTTTATTAATTAATAACCTAAGTTGAAAAACCCCCGAAATTTTCATTACAAACTTAAATAGCTGTACCTGCTTTCAACTAAATAAAAACCGCATAGGTGCACACGCTTAAGAGCTACGGTGCCACAGACAGACACACAGTCTGACACACATACACACAGTGGTCAAACTTATGACACCCCTCATTTTGCGTCAGGGATCAAAAATAAATTTTATGTGACACGAAGGGCACCGTTTTTAACCCCCGACGAAAAAGAGGGGTGTTATAAGTTTAACGTGTGTGTCTGTGTATCTGTGTATCTGTCTGTGGCATCGTAGCTCGTAAACGGATGGACGGATTTTGACGCGGCTTTTTTTTAATCGAAAGCTAGTTTAATCGAGTTGGTTCTTAGCTAAGTTTCATAAAAATCGGTTTGGCCGTTTTTGAGATATTAAACTTTTAAATGTCTCGAGTTCAGATCCCAGATGTGAGAGCCCGTTGATGTCTTCAGTATGGCTAAGTTCGGAAATTCGTAATACGGGAGCTCGTTGATGTCTTGGATTTTTTGTTGGTTTAAGTCAAATAATAAAATATATATTGCGAAGTGAATGTAAAAAACACAAAATAAAAAACTTAAATTAAACATTTTAAAAACCCCCGACAAAAACAAGCAGACAAAAAGAAAACAAAAAAAGTAAAAAATAATGCCTAATATATTTAGTTAGTATGGATGGAAGTATGGATTGGCCCTTTCAGTTCAATATACCTAGCAAAATTTTTATCTAAGTTTTTATTTAATTTTTTTTTTATTATTATTTTTTTTTATCGTCGGTGTCGGGGGATTGCTTTTTAGTTTTCTTTTTGTCGGCTTTTTTTGTCTGTTTTTTTTTTGCCTAATGTATTTTATAACTATTTCAAGAAATGCAGGGGCAACCGTGAGCGAACTGTCTCCAATACGTATGTACAATTGTACATATGTACCTACAATTTATACATTTAAATCCCCATCAAAGTCGCCGCGACCCCAGCATTCGCGTGAAACCCGACATGTGTATACAGATGCCCACTGCGCCCCAATACGATCCCCAGACGCCATTGCAATATCACCGGCCGTTCGTTTTCTATTCTTTTTAAATCCATGTAGTTATATGTGTATGAAGTTATATTAAAGGGCGTCTTCGAGCAGAAAATTAGACGTTAACGTGCGATTTCTCACCTGCCAAAAAATTTACATTTAGTGCAAGCTGCACAGGGTCTGTTGATTGTGTGCGTGTTTTTGGCATTTGTGTGACAGTTTTGTTTTTATGTGTGTGTAGGAACGTAACAAATTTTGACATGAACGTACACATACATGTGATGTACGTGTGCTCCTAGTCCCCCTCGAAAAGTGGCGGAAAAATTATAGTGCACAGATAAGCCAAAGGCGCCTCCCGTCTGTTTGCTTTATAAATGGCGCACTCGTAATAAATTAACATAGCAATGGTACCACATGGATCCCGGTGGGGCATAACAATACTTTACATTTAGGTACTCAATAAATTTTGCTTAAAATCTATGGGATCTTCCTTAAGTGAATATTCTTATTGAATACTTATACATATAATAACATCCCTTCGTTTAGCGTTTGGATTTAAAAAAACGTGTCCGAGCATTTGGGGATGTCATATAGGGCCGCGATAAAAAGTTGAGCCCCCTGCATGGGGATATTTCGTAAATAATTCCGCACATCAAGGCAAAAATATAATTTCGCGCAACCGGCGAGCGCGGTAATCCGCGCTAATTCGCGCTATGAAATATGCAGTCCGTGGATTACGCTGAATTGAAATTGCGTTAATGATAATGATGCGATAATGATGCGAACATGCTTATTGTCTAACTCGCTCGCAATCGCCATCGTGTTCATTTTTAACCCCCGACGCAAAAAGAAGGGATGTTATAAGTTTAACCTGTGTATCTGTCTGTGGCATCATAGCTCCCAAACGGATGGACTGATTTCGATGGGGTTTTTTTTCATCGAAAGCTAGTTTAATCGAGATGGTTACTAGCAAAGTTTCATTAAACTCGGTTCACCTGTTTTTGAAATATTTAACTTTGAAATGACAAAGCTGGCGAAGGTAAACTGACGTGATCTGCTTAAATTTGAAATGATAATATACAACAATTATTATTTGATGACATCACATATCTAATGGTTAATATTATCCTATATCTCCGCCATACTTCGAAGCCAACAGTCGTGTGTCAAAACGCGATATATTTCTATACTCAGAGTAAACGGATTTAAAATAAGCTCCGTAATCCGCCGAAGGACCGCTGCCACAGCAAGATACGGCAAGACTATTAAATAGTTATCGAGTTCCATATTTTTGTAAGGAATATTAATTAAAATTGTATTTTGAATTTCGTATGGAATAAGCTGTGCTTTCTTTAGTTGCTTCGGGTCATGGCCTCTTTTGGAGAAATTGTAGGTCTCTTATATTTAAATCTCGTATCTTTAAAAACCCCACCGCAGGAAGAGTGGTGTTATAAGTTTGACCGCTGTGTGTTTGTTTGTGGCACTGTAGCTCTTAAACTGGTTAACCGGTTTGGATACGATTTCATTATTTGAAAGCGGGTTCTCTAGCGGTGCTTAACTAAGTTTAATCTTGTACTAATATGTATTCTGTGGTTTAATAAAAATCGGTTTTGAGATATTGGCCTTTCAAATGAAAATGTTGGCGGTTTTTCAACTTTTCCAAGGTGGTTACGTTAGCTATGTCCGTCGGTAATATGGAATAGGACCTCTCGAAAACCATAATAGCTCAAAAATCTATTTTAACTTAGCTCAACAATTCTAAAGAAAGAAAGAAAAGGTTTATTTGGTGCGTAGGTAACAGAAAAAAACATTATAAATAAAGTAAAGATTGCCACTCAGCTCAGCTTGTATCATGACTGGAATGTCTGACGTTGGTTTTCAGGGCAATCTACACTAATATTATAAAGAGGAAAGATTTGTACCTATTTTTGTATGTTTGTATGTTTGTAATGAATAGGCTCAAAAAGTACTGGGCCGATTTAAAAAATTCTTTCACCAATAGAATGCTACATTCTTCCAATTTGACATAGGCTACATTTCATTTTGAAAAAAATTAGGGATCCTTGGTAAAATTTGAACAATGTAACCGAAGGTGTAGAAAAATGAGTCTTAAAATGTCTTTCGTCGAATGCGCTGCCGAAACTATTAGCGATAGAACAAAATAATGTACAACAATATTGAAGAACATCATAATGTCTACAAAAAACTCCGCGGTAGCATATGTCCAACTATTGTAGTTATGTCACTACAACAACTTTTTTCATTTTATAATTGTCTACCCCGTGCGAAGCCGGGACGGGCTGCTAGTTCTAAATAAAGCTCCCTTTCCGCAAATGCTTCTGCGAGGCCTAACTCGAGACTTAGAAGCAGAACGTCCCATGAGGGTCATAAATAAGGCGAGGGAAACTTACGGCGGTACCTGCTTATTATAAATATTTATTCTAACCGAAACCAGAGCTTATTTGCAGTCCATTGTCGTTTGGGTTTTGGCAAACTTCGTTGCACACTATAATGATAATTTAAATTTAGAAAAACGAAAACACAGTTGCAGTTTTTGAAAGACTACAATATCTCGCCAAGCAAGCGCTGAAGTTGCAAGCTGCTGGTAGTAGGAGACCAGGTGACCCCGAACGACCTGGAGACGGTCGGTTGAGAAAGAGATCCATCCCAACCCAAGTCTCGTATCACTGGCAGGACCTTGAAGCCACAGCACAGACTGTGTTGCACGGAAGTCCCTACTGCGAGACCTATGAGACAGAGGGATTACAGGAACACCTCATCATTACACTATAGAGATCTCTCTCAAGGCAGATGTTAAACCTAGAAACCGAAGTCCGAAGGAAGAGGGTTGGAAGTTATGTTTATACATCCGACTTGTGGAACTTAGCGTGATGTAGAACAGTGATGACGTCACTCGCATGTGGCGCTAAGTTCGCTAGGTACAGAGTGTTTTGTAGAATATTAATCGAACAGCGACTTGGATTTGAAGCAAGTAAAAAGTGGCGCAAATGCAATGTCGAAGTCAGGTTACAAAAAGCTGTGAAAAAAAAGAATATTGAACTGTGGATACTGTAAGTACACCAGAAATACACGGGTAAAGTATGTAAATTTCTCTTGCCGTGATTTGAGTTAAAGCTCAACCTTTGTCCACGTCAAACTTGATAAAAAATATTAAGACAATTCTGTGGGAACTATTGTTTACATGCTAACTCGATTTCCCGCTTCGTATACCACTACACCCCAGCAGACCAAAAATGCAATCCATATACTTCTGTAAGACCAGCAAGGTTTCTTCAAGTTCTTTTTCAGAAACTGACGAAAACTAAGCTATCGCCGAGCCAGTCTATTTTCGTTCGGCCTTGGGAACTAATCCGCGCCCGAATTACTTGGTCGCACACGAATTGCGAACCGTTGTCATGGAACGATTTGAATATAATAACGGTTTACTGTTATGGTTTTCCCGGTAAATTCTATTTTTAAACTTTAAATACCCACACATGTCTTTTTTCAGGAGCCCCCTTCACTAATGTTCGCTAGAGGCTTCTAAAATTTGCCTCCTTTGATTTTATGCTGCGAGGTTTGTTGGATAGTTTAGATTTTTTTGAAAATTACATACAGCCAATGGCACAATCATTCCGTGTAAAAGTTAACGATACACTGTATTTTTTTAGGGTTCCGGAGCCAAAATGGCAAAAACGAGACCCTTATAGTTTCGCCATGTCCGTCTGTATGTCACAGGCATTTTACTCAAAAACCACAAGATGTATTATTGACAAAATTTATAAAAATAATCTGCTCAGCTTTATTTTATGACCTAGAATAGGTCAGATACAATATCTTAGATGAGGTACTCAAAGAAATAACAGTTATATTACGTATCAGAGGTCAATGTATGTCTCGTTATATCTGATCAAATATCGCACCCTGTGTGTGTGTTCAAACCATGAGTCCTTTTGTTATTAAACCGTCACATTCATAACCACTAGTGAAAATCCTCACTTATTTTGACACCCCGTCCCGTCCCTATTGAAAAACGGAAAATATTTGACACGGTGCGAGCCGTTCGCGCATGCGTGGTTGCGCGCGACGCCGCAGCGCCGCAGTCGGCCGTCGCGCGTCGCCCGCGCTGCACGTAGACCCGCTACGCTCGTAGCACGTTGACTCGTAGACGTCTACACCTGCAGTGACGTACAAGGAATATAATAGTGAAGTTGAAAGTGTTTGTGGCTAAATGGATTTGTAATGTTGGTGTTGCCAGATTGAGATGTAAGTGTTTTTTTTTAGCAACACTGACATGTGAACTCGTCTAAGCACTGGTTTTCGTCCTCTTTAATAGACATAGTTTACACTTACGGGTGAAATTTTAAGCGTGTTTCGATTGACAAATTGTTGGTTGCTAAGGGTGTGTATGTAGGTGCTATCTTGGCCAAAAACTGCATCATCGCCGGTAATCACATACGGCTTTATAAGTCGCGCAGGGGTGATAAAATTATAATAGAACTTCATGACTGACAGTCGACTAAAATGCCAAGATCATTAGTAACGCGTGTTACGTACAACCCTTACAAGTTATGCGGAGGCTACTATATCATATAGTTCACTAGTTATATGAACGCGACGATGACTCACCCTCCTTTTGTGAACAGCTGTGAAATAAAACAGCAGCACGAAACATCAAAGTTGAGAATCCCAGATAGAACTGTCGCCGGCACCGAATAAGAATTACATAACGTAGTTTTTTTGTTTCTTACATAAGGTCATTTATTCTGGCTGAGTGGGCGCGTCGCGCGATATCACCTCTGGATTTCTGCTTCATCATTATTTGACTGCATTAGGTCTTATGAAGTATTAACTTTGGGTTTTGTCTATTGTGGCGTCTTAAAGGCTTGGTCGGAAAGTCTCAGTGCCAAGAAAAAGGAAGAATTGGTTCGTCGTCTGTGTCGAATTTGTTTTAATTGGTTTCTCTGTGGCCTTCTTTTGTTTTGAGTTGTATAAACTTAGCTGTATGATTTAGTGCTGTAACGAAGCAATGTTGAAATTGTTGCAGAACCTCCCTTTCCTGATGTTGTTTAAAAGTAAGACAAAGATTGTATGATTGAAACCAACGTTTATTTAAATGTAATTTTGATTGCTAAAATAGCATCAATCAAGAAATTAGGAAATTAAACTTATTATCCTGAAACGGTTAATTGTTGTAATCGAGACTTGCACGGCTCCACTAATACGTAATAATAATAGCTTATACTTTGTTGTGAAAAAAATCCCTGCTTTATAACTTCGTGATAAATCCAGCCGTCCCTTTTTTGTAAGCTTGATAAAATGGATTACCATATTTCTATCATTAACTTGGGAAGATTAATGTGTGCCATATCAAACATTCGGATCACACAAAAACGAACATAATTTGTTGTTCCGCGTGAGTTTTTGATGTCAATTCTCTTTTAATATTACAGAAATAACTTTCATTGCATTTAAATGTTTGTTTCTGTGATTATTCCTCACAGAGGGTCGAGCACGACGTTTCGAATCCTGCGTAACGTTACGTATATCGTATCGAGATGGAGAAACCTCGTACTAAATTTTAGTTCCAAATACGCTCACGGGCGCTGTTGCAAAGGTCATACAAACTCGATTACGTTTACTGTTCGATTTTATGTGACGCAGGTTTCGAATATTCGTACTCGGGCCTCAGAAGCAAACAAGTTGTTTTATATATAACGCAAAATCAACTAATTTAGTCTGTAGCTCCCTCTAAATAATAACGACATGTGGAATTGTGGATGGATCCAAGAAAATACATTTTATAATCAACTTAAAAAAAAGGTTTTAAATTCGGTTCTAATATTTTAATGATTGTTGCCTCCGAACTTTGTCATTTACAAACCGATTTGTAGAAATGTTTTTTTGTTTGAAAGGTTATACTTTTCAGGTGGCCTGATATAAGTTTTGGCAAAATCGGTTCCGCAACCACAATTTTATTTCCGTTTGAAGTCGGTTAATGTTTCTGTTTTTAACCCCCGACGAAAAAGAGGATTGTTATAAGTTTATCCTGTGTATCTGTCTGTGGCATCATAGCTCCCATACGGATGGACCGATTTCGATGCGGTTTTGTTTAATCGTTGGGAGCTATGATACCACAGACAGATACACAGACGCACAGATACACAGGTCATACTTATAACACTCCTCTTAAAACGTAACTTATTCCTGTATTCTTCTTTTCAACTTGTTTAGCTTATAATTCCTTTACTCACCAAATAACTACGTATAACCGGCATTCGCAATTTGAGTTATTGGGTCTGTAGCGACCCTAGCGCCACACGCGAGTGACGTCACTGTTCTACGTCACTGTTCTACATCGCGCTAACGAAGTTTCTCAAGTCGGTTGCATAAATACAACTTCCAACTCTCTTCCTTCGGACTTCGGTCCCCAGGCATAACATCTGCCTGGAGAGAGATCTCTCTATTGGAGTCATCCCAAACTGGTGACCCTCGACATTGGACAACAAACGCAACCTTCCAAGACCTACGACAATGACGCAGTCTCACAGCAACGCCAGACTACTACACTGTGCACCACTAGCATGTTGCTATATCTCCATGCCTGGTGTCTACAGTGTGCAACCCTCTCCTACACTGCTACGCACTCCGACGAGGATCCAGACTAGCAGCAACTCATCGCTCCCGCCAGCACAGCGGAACAACTCATCGTTTCCGCCAGCACAGCGGAATAACTCATCGCTTCCGCCAGCACAGCAGAGCAACTCATCGCTCCCGCCAGCACAGCGGAACAACTCATCGCTTCCGCCAGCACAGCGGAGCAACTCATCGCTCGCCAACGAGGCTGAGCAAACCTCGCAATTGGCCCTTGCAAGCGCCCTCACGACGCACAGACTGCGCTCCCACACCGACCTCCGGTCTAAAAAGGGGGGCTGGTGTAGCGACCCTAGCGCCACACGCGAGTGACGTCACTGTTCTACGTCACTGTTCTACATCGCGCTAACGAAGTTTCTCAAGTCGGTTGCATAAATACAACTTCCAACTCTCTTCCTTCGGACTTCGGTCCCCAGGCATAACATCTGCCTGGAGAGAGATCTCTCTATTGGAGTCCTCCCCAAAGGTCTCCCATTTTACCCCGGATTTCTGGGAGCTCGATTTCCGTAAATACAGCGCCCGGACAAATTGACACCGGGTAACGGATAATTTCCCGGATAATCCTATAGGTTTCATATTTAGATATTGAGTACAGAAAACTGGTTAAACGATGCAACGCCATGACTACGAGAATTTATAACCAACTTAGAAAAGTTGAAAAACCCCCGACATTGTCATTTCAAAGTTCAATATTTCGAAAACGGGTGAACCGATTTTAATGAAACTTAGCCAGGAACCATCTCGATTAAACTAGCTTTCGATTAAAAAAAAACCGCATCGAAATCAGTCCATCCGTTTGGGAGCTATGATGCCACAGACAGATACACAGGTCAAATTTATAACAACCCTCTTTTTCGTCGGGGGTTAAGAACAAGACTGTTTTTTTTATGTCCGGTGCTATTGATTTTCAATGATAATGATAATGGTGTAATGTGGGAGCTTATGAAGACAAACGATAATAAGGACGGATGAGTAGATTAATGTAAAAATCTTACATATATTATCCTTATAACTTTTATGTAGTTAGTGCGTGTGTGTAATACATATAATTAATCTTGCTCCGTCCGTTTTATTTACTGATACAACTACATTAATTTATTTTCTTTCAACTACAAAAATAAGTATTTAAATCGTGTTCAACGGAAAATGATTGTTGTTTTGGATATTTTTGTTTTAAGTGGTAATGAGACCTTTGGTATTATTAAGGAAAAAAAATCGGACTGAGAAATTTTCCATGCTAAGTTTTTGGTATTTTTTAATTTAAGTGAGATAGCATGATTTTGGTAAGCATTTTTTTTTCCAACCCGTTAAGCCAAATGTCATTCTAAAGATCTAAAACAAGAAAAAATTGACTAAGAAATTTTGCCACCGAAATTACGGACAAAAAAGTTATTATCTTTAAAAAGTGAGTTTTTTTAGGTCAAATTTATGAATTTTTATAAATTTACACCTAACAATGAAAACGATTCATTTAGTAAAATAATTTTGAACTGAGGAATTACTCAGTCCAATATATCAAGCTATTTGTACTTTTAGGTATAAATACCTATCTTCGGTATGTTTTTTTTTTGGATATTTTAATATGGTTTTATCTCACGTTATATTACATCCCTGCAAAGTTTCATCGACTGAGGATTTTATGCGAGGGTCTTCAAACAACGAACCGCCAGATTACTCGGCCTATAACGAAAGCTTCGATTGACGTCGCGTTGAAACGCTAAGCCCTTATTTTGAGCACTTGATGTTCTCGCAATGTTTGTATTTTCAATCTTTTCTCTGAGCCGGCAGGATTGATTGTTGATTGGCACTCGCGTCAAATTGGATGAAAGGGCGTTGAAATGTTTTCGTCCGACTTGTTTTTTCAGAACAGACTTCATGTTTCGTTTTTAATGTTGGTATTGATCCTTACTTAGGTACCAGCAGAAGTAGCTAAGCAACAAGCGGTCATAATGATCTGCACAAGCTCTTATGTCTATAACAATACAGCCGTGCTTAGATTATTGTGACCGCTTCGGTTGCTTAGTATTTCTGCAGCTGACTACTCAACTCACTATTGCAGAGGGTCAAGCACGACTTTACGAATGCTGCGTAACGTAAAATCGAATAGTAAACGTTGTCGAGTTTGAATGACGTTTGGAACAGCGCCCACCCGTGAGCGTATTTGGAACTAAAATTTAGTATGAGGTTTCTCGATCTCGATACGATAACCGTAACGTTACGCAGCATTCGTAAAGTCGTGCTCGACCCTCTGGTTTCGAATATTCGTACTCGGGTCTCTGAGAGCACACGCTTCGCCGGTTGCTACATGTAAACGTTGGTTTGTGGGTGGTTGGTCGGTGGTTGGTTACGATTGAGTCTCACGGTAATTTCAAGTCAAGAAACGTTTCTATGTATTTTCAAACACGTATACTCGAGGGTCTCAGACGCGGAACCCCAATGGAGTGTCGCCAAAATATTTATTAGCCCGCCCCTGGTGTTGCGTTACGACATGATTCATGGCCCGCCGCCGCGATTTGATAATTATTCTTAATAATCCCCGACAAGGGGAATAATCCCTTCTTCTGGGGGAGTGAGGGGTATAGGTATAGGGTACTGGATGAGACAGATAAGTATGGGTTGGTATTGCTACATTGGCGAGACCAGTGGTGTCTGTAGACAAATGCATACGAGAAATTAATAGAAAGCTACTATAATGGAAGAAGCATCGATAATTGAATTTATCGATATAGGAACTCCTTACCTGTCATAAAATTTTGCCCCGTGGATTCCTATGTCTGGAAATACATATATCTCACTCTATCTACATAGCGCGTAGGAGAAGGATATGGCGTTGACAGCATCTCGTTTAGGGCATTGGTACCGAACTGTTGGGACCTTTGGTAGGCCCTCAGGCGGGAGCGATTCGATTCAGACTGAGCAGATAATATGTCATTTCATGTATTTTTCGCAGTCTTAATTTTACATAGACAATGGCGTAGATTTCATGTGTTTTTCATTCCTTCGCGATTTCATTTGTGGCATAGCGAGGCCATGGAGATAAATTTGTAAAAAGTAAGTTGAATGGCTCTTTACCTTTAACTTTCGGATCGAGATTTTAAAAAACTGCGTGCGACGTAATTACATGACCTAGATAATGTTTAACGTTTACAAGAGGATTTGGCGGAAAACCCACGAGAGTGGGTCGTGTCGTTAATTGAATTTAATTTCTGTGCTTAATGTTGTTTGGTGGATAATAATGATAGTGTATTATACATCAAATTAACGTGATAGTGCCCAATTCAAGTGAAAACGCGTATTCCCTCTGTTTGTGACCCCCATGTAGCCGCCGGCCGCTGCTCGTCGTAGCTCGCCGAAAAGTACACTATCGCTTTACGGAAGGCATGAGCAGCTGACAGGACGTGACTAGGACAGACTGACGACTGTGACGGCGATAGCACTTTAATATACAGAAATTTACAAAACACATCAGACGTGGCTGTATGGACTCAGTTTCCTTTGCCTATCCCTAATGGGATGAATAAAAAAAAAATGTTTACAAGCCGTTATATTTTTGTTAAACCTTGACTTTACCTAGGGGATATCAACAAATTAATTGTGAATTCAACATTAACGGGTCCGATTGATTGGCAATTAATAACAATTAGTGACACAATTTATCCGACGATCGGTTCCTGATTGCCCGGGAGGTAGGAATGAATAAGTTAATTGCAAACATAGTGAAATAAACGGATTCCTCACGTATAGCTAGACATGTTTCGGACTAATCTGTAGTTCTTCCTATCCCAGCACCGGATCTGCGTCTGGCCACCGGCATAGCGTGTGCTCCCAGAGGGAGGATTAGTCCGAAACATGTCCGGCGACATACGTGAGTGATCCGTTTATTTCACTATTATTGAATCTCACGGTAGTTTCATGTTAAACGTTAATTGCAAGATGCTTTAAACTTAGAGGGATGCAGATATTTGAGATTTGAGTTAATGAAATGGATAACTTTCATTTCAATAGGCGAGTCTTGCCTTGACTACGTGACACAAAAAATATGTCGAAATGAATTTATTATTTGAATTGTCGATGTCTGAGCAAGCACGACTACTGAATAAATAACTAAAGTAATTTTGTAAGGTCCTTCTATAAATACTTACATAAAAAAGTAACACAACACCGTCATTATCATCATCATCACCAGCCTTTTCTATGTCCCACTGCTGGGCACAGGCCTCCTCTCAGAATGAGAGGGCTTGGGCTATAGTTCCCACGCGGGCCCAGTACGGATTGGGAACTTCACACATATCATTGAATTGCTTCGCAGGAGTGTGCAGGTTCCTCACGATGTTTTCCTTCACCGAAAAGCTCATGATAAATTAGAAATGTAGCCGCACAACACACACGATTTTAAAATAGGTACATATGTCTGTATTTTTGAACCGGGTTATCAAACCACGTTACACACAAATACAAAACATTTTAGCATCAAACTGCCTGAGGCCAAGCAATCATAAATAAATATTGACACCATCTCCCGTATCATATCCAGTTTCACCACTACAGAGGCGTGATTGTGTGCAAGCGTGCGTGAACACATGAATACGTGTTGTTGTATGTGTGTGTGGCAGATTTCCTAAATCAATTATTGGAGGGTGCGTGTGACGTTTTGAGTACGAGTAGGTACCTACGTTACAATGGAATCGGTTCGTTCGGAAATTGGTCCGCGTTGGCAAACGAAGGCCTTTTGAGGTCCTCAGAACCTCGCACAGAAGATAGGAGGAAAGAAAGAAGAAGGGAAAGGCCGAGGATAGAGTATTTATAGATCAAATATAACCTAACCAACTTAGAAAAGTTGAAAAACCCCCGACATTGTCATTTCAAAGTTCAATATTTCAAAAACGGGTGAACCGATTTTAATGAAACTTAGCAAAGAACCTTCTCGATTAAACTAGCTTTCGAACAAAAAAAAACCTCATCGAAATCGGTCCATCCGCTTGCGAGCTACAATGCCACAGACAGATACACAGACACACAAATACACAGGTCAAACCTAAAACACCCTGCTTTTTCGTTAGGTTTTCATAGTTGTTTTATTTCGTTATATTTCCTTTAATATATATATTTTTAATGGCCTGAATGCCACGACGTTGTCACAAATTGATTTTGAAACAAAAGACGATCACTTTGCAGGCCTAAACCACAGTATATATATATATACTGTGCCTAAACCTCCAATTTTGTATGAAATCCCATAAGACCTCTCGTTTGAAACGTGATGCTTCTCAGCCTAACGTTTCACGTCAATATTTTCATTTGTCTGGGAAAAGCTGAATTCATAATAATAATAATATCATGGAACAAATTGACACCAATTGACCTAGTCCCAAACTAGGCGAAGCCTGTACTATGGGTACTAGACAACGGATAAACATACTTATATAGATAAATACATACTTACATACATATTAAACATCCAGGACCCGAGAACAAACATTCGTATTCATCATACAAACATCTGCCCCGACCGGGATTTGAACCCGGGACCTCAAGCTTCATAGTCAGGGTCTCTAACCACTAGGCTATCATGTCGTCTCATATAATATTTTTTTCACGGTTTCACTCTAGTGGTTTACAACAAATAGCCGACACACGTTTCATAGCTCAATCGAAGATCGAAAGCTCGAGATCGAGAAGCTCGAGATCGAAAGTAATTTTTAACCCCCCGACGAAAAAGAGGGGTGTTATAAGTTTGACATTTGTATCTGTGCGTCTGTCTGTGGCATCATAACTCTTAAACGAATGGACCGATTTTGATGCGGTTTTTTTAATCGAGATGGTTCTTAGCCAAGTTTCATTAACATCGGTTCACCCGTTTTTGAAATATTGAACTTTGAAATGACAATATCGGGGTTTTTCAACTTTTCTAATCAAGTTGAATGTCCAGTACAAATAAAGTACTTATTACAAAATCGGTCAAACATGTTACAGATTTCGTAATAAGTACTTTATTTGTACGACATTAAATTTGAAAATGAAATGAAATAAACCATCTGTCAGTGGTAAACTTAGAGTAATCGTACTGTAAATCCACTGCCCTTCAAAGCCAGAGGCTCCCAAACTCACATTACACCGCCCCTTTCTGGCGCCGCAAAAACTCCCTTATCACCCTTGGGATCAAAAATCAATAAACGGAACACATGAAAAACGCCAAATCATAATCCCTGAACAGCGGGGGAGCAATTAATTTGTCGATAATATTTCATTCGACAGCAATATGTATTACATAAACAGCGTTCACTTTCCAAAACTCGTATCTTGATTTATTATGTACAGTAAATCTGACTTTATGTTTTGCTTCGTAAGGGTGATGTTACTAACAAATGCAAGATGTGAAGAGTCGATTTTGAAACAACGATCGTACGCATTCGTTCTCAAAACGAGTTCGAGAGAAAAGGATGACGTTGGGAGAAGTATAGTTTTAGTATCATCATCATGTCAGCCGAAAGACGTCCACTGCTGGACATAGGCCTCCCCCAAGGCTCTCCACTCAGACCTATCTTGTGCTTTCCGAATCCACCGCGGTCCCACGATCTTGTTGGAGGCCTACCGATAGCTCGTCTCCCGGTCCGTGGACGCCATTCGAGAACCTTCTGACCCCATCGGCCATCAGTTCTGCGAGCAATTCTTCGGGCTGTCGGTAACTTTAGTTCTACTGCGGATATCATTTCTGATTCTATCCCGCAGAGAAACGCCGAGTTTTAGTATGTCTATATCTAATGTCAACTATCTCTGGCAGCGACCTGTTCGCTAGTGCCGAGTTGGGTCCATCTGTCATTTTCCACCAATCATAGGCCAGTAGCTTATCTCTCATTGGTAGAGACTGACAGATAGACCACACTTAGATTTAGGATTTTTGACTCGCGATTGCCCTCGTTTTACGCGAGACAGGGAGGGCATTCGGAAAAAAAAACCGGCCAAGTGCGAGTCGGACTCGCGCACGAGGGTTCCGTAGAAAGATTTTAACGCTTTTCCCCAGTGTTTTAAGAAGTCCAGTGTTAGCAGAGCCGTGCCCTTAGGCAAAATGTACGCAGTGTGGGGTCAACTTATAATGGTCCTCGAAATCTAGAGACAGACATAATAAAATTAAGATTTTGAGACTTTTCAGAGTGGTTGTACTCAGGGACTCAGATGCTTGATTTTTTCACAGCTTCAAGGGACCGCAGGTTTGAGTATTTGATATTAATTTCAGCATCCTACCTCCACGCGTTCCAGAGAAAAAGGCTCTTGACAGACAGACAGACAGACAGACGGACAACAAAGTGATCCTATAAGGGTTCCCTAAAAAACACGAAACATTACATTTGGGTAATGTCATGTGTATTTATTACACTTTTCCTTTATTACTTTTATACTAGTCACACACAACCTACTCTACCTTACCGTCTGGACATTTGCTGTTATGTTGATTGTTATTCTATTCTATAATTTAAACATAGGAAAGTTGAAAAACCCTCGATATTGTCATTTCAAAGTTCAGTATTTCAAAAACGGGTGAACCGATTTTAATGAAACTTAGCTAAGAACCATCTCGATTAAACTAGCTTTCAATTAAAAAAACACATCGAAATCGGTAAATCCGCTTGCGAGCTACGATGCCAGAGACAGATACACAGACGCACAGATACACATCTCAAACTTAAATAATAAATAAATGAATAAATATCATGGGACAAATTGACACCAATTGACCTAGTCCCAAACTAGGCAAAGCCTGTACTATGGGTACTGGACAACGGATACACGTACTTATATAGATAAATACATACTTATATACATATTAAACATCCAAGACCCGAGAACAAACATTCGTATTCATCATACAAACATCTGCCCCGACCGGGATTTGAACCCGGGACCTCAAGCTTCATAGTCAGGGTCTCTAACCACTAGGCTATCCGGTCCGGTCGTACGGTCTTATAACACCCCTCTTTTTCGTCGGGGGTTAAAAAATAGTAGTATCCTATCGTATTTAACGTTTAAGTGAGCAATGACAGCACCTACATCAGCGGCCAGTGTTGCCCGTGTCATATTAGAGTTAGGTTGGAATGCCGATGCCGGCTTGTAAGGCAGACAGAACAAACTACTTATAAAAAACCAGTCAAGTGCGAGTCGGACTCGCGCACGAAGGGTTTCGTACTATTATCTATAAAAACGGAAAAAAATCATGTCTGTTGTATGGGATTTATTTTATTCTGTTTTTCGTATTTGTTGTTATACCAGCGGCAACAGAACATTAATTAATTTTATTTTTTTAGTTAAGTTTTATTTTAGTTTCTATTTAAGTATTAAGTTTCTAGATGTAGTTTAAAAAGTGTAGTGTAGTTTGTAGTTTAGTTTTTGATTGATCGTTTTTATTAAATAAAATTAAAATTTGGGTTTAGAAAGAAACATAGAATGAGTTGTTGAAAGTACTTGTTACATTTTGAACATGAAATTACCGTGAGACTCGATCATGATGAAATAAAAACAATCCGCTGGGTCGTACGCTCCCAGAGGAAGGACTACGAATTAGTCCGAAACATGTCGGGCTAAACTCGACTTATGTACGTGAGTGATCCGTTTTTATTTCATCATACTTGTTACATTCAGCCATGTTTATAGGTTACTAGCTGTTGCCCGCGACTTCGTCCGCGTAGATTTCGGTTATCGCTATCCCGCGGGAACTATACAATTTTCCCGAATAAAAAGTAGCCTACGAGGGGCGGCTGAAAAGTAATCTGCTTAACAATGAAACAAAAGACTGTCGTGGCAATTTTTTTTTTTTTTTCTATATAGTCCCCTGCTAGTAAAATGCACTTATTAAATTTTTCAAATATTGAATTTAAACCATTAAAAAAAATGTTTCGGTTTGTCGTCAAAAAAGTCAGTAACCGCAGCCTTCATTTCGTCATCGGTCATAAACCTTCGTCCCCTGAGGTCTTTCTTGAGAAGTCTAAACAGAAAATAGTCACAGGGGGCTAAATCTGGACTATAAGGGGGGTGGTCAATGGTTTCGAAGCCATTGTCTTTAATTGCTAGCTTCGTTGTGCGGGCGGTATGCACTGGTGCGTTATCGTGCAAAATCAGAATTCCTTTGCTTAGTTTACCTCGCCGTTTTTCTTTTATTGTCTCTCTTAGTTGATATAGTAAGTTTGAGTAATAATCAGCATTCATGTGGGATCGAATGAAGGAAACAAGGTGTTTTAAATTAAGAAAAAGAGTTTAATAAAAGTAAAAAAAAATTATAACACATCTAATCGCTAAGACAGCCCAATCGAATCTCAATCATACACTCACTCTCACCGTTCATTCACAAAATATCTTCCAGTCATTCTATCCACTCTTTTGCATCAATCATTCGTCCACAGTACCACCATCTCATTCCCACATTCGGCCATCCTACTCACATGACTGTCCTCAGGCATACTACAAAATAACATCATAAAACAACTTAAATACACATCATAAAAACATCTTAAAAACATCTTAACTCGAACAATGTACAATCATTATGCGTCATAAACACAACTTAATAAAACAACAACAATAACAATGACATAACAATGACATGACAGTATTACCATGGCAATCGTAGGTACTCGCGTCATACAAACCTCATGGATGTGCTTGCTCTAGATGCTGGGCCAGGGCTTCATGTTATCAGCTGAGGTAGACGTCTTCGTAGGTCCCTCTGAAGATCGCTCGACCTTCTCGACATCATATCGGTCATTGCCCTTTACTGCGACTACCTTATAAGGTCCCAAAAACTTAGCCCTCAGTTTCAAACAGGTTCCAAACTGCGTCCTCTTGATTGCTACCTGGTCACCGACATGGTAATGCCGACTCTGTTTGCGCCCTCTGTTGTACGTCTGTCGATTTTCTTCTTGCACTTTCAGTATTTGCAACTTAGCTGACTCTCTCGACTTCTCTCTGGCTTGCACGTAACAGTCTCGATCTTCTTGCTGAAGCAACTCATAAATATTCAGGTCATCTTTTGTACGCATTTTAGTACCGACCATGAGCTCGAAAGGCGTCGTATCGATGCTTCGTTGATAGGTACTGTTCAGCGCCAACTGGAGTCTCGCCACATGTCTGTACCACAGATTTTGATCTGAAATACAAATCTTAGTTAATACCGAGATCATCGTTCTATGAATAATTTCGACTTGCCCATTACCCCTCGGTACCCCCGTAGTTATAGAAACGTGATTGATATTTTCCTCTTCACAATAAGTCTTGAAGTCATTACTCGTGAATGCTGCTCCCCTGTCTGTTACAAATCTGGATGGGTTGCCAAAACATTGTTGATGTATTCTCAACTTATCAATCGTCTCTCTAGCCGTTGTCCCCTTTACTGGAAAAAGCCACACAAATTTAGTAAATCCATCAACTATAGTAAGTATATAATTATACAGCTTCTTTGTTTCCATCATTGGGCCAATATGATCCAGGTGGAGGGTAAACAATGGAATGTTGTTTTTCTCTATACTGTGGAGAAACCCTTCTGGTTTTCCCGCCTTCCTCGTTGCTAGTAGACACGGCACGCAGGTGATGATAAACTCGTCTATCTTTCTTGATAAGTCTTTTATAAAATACTCTTTGTTTATCAACTCTGTCATTTTCTTTTTTCCAAAATGACCCACAGCATGTACTCTTTTCAGGATTTCATCTTCCATGTCTGTTGGTATGACCAGTAGTGTACCTTTGTACAGTATTCCACCTTCAATGGCATAATCTTGGTACTCACGCTCTTTGAGTATCTCAAGGATCGCCTTCAGTCCTTCATCAGATTCTTGAGCTCTTCGTAGCATCTCATGCAGCTCCCTTGTCACAACTCCAGTGAAAGGTGCTCGGCTTAATGCATCCACATGTCTCATCTGTGATCCGGATCGATGTGATATCTCATAGTCATATTCTTGAAGGAGAAGTACCCATCTCGCTACACGAGTAGATAAATCTTTTTTCTTCAATGTCATCTGGAACGCCTTGCAATCTGTAACGATTTTAAACTTTATTCCATACAAATATGTTCTAAATTTCTTTACACCTTCTATGATAGCCAGAGCCTCTAACTCATAGCTAGTATACTTCTGTTCTGCTTCACTTGTTTTGCGACTCATATAATGCACTGGGTGCAAACTACCATCATCAGGGCACCTTTGCATCAACACAGCTGAATAGCCAACCATCGAGGCATCTGTATGCATCTCAGTATGCAAACCTGGACTGTAGATCATCAGTACTGGACTACTACTCAACTTCGACTTAAGTTCATTAAACGCTTGTTTGTGACAGTCATCAAATACAAAACTTACATTCTTCTTAAGTAAATCTGTCAACGGTCGAGCAATCACAGCATAATTAGGTACAAACTTTCTGAAGTATGAAGTCAATCCTATGAATCCATGGAGCTGTTTCAAAGTTACAGGTTGAGGAAACCTTACCACTGCATCGGTTTTGTCTGGTGATGGCCTCACCGTTCCATCTTCAACCACGTGGCCAAGATATTCCACCCTACGTTGAATGAACTGCGTCTTGCTCCAGTTCACTTCAAGCCCATACTGTGAAGCTCTCGTTAGTACCTCCTTTAGTCGTTGCACTCCTTGTGCCTCATCTTCTGAAATTATTATTAAATCGTCAATAAAAATTAGCATGTACCCCTTCGTCACTAGGTCTCTAAAGATGATGTTTATAAATCTAGTGAACACCTTCGGACAAACAGACAAACCAAATGGTGCCTTTAAAAACTCATATTGACCATCTTGGGTAACAAATGCTGTGTATTTAATGGAATCTTCATGTACTGTCAGGTGAAAATACCCATTCTTCAAGTCTAATGTACTAAACACCTTAGCCTTTGCCAACCTGTCAATGTGGTCATCAATTATTGGCAATGGGTACTCGTCTTTTATCATCTTCTCATTAATTCGTCGATAGTCCACGCATATGCGAGTGCTGCCATCCTTTTTCTTCACCAGAACTAATGGACTAGAATACTCAGAAAAACTTACCCTAATGACACCATCTTTTAACCACTGAGTAATTTGCCTTTCTACCTCGTCTTGCTCTGCTATGGCCAGCCGTCGAGGTCGCTGAGCCACTGGGACGTCATCTCGTAAAACAATCTTCAACTGGATCGGGGCTTCACGCGTCTTATTCGGTTTATAGGTCTCCACCAGCCGTGTGACCTCCTGCTGTATAACTGGATCCGCCACGTAACCTACAACATCAGAAGCAAACACATCGAAATTATGAAGCCAATTGTCATTGCGCTTCAATAACCTTACATGATTGCCATTCATAATAACCGTCACATGTTGTAAAAACTCCTGACCTAAAATAATACTAAACGGCATAACGTCTCTAGGCACGATGTGTAGCACTACGTCTTTAAAACATTCCCCGTCGATCACAATGTTTGTCGCAAACTGTCCCTGCGATATCACTCGCGATGCACCAAGTCCCGTCAGTGATATTTCGCACTTTGTTAAGTCCGGCGCGCCTAATAACGCGTAACAATCTTCCGACACAAGATTTAAGTCACTACCGGAGTCCACTAACGCGTAAATATTACGATCGAACACCGAAATTATCTTCAACGGCTTCCGTTCAGTATTGTTTACACAGCCGTTACCGCCCGTCGTACGGTTATGACACGAACTGTCAATGTCATCCCTCCTGTCACAACTGACAGCTGCCGCCGCCGGCGCCGCCATGTTGGATGTGTCGACCGCCATGAAGTTTTCATCATTCACTTCGCTGTCGTTCATCTTCCGCTCCGAGTCATTCGCACGAACTTCCGACTGCACACACATATTTGATCTCGAGCCGCCGCCATGACGATGTTCCACAGCTGACCTCTGCGCTGAGGCACACTGCGCCGATATGTGTCCGAATTGGTTGCACTTAAAGCATTTCGCACCTTTCTCTTTGTGCGGACACATACTGGACACATGATTTTCCTCTCCGCAGCTATAGCACTTCTTTGTATAGCTGGGGTAAACTGGTTTCGGCCGGTTTTTCTTCACTTCGGTGTGCTGTGAATGCGTCATTCTCGTCTTTTTCTTTATCATTTCGTAAATCTTAATCTTCTCCTTTAGGTCGCCGTATGATGTAACACCATATAGCATCATCTTGTTAGTTTCTACGTCTTCTATGCCGTCTACGATGTACTGAATCGCGACATAGTCGGGCATTTTACCCCTCTTGCCCAACTCGCGCATGGTAAGTAAGTAATCAAGGCAACTTTCATCTTTTTTCTTCTTACGAGCCGTCATCAACTCGTGTATGGTTTTGATGTCTACCGTATCGGGGAACTCTTTGCTTAGGGCGTACTTTAGCTCATCCCACGATTTAAACGGACGTTCGGCCTTCAGCCAAAGCGCTGCGGTGCCAGTTAAACTGCGCCTCGCCACAATTAACCGCTGTAAGGGCGTCCAGCTAAATATTACGGCGTTTTCATCGATGTCTTCTATAAACTTATTCACGCTGTACGTCTTATCTTGAGCGCTGAATTTTTGGATAAGGTCATCCATGTACTGCAGGCTGCCGCCCTCTCTTCCGTCATACGTCGTCATCACCGGTGGTGTCGGTGACGTCGGAATTGGAGGCTTAGGTGTCCTAGCCGTCGTTGTCGTCGTCGTCGTCTTTACTGGGCCTGGTATTCGGAGCTTAAGCACCATCGCCTCGTCAGCGCCATCACCCGAACTCGTACCAGCCGCCACGTCGTTCTGCGTATCCGTCGGCATCTTTCCGATGTGCTATTTCTTGCGGCCCAAAAGCTACCGTCTTGCTCTCGAAGCCAGCAGGAATCCGTACGCGTCTTTATTTCGGCCACCCGTCGTAATGGTAACCGATTTAAAACCAAACGTAACCGCCTCGTCACGTCACGCACACCAGTCCGTCGTTCACTTTTTACTTTTAATAATTTTTTTTTTCCTTCCGATCCCGGACGAGCCCCCAAAATGTGGGATCGAATGAAGGAAACAAGGTGTTTTAAATTAAGAAAAAGAGTTTAATAAAAGTAAAAAAAAAATTATAACACATCTAATCGCTAAGACAGCCCAATCGAATCTCAATCATACACTCACTCTCACCGTTCATTCACAAAATATCTTCCAGTCATTCTATCCACTCTTTTGCATCAATCATTCGTCCACAGTACCACCATCTCATTCCCACATTCATTGTAGTTTTCTTCGGTAAATAATCTATGAGCAAAATTCCTTCTGTGTCCCAAAAGATTGTAGCCATAAGTTTACCTGCCGACGGACAGACCTTGAATTTCCGAGGCGGCTTCTCATCCTTAAATTTCCACTGTAACGACTCTTGCTTACTTTCCGGGTCTCATTGTCGAATCCGAGTCTCATCACATGTTACAATTCTAGAAATTATTTCTTCCTCTTTCCCTCGACTCATGTCGAAAAACTCTTCGCAACATTTGACACGCCTCTCCATGTCAAATGCAGTCAACATTCTGGGGACCCAACGTGTACTAACCTTGGACATGTTCAAATGCTCATGAATTATTTCATTGACTCGCTCTTTACTGACGCCCACATCTCTAGCTATCTCCTACTGCTTCACTCGTCGGTCCTCTAATATATTTTTTTTCACCCTGGCTACATTTTCATCGGTGACGGCCGAAACTGGTCTTCCGCTACGAGGATCATCTTCCAGGCTCTCACGACCTAACTTAAACTGCTTTGACCAAAACTTTATAACAAATTCGGAAGAACACGAACTGCCAAACACACGTAACATACGCTGTCTGATCTCCGAAGGCGTATTCCCTTCTTTAGTCAAAAACTTAATCACCGCACGCTGCTCGATTTTATCCATTTTCACTTTTTCTACCGACATGTTTGAAACAATTGTAGGAGACAAATAAACGTGATGCAATAAACAAATGAATGTAATACATTTTGAAAATAGAATAACAAACGAATATAAATCCATACCAGCCAGCATTATTTTTGTATATATTTCTGACCAAGGAGATTACTTATGAGCCGCCCCTCGTATGTTATTCCTCAATATTCAAAGTGTCTTCTTACCAAATTTCATCTACATAGATTGGGGCAGCGGTTTTTCCGTGAAGAGGTAACAAACAAACAGACAGAGAGACAGAGTTACTTTCGCATTTATTATATTAGTTTGGATTAGGATTAAAATGTTTAACAATCTATTGTGTGACCTGTTTTTGCTCAGCCTTCGGCCCCAGACGGTAGCCGTTTTTCGCTTCTCCTTTGTCTATCGCAGAATATTTTCGTTCTAAGAAAATTATATTTTTTGTACGTACAAAGTAAACTGACTCTTAATAGAACTTTACTCTGCCGTTGTATACTGAGTGAGAATTTTTTGAATTAGTAAATAATACTACTACCGTATAGTATACGCGGACCGGGAGACGAGCTGTCGGTAGGCCTCCAACAAGATGGAGCGACGACCTGGTAAAGATCGCGAGACCGCGGTGGATGCGGAAAGCACAAGACCGGTCTGAGTGGAGAGCCGCGGGGGAGGCCGCCGTTCTGCAGTGGACGTCTTTTTTTTTTATAAAAGAGAGGGCAAACGAGCAGGCGGGTCACCTGATGTAAAGCAATCACCGCCGCCCATGGACACCTGCAACACGAGGGGAATCACGGGTGCGTTGCCAGCCCTTTAAGGAATAGGTAGGCTCGTTTTTTAAAGATTCCTAAGTCAAAAATTCAGTCTTTCGGCTGACAAGATGATGATGAGTAAATAATAATAAAAAAACCGGCCAAGGGTTCCGTACATAGATTTCCCTGCTTTTCCCCAGTGTTTTAAGTTGTCCAGTATTAGCAAAGCCCTGCTCCTACATTTTGCTTAGGATTTTACTGCCATCTAGTGGCGAGTAGACGAACAAGCGAGGTCAGCGTGAGGTCAATGATCCTATAAGGGTTCCGTTTTTTCCTTTTGAGGTACGGAACCCTAAAAACCGAGCACGAGCATGTCAGACCATGCTGATCGTAGCTTTAATCTATTCAGACCACCCATACTTTTTAACACATTAGCTCGACTTGTAAACGCACACATAGGTATTAAATCTATCGCCCCCCTGAATAATCCAGTAATATGGTCCCTCATTAATTTATAGGGGGTGCATTCGACCCGCGAGTCCGACTGGCCGACGCCATGTGTTGGTGACGTCATTCAGTTCCGTAGTTTGACATTCACTTGTCGCAGTTAGCCCCGTTTTGATGTTAAAATAAGTTTGTGTCGAAAATCTCATTTTTATACAAGGTTTTAACCCCCGAAGATAATGAAACTTAGCTAAGAACCGTCTCGATTAAACTAGCTTTCGATCAACTTTCGATTAAAAAAGACCGCATCAAAATCGGTAAATCTGTTTGGCAGCTATGATGCCACAAACAAATACACAGATACACAGACACACAAATACACAGGTCAAACTTATAAAACCCCTATTTTTCGTCGGGGGTTAAAAAGACCTGTGTATTTTTGTATCTGTCTGTGGCATCATAGCTCCCAAAGGGATTTACCGATTTCGATGCGGATTTTTTATTCGAAAGCTAGTTTAATCGAGATGGTTCTTAGCTAAGTTTTTAAATTATTGAACATTGAAATGACAATGTCGGGGGTTTTAAGTTGGTTAGGTCAAGTTATTTGCTGACTGAGCTTGCATTGAGTTTACCGAAATCGGTGCTGAGGGTCGAGCACGACTTTACGAATGCTGCGTAACAAAAAATCGAATAGTAAACGTTGTCGAGTTTGTATGACGTTTGGAACAGCGCCCGCCCGTGAGCAATTTGGCACAAAAATTTTGTATGAGGTTTTTTCGATCTCGATACGATAACCGTAATGTTCGGCGGTTTGCCACAGCATCATGCTGAGCGTGATCTTTTTTAACACCCCACAAACACCCCACGCAAAAAGAGGGGTGTTATAAATTTGACCTGTGTATCTGTGTGTGTATCGGTCTGCACAGTAAGCTCATAAACGGATGAACGGATCAAAGTAGCTTTCTGTTAAGCAAAGCCGCGTTCGAATTGCTCTTAGCTTTGGCGAAGAAGTGCAGTCTTGACCGCGCCTCCCAGCTGACTACGACCTACATGCCGCAGCACACTGCCACATCAAAGGTTGACTGGTTGAGAGCCCTTAAATGGATAAGTCCACCATTGTACTTGAATCTCACTGTTTGTAACTTGTCTTTATTTCTTTATTTCAGGTTAATGAAGTGTTTACTTTTCTTACAACATGGAACCCCGATATTTCCACTTCAAAGTCCAATATCTCAAAAACCCCTAAACCAATTTTGGTGTTACTTAGCTAAGAACAATTGCGATTAAACTAGCTTTCTATTAAGCGAAGTCGCGTTTGAATCGCTTCATGCGTTTGGGAGTTATGATGTCACAAACGTACACACGATACTAAACCCTTCAGAATACGATATGCATAAATCGGCATTGCGAGAAGTGCAGTCATTGACCGCCTCCCAGCTGACTATCGACCCGTGCCATGGCACGGTGCCGACTACGGGGAACTCCAAGTTGCGGGGTAAAGTGGAAGCAAGTGAAAAGCTGTTAATAATTTCATATCGGAGCGGACAAACTATATAACTATAATTAATGTTAGAATTTTGGCTCTTAAAATTTTGAATTTACATAGCAAGTAATTTTTTTCGCTTTCCGCGCGTGGCATTTAGGCATAACCTACTTTACCTGCATTTTACGTTGGCTGTTTTCAAGAAGTGTCCGAGACAATTTTGCGGGCAAACCTACATCCAAAGCTTACATATAGACATGTAGAAAAACCTTTCCCACGGGCCAAGCAAAAACAATCTTATGACAATGTCATAAACGTTTTGATAGGGGAAAACTTTTCTCACTTCTAACCTAACTATACGTGGATGTAATCGTCTTTTAGTTAAGACTACCATGTCTGACGTACACTTATTTACCTGTATTGTTGCAAAATAACATTCTTCTTTTTTTCGAAAGTTAATTCTCCCATCAAAACACTCGCGGTCGACCAAAGATGAGACTTTTGTAATACGACCGCCGTCACATTTGAAAAATTAAATAAATAATGACTCGTCGACAGAAATGGACGGGATTAGGGCGCTGTCCTGCTCGTTTTACATTGTTCCAAGAGAGAGAGATGTTCCAGCGATGAAAGTTCAGGAATGAGTATTGGGGTGTATTTCTTTTGATAAAGGAGGGGATTAAAGGCTTTCTTGGGAGTTTTTATTAGAATTGGGTCGTGAAATGGTATTAACAGTACTGTGATTGCAGTTCGCTTTTTGGATACACACACGTTAACGTACACCAACAACGCAATCGTATACTGAAAAGTTAATAAATCAGCATGCTTATTGTCTAACTCGCTCACAATCAGCATCGTGTTCATTTTGTATGGGCTGACAATTCGTATCGCTTATTTCACCATCTTTACAATTGTCAGTTTTATATGACAATTCGAATTGCATTTCTCTGTCAATATGAAGCGCGCTAAAACAAAGGCTGTTGCAGGTCAACAGTTGACACCGAATTGTCATTGAAAGAAAAGTGACATTTCTAAAGTTGGTAAAACAGGGGCCTTACAAAAACTGACATTTCAATCCGATGACGAGTGTCAAAATAGTTACGCAATAGGGCCTCTGGTTCCTGTTTCATCAACGTTACAAAATGTCAGTTTGAAATGACAATTCGATCTTATTAATACTTTTCATTGTCAATATGAAGCGCGCTAAGACAAAAACTCTTCAAGTCAGCAATTTATACAGAACTGTAAGTGTAAAGTGACATTTGAAATGTTGGTGAAAAGGGGCCAGGTAGTGTTAAGTTAATCAGTGTACAGTTTGTGTCAAATTTAAAAGTGGGCCTAAGGTGAAGGTCGAACTCAAAATTGTAGTACAACATATTACAGAAGCATTACGTAATCTCACATCAGTGAAACCGCCTCAAACCCTCGGGTGAAATCGATTTTACCCTTTTAACGTGGGTAACAGGTTTATAATTCGTGTGTAAAATTGAAAACCACAATATTACATTTTGGAATCAAAGACTGAGTTTACTTAGTGAGGCTCAGAGTAGAGCCTTGAGGTACACCACTCGATTTTCTGTTAAAAAACCAACGGCATCGGCTAAGTATACTCGCAACGAATAACCGCCGAATATGCCGAAATTGCAATACATCGATAACCTTTACTAATTACTGGAAAAGTTGAAATATTCCGTGAAATTATTGAATTTCGGCGAAGAAAACATTTCTCAAAGAGAAGCGTAAGAACTTTTAAACTGTTGACACAGTGCTACAATGGCTTTCAGCCACTTTCTCCATAGAATTGAAATTAAATATAGGAATGATCTCAGTAGGAGTATCTTTTTGTATTTTTTCTCCCAATTTTTTATTTTTACGGTTTTCCCGTGAATATCAATTATATTTTTTATAAACTCGCTGAAACATGAATACACAGAAAAAAACCAGAAAAATGCCAACCCCGGGAATCGAACTATCGATTTCCGGGGTTGGCATTTTTCTGGTTTTTTTCTGTGTATTCATGTTTCAGTGAGTTTTTAAATATAGGAAACCAAACAATACTTATCTAAGTGCCTGAATACGACGCATCGCCTAAGCAGAAAGGCTAAGAACTCGTCTATTTTATCATGTCGTTTTTCCGTACAGTAGTCAAAGTAATTAATTACGTCCCCAATATCTATACGAACCTTATTAATTTCTGTATAGTGAACTCAGCAAGAGCTACACATTGGCAGAAGGGCCCTCGGCGGAGTCAAGGGTGCTCAACTGGTTTGTTCTTTCGTTTATAATACGAGGGGCTGCTCGGAAACTGTTTTATTTATAAAGGATACGATATTATCTAGTAAGTAAAGCATACTGTATACATATTTTTTTGGTGCTTGGAGAAATAAGGACGCTTTGTTACGCTTACTACGAATGATTATGTTTTGTTTGCAGTTGTTTTTAATTATCTTGTTGCAGTGAAAGATAAAGAGAAACCACTTGTTAACTGGTTACATAAAATAATGTTTAACAAAGTGAGTGAAGAGTTACCAAAAACTTCTAATGGTAAGTTTTGGTACTAAGTACTTTTTTTAGTGTCACAATCACAAGATGCAAACATTAAATTTTCTGTTGAGAAACGGCTGCCCTACACTGTCGTAAACTTTAGCAATTTTTATACATATTTAAATACTGATTTAAAAAGATATTTTATTCAAGAAACAGCAGACACTAGTAGAATTAGCGCGACAGAGGATGGTTTGCTCGTGACTAAGATCTTGGCCGTATGATCGAAACGGCGAGATAAATAAAACATACATTCAACCTTGATGATGAATATGCACAATTCAACAACAGTTCGAGTTCCGAAGACCGTCGTCTTGAGCAGACTAGTTAGAATAAGCACAATTGGTTTGCTTGTGACCACAATATTGGCTATACGAACGAAACGTCGAGGTAACACGCTGTTGCTTTTCCGAAAATAGATGTTTTTCGTCGTTGCGCTTTCTTCGTTCCCAAACGAGTCACCAACTAGACATGTAATGAGTAATGGCAGATACTTTCTCTTATTTCCTTGCGCCGGAAAAACGCAACCTAAAGAGGCACTACATCGTTTCATCGTCTCGAAAACCGCCCCAAATTTCATTACGTTCCCCCACAAAAGAAAAAACAAATAGCCGTTATAAAAACCCATACATATACCCATAGAATACCCATTGTTTTAGGGGAAAGGTGCTAATAGAGAGGCCCCGGTTCGAGTCCCGACGGGGCAAACTTGGGGGAAGACGCCTTTGTGGAAATTGAGCAGATGCATTATAAATGTTGCTTGGAAAGTGTCCGTCATTGCTTGTGAGAAGTATGGGTTTTTGGATTATCTTGGATTATCAAATAATGTAAGCTGTTAGAGATTGCTATAGTCCTAAAGGGATTTTAATTTTCACATATAGAGAGTGAAATCGAGATTCGTAGCTGAAGCGATAGATTTCGATGAAGTCTAAGTTTTTAAGGCTGTCCTTATTAAGCCCTATTATTATATTATAATCCATTCATTGAATATTGTCATTCGAAAGAACATTAGATGAATTTGTTTACGCGCTGCCATTAATTTGTGTAAGTTCTCAATTCCTCCATATTTTAGAATAATATCAGATAATCAGTGTTCTAAATGGGCAAGAATATGCACATTTACAAAATAATCATGCTCTCTTTTCTTGCGAGGACAATGACCCCTGACGCAACTTTGACAGATTCTTCTCACTCTTCAAGATATCCACCAAATTGCCGTCTGATAAATTCACTTCCATCTAACATAAGTGGGGTCTCTGTAATCATTCGATATAGGCCAATTTGCGAAATGTCCGTGCTTCCTTTCATGGGTTATCTTAGTCTTTCTATGTGACTTTTCTTGATAATGTATTGTGCCTTGGAGATATGTCTATGAATCAATTGCAAGTTCTTTGAGAAACCAATGGTGATATGAATTATGTCGAATTCTGCATAATTATTTATCAAACATTTCTTGTGGCTTTTGCGTTTTAAAGTAATGATGGACCTCGATTGTGAGATGGCATAATACGAATAAACTTATTTGTATGTTATGATTTTTATTTTAAATGTTTGTACTTCACAGTTTTTTGTGCATAATACTCAGTAGCAAATTTAAACTGGGCGTTTTCTAAGAGCTTTATTTAGCACAACGGTTAGCAATTTTTTAGACTAAGCCAACAAGGTGTAATCTATCCAAAACAAACTCATCCAATTTCATACTCGTAACATTAAATTATAGTAGTTACTCACAGGCTGACAAAGTTACAAATGCCGTCACTCAAATCCAAACTAGCACACTTTTTCCATCAGTGAAACCTTACTCACCTGAAAAGGCATCTTTGTCTTCCCAATCCCGTAATGTCACAAGAAAGCCATCATGAATTTTTTACAAGCTCTCACCATCACCCTGTGTCAACACCACAAGAACCATTTCAGCTTGTATTTATACATATATACAGGGTGATAAAATGTGGTGGGATTCGGGTAGGTCGTTCGTTATGCGTTTATCCGTAGGGCTGTATGGTTTTTATGACTTTACCTTAATGTAGTCGCATCTGGAACGTGATTTGGGAATGTAACGTCTGTTAATGTACTTTGTTGGACGCGGATCATGAGGCTCGGGTTGGGATCTGAAAACCGTCCAATTTTAATATTGGCGATAAGTATTGTAACTGACTAGTTTCTGATACCTACTAAACTTTGCTGAACAGCAATTGACGGGTCACCTGATAGTAAGTACAGATGAGTACCCAATGCTGTAGTTGTTATTCAAATGAAAAATTTCACAACTAATAAACATATTTAATAAACACTTTGTTTGATAAAAGAAAGTTTGGCCGACGCGACGACATGAAAGAAAATAAGATCCGAGAAAAATTTTAAATGTAAATGTCTGTAGTAGGTACATGTAGTATGTAGTAGGTACGTAAAGCTATAATTTATCTACTTTAGAATGAAAACCCATATATTTTGATCACGGTTTTCTTTGAACATAGAATGTTTACGGTCCCTCAGAAATACAGTCAAAATGAGAAAGTTTACCGCGCGGAGGAAAATGAGAAAACATAATCAATTGATTTACGGGACGGGGAAAACTAGTGCTGTTTATTTGCGGGAAAAGTTTTTCTTTCACGGCTATTTTGGGATTCGGATTGGTATTGGAAACATTGAAAACTAGCAAATGCGTTGAGTTGCAATTTTCCCACGACAATTGTAACATATCTACGAGTAAAAAGCTTTTATTAAAAATATATTTTTTTAACAGAATTCTTGATGTGTGATATCAATTTAAAAGTATTATTAGTATCCTGACCTACGGCGCTCAGACCTGTTCTTTGACTGAGGCTCAAAAGTGAAAACTCGAGGTTTGCTGGAGCGCAGTATCCTAAGTGTTCGAAGGACTTATAGAGTCAGAAACACCGGACTGCGCTCCAGAACTCAGAAATTGTCGATGTAGGGACAAAGACTGCCAAACTGAAGTATGACTGGACGGGAACTGTCTGCCGAATGCATCCGGGTCGCTGGACCAGAATTGCTCCCATGCGACTGATACCGGAACAGAGGCAGACCAAGAAGAAGATGGCGGGACGAGCTGGAGCGTTTTTGGCCGGACTGGCGAGAATTGGGCCAAACCAGAGACACGTGGAAGGAGAAAGGGGAGACCTTTGCCCAGCAGTGGGACACAGTATAGACTATTGCAAAAAAAATTGTACGGCACTAGTAGCTAGTCCTTTAATGTTAGTAACAGTGGCTTTGCTGTTTAGTAACTCGCTCATCAGCATAACTCGCTAAAACCATTTGTTTAGTGCCAAACATGCAACGAAAAGCGCAGAGCAAACTACTAACTTGATTCGACAACATGCATTAGTAGAGCCAGCAAACTTCACGTTCAATTTTGAACTTTACCGGCCAGGTTTATGGTGCATTTTGAATCACAGGTTTCGGCCAAATATTGGCAATTCATCAGGGCTGCGAACTTTAGTTTCGAACACCTGACATATTGTTTGAAGCGTGACGAAATCTGAACCTTATGAGTTTGATCGTAAAGCTTGAAGTTCGTCGCGTTAGTGTAAAACATAAGATACGATTCCGTCCGTAGTAGGTAGTGATATAGCGAACTATAAGGATTAAGCTATTGCTATGTACTTATGTAAGTTATGTATGGTGTCTAACGAATCCTATTAATATTACAAATGCGACAGGTTTGTGAGTGAGTGAGTATGTTTATACGTTTGTTGCTTCTTCACGCTGAAAGAGAGATTTGGTTAAAATTTGGAATGAGAATTGGTTATACTCTAGAAAAACACAGTCTGTCATATAAGTATTCTGGAAAATTGTACAGCTAGTCTTATACGCGAACGTTTCTTAGGATCGATATAAGGATGTTTGGAAGTTGTTACCTACTCTTTCACGCAAAAATCACAGAACGAATTTCGATGAAACTTCACAGTAATGTTGCTTATATCTTAGAATAACACATAAGCACAGACTTCAAAAGTTTTTTGGCAGTAGGGCTAGCACGAGTGGCCGCGACTTTGTTTGTCGCGCGAGATTATGTTACCCGTCCCGTTGCATTCTGAGTGACAG
Organism: Clepsis dumicolana; assembly: GCA_963691665.1. NCBI lineage: Eukaryota > Metazoa > Arthropoda > Insecta > Lepidoptera > Tortricidae > Clepsis > Clepsis dumicolana. Next base: position 16,689,421 of record OY829508.1, read on the forward strand.
AAAAGGAAGGGCAGTCGTTTTCACAGGGCACTGTGAGTTGTGTTAGACCTACAGAGGAGAAATCGCACGTCAGCATCTTAACATCTCCGTTAACAACCGACGCTGTATGGGTTTCCCTGGATATACTCGTAATTTAAATGACCGCTCCTTGAGCTAGGCCCAGCCCCCGACTACGTGCAAAATTCGAACTTCGTATCGTGCCGTCCCTCTCAAGCTAATATTATTTAACACGAGAGTGAGCGGGACGATACGATACGAACTTCGATTTTCGAATTTCGTAGTCGAGGGGCAGGCAGGCTTGACCGGGATGCAAGCTGAGAGATTAATATCCGCATATTATCCGGGTGGCGGGTGGCAGCCTTTGATGCTTAAGCTTAACTAGTATTAGGCTCGATCTGAGATTTTAACTATAGCGTAAGAGCTAACCGGGGCTATTCGTAACCGTAAAACTCCGCCCGAGTACGAATATTCGAATCCTGCGTAACGTAGCGTTTTATCGTACCTATCGAAATCGAGAAACTTCATACTAAATGTTTGTTCCAAATACGCTCACGGGCGGACGCTGTTTCAAACGTCATACAAATAAATAAATATCATGGGACAATTGACACCAATTGGCCTAGTCCCAAACTAGGCAAAGCCTGTACTATGGGTACTAGACAACGGATAAACATACATATACATATTAAACACCCAAGACCCGAGAACAAACATTCGTTCTCATCATACAAACGTCTGCCCTGACTGGGGACTGGGGATCGAACCCGGGACCGCAAGCTTTATAGTCAGGGCCTCTAACTACTAGGCTATCCGGTTGTCTATTACGTAACGTAAATTTCTCGATAACGTTATTACTCGATTACGTTACGCGGGATTCGAATATTCGTACTCGGGCCTCTGTTACTAATACTACTCGGGCGGCTGACGGATGCAATGATGACGGGAGACTGTGATTAAATTTAGAGTAGGTCATTGACTGAGCGAGCGAAGCGTCTCCGTTTCGGTTTTGACAAAAATGCTTTCGTATGTCTATCCGGTTGTTCTCTTCTACAGGTCGCATTTCGTAACTGATTCTCGTGAAATTTTTTCTCGATTCAGATTTTGAAAATTAAAAAAAATCTGAAAATGATCAAAAATGAGCTCGTGGGTTCCACAGAGCCACTAGTGTTATTAGGGACGCGTAGTAAAAATAAAGCTTTTTTTTTCCTTCCTAAAAAACTCGAAAGAAAGGTAATTCTTAACCCTACTATTTACTTCTTGTCCTTTTATAACCTAAAGTGCTATAATAATATTACCTTACCGCTTTTATAAAGATTTTATGGCGAAGTTAATTCGAATTAAAGACTATTAAGTTGATAGTAAGGGTTATGAATGTTTTTGGCAAAGCTTTGGAGGAGGAAATTACTTTTGAGAGGTAACTTTGACTTCGATTATTTTTAAGTATTTTAAAATTTTGAGTGATTGAGTGATTTTACGTATGATTGTTACTTCTTCACGCTGAAACGGCTGAACAGATTTGGATCAAATTTGGAATGAAGATAGCTATACCCTAGATTAAAACACAGACTATCTTTTAGCACGGGAAAAATATAGTTCCCGCGAGATAGTGATAAGTGAATTTTCAAAGAAAACATTACAAGGGTTCTCACTAGGGTTGCCAACTATTTCTTGGGCAAATATAGTATTATCCAGTCAAATGTCGAAAAAATATAGTACACTGAATGAAAATAAAGCACTTTGAAGAAAAACTTTTAAAATCCCTACTGCGACCAAAAAAACGGCTAACCCAAACTGCATGTAAGAAATATGGTATTTTTGCGTACTATATATTTCTTCAGCAGTATATATTATAGTAGGTACGGTGGGCAACCCTAGTTCTCACTTAGACAAACTCAACCCCTGGCTGAAGTCTTGACAGTTCATTAAAACGAACCCTGTTTAAATAATATATTATTATCATACCCATGGATTCCTTTACCAAACATTAAATAACGCTGGGTGGCAAATGCCCAAGCCCTCTCATTCCGGGAGGAGGCATGTAAATAGGCAACTGATGATGATTCGTTATCACAGTACAAACAGTTCATTAGTTTCGATTCAACGCGACGCCGCCCGCGCGTCGCTCGCTACTGTAATAACAGACGCCTAGATTCATTGTGATGTGGTCCAAGTCGCGCGATAGTGGCTAAACTTGAGCTGAAAATGTACGAAAAAAAGAAAGAAAAATGTATTTATTAGAGACTATTTCGACACATACACATTACAATTATAAAATAAAACAATAATCAAACAGACACTGCAAACGCTATTAGTTAACAAAGTCAACGTAAAAAACCGCCTTAAAAAAAAGACCTTAGAAAAAAAAACGTAAAATAATCCTCTAAAATAATGATAAATAAATAAAATAAAATAAAATGCGTTTATTTCGGACAACAGAAACTAAAGCCTAAAGTTTTATGGCCTAGCACTAAGCAGCAGAAATATGAAGTCGGTGCGGTGCGAGCGGAATATTCTTTGAATGAAGCACCGACTTCATATTTCTGCTGCTTAGTGCTAGGCCATAAAACTTTAGGCTTTAGTTTCTGTTGTCCGAAATAAACGCATTTTATTTTATTTTATTTATTTATCATTATTTTACATTTTTTTTCTAAGGTTTTTTTTTGAAGGCGGTTTTACTTTTTTGTCAAAAGATTTTTTTTTCACAATTCTACGTTGATTTAATATGTTCAGAATTATCCTCCAACTTCTAACCGTTAAGGAGTTGTACCTTCCACCATCAGCTCATCAACGTGAGATGATGACTACCGAACGCAAATACTTGAATAGCCTTAAAAAATATATGAAACACATGATACGTGCCTATAAAATTTGAGGGTTGCCTTCGATTTTCCTGAGATCCAATCATCAGATCATGATTTGGTTACAGTGGGACCACCTCAGGAGTATACCCTTTCGAATAATGATTTAACATATTCTTTGAATGAAGCACCGACTTCATATTACTGCTGCTTAGTGCTAGGCCATAAAACTTTAGGCTTTAGTTTCTGTTGTCCAAAATAAACGCATTTTATTTTATTTATTTATCATTATTTTAGAGGATTATTTTACGTTTTTTTTTCTAAGGTTTTTTTTTAAGGCGGTTTTACTTTTTTGTTAAAAGATTGTTATTTCACAATTTCACGTTGATTTAACATTTTCAGAATTATCCTCCAACTCCTAACTGTTAAGGACCTTCCATCATCAGCTCATCATCATGAGATGATGACTGCCAGACGCAAATACTTAAATAACCTTAGAAAACATATGAAACACATAGTACGTGCCTGTAAAATTTGAGGGTTGCCCTCGATTTCCCTAGGATCCCATCATCAGATCATAACTTGGTGACAATGGGACCACCTCAGGAGTATACCCTTTCAAATAAAAAAAGAATTTTGAAAATCGGTCTACAATTGACGGACTAATCGATGAACATACATAAAAAAAAAATAAAAAAATACGTACAGTGGAACGTAGAACCTCCTCCTTTTTTGAAGTCGGTTAAAAACTAACACGGGTCACACGACAAGTTTAAATTTCTCGTGCAAGGTTAACGGTCGTAAGACTAGGCAATTTTTTATTCTTCCCTAAACTTGGCTCAAGAGTGATCCTTCTGTAAGCTCTATTTAGTACTCTAGGTAGTTATTAACAACTAGAGGTGAAACGGAATCCGATAACAATCCGGTATCCGGCCAATCCAGCCATATTTTACTATCCGGCCGGTTTAGTTGGGCCATTTTACGGGAAGTTGTTTTTTTTTTAAATTTTTTATGATTTGAGGTGAAAAAAAGTGTCCCAAAATATTGTGTTCCATTCCGTTACCCTTTTCAAACTAAACTTATATGAGAGTAACGGAAAGGAAGTGGAATGGACGTACAAAACTGTATGAAAATTTTAGGACTTTTTTTTTCACCTATTAAAATCGATAGTGCTCGTGATTCTAATTAGATATATTAAAAATTCAAAATAAAAAAAAATGGGGTGTACAACTTTCCGTAAAATGGCCCAGTTACCCAATATTAGATTTTAGTTTTGCTTTCACTGTTTTCCTTTCGTATTTAACAAATCGACGAATAAGTAGTCAATTAATCGCACGGAAATCGTTCATCAGAGTAATGAGCAGGATATTAAAGTTACTATCGCCAATCACTAATACACCCGAATACGCCCGAATTCTTTTCATCACATACCCAGTACTTATGCGGTGTTAAACACGTCCGTTCATCACTTCAGTTCAGGCAATGTGAAAACAGGCTAGATATCCGTTAGTAAACTATCTGTTTCATCCTAATCCTAACTTAATATTATAAATGCGAAAGTGTCTCTGTCTCTCTGTCTGTCTGTTTGTTACCTCTTCACGGGAAAACCGCTGCACCAATGTAGATGAAATTTGGCAAGAAGATAGTTTGAATATTAAGGAATAACACAGGCTACTTTTTATTCGGGAAAATTTTATAGTTCTATAGCTGGTCTAATAAAAACCGCTGCAGCTACCGCCTCGCGCCCTCTGCGCTGTCTCCCTCAGCCTGATGCATCGCTCGTTTACGCGACGATGATGCGATCACACACCCCGTTAGTGGCCGGGCTTACTGCACACAAACGACCTCATTCCATGGAGGCACTAAAGCACTCGGGTAGTGAAATAAACGGATCACGCAAGTACATACACAATTCTAACCCGCGCAGACGTCATTGATCGTAGGAGGTTAAGCATCAGGAGACACATTATTACGTCACACACACACCACACACACACTCACACTCACTCACTCACACTCACTCACTCACACACACACACACACACACACACACACACACACACACACACACACACACACACACACACCTCACATTATTATTATTAGCATTAGGACGGGACATTTCAGCGGCCATCGTCAGCATCAAATATTATGTGTTTCATATATTTTCTAATGTTATTCAAGTATTTGCGTCTGGTAGTCATCATCTCATGATGATGAGCTGATGATGGAAGGTACAACTCCTTAGCGGTTAGGAGTTGGAGGATAATTCTGAAAATGTTAAATCATTATTCGAAAGGGTATACTCCTGAGGTGGTCCCACTTTCACCAAGTCATGATATGATGATGGGATCTCAGGAAAATCGAGGACAACCCTCAAATTTTATAGGCGCGTATCATGTGTTTCATATATTTTCTAAGGCTTTTCAAGTATTTGCGTCCGGTAGTCATCATCTCATGTTGATGAGCTGATGATGGAAGGTCCTTAACAGTTAGGAGTTGGAATATAATTCTGAAAATGTTAAATCAACGTGAAATTGTGAAATAAAAATCTTTTAACAAAAAAGTAAAACCGCCTTAAAAAAAAATCCTTAGAAAAAAAAACGTAAAATAATCCTCTAAAGTAATGATAAATAAATAAAATACTTCAATAAAATGCTTCACCGCACCGACTTCATATTTCTGCTACTTAGTGCTAGGCCATAAAACTTTTGGCTTTAGTTTCTGTTGTCCGAAATAAACGCATTCTATTTATCATTATTTTAGAGGATTATTTTACGTTTTTTTCTAAGGTTTTTTTTTTAAAGGCGGTTTTACTTTTTTGTTATCGATATCCAGAGAGGACCACAACATTTTCGTGGAACAATTTGGGACCATTTCTGGTACCATACCGAAACAATTTACACAGCATGACAGTACTAAACCATGGAAAGTTCACTATTTAGTGAGTTTGAAATGTCAGTTTCGCTTCCCTAGGTAACGGAACGATTAAAAAGATATATTAAAGGACACGGTTTGATCAGTGATATCACTGATAATTACGACGTCATAGTTGAGCAATTCAATACAAACTTGATACTGAGCGATTGTTTTGTCATTTCGAAAAAAAAATTGGATTGATCAAGAAGTCGTCATCCCCATTGCAGCGGAGGTCGATCTCATCAGCATCAGAGACAACTGATGTCTTGGAGTTATTGGCATTAGATACAGACAAACTGGCCCTGAAATGATGATAACGATCTTGGTCTAGGCAATTCCAAAAGTCCTTGTCCGGTATGAAATAAGTAATCTAACTCAGACAAGCTGAAACCTCCGACATTTCATTTTTATAGTTACTATACACAAATACACGCATTAAACTAATTAACTCCCCTCTTCGCAAGAAAACCGTTAAAATTCTAACAAATCCTTCGCATCAATTTCAATAGCGCTAGAAAGAGACGCGCATACCTATCAGTATAGCGTTCTCCCATTCAGTTAAACGTTTCTGAGCGCTGTTCAATTATGCTAATGGCGGTACGAGTCGATATTTAAGCTTGTTTACTTGTTGTATAAATCCACCATTCACCTAGTAGCCTGGCGATTGCTTTTGGAGGTCTGAAAGAGAAGACGATCTAAGGAAATTACTCTTTTAAGTAACCAATTTGCAGGTGGTAGGACCTAGTGCAAGATTGGGGCGGTTCTTTATGTTGGCAACGCAACTGCAATCTTTCTGGTGTTGTGTGATCACTTACTTACCATTAGATAACCCACTTCTCCTTTGCCTTCCTTTATATAACTAATAAGGAGTATTTCAGTAAATTGACTTTTTGTTCTTTACGTCACGCTTTAAACATCAACAAAAATGTATAGAAACACTTGTCGACCTCAAATTATAGATTCCAGTTTTTTTTCACGGGTGTTAATGAAATATTCTGTATTGCGAGTAATTTTTTGACAGCTTGTGTAAGAATTGCCAAAAAACCCCGCAAAATACTGTCACAATACGCAAGCTCTTGGACATTAAAAGTTCCGCCATAATCCGCTAGATGGCGCTATTCCGCACTTAGGCGAATAATATTAATTTAAATCTAATTAAAAATTGCATCGGTTGTAAATTAATTAATTAACAACCGCTACTTGCACTTAGCCAACATAAAACACATAAAAAACTACATTACACACTACACAGAAATAGTACGTTGGTATTCAAAATGAGAAACACGGACACGCCCATGGGCGTCGCCCAATTCAAAATCTTTTGGTTATCCGTATCCGGTTCCACTCAACCATAAAACCGCCTGTACGGCCGGGAGACCGTACATTTCTCTACACCTCCTGAGTGGAACCAGCCACTTTATCATTGTGTTACACTACTTGTGTCTTTTATTGTAATTTATTTAATTCTATAGGTTTCCACTCTGTTACTCTGTCCGAAGCATTACTGTACCTTAATAGCGCTCCGGACAGTTAATTATAATTTAATCCTTCCCTATTTCACTGCTCTACGGCTATAGACGTAGCGCTTATTTTAAAACCTAACGGCTTCCTAGAACGGTTGGAATTTAAAGTTCCAACGGTCACTTTGTGTAAATCTGTTATCCTCTCTCACTAGAAACCTGTAAAAGCTTACTCTCTGACTATGGCTAAATTGTAAATCCGTATGACCCTCCGTATTGCCATGCACTGCTAATCTGGTTCCCACTCCCTCGGGAATGGTCGGACTGGAGAGCGGAATATGGCAGTGCGAGCATACCATGGACGTTTGGCTCACACCAGGTTATTTACAGGGCAACTACGCTACCCGTGGGAAATCTCTCCACCCACTACTGGTTCCTAACGGACCCCTGCCGACCTCTCGCAGCCTACTCAGAGGCTAGCCGTTGGCACGCTACGGTCCCCTTCACACCATCTCTACACCACGACATCACACGAGCCCCCTGGTCACTCCTGGTTGCTCTACGACGCCTGCGCCCTATTTTCGCCGTCGCCGGAGGATCCAGACACACGTGGGAAGTGTAGGCCACATTAGCATGTAATCGAACCCAGTAATTTCAAAAGTGTCTTCGAACTCAATCCCCTGAGATTCTCTATTTTACTTGTCAAATTAGCCTATCGATTTTTGTATAAATAAATGTACTAAATTTGCAATTTGTTTCCTTCACAAAAACCCTAGGTAGGCTACCTAAAACAGACTGTTTCCCCTGAAAACGGCCTGTGACAATATATCTTTGCGAACGCGGTGGGACCTTTCTAAAGTACATTTCGATCAGGATAATGAAAACGATTAATATCCCTGAGTGCACAATCCGACGATGGACGTTTTAAGATGATTGGAACTGTTCCGGTTATGTATTATCGCGAATTATTAAGTACTATTAGTACAAGCGGCGATTTTTGTCCCTTTTTAACAAGTCCGCGAAGAAAAGGACAGACAGATAAGACTTAAACGGTGCACAGTATTGCACGTCGTCCAACGGTCAAGCAGAAAGGTGCATCAGGACTAGACATGTGCGCCGCGCCGCCCCGCCGCCGACGATTTTTCCACGCCGCCGCCGCCGATGGACTTGATCGGCGTAAAATCGGCGTGGCGAATATTTTATTAATTTTGAAGTAGTACCAACTTCTTTATTAATTATTCGCCAAATTTCAATACCACAGTTATAATTTTATCCCTCTTTCCGTATTTTCTATTTCTAAACAGCAAAATTGTTCTGTCGAGCAGTGCGTGATACGTCTGCAGTGTATGGCACGAGGCATCACGTGACTAGTGCGTGTGCAGCGGCTTTACATTGCCACGCGGTCCTTCGCTTTGGCTGGCGGGGCTACTGGTGTCATTGTTGTTAAGGTTGACATCAAAAATGCATTCAACTGTGTTGAAAGGGATGTCGTCTTGAAAGAGGTACCTGTTAGATAAACTCCCTTCGCGATATCCCTGTAGAAAGGGTATATTCGCAGGTGTATGGCACAAGACCTTCACAGATTCGTACTCGCATAGCATCTGGACGATGGCACAATAGGCGGTGGGCCGGATATTAGGTACTTTGTTTTGGTCGAATAGAAGTTTGTGTCTGCTTTAAAAGAGATACGGTCCGAGATTAAATCGGGGAAATGTGAACTTGTGGGGCACTAAGCAGGGAACCTTTGGAGGGCTTTCGGTCTTTGGTTTCGGGGATACCTAAAGCTCTTGGAAAAGTCCGAATTGAACTTGCTTGGTGCACCATTTTTTTCCAGAAGGAGTTCTCCCGGTTCGGTATGGCGGTCTAGGTGTGCGGCGTGTTCGCAATGTCGGCCTGGTTGCGTTTTTGGCTGGCGTTGGTGGCGTATGGTGTGGCGGATCTTTTAGTAGCAGGGTTTCTTTGCCAATTTTATAGGGGGTTCTCACGATTTGGGAAACGTATTTGTGATGCGACTGATCAGTGGGTTGTGCCAGGTGCGAGACTCTACGAACCCACCAGCTTGGCACAATGCTTGACATCGACTCTCTCCAGTCTCTCCATCACCACGTAGCAGTTGCGCTAAGATTGGGTATTTGGATGGTAAGTGTTGCCTATCTCTGCACCGTTGCCTATATGGGATAATCGTGGAAGAGGATCGCTACCAAGGCCTGCTGGGTGTGCTGGGTGGTTCTCGAGGCACCACTTGTTCAATGGCTTTATCCACAGAATACTGGTGGCTGTTAGTGTGCCGTGCATTTGAAAGCCTCCGGGGTTAAGCCGTAGTGACGGTAAGAGGCCTGATAGGCTGACGTTGGTTCTTTGGGAGGACGCTGTGTCTGTGTTTGCGGTCGACGGCAACCCCCTGGGAGGTGGACGCCAAATCCTTTTTTGTGTGGAAGTTGAACAGTTGGCTGCAACCCCCGCTCGTGGTCGTATTTTGTTCAGCAGATCGCTCTAGCCATACAGCGTTTGTTGTTAGTATTTTTTTTTTCTGTATTTTATCTTATGATTTTGTTGGTGTAATTTATAACTGAATTTCTATTTTTAGTGTTAATATCATATTTGAAATTTTGTGTGACTGTAATTATGAACTCTTGGAAAAATCTTTATGATTAATTGTACATCTGAAAAAGTCTATGCCACGCCGATTTCACGCCGATCACGCCGCCGCCGCTGGTCAAAACAACATCGGACGCCGCCGCCGATAATTTTGCCATCGGCGCACATGTCTAATCAGGACTGTAAAGTGTAATCGATTTAAATAAAATAGAGCCATAAACCAGTCTCGTGTTAAAACAATTACACGTCATGCGCGGTGCAGAAACCTGGTTCCTATACTAATGACAGCAAATGCAGGAGTTTTGCTTCGGGTAGTCTTTATTGTTATGCCTCAGTGTTTAAGCAGAACCCGGTAACCAACACGAGTATTCCATTACTGCACTGTAATGAAGATGGGAATGGCTCAATTTCGCCGCCATGTTTGTTGGCAAACAAGTAGCTTTTGAACAAATTCAAATTTCGGCTCTCGTGTATTTTAAAGGTGAAATTAAGGCTAAGTATCCCTTTTATTAGGGAGGTGAAGACGGTTCAATGATAACGGTTAACTAAAAATGTTAATTAGTAATTAATTTTAGGACGCAAAAACATTTTCGGTATTGAGTTGAGAGTTGAGACCTATGTAAAGAGGCTAGTCAGATAAAGACCTAATCAGAAATACGCTTGTGCAAAACTAGCATTTAAAATTTGTTAACTTAAATTTTCGCGCCAACTAGCATTGGGCAATTATGCAGACTTTGTAATTTCAAAGTTCGATATCACAAAAACGGCTAGACCGATTTTGATGAAACTACGCTAAGAACAATCTCGATTAAACTAGCTTCCGATAAACAAACCGCTTCGAAATGGGTCTCTCCGATTGGGAGCTATGATGCCATCAACACGTACACAGATACAACTTGTAATACCCCTCCCCTGTTTTTGTGCCGGGGGCTAAAATGTTTCACAGAAAACATTTTAATTGTACCACGCATCTCTGTCGTACCATGTAGCTCTTTAAAATGGCTGGCAGTATTAAAACGCTCACTCCATAATGAGACTGTAGTTATAATTACGGCTTCATAACACAGTGTTTGAGCGTGCACGCCGAGCGTTTTCTAATATACACAACGTACCGCACTGTGCACAATTGCACCAACTGTGCTATTTTTAATTAAAAGTTCAAGAGATGTGAGACTGAATAAACGGGTTCGTTCTCCATTGTTAATACGAGTTTTTGGAACTACATGTAAGCTGGTCGTAGCATAGTTAAAAATAATAATAACGTAGTTAATATCATTAAATATAAGATAGTATGATGGTTTCGTTAATCGAACACTTGAAAACTTCATTCAAAAATGGCGGACGTTGCTGCTACAAAACTGTCGCTAGAGTAAATTTCTTGACGAATCTACAAAATTGATTGAAGCAGCAATTATTACTATACATTTTTACCTTTTTTGCACGATTTCAGAAGGTTCTCAATTCGACTGTATTTATGTTTTTTTGGGATGTTTGTTAAGTGATTGAGTAATGTATGATTTATTTGAATAATTCTTTTTTGTTTAAAAGGTTATTCAGAGGTGGCCTTTTATAAATTGTAACAAAATCGATGCAGTCTTTTTTTTAAATATAAAATTGTGAAATAATGTAATATTTGTTACTTCAGAACTCCGTCATTTAACACAGGCTTGTCTTTTATTGTTTGAAAGGGCATACTTCCGAGGTGGTTTTCTCTTATATCAAATTCCGGTCTTCATCATCATCATCATCAGCCTATTTACGTCCCACTGCTGGGCACAGGCCTCCTCTCAGAATGAGAGGGCTTGGGCTATAGTTCCCACGCGGCCCCAGTGCGGATTGGGAACTTCACACACACCATTGAATTGCTTCGCAGGAGTGTGCAGGTTTCCTCACCATTTTTTCCTTCACCGAAAAGCTCATGATAAATTACAAATGTAATTTCGCACCCTCGACCCACTGCTTCAGAGGCGACAGGTCAAACCACTAGGCTATCACGGCTTCGGAAAAGTTATTAAATAAAATGTTTACCACTCCATTTTACTCCGAACTCACTTAAAATTTACCTACAGGCACTTTAATATGAGTAAGCTGAAGTGGTATCAGCAAGAAACTTAACGAATTTCCGATAATCTCTGAAGCAAAGGGCAAACTAAGGGCTCGCAAGAGCCCAACTGATAAAGGAGCACGAACCCTTGAGATACTCAGGTGTAAGGATCTAAAGATCTAGGACGATCCAGTGACCTAGTAAAGGGTCTTAGGGTTTCCTCCGTACGGCTAGAGGCGAGATCCATTTGTGCTGTATAGGTCAGGTTATTTAACCCTAAATACAGTCAGCGTCTTAGATTGATTGATTGAATCCTAACTAATATTATAAATGCGAAAGTAACTCTGTCTCTCTGTCTGTTTGTTACCTCTTCACGGGAAAACCGCTGCACCAATCTAGATGACATTTGGTAAGAAGGTAGTTCTGTGTGTTTCGTATATTCTCCACAATTTCTTTTCAATTTAATAAGCAAAATGTTTTCAGCCGGGTATAGGAGGGCTGTACTGAAAAACAGCGCTGTGATCATGCGCGCCCGCACGTACGCACCCACAGCACACGCTGAGTGCAATCCTTTTGGCACAATTGGTTTGTAAATTCAGAAATTATGCGGGTTATTTTATTAATTTAGTATTATTCTATTCTATTCTATTTTAATATTGAGGAATAACGTAAGCTACATTTTATTCGGGAAAATTGTATAGTTCCCGCGGGATAGCGATGACCGAAATCTACGCGGACGTAGCCGCGGGCTACAGCTAGTATATGAATATACGATACAGTGACATCGAAATTGATGAAATACTTCAGCACGCCATACAAATTATATGGTGTGCCGAAATATTAGAGCACTTTGAATGTCACCGTATATATGACGCTGACTGTACAGTCTGTTTAGATATTTCTAGCTCGCATTGCGTATTTCTCAAACCCGTAACCTATTTTTAATGGTCGCAAATTAAGCTTTTAGTATAATTTTTCACAGGAAAACCTTGTCGATCGCGATAGCGTTTAACCTCTATTACTATGACCAAATTGGCAGCGCCTCTTGCGGCACGTATTGGCAACGTACTATTCTCATAGTATTTTGACGCGTCAACGCGAACACGATTCACGTTTGTTTCTACGTGAAATTTACAATAAAATTACACTAACGAATTCTTTCCGATTGTACCACTCTAATGTATTACTTTAAGGAGTCAAATGGGAATTAAACTTACGTTCTGTTCCCACTTTGAATCCGTAAATCGGGATTTTGTTAGCAAAGTTTTAAATGTTTATTTATTTAATTATTTTCGGAGAACCAACAGCTACAAATTACAGAGTAGGTTAGTCAACTCAACATGTATTAGAGCAACTTTACTGTTTACCTAGCTGAAATTCAGTTTTTTGCGAGCTCTTTTCGAAACTCGTAATTCTCCCCTCCCAAGGACACTTGGACCCCCACTTGGTCCAAATCGCATTTGAAGCCATTACAAAATCACAAAACAATCATGATCCTTTATAAAATTTACAGCTTGTTGACAGGTAACCGCTACTGGGATGTTTTTGTAACCGCCGCCACACCAACCGCACATCACGTCATCGCGCATTTCGGTTACAACGTGCCTGATCATTTTGAAAAAAATGCTCTCTCTAAAACTCATGTTTTGGAAATTGATTATGTGTGTGAAATGCGGGACAAAATTCGCGTTAAAGTCTGTTTATTCGTTGTGCTCTACAAAGAAGGCTGCGAACAATTATCATTGCAGAGTAGAGCCTCGTAAAAGCAACTTTTAAAACTATTGTGCATTTAACATACAATGACAATGCAAAGAAAAATCCGTTAAGTAGCTGGACTTGAACCAGCAACCTCGGTAATCCGTACCACGCTCCACCAATTAAGCTATATTTAACGTTGGTGTACCTAACGAATTTTTCAATGCCTTGTGTCATATTTTTATTTGGAAGATCTCTCCTCAGCGCCATCTACGAGTAGCTTAATCAAGCGGCTCACCCACTACGGTACTTCTACAGTTGCGCATTAGTGGCAAGAGATGGAACTATTTTCTGAATCAGTGAAAATAATCGATTTATTGATTATTTTTGTTTTTATTTTTATTAAACATTCATAGTATGAAATTCAACAACAAGAGATGGAACTATTTTGTGAATCAATGAAAATGATCGATTTATTGATTATTTTTGTTTTTATTTTTATGAAACATTCATAGTATGAAATTCAACATTTTTTTATTTTTATTGTACATTTGATCGAAGCAATTATTACCTTACTACTTTGTGACGTCGTGTGACTTGACAGCTGTTTGTGTTTCATATCTCACAAAAGTTACAAGCTCGCGAAAGTCACACAGACAGGGCGGTCCTTTTTTATAAGAAAAAAGTAGGCAAACGATCGAACTGTCGTTGTAACCTCGTGCCTGTCACGTTTACGAAATAGGGGCCAGGCCCGTATTTCACCATCTTTAATTGTCAGTTTTGTATGACAATTCGAACTACATTCACACAATTCACTCATCCGTTCTTATACAACCGAATCGTCAAGCTTTGCAATGTACAAAATGATACATTTAAACAAATGCACAATAAACTGAGGACAATGTTGTTGTCACTGACTTACACGGAAACTGAGAATCTACTAAAAACAGTGGTATGATGTGAGGTTTTCTACCCACATACACACCAACACACACACACACACACATACACACACACACACACACACACACAGTGCTTAACTGTGTGCAGTCTCCCTGGTTACTTAGCTTACCTTTGAAACTACGTATTTTTATTGCATTACTGATAATACCGTGCTTTTATGCTTGTCATTAACTTCTGCTCTGTAAATTTGAATATTCTCTTGGTTATACTCCTCTGGTAATTTGACTGGTTCTCACGATACAGGCCCGACCTAGTGTGAGAACCGCTGCTAAACTCTAGTTCATGAATGCTATAGTAAAAAATCTGTAAACCCATTATGTTATGTACCTCATTTCGGAAAATAAATCATTTATTATTGTTATTATTATTATTCCTTTGACAATATAAAGCGCGCTAAAACAAAAGCTCTTTAAGTCAGCAGTTGACACCGAATTGTCATTTAAAACTGACAATTGTAAAGTTCGTGAAATAGGGGCCTGGTGGTAGGTAAGCCCATGGACAACCGCAATACCAAAATGATTGCATTTTTAGACACTAGATCTATCCTATAAGTCTCCTCACGCAGAGTACGAATATAATCGGCTTTAGTTCATCCATAAGAATCTACATGCATCCTAGAACCACGGTGTGGTACTAAATATCACCGCTAGAGGTCACCGGTGTCGTAGCGGCACGTGCGGTTGGTGTGCATGCCAATACAAATTAAGAGAGAATTTTAAAATTGCGTCGCGACGCCCCCTCGCAAGGCGTCGGCGCAAACACGTCGTAAATATACATTGCGAGTGTACAGAGTGAAAAGCTTTATTACAAGGTTGAAGAACAGCGCGGTTTTCGACCCCCAACTAGGGTTGCCAACCTTCCCTGCCCGGGAGACTCCGGTACTAGGTAATAATGGTTAGCCTCCTGACCTCCCGGGGTGCAATAATTTCTGCCGTTTTTCTAAAATTATACGCATCCTTCCCTCGCATCTCGTTGCTCGTTCGACGGTATCTGTCTGTCACACACGCAAAGCAAGGTAAATATAAATTTAATAATCAATAAATTTTGGGATTTCTTAATATTCTCCCGGGTTGGTCCTTTATCGAGAGTTGGCAACCCTACCCCCAACCACGGCGTAATAAAGACTGGTGTAATAAGTTTGACTTGCGTATCTGTGTATGTCTCTGGTATCGTGGCTCTTAAGCCTACGTGAATCGACCGATTAGGACGTGATTTTTTACCACCGACGAAAAAGAGGGGTGTTATAAGTTTGACTTGCGTATCTGTCATCTATCTGTGGCATTATAGCTCCCAAACGGATGGATCTTAAGCTAGTTTAATCGAGATGGTTCTTAGCTAAGTTTCATTAAAATCAATTCACCCGTTTTTGAAATACTGAACTTTGAAATGACAACGTTGGGGGTTTTTCAACTTTTCTAGGTTGGTTAGGTATCATAATCGAAAGTTTTAATCGGGATGGTTCTTAGTTAAGTTTCAATGAAATCTCTGAGATACTGGGCTTTGAAATGAAAATATTCGGGGTTTAATATATTTATTATGTAGGTAAAAAAGTAGTCTTTTTCTTTTATTTAGTCTGTAATTGCGTCCCACAGCTGAGTAAAGACCTCTCTTGACTTCCACATCTCCCTATCCTGAGCTACATCTGGCCAAACCTTCAATTCGGAGTTTAGGTCGTCTCGCCATCTCCGCCTGTAGGTCTAGCACAATTCACAGTGCGACTGCTATTTCGCGCGATAACAACTGCCCGTCCTTTTCTGTCACTCAGAAGGCAGCTGGACGGGTAATTTAATCTCGCGCGACAAAGTCGTGGCCAATCGTGCTAGCCAGACAGGGCCTACTGTAAAACGTTAATTAACAAATAAACGAGCGTTTATTTTGACAAAAGGTCTGCAATCCCGGGGCACCGAGCATGAGCCATCTCCGTTAACTGCTTAATTCAAAGGGTTTAACAGTTAAAAGCAGATAAGTGCTTTTACCCAGAGCCCTTATTAGGACGTGTGTACACCGGTTCGGTTTGTTTAGGGCCCGTGGGCCGTAACCCTTATTTTTATGGTGTGGCTTTTGATTTTGTTTGATTTTATTGTTGTATGAGGTATTTATGAGGGTAAATTTGTGTGTGAAAGGTATATGCAAAGGCTCTGATTGATACCCCCGACGCAAAAAGTTTGACCGCTATGTGTGTTTGTGTCTGGCACCGTAGCTCTTAAACGGTTGAACCGATTTGAATGGGGTTTTTTTAGATATTTTTTTTGTATTGGTCGATACGGTGTTAAATTTGTCGGAAATATTAGAAAAACATTTTTTATCACTAGTGAAAGATTACTTTCAAACGAAACACGATTTTATAATCTTAGACTTCATGATTTTAATTGGAGTATCTTTTTGTATATTTTTTTCTATTTTCTATTTTTTTTTATTAGTACACCAATTTGGTGCCAATCTTGAAGGCACGCGACACGAAATGTCGAGGATTCGGGTTCGATTCCCGGGGTTGCAATTTTTCTGATTTTACCTCAAAAGGAAAAAACGGAACCCTTATAGGATCACTTTGTTGTCCGTCTGTCTGTCTGTCTGTCTGTCAAGACCCTTTTTCTCTGGAACGCGTGGAGGTAGCATGCTGAAATTAATATCAAATACTCAAGCCTGCGGTCCCTTGAAGCTGTGAAAAAATCAAACTTCTGAGTCAACGCAATCGAAAGATACAGTCATTAAAAAGGCTATTTCCATACAAATTGCCGAAATCCGAAAACCTAAAGGGTACTTCCAGTTGTCCTGGAAACTTGAAATTTGGTATGAAGGTAGCTCTTATAGCACAACCACTCAGAAAAGTTCGAAAATCTTAATTTTTCTATGTCTGCCTGTACATTTCGAAGACCAATATAAGTTCACCCCACACTGCGTACACTTTGCTTAGGAGCAGGGCTCTGCTAACACTGGACTTCTTAAAACACTGGGGAAAAGCGTTAAAATCTTTCTACGGAACCCTCGTGCGCGAGTCCGACTCGCACTTGGACGGTTTTTTTTATGTAGGTGTTCATGTTTCAGTGAGTGTTTTAAAAGTATAATCTTAGACTTATAGCTTTGAGGTTTGGACGTCAATTATTATAATTTATGTTGAATATATTATTTATTATGTTAATACTTAAATCTCGCTCATGTTTAACGTAGCACCAAAAACATTACGGATAATACAGTCGTTTCATTATAAACAGTCCCAACTCGAGAACAATATACTCATTATTTATTCAACCATCCCCGTCGGCTGTTTACGAAACTTCCGGAAAGTTCTTCATTACTACCCTTTATCTGCAATGTTGTTATTATCATGAAACAAGTTCCAACAAAGTTGGTTAAAAATATACGAAAAACGTTCTTTGGACTTCCCACTGAAAATAGTACTTTTTGATACAAGTGCGGAAAGTGTGTCATTATGCACGAGTTCCGAGGAGTCTAGGCCCGAGCCGCAAGGGGAGATCGAGACTCGGGACGAGTGAAAATGACACTTCCGCACGTGTACCAAACGACGTTTTTTAATACATTTGCGAAAAAATTACAACGAGGGGGCGGGCCCACCACCACCCGCCGGCTATCAGGCAGAGGAAGGCGGAGGAGCGCCGCCAGCGCCTTGGAAATGTAAAAACCACTAGTATGAAAAATACAACTTTCCGCATGAAACGTATCTAGAAAATGTAGCACTTTTTGAGCAACTGTATTAAAATCCCTTTTTGGAGCGCAGCGTGGAGGGTAACAAATGACTGACGCTTCGAATAATTTGGAAATTTTGAAAATCACGAACCAAAAATTTGCTCACCCGCGACCATACGTGAAAAATAGTTAAGTCATAAGTCATTAAGTGTGTGCGACAAATGTTTCCATTCCAATCTTCACTGCTACATGGATCAATACGTGCCACACAGACCCACTATCACCACCAACACTACACTAAACGCTGACGCGTTTCGGCACCCTGAGGCCATACCGGCATTGTTTTTCAGGCAACTTTTAACATATAGTCACTGACTTACCAAACCATGAACTTCGGGTTAGCGCTTGAAAACGTCCGAACTAAAAGACCACTAATCGAGCGTCAGTCAGTCTTAGTATGGTCGAACGACAGCGCTATGACGTGTGGCTGTCATAGTCTTAAAATGTCTTTCGTCGAATGCGCTGCCGAAACTATTAGCGATAGAACAAAATAATGTACAACAATATTGAAGAACATCATAATGTCTACAAAAAACTCCGCGGTAGCATATGTCCAACTATTGTAGTTATGTCACTACAACAACTTTTTTCATTTTATAATTGTCTACCCCGTGCGAAGCCGGGACGGGCTGCTATCTATAATAAAAACGGCAAAAAAATCAAGTCTGTTGTATGGGAGCCCCCCTTAAATATTTATTTTATTCTGTTTTTAGTATTTGTTGCTATACCGGCAACAGAAATACATCATCTGTGAAAATTTCAACTGTCTAACTATCACGATTCATGAAATACAGCCTGGTCACAGACGGACAGACAGACAGACGGACAGACAGACAGACAGACAGACAGACAGCGGAGTCTTAGTAAATGGGGTCCCGTTTTTTACCCTATGGGTACGGAAACGGAACCCTGAAAATAGGTTCGGTAATATTATGTACCATTTTCTAAGATGTAACGTCTGATAATTATGTGCTACGTGAAAAACGACGACAATAATTGTTTCAAAGCTCGGCTTTTCGACACACGCTTCCAAATACGTTCATACAACTTCTACCTGTGACGTTATTTAATATTTATGAGCGTTACAAAATCAAGATTAAGTGGAGTGTAAAATCCGCCGAAATCTCTCAATGCTCACGAAATACGTACGAGAGAATAACTCAAAGATGTACGCGTACCTACCTACTAAACAGAATATCAAATAATGTGTTCCTTGGTTCTTTTGTAGTCTTTGAATGCTTTCCTTTTACGAATTTATTGGTGTTTATAAAAAGGCGATGCATAAATATGTTTACATTCTCATGCTTATATATTTGGCAGAGTTTTTTTTGTTGAAGAAACATACACATTGTTTCTCTCCGTGTTAAAATAAGCCAGACGTGTTACTCACAATGTACGATAAATATTAGCGTAACTTGAAATTGTGAAATAAAAAATCTTTTAACACTAAGTAAAACCGCCTTCAATAAAAAACCTCAGAAAAAAAAACATGAAATAATCCGCTAAAGCCTAAAATTTTATGGCCTAGCAGAAATATGAAGTCGGTGCTTCATTGATAGACTATTCCTCTCGCACCGCACCGACTTCATATTTCTGCTAGGCCATACAACTCATGGCTTTAGAGGATTATTTTATGGTTTTTTCTAAGGTTTTTTTTTGAAGGCGGTTTTACTTTTTTTTATATGTTATATCATTGTGTTTATTCCGTTGAACACCAATAGACTACCTAGTCTACCTAGTATACGGCAACCCTGCCGTATTAATGAACCATTCTATTTACTCCCCACACTACCCTATTGTGACGTCATTGCGATAAAAATCCGGGGTTCTAATAATGATATTTTTCATTTTCCTTCGGCATGCGTCATTGAGTTTGTGAAACAATTAACAAACTTAGCCTGTTAGAGAGTTCATTTCATTATTTACGCGATCCGGTTTGAAATAAGTTTAATTTCGAGTTTTTACAGGACATTTTGTAAGTCAGTCTGTGATTTAGGTTATGTTTAATAGGTAATGCCAATGATATTGTAAATAAAGATACGTCATATGCTGACAAAACAATCGAAACACATCTTCCGAACAGTAATAGCTCACACTTATTCTTAAGACTGTATTAGTAGTAGCTATGTAAGTATTTTAATAAGGCTTTCATTTGTATTAATTGTTCATTCCATTGTTGCAGGTGTGACACAGAAGGAATGTTAAAAAAAGGTCAGTATCAAAGATATAGCTTCTAATTCAAATAAAGCAAAGTTTAGACCTGGGGATTGATTTTTTAATCTCACTTGGTGACTAAATTCTCACCCATGACATTGATATCATTATTTGCCAAAAGCCTTATTTTTGAAAGTCATATCAGTCTTAGTAGACCGATACGACTTTCAAAAATAAGGCTTTTATGTTAGTACATGCAGCTAATACGCGTTTATATCATAGACAAGCACGTCAACATATTAGATTGAGGTTAGCTGTCACTATCAGTGGTCAAGAAGTCACTCAGTGATCTCGTTTAGGAGTGGGTGGGGGCATTCGTATTTGATATCATAGGCATGAGAATTTTAGTCACCGGTAAGATTCAAAAGTGTGAACTTATTTGAAAACACAGAATTTAGTCGTCGGGTGAGATTCAAAAATCGACGCCCTGCAAGAAAAGGGTGTAATTTAGAATGTAGTTGATCGAAGGTTGCATCCAATAAAAGAAGACCGTGACTGACTGACTGACTGACTGACTGACTGACCGACCGACCGACCGACCGACCGACCGACCGACCTACCGACCGACAACGCACAGCCTAAACCACTGGAGCTAGAGACTTGAAATTTGGCAGACACGTAACTTGAGTATCCTAGAGGTGCACTAAATTTAGTGCCACAAAATTTGCAACAAAAACGGAGTACCGAAGCGTCCATACTCTATGTATTTCTATGGTTGCAACGCATTTTTTCTTGCGTGTGTAAATTAGGCTTAAATGATAAAGTAAATCTCCGTCACATCTTGTGAGTGCATCAACAGCTACAAATCCTACAAAGTGCAGGTAACAAAAAGTGTATAATTTATATGTCCAACTTCGGGTAGGTGTTGCACTCCGATTTTTTTCGCGCGATTATTTCGTCGCAGAAATGAAAATGTATGTTTTTGTTACGTATAAACTCTATACTATACCAACAATACCAACCTTTAGCGTTTAGTATTTTTAGTCATGCAAATAAATTTATGCTTGTATTCATTTAAACTTTCGCGATTTTCACACATTATCATGATACTCGGGACTTAATCGCGTTAAAAAAAACGAAACGAAACGTCGAGGTATTTAAATTCAAATTTAAATATATGTTTTTTACGCGATTAAGTCCCGATTATCATGATAATAAATTTATGCTTGTTATTGTGTTTTGGTACAGAATACATGTTTTGTTTAAGTTCTTTTTCCATACTTTATTTTTATGCTTTTTATGTCTGTCGAATTTGAATGTGTTTCTTTCTTTCTCTCTTTATAATGCTTGCGACAAAATATCGTACGACAGAAAATATCGTACGACAGAAAATCGTAGTACACGCTTAGCCTTAGACATGACGTGATTTGCTGAATTAAGTTCGTAACTTGAATGAGCTATCTGATACTTACCAAAGGCTGGCTGGTAGAGATCCCTGAAAGGGATAAGTCCGCCCTTGTACTTAAATTTGATTATTGTAACTTGTGTTTTTGTCCTGTTTTTTGTACAATAAATGTCGCAATTTCCGTTTTCCGCAACTAAAACGCGCTAACCTACATGCTGTTCAATTATTTCTCCGTATTTACCGAACTCTGGCAACATTACCATGTAAATACGTCTTAATTAGCGTGTTCCGCGTTTGATAAATAATCCGTACGTTAATTAAACAATTCCCTCGTATTTCTTCAGGAAACAAGTCGTTTCAGACCTTCAAAGTTCTTCGGAACAGTTGTATAAATTTTTCAAACTTCGAACGACGTAAGCGACAATGTGACCGTGTTTAGAACTTTTGAGTTTAAAGGAATGAGGGCTATAGAGACTCAAAAAGGTGTATCTGTCACTCCCTCCACCAATGAGAGACAAGCTAGTCTATGATTGGTGGAAATTGACAGATAGAACTCACTCGACAGTTCCGGCACTAGGGATTCTAGCGGGTTTTTGACTCGCGATAGCCATCTTTAGTACAGTTTGAATTGTTCAAGCTACGATTTTTACTATGGGATATGATTTACAAGTAACGGATTAAATTAATTTGCTCCTCCGCGAAGTAGTGCAGTATAGTCATGCAAATCATTGCGGAGGAGCAAATTAATTTAATCCGTTACTTGTAACATGGACCTCCGCAAAGTTACGCCTGAATCAATACAATATGGGATATGATTTGTTTCAATTTAGAATTGTTGCGATTTTGAAATAATTGTAAAGATGGCTACGGACGTACTGTTCTTAACAGACTGCCAGTTCAGACAGTGAATCGAGAGTATTCTATAAAAGGGTTTCTAACCTTTTTTGATCTTTACCCCTGAAAAATTACAAAATTGGTTATCGTGCTCCTTTAAACGCAAGAACAATTTGACTCCCCGAAAATTCGTACCCACTATTTTTAATGTCATCTTGCCTCAACAAACACAGTTTTACCTCTTTCAGGGGTAATTACCCCAGAGTTCGCAAGCACTGATCTAACACTTAGGGTGCATTTTCACTAAGCTGGGTGAATCGCCGGTGAGGAGCTGACCGTGATTTCACCAATCACAGCGACCGAAATTTCGGCTCGTATTTGTAACTTGTCCTAACTAATATTATAAATGCGAAAGTAATTCCGTTTCTCTGTCTGTCTGTTTGTTACCTCTTCACCGGAAAACCGCTTCACCAATCTAGATGAAATTTGGTACGAAGATAGTTTGAATATTGAGGAATAACATAGGCTACTTTTTATTCGGGAAAATGATATAGTTCCCGCGGGATAGCGATAACCAAAATCTACAGCAACAGGGCAACAGCTCGTAGCTTTATAAAACACTGCCCTGGTATCTTGTTGAACGGTTGTTTTGGTGCTTTGAAAATGGGCTCATTGAGAGTTCCAAAACGCGTTATCGTATAGTGTAGTGGTTGTGGTGATAGTTGGGTCGGTGTTACATGGAAACATACATTTGTCGCATAGACATAGCTATTTTTCACGTGTGGTCGCCGGTGATCAATTGTTTTTAGTTCGCGATCGTGACATATTTATCAGCCTCTAACAAGAGCGTTACTACCCTCCGCTCTAACTAGTACCCTCTTATTTGTTCAGAGCTGGTTGACCTTTCATTTTTGACCTTTTAAAGTGAACTTTCGTGCCCCGCTAACTAATGAGGTGAGGTTAGGGGTGAGAGCTATGAAAGGAGGGTTGTTGTGCAAACTGGTCAAATTCAAAGTCTAAATTCTGTTTTTAGGGTTCCGTACTTCAAAAGGAAAAAACCGGACAAGTGCGAGTCGGGCTCGCGCATGAGGGTTCCGTACAAAGATTTTAACGCTTTTCCCCAGTGTTTTTCATTTTAAGATGTATAGTGTTAGCAGAGCCAAATGTACGCAGTGTGCTCCTAAGCAAAATGTACGCAGTGTGCGGTCATCTTATATTGGCCTGTGAAATCTACAGACAGACATTTATAAAAAAAATAGATTTTGAGAATTTTCTGAGTAGTTGTGCTACAAGAGCTACCGTCATACTAAATTTCAAGTTTCTACGACAACTGGAAACAAGTACCCTTTAGGTTTTCGGGGTACGGCAATTTGTATGGAAACAACCTTTTTAATGACTGTATCTTTTGATACAGTGATTATATTTTATTTGAAGAAACAGATAATAAGAAATACATACAAATACAATAAAACTAAAAACTGAGTACCAAATTAACCTAAACCTAACCTAACCTACAAGTAAAAAATCCCCCCAGGTCACAGTCGCTGCTCATTTTGCCCAGTAGGCTGGCAGCGTTGCCCCGTTGTATCGCGAGGCTAATTCTTCGCCCCGCTGGTCACCGGAAACATCTATCAGGCGCGTAGATATCTCCTTGGTGATAGCTCGCGCGCCAGGGCTCCACGGTGCCAGAGTTTCAACACCAAACGGCGCAAAGATCACCTCCACTTTCACGGAAATCTCATTCTTAAGCTTGTGACACATTGCGGCGTGTCCGGGCACATTGCTCGCAGAACTGATGGCCGATGGGGTCAGGAGGTTCTCGAATGGCGTCCACGAACCGGGAGACGAGCTGTCGGTAGGCCTCCAACAAGATGGAGCGACGACCTAGTAAGGACCGCGGTGAATGAGGAAAGCACAAGACCGGTCTGAGTCTGGCCTTGGGGGAGGCCTATGTCCAGCAGTGGACTTCTTTCCGCTGACATGATGATGATAATGATGATGATGAAGCTTGTGACAAAAACAAATAAAGAATTAAATTTTAACATGAAACTACCGTGAGACTCAATCACAGTGGCGTGTGCTCCCAGAGGAAGGACTACGGATTAGATCGAAACATATCGAGCTAACCTCGACTAACTATATGTATGAGTGATCCGTTTATTTCACTATAAATAATTAAATTAATGAATTGAAACTATTAACGTAACACGCCAAATGTTACTCTCTCGGTTGTAAGTCTCTTTTCATATCTTATCCCAATATAGTTCTGTGACGGAAGCCCTCCCGTTCCTTGCCCTGATAGCACAGCTATTAAAACTGAATCTACCCCCAAAATTTAATTTAGCAGCGAACGTCACTCGCCAATTTCATTACCCGCCTTTAATATTAAAAGGCAGTCGAAGTGGACACTTAAGTTGTACGCAACAAGATCTAATTTCAATTAACGCGTGCTAATTGGCACGCAGAGGCGTCAAGCCTTTGGTACACTCCGTCAATTAGAGGTACTATACCTACTAGGGTTGTCACGGCTTTTACTATGTTTTTTATGCAATAAACATAACAATTTTGATTCAGAGCCTCTGTTTTTTTATAGTTTAATTTTTGACATAAGAAAACGTGTCGATCGCGGTCTCGTTAACGTCTCAATTACTGCCATAAAGCAGACAGACGGGAGGCGCCTTTGGCTTATCTAGGCACTACAATTATTCTGCCACTGTTTGTTGGGGATGAAGGACACATGTACGTATGTTATAAATTTATTATAAAAGTGAAACTGAAAAGTCGCACCAAAAAAGAAACTGGTTAAAAATAATACTATCATTGCAGTAAAAATTATATTTCATTTCTCTTCAAACCTTTGTGCAACTTTAGATAAATGATGATTTATTTAGGTAGGTACTTAGTTGATTTCATACGTACGTACTAAATTTCATACGGATTGCTTTTAATTATACAAACTAGTCATAACTTGGAGCAGTATAGGAACTGCCAAAATCTTGACATTAAGTCTGTGCAAAATGCACAGGGTCTGTTGATTGTGTGCATGTTTTTTTCATTTGTCTGACAGCTTTGTTTTAGTATGATATTGTAGGAACGCAACAGATGTTGACATGAACGTAGACGCACTATATGCTGTACGTGTAAGTACCTCTTCCGTTTTGAAAAGTGGCAGAAAAAATGTAGGACACAGATAAGCCAAAGGCGCCTCCCGTCTGTCTGCTTTATTCGTTAAAATAAAGTCTTCGTATTTTTTGGCCAACCCTGTCCAAGAACTGTGCTTATTTGACAATAAAAAAACTCGACAGCTCTCAGTATTTAAAGCACCATTCACAGAACAACCCTTCGTTTCGCAAAATGGAGAATCACATTATTTCCCAACACAGAAACAAAAGCACAACGTTTTTTCTTTTTAATTAAATACTAAGAACCCCGAGAAATGTTTGGCCAGCCATAAATTAAGTTTAAAAGCTAGGCTTTATGAAAGAAAATTGTAATTTACTTATTTTGCTAACGGGATTGGTGTGCTTTTAAATACTTACGTTTAATGCTGACTTAAAACTGATTCAATTGTAAAAAAAAAACAGATATTCCGTGCAACGAATTGAAATCCTCCTCCTTTTTAAAAATAAGTCAAAAAGTGACAAAAGTGTGTGTGTGTGTGTGTGTGTGTGTGTGTGTGTGTGTGTGCGCGCCAGTGTGTGTTGCCACTGTTGCTAGGTCCTTTACAGTGGGCCTCATAATTAAGGCTCAAGGTCGCTCAAAATACAATGGAAAAGAGCTAAAATGCTTGAAGTATCCCTGCCATATCGAATCAGAAATGAGGAAATCCGTTGAAAACGAAAGCTATCGAGGTTATCGATATTGCTCAGCAATTTGCACATCTTAAGTTGCAGTGGGCGGTGCACATTGCTCGTAGAACTAATGTACGTTGGGCAGTAAGGTTCTAGAGTACCTTGTACTCCAGTTAACTCCACTCTTGTCCTTCCAAGGCAAGTGTTAGGTAGTGAAAAATTACGTGTCAAGTCTTTCAACTGCCTATTTGCTGAATAAAATTTTGAATTTGATTTTGTTTAATGGTATTTTCTCACTATTCTGGCTAAGCATTTAAGTCTCCGAATTACAGATACGGATTGTTAGTGGTACTTTCTCACCAGTACTCGGAGAAACTGAAGAAGGTATATAGTTTACGATCGTAGCCAGAGTGGTTACATTTCATACATATCCCACCCATATCGACGAAGCTGTAAAAACGAGTATAAATTGTACATTAGGAATGAGCTGTAGTAGTCTGGCCCCGGAGGGCGGGCCAGGGAAATAGCGGAACGAGAGTTTTAACCCCGGTGAAAAAAACATACATACAGTGGAACGTAGAACCTCCTAATTTTTAAACCCTTCAAAAAAGAGGGGTGTTATAAGTTTGACGTGTGTCTGTGTGTCTGTGTATCTGTGTATCTGTCTGTGGCGTCATAGCTTCCAAACGGGTTTACCGATTTCTGTGCGGTTTTTTTCAATCGAAAGCTGAATGTGGAAGAGGCTAAAAAGGTGTGTAAGTATCGTAGCAAGTGGCAAGCCATAGTTACTGCCATTGGCACATGCCATAGAGGCAGCTAAAGAATAACCTTGATAAATAACAGCCCAGGAGTTTTTGAAATCGTTTAAGTGTCACATACCGATTATAAATAGACAATTTTTTGAAATAACAGTTAGAACATCTAAGGGTAAAGAGTATCTCATAACAGTTTCTGTGCCAGCCAAATTGCTCTTTGCATGTAATTCCTAATGAACAATAGAACAAGTTATTTTGGCAGGCGCATTGCAGACCGACAAACGCCATTAAAACTACATTACTGTTGCATTGTTAAATTTAGCAAATATGCTTACATTGATGTATTGAAACTGCTTACATATTTTATTATTTACCTAAATTTTACACAACATGACAGTAAAAACCAAATCGTTGGAAAATTCAATTTATAAAGAAACATACATTATAAAACGAGACAATATAAAAAAGTGCACATAAATACACAACTATTTAGGGGGTTTTAATGCCATTTTCGCTTCCCTAAAGCGACGGAACACCACACCCTCCGGCCAGAAGTCGGAGCGCAGGAACATCTGCTGGTGCTCGGCGGTAAATAATATTAGATACATATTCCAATGGATGGAGAGGGCTATGGTCGGGGTTTCTCTGCGGGATAGAATCAGAAATGATGATATCCGCAGTAGAACTACGGTTACCGAAATAGCCCGAAGAATTGCGAAACTTAAGTGGCAGTGGGCGGGGCACATAGCTCGCAGAACTCATGGCCTGTGGGGTCAAAAGGTTCTCGAATGGCGTACACGGACCGGGAGACGAGCTGTCGGCAGGCCTCCAACACGATGGAGCGACGACGTAGTAAAGATCGCGGGACCGCGGTGGATACGGAATGCACAAGACCGGTCAGAGTGGAGAGCCTTGGGGGAGGCCTATGTTCAGCAGTGGACGTCTTTCGGCTGACATGATGATGATGATGATGACATATTTCAATTCAGTGCTTCAGTGGTCATGTCAGTGGTATTTTACATAACCTAACCAACTCAGTAAAGTTGAAAAACCACCGACATTGTAATTTCAAAGTTCACTATTCCAAAACGGGTGAACGAATTTTAATGAAACTTACTAAGAACCATCTCGATTAAACTAGCTTGCCATTAAAAATCGCTTCGAAATCGGTCTATCCGTTTGGGAGCTATGATGCAACAGACAGGTACACAGATACACAGGTCAAACTTATGAAACTTTTTCGTTGGGGGTTAAGAAATAATTTCATTTGAGACAAAATAAATCAAAGGTCATTGTAATTACATGAATATTACAAGCTTCAATTTCAATTGTATTATGTTTTGTTTGTGTACGATTTTTTTTTGTGGCAATAAACATTTCTTTCTTTCTTTCATTTTGCACAACATTAAAATTACCGAACGATAACTATTCTAGCTAAACAACAACATTCTCCGGAGACCATCGGTGAATAACCGGAGATCGGCAAATCATCGGTGACTTTCACATCATCATCTCAAGCCTTCCTCGACCAATTTGGTGTAGGCCTCCTTCAACTTCCTCCATTTCGCTGTGTTCTGGGCTGTCAACATCCAGTTCTTCCCTGCCACTTTTCCGATGTCGTCCTTCCAGCGTATCTGAGGTCTTCCAACCGGTCTCTTATGTTCCCACGGTCTCCATTTCAGTAAATCCTTGCTCCACGAGTCTGATTTTCGAGCAATATGACCAGCATATTGCCATTTCAGTTTGGCTATACGCTTTATAATATCTGAGACCTTTGCTTTGTTTTCTCAACCACTTGTTAGTCTTCCGATCTCGTAACGTTACTCCTACCAGCCTACGTTCCATTGCCCTCTGAGCTAACAACGAAAGCTATCCTCCAAAAGTGACTTTCACAGGTCCGCAAGATTTCAAACCATTGCTTGCTTGAGAAACATGTCAGTCCATTTGGACGCCAAGTCACTACTCGACTGTGAGTTGTGCCACTTATGGAACAACGTGTTTCGCGGGCACACTTATCGATCGCGCCGTTTGGCAGCGGCCACCGTGTCGTGAGACGGCACGTCGAACGGGAACTTGTCAGCGTTTTTATACGAGCCAAGATGCTGAGGTTGTTACATTTGGCTTCTATAAATAGCCTGTAACTTGACTTTGCTAAGAAAATATTTTGGCTTTTGCGGGAGGACATGTTCAGGTTACTTGTATTGATGTCAAAAAATTAAGAAAACTATGAAACTTCTGTTATACTAATGCTTCGGTTGTTAGTGAAATCATGAAGCAATTGAGTGACATTACAAAGAAATATAGATTCGGACTTCGGACTATCGATCATAAAATCTTTCATAATTTATCACGAGCTTTTCGGCGAAGGAAAACATTGTATGGAAACCTGCACACTCCTGCGATGCAAGTCAATGTTGTGTGAAGTTCCCAATCCCCACGAGGCCCGCTTGAGCCCTAGCCTTCTGATTTGAGTAGTTTCTTCAATATATGCGACAGGAACCTGATAGCTGTTGAAACGCTCGTAGAACTACAGATCAAACACTAAGCATCTGCATCATTGCACTGTTGTGTTCCTGTGTGGAAAGTAAGACAGCCGGTGTAATTACGGGCACCAAAGGCATTTCATCTTAGCTCTCTAGGTTGGCAACGCATCTGCAAACCGTCCGGAGTTGCGGGTGTCTATGGGCAGCGGTGAACACTTAACATCAGGTGACCACTTGCTCGTTTGCCTTCCTCGTTGTAAAAAAAAACTACCCAAAAAGGCTGGTGTGGTGATGGAACCTAAGATGAGAATCAAGCGTATGGTGATCTTGATGATAATTGGTTTTGTTCCAGTGCCAGCGCGGGTGCAGGCGTGACCGTGGCGGCGACATGAGCGCGGGCGCGCTGCGCGCGGACGCCGCGGGCGACTCCACGCCCGGCTCCGACGGCGGCATTACGCGCCTGTTCCCCAAGTGCCGGCCCAGGAGCATGCATCAACACGACAGGTGAGCCTCCAGGCCAACACTAACAAGTCAGCAAAGACACCGGTGACACACTAGCTATACGAGTATCTACGGCCAGCACTGCTGGCCCAGAAGAATGCATCAACACGACAGATGAGCCTCCAGGCCAAAATTGCAACTCAGCAAAGACTGTGGTTATTGCAGCAACACTATAGGCGAGACACTAAACGAGTAGCGACGAGCGCTGTTCGCCTAGTGCCCGCCTAGGAGCATGCATCAACACGACAGGTGAGCCTCCAGACCAATACTGCAGCTCAGCAATGACAACGGTGACACACTATACGAGTGTCTACAACGAGCGTTGCGTTGCGAGCCGTTGCTGTGACATATGTGGGGACTACAATTTGGCGGCAAGTGCATCAGGCTCAAAGATTCCCAATAAGCGAAAGGTAGATCATACATCAATGCGACAGGCAAGTCAAACACACACACACCATCGTAGCAGTACGCGTCTGATAAGCCCTCAGACCACGAGGCGAACCACTACCAAGTCCTTTATCAAACACAGTATACTCGTACATCTAGCTTCCCAAAGATTGAACCGTATGTTTTTGCCATTCCAGGTTAAACTCCGGACTGGAGGGCCGCGAGGTCAGCATCAACAACCAGTCTTCGGACGAGGAGCGGGACAGCCAGCTCGTCATACTCAACTCCAAGGGGGGCGCTTACAAACTAAGAGACTCTAGGTGAGAGCAATGGCCGGCCACCCCTTACTACGCGCGACAGCGTAGCGAGCGAAATCTCTGTATGCATATCATTGAACGTTCATGGTGCTTACCGCACAGCGGTTTATTGGTAGAACAAACGATGTATTATAACATCGGTCGCTGAGCTGCCAGTCGTGCATATTCGTGGTCAGGTCGTAACTAATACGTGATGATGTCTGTGTACTCCTACAAAATACACTAATCGTCGCCTACAATTCGACACCAGTACAAGTGATACAAGGTGATGATCACACCGCAACACCGCAGCGTAACTCCAACACATATTGTAGACATAGTAGGAAAATCTTCCCCACGGGCCAGGCAAAAATCAATCTTATGACAATGTCATAAACATTTTGACAGGGGAAAGCTTTTCTCACCTTAACTGTACCCTATTGCCCTACCAGTATAATCAACTCTTGCTGGCTACCATACTTTGTGCTATGCTTGTTAGTTAGCATCCTTGACGTATCCGCAAAGCTACAAGATTCTCATTGACTGTAAGAACAGTCAAAATGGCTTCTTCCAAAATGGAAGTGACTTTTATTACTGGATCGAGACCTTGTAATTACTGTTTTGCAGAAATACTGCAACATTCGTCGCTAGATGGCAAAGTGCCCAAACCGCTGCCGGTTTGGCCTCTTTGACAAAATTAGTCATAATTCGCGGAATAACTAAGTCGCAATTTTAATCTGAACTATGAACCTATTTTAATAATCCCAAGCTTTCGAAATTGTTTGTGTAATATTATTCAAATGAGCTTTACAACTACATACATACAGTGATCTCATAGCCAATAAGGATTTTCGAGTGTCGCGTGTAAGCTTGTATTGAGTTTTTTAACACATTCGATAAAGCATAATGAGAACGGGATATTGACCGCAATTAACTTATAGGTTTGATGAGCTCCCGATA
The DNA here is from genome assembly GCA_963691665.1 of Clepsis dumicolana. NCBI lineage: Eukaryota > Metazoa > Arthropoda > Insecta > Lepidoptera > Tortricidae > Clepsis > Clepsis dumicolana. The sequence continues at coordinate 16,721,169 of OY829508.1, forward strand.
TTTAGACGCAGTTACATGCGTCATGATCACGGGCAATCTTCACGGGGGATCATGATTGCTCGTGATCATTATGCATGTAACTGCGTCAAGCATCAAAACTAGATTTAATAAGTTCTTAAAACGTCACTACACTATTAAAGTCGCACTCATAAAACACATCTTTGTGGGACTGTGAGTACGTAACAATATGCAGTGAATATTTGATAAATTCACTCCAGACTGGAGTGCTACGAACATTTCATGTATAATGTATAATATTGTATACATCCATTCACACCAGAACTGTTGTTGCCTTCAATGATATATTACTCCATATATTTCAAGATTAGAAAGAATAGAAATTAGCAGTGTGAAATTTTGGAACTTGATGTTGCAACTGTTACATAATGAGGGTCCTTAAAACACGAGCGCCGCGAGTGTTTTAAGGCCTAATTATGTAGAGTTGCATACATTACTTTATCTACACACATTATCATAAGTACTTACTCTAAGATGGGTTCAGAAGCCGAAAATTTGGCTGTTTTTTTTATCATAGACAAACTTATCGAGCTGACGTTTCGGATTGACTATCTTTTTTAAATTGAGGCCTATTTTTATTTTAAATTGCGTTAGTTTTCGAAGACGAAAATTTACTATCGTAATGATGGTCATTGCCAACGGTCTCTAAATGCGTAATAAAGGACATGTGTGTAGATGAAGTCCCTTTGATATATGTCCTATAGAAAGGACTTTAAATCTCACGAGGATATTCTTGTCACCAGGATAATAGAAATAGCAGGAGGCCGCGAGCTATACTCGCAGAGCCGGACCAAGGCTGTGCGCAAGCTCCGACACAACAACACGCACAAACATAACTTGCGGAACAAGGTGCGCTCCCTGGGGAAGGACACCATCGACTACTCCGACAATCTTAGCAATGAGGTAAATTCACATACAAGGTTTAAATCAGAGACAAGTAAAATAGAGACTTCCAATAATGGCAGTCTCCATACTAACTTGCGTAGCTCCGAAATATAAGGTTCACTATACTTCGTTTTGATAGCATTAGAAAGAAGGTAAACAATCTTAATTTTTTTTTTTATACAACGAGGAAGGCAAGCGAGCAAGTGGGTCACCTGATAGTAAGTGATCACTGCCCATAGACACCCGCAACTCCGGAGGGTTTGCAGATGCGTTGCCAACCTAGAGGGCTAAGATGAAATGCCTCTTGCGCCCGTAATTACACCGGCTGTCTTACTCTCCACACCGGAACACAACAGTGCAAGCACTGCCGCTTAGCGGCAGGATTTACGAGTAAGATGGTGGTAGCGATCCGGACGGACCTCGCACAAGGTCCTATCACTCGCTAATTTTTATGTCTGTCGGTATATGTCATAGACCAATATAAAATGACCCTACACTGCGTACATTTTGCTAAGGAGCAGGTCTCTGTTAATACTGGAGAAATTAAAACGCTGGGGAAAAGCGGGAAAATCTTTGTACGGAACCGTCAGTGGGCGAGTCCGACTCGCACTTGACCGGTTTTTTCTATGCGCGAAGTACTCGTGCGATTTCGTATTGATGGCTATACATGTAAAAAAGTCTCGACTGACTTGCTGACTCATCAAAGCCCAGCCCAGACCATTAGACTAAGAGAGCTGACATGTTGAATAGAGGTTCCCTTTATGACATTATATATGATTATATATAGTCATTCATATAGATCAAATCTTATAACAGCAATCATAATGCGTTTTCATAGTCTTTTACACATTGAAGTAAGTACAAGCTCACGGTAGGTATTCTTTGAATAAGAATTGCGGGTGGTAGGACCTTGTGCGACGTCCGTCCGGATCGCTACCACCATCTTACTCGTTAAACCTGCCGCTAAGCAGCAGTGCTTGCACTGTTGTGTTCCGGTGTGGAGAGTAAGACAGCCGGTGTAATTACGGGCACAAGAGGCATTTCATCTTAGCCCTCTAGGTTGGCAACACATCTGCAAACCCTCCGGAGTTGCGGGTGTCTATGGGCAGTGGTGATCACTTACCATCAGGTGACCCACTTGCTCGCTTGCCTTTCTCGTTGTATAAAAAAAAAGAAGAACTGTGTACCTATCATACGGAATAATTGTGTTCGAATCCATCCATTTGTGTAATCTTGACACGTCTTTTTTTATTATTATTCAATATAATTATAAAGATACAAATTAATGTGTGAACAGTGAGCAGTTTATCTGTCACTGTTATCGCACGCTTTCAACGCACTAAGACCACTACCAAATGTACCCATGTATGTGTATACCAAGTTGGAAGACTGTGCTAAATACTGCGTCAACGGTGAATGTGAACGAGCCTTTACAGAATGATGTGGTCAGTGTAGTGTCCTACCCTGCATTTGACAATAATAAAAATGACGATGAAAACGAGGGTAGTTGTGTGCCGCTGTCAGCTGCGTCCAGTAGTCGCGCGAGCAGAGCCGCGGCGCGCAGTGTGCGTCTCGCCGCTGCTGGGTCGTGCGCTCCCAGAGGAAGGACTACGAATTAGTCCGAAACATGTCGGTCGGTAGTTATTTGCCAATAGCATCGATTTTTTTATTTGTTTACCTTTTTATTGAAAAACGGTGTTTAAAAATAAGTAACCCTTATGTATGAAACCATAACGATATAAATAAATAATTTTCATGGTTATTTAATTGTTACTTGCTGTTATTTATTTTAAAAAGCGGTTTTTAAAAAAAAAGACGTGTCAAGATTGCTTACCTTCTTTCTAATGCGAAAAGAAACAAAGTATAGATGGCGTTGTTTAACCGGGGTATTACTCCCATACATGTAAACAACGCCATCTAGTGAACCTTATATTTCGGAGCGACGCAAATTAGTATGAAAATTGGCAGTCTTTGTATTACGGGCACAAGAGGCATTTCATCTTAGCCCTCTAGGTTGGCAACGCATCTGCAATCCCTCCGGAGTTGCGGGTATCTATGGGCAGTGGTGATCACTTACCATCAGGTGACCCACTTGCTCGCTTGCCTTCCTCGTTGTATAAAAAAATAATACTTGTCTCTACTTTAAATTAACTAACTAAAAACTTGAAAGTAATCTTTTAAGCGCCGTATAAAAAAACTGCTTGATTGTCTATTTTTCCAATAAATCAGGATAATGATTGGGCTATTTAGAGAATGTGTTTATTATAGTTTCGAAAGCATTTTGAGTAGCTTTTTACTCATCAGCCCATCTTGCACGTTGCCTGTCCTGTCACGTTACGTTAATTTTACCATTGGGCTGGTGGAATGCTGTTTAATATCTGCTTTTTACGGGTGACGCTAGAGTTCAGTGAACCTCTCAAGGATGACTCTCGATTTCAAAATTCAGTAGTGGTACATTATATATTGATTGACATGATAGAAAAAATAGACATAACGAAAACGGGATATTGACCGCGATTATCTTATAGGTTTGATGAGCTCCCGATATTTCGATGCAGTTGCATGCATCATGACGTTATGTCTAATGCAATTAACCGCGAATCATTTAAAACTGTTATGATAGAAAAATCTTTCCCACGTGCCGGGCCAAAACCAATCTTATGACAATGTCATAAACATTTTGACAGGGTAAAGCTTTTCCCACTTTAATTACCTACGTAATATCGGAGAAACTAATTCGCGTACCACCGCTGAACCCTTTCGCTGCTAATGTCACATCGACATACCATACGTCTGCCAAAGAAGGTCACTGATTAATTTATTGGGAAAAAGTTCAACAGAGGTATCGATTCAGAGTCTTCGACTGTAGGTAAGTATGTACAGATATGCATGATATGTTTGAATAACATTACTGAAATATTCAAAGTGCATATGCATTTGCCGCTAAAATAATTCTATAGTGCTACCCTGGCCTCGTATTAAAAATAAAAAAAACTCCCTCATTTGACTGTCGTTTCTAACGCACTTACTGAATGGCTTACTAACTAGACCCAATGATATTATAAGTAAAGATACGTTATATGCTCACAAGACAATCGAAAAACAAAAAACATGTTCCGAAGATTTCGACATTTGCGAGCAAGTTTGAACCTTATTTGAGAGAGATTGTGGCCAAAGAGGCTATAATTTGTAGCCTTTTCTGCGCTTCATTTTCGGCCTACTGATGATATGTCTACCTCTTTTTATATGTAATATCATTGACTAGACCCCTTTCATTGCATCTACGATTTAAAGCACATTTTTCCAATAGCAGTGTCTCCTTGTCAAGAGATCCCTTTGATAAATATACTCCTGAGTACGCTAGCACCACCCGTGCATAGCAATAGCTATAAAACTAGAATTCTTTTCAGATATCCTTGCACAGGATAAACAATGAGCCCAAAAAAATTATATCACGGCATACGTCGCCGACGTACATGAACGGGGATCGGGACATCCGCGATGGGACCATGGGGATCCCCAAGAATAGCTCCCCCATCCTGGACCCCCATAAGACTATTGACGTCAACACAAAAAGTAGCCCCATAGCCGTCGTAGCCGATGGCGAGGTCGTCGTGTTTGACGACAATGAGGATTGGAAAGGTGATTACGATTTTTTTTTACGCGTGCTCTTAGAATGACTGGGCTGTCTTCTGGATATAAGCGGGTTGATTCCTCATGTGTACAACTAAAATACACTAAATTTTTTGGCATCGTAAAACGATTTTTTGAGTACTTAACGCTAAAGTTTCCGTTGCAAAAGAAGGCAATAGATGGTAACAAATAGGTGCTTAAAACAGTGTGTAAATATACCTGCTTCCCAGGATTTTGTCTATCTAAACAAAAGCAAAGTCAGATTGAAAGTGTGCAAGTTTTCATTCGGTTTTTTTTCTCTACTAACTTCTTAGCTGCTGTTCTTAAGTATAGATTAGTCGTAAAGTAACTAACATAAAATGAATTCTCCAGTAGCTATCGTTAACGAAAACGCTATTACATTCTAAGAGCACGCATTGATACGCTTTGGGATTATTCTTGCCCTTTCTCTTATTCTAGTGCTCGCATCAACTAATACGTATCTTGAATTCAATCTGTTCTTTAGATTCAGAACGCATCTGACCATCGTCTTGTCAATCTAGTGGATGCAACCTATGTAATAGCTTCTAGTCTTTTTCGTATATCGAAGTTTCGACTTACCTACCTCTTCCAGTTGATTTATTCTTTATTTTTCTCATTTATTTTCAGTGATATTGAATTCTGTGTCCCTAGGTCTTCGGATGGACCCGGACGCGAGTGATAACGAGGTCGATATGAGTGTAAAAAGGACTTTAGACAATATGAAAAACGGTGACAGTGACCTAATGAACAATAAGAGTGAAATGAGTGACAGTGAGTCCAGCCCGGGGGAGGAGAGGAGCGACGCGAGCCCCTCGGGGGTCTGGATGTCCGGGGACGAAGACAAAGGTAAAAGGAACACTTGTTGTTCATTTGTTTTATTTTATTAACCCATAGAGCATCCTATAGGCAGCAAACTTCGAATAAACTTCAACCTTAAGAAATTAATCCATGAGGATGAAAAGTTTTAAAAAATTGAGGGCCTAATGTAGGACCCTGCTTATATCATAACATAATTTTAACCTAACATTTATTCAGACTAATGTTATTTTTTCTTTTTTCTTTTCTGTAAATCGCTCGAGATCCCTTTAAGTGAAGTTTGCCTTTGTACACGTGTGCTGCCCTGTAATTAATTTTCTATTTTTTACAATAAAGTCCTACATACATCATACACAATTTAGGCGTTACCAACTTGGAAAACTGCAAGGAACTTTTGAGAACTTAAACTGAACTGTGCTTTGGCAAATTTGCACCTTGTTAGGTCTTACGGAACTTCTTGGAGCATGAAAGAAAGTTTTATTATGATTCTGTGAACACTTTCCACTTCCCCATTTCTATAAGGATGGTAATGCACTAAATGTCAAGCCGTAACTTAAAAAGAGTACAAGTGAATTCATATGTTATTGTGAATATTGGTTCATTGGAATATGATCTTTTTATTACTTATTATTATATATTTTACACTTAAAGGCTTACACTAAGAACCAAGAACCAAATACGCCTATAATGCCCTGATTGTACCTACATTAATGTAAGTAAGTAAAGAAATATAGAATAGGATTAGGCAAGAATAACGTTATTTAGTGGCTAACCGTACATATTGCAACAGTTGCATAATTTTATCATGATACGCGTAAAAAAAAATACTGTAAATGTTTAAATATTTTTACGCGATTAAGTCCCGAGTATCATGATAATGTGTGAAAATCGCGAAAGTTTAAATGAATACAGTTGCATATTTTTTTGTAATAAAGAAGAATGCCAGCTGTTGGCAAACTCATATTCACTTTGGATTTGTGCTGCGCATGCGCTCAAAAGCCATCTATGAAATGAATTGTAATGTTGTCTTATTTCTCCCCATCTGAAGGGAGAGTGACCAGAGTTATTGGAGAGTTGCCGATAGCGGAGTACGAAGGCTCGCCGCGGAGATACGGCATCGGCAGTCAGAAGGCCCAGCCTGTCAGGTCGCCTAGGCCCGGATTTCCACAGGTTTGTCAGCTAAATATTCTGACCCTATGATTCATAAGCCTATTTAAAAAAAAACGGACAAGTGCGAGTCGGACTCGCGCACGAGAGTTCCGTAGAAAGATTTTAACAATTTTCCCCAGTGTTTTAAGAAGTCCAGTGTTAGCAGAGCCCTGCTCCTAAGCAAAATGTACGCAGTGTGGGGTCATCTTATATTAGTCGTTGAAATCTACAGACAGACATAATAAGTTAAGATTTTGAGAATTTTGTTGCCCTATAAGAGCTACCTTCATACCAAATTTCAAGTTTCTAGGACAACTGGAAGTACCCTTTAGGGTTCGGGTACGTCAATTTGTATGGAAACAACCTTTTTAATGACTGCATCTTTTGATTGCGTTGACTTAGAAGTTTGGTTTTTTTCACAGCTTCAAGAGACTGCCGGCTTAAGTATTTGATATTAATTTCAGCATGCTACCTCTGAAAAAGGGCCTTGACAGACAGACAGACGGACAACATAGTGATCCTATAAGGGTTCCGTTTTTTTTTCTTTTGAGGTACGGAACCCTAAAAATTTATCTGTCAAATTCCACCAATCATAGGCCAGTAACTTGTCTCTCATTGGCGGAGAATGACAGATGACACTCGACACCAGCGACCCTAGCGGACTTTTGACTCGCGATTGCGATAATTCATCATCATCATCATCACCATGTCAGCCGAAAGACGTCTACTGCTGAACAATGAACATAGGCCTCGCCCTTGGGGGAGCACAAGGCCGGTCTTGCCTTGTGCTTTCCGCATCCACCGCGACCCCGCGATCTTTACTAGGCCGTCGCTCCATCTTGTTGGAGGCCTGCCGACAGCTCGTCTCCCGGTCCGTGGCGCCATTCGAGAACCTTCAGACCCCATCGGCCATCAGTCCTGCGAGCAATGTGCCCCGCCCACTGCCACTTAAGTTGAATTGAATATAATAGTAATATATTATCCCATCCCTTTCCTTCCAGCGTATAGTGACAGAGAGCAGAGATGTGACGCCGCCGTCGGGGTCGGCGGCGTTCGACTACTTGTACGAGTTCTCGGAGACGAGGAAGGTTCTAGAAGAGTTCTTCCGGTGCCCCGCCGTCGCCGCGCACACGCAGCTTAACAGCCACGATGAGATCGTTAATTTTCAGGTGAGAAATGTCTGCTTAGTACAGTCAGCAGCAGGAGTAGCTGAGCAACCGAAGCGGTCACAATGATCTAAGTACGGCTCTATTGTAATAGACATGAGAGCTTGTGTAGATCATTGTGACTGCTTCGGTTGCTGAGCTACTTCTGCTGCTGACTGTACGCGTCATACTTTTTTAAAATGGTGCTCTGGAGTTCTTTAGACCACGTAATTATTTAAATCGATATAGAATATAAGATAAGATATAGAATAATTTGACGACCGGATGACCCTGTGGTTAGAGACCCTGACTATGAAGCTTGAGGTCCCGGGTTCGATCCCCGGCCGGGGCAGATATTTGTATGGTGAATACGAATGTTTGTTCTCGGGTCTTGGATGTTTAATATGTATATAAGTATGTATCGATACAGTAGCACCCTCACATCTCCAGGGAACCACACAAAAAGCTGGTGCGGCGGCAGAAACGGCCGAAAATAGTAAAAAATCTAAGTATCAATCTCTCGGTCCGAATTATAATTTTGTTGCTGTCGGGTTTGAAACTTTGGGTCCATGGGGTCCCAGCGCTTACAAGCTTATTTCTGAGTTACAAAAGCGCTTAGTTGATGCAACTTGTGACCAAAGGGCTGGCAGTTTTCTCTCTCAAAGAATCAGCATCGCCGTTCAGCGAGGCAACGCTGCCAGCCTTTTGGGCACTATGCCATGGGGGCCTTATTTAGTTTTAAGTTGTAGTTTATTTAGTTTAAGCTTAGATTTAATGTCATTGTAAATTGCTTTTATTATGTAAATAAAGTAATAGCTAGTATGTATTTATCTACATAAGTATGTTTATCCGTTGTCTAGTACCCATAGTACAGGCTTTGCCTAGTTTGGGACTAGGTCAATTGGTGTCAATCGTCCCATGATATTTATTTATTTATTTAGAAGGACAGAGTTAGTGGATTTATTTCTCAAACTTTAAACTGAAACGTAAATATACAGAAAGACCAGAAAAATAAATTTTCGAACTGGGATTCGAACCCAGGACCTCCACCATACGTTGTGTCGTGCTACCAACTGCGCCACCCGAGCAATCATTGAGATGGCCGAAAAAATGAAACACAAAAAGTAGGTTTAACGATTTGTATACAGCTCACAGAGCCACTAAGTAAGTATAGTCGTCCCGCGATAACTCTGCAACGCACTGACAACAGTAGAAATACTGGAGACTATAAATATAGTCAAACAACACGTTTTGAACTTTTGGTTAGATTAAAGATTAAACAGGTCATCGTTCATCCACCATCCACCATTGAAATATCTCTTATATTTCGTTTTCTAGACTTTTTTTTTACCGTACAACTTCAAAACTTTCTAAACACTGGCAAAATTGTCCTTCAATGGACGGAGCGAAATTTAAAAACAACAGCAGCTTTTGATTACTACTATCATTATTATTTATATTAAAGACATGACTGAGTGACGTGACAAAAGTATTACCACAGCGTGATTTTTCTGGGTTGCCAATTAATATCTTATGCAGAGTTATCGTGGGACGACTATAGTTAAGGCGCTTCCCTGACCCGGACGTTGAAATGGTTGCTTTTTAGAGCCTTTCTGTAAATTATTGAAACGATAAAAACAAAATATATAAATACATTAAGTATCTATAACATCTTAACTTGTTTTTCCATGTTTAATTTTTTTTTTCCTATTCAATACTTATGATATCAGCATCACAAGTAAGTCAAGTTGCAATTAATATTCTGTTACTACATCATAAGCATAATTTACTATCGACTTGTGACATACACCAATGTACAGAGAATTTAATAGGCTAGGATTTCTATGTTTAACATTATTAAATTACCTTTTCATAATTATCATCATCATCACTATCATCATCATCATCGGCCTATTTACGCCCCACTGCTGGGCACCAGGCCTTTATTTAGAATATTTTAAAATTTTTAAGTAAGTAATTTACGTAATCGGTGCGAATTTTGAAAAAAAAAATTTTTTTTCGAAAAGACGCGTTATTTGTGATAACACTGTAAAATGAAGTTAAACCGATATTTAATACATGTCATCACTAAAACGAAGTTGTTTAGTAGAAGTGAGGTGGGGTGAGGAAGGCGCGAAGCGTTCAAGGTCATCCTCTCAGGGAAGCGTCTTAATGTTATTGTTTTGTTTTGACAGGAGTTAGACTATGAACTCCGTCGGCAGACGCAGGAGTGTCCGTCGGAGAAAGGCGCGGAAGGCAGCGACACGGAGTGGCCCCACGCTGACACCCTGGACTCGCCTCACACGGCTCACAATCACACCAACTTCTTAGGGCTTCAAGTTAGTACAGTTCTAGTGAAATAAAAACGGATCACTCACGTATATAAGTCGAGTTTAGCCCGACATGTTTCGGACTAATTCGTAGTCCTTCCTCTGGGAGCGCACGACCCAGCGGCGGCGAGACGCACACTGCGCGCCGCGGCTCTGCTCGCGCGACTAGTAGACGCAGCTGACAGCGGCACACAACTACTCTCGTTTTCATCGTCATTTTTATTATTGTCAAATGCAGGGTAGCACACTACACTGACCACATCACTCTGTAAAGGCTCGTTCACATTCACCGTTGACGCAGTATTTAGCACAGTCTTCCAACTTGGGGGCACCGACCATCCACTATCACGATTAAAATTGGGATGACGAATAATTTCAATGGCTTCACGTACTTTCCGCGGAATAAAAAACTTTTCTCTCGCCAGTATCGACACCAACAAACCGAATGTAATGCGTCGAATCCGAGTCCATCGAGTGTTCGGCCACAGCAGAACCCTTATTGTCCTGTTTTTTCATACTGCGTATGTGCTCCGATAACCTAGTGGATAAATTCCGCCCAGTTTCCCCGATATAGTTTTTACCACAGGTGCAGGGAATCATATATACCCCGGGGACGTTTAGGGGCTCCTTATCCTTTGGTGAACGCACCAGCTGTTTTAAGCTGCATATGGGGACGGAAAATCGACTTAATGCTATATCTTCGGCGTAACAAGTGCCCGATTTTATCCGGTACCCCTTCTATAAACGGCAAGTATACTGGCACTCTCTCGACCACGGCTGGCCGCTGACGAGCCGATGCATTCACGACACGGTTACAATGCCTCCAGTTATACCCATTGCTTTCCAAGACACCCTTTATGTGACTCAATTCACGATTTAGGTATTGTGGATCACAAATGCAGAGGGCTCGATCTATTAATGCTCTAGGCACAGAAGACAAATGACTAAGATGGTGGTGTGAATCTGCCCTAAGGTATAGGGTAAGGTAAGGTGGTTAGTCCGAAACATGTCGAGCTAAACTCGACTTATATACGTGAGTGATCCGTTTTTATTTCACTATGATTGAGTCTCACGGTAGTTTCATGTTAGTACAGTTCGTTAAAATATTTTAAATACTACTTACGGATCTGAGACGTGGCCGCTAACGATGGGCCTCATAAGGAAGCGCAGGAGGGCTATGGAGAGAGCTATGCTCGGGGTTTCGCTGCGGGATAGAATCAGAAATGATGATAGCCACAGTAGAACTTAGGCTACCGACATAGCCCGAAGAATAGTGAAACTTAAGTGGCAGGGGGCGGGGGACTGCCGATGGGGTCAAAAGGTTCTCGAATGGCGTCCGCCGACCGGGAGACGAGCTGTCGGTAGGCCTCCAACAAGATGGAGCGACGAAGATCACGGGATCGCGGTTGATGTGGAAAGCACAAGACGGTCTGGGTGGAGAGCCGCGGGGGAGGCCTATGTCCAGCAGTGGACGTCTTTCGGCTGACGTGATGTGACTCACTGAAACTAAATACGAGTATACAATACAATATTTAAAAACAGCTTGCGTAGCAGATCAGGCACGTCTTTACACAAAATTAAATACGAGTATGTCTAAGTTAGTTTTATCTTTGGTATAATGGTACGGCATGTGACGTCGAGGATCCGGGTTCGATTTAGGGGGTGTTAGGTATTAGTTTGACATGTTTATCTGTGGGTCTGTCTGTGGAATCGTAGCTCCTAAACGAATAAACTGATTTGGACGCAGTTTTTAGGGTTCCGTGCCTCAAAAGGAAAAAACGGAACCCTTATAGGATCACTTTGTTGTCCGCCTGTCGGTCTGTCTGTCTGTCAAGACCCTTTTTCTCTGGAATGCGTGGAGGTAGCATGCTGAAATTAATATCAAATACTCAAGCCTGCGGTTACTTGAAGCTGTGAAAAAATCAACCTTCTAATTCAATGTAATCAAAAGATACAGTAATTAAAAAGGCTATTTCCGTACAAATTGCCGATTTCCAAAAACCTAAAGGGTACCTCCATGGCCGTGTTTTATAAAGCTACAAGTTACAATTTACAAGCGGAAGTCCCATTCTATCACCTTTTATTAGAAAGAGACTTCCGCTTGTAAATTGTAACTTGTAGCTTTATAAAACACGGCGCAGATGTCCTAGAAACTTGAAATTTGGTATGAAGGTAGCTCTTATAGCACAATCACTCCGAAATGTCTCAAATCTTAAATTTTTATGTCTGTCTGTAGATTTCCCAGACCAATATAAGTTGACCCCACACTGCATACATTTTGCTTAAGGGCAGGGCTCTGCTAACACTGGACTTCTTAAAACACTGGGGAAAAGCGTTAAAATCTCTACGGAACCCTCGCGCGCGAGTCCGACTCCCACTTGGTCGGTTTTTTTCTATAGAAAGCTAGTTTAAACCCAGTCTTATTCCTTCTTTTCTTAGCAACAACGCGCGTGCTACCCCGAACCGAACGTGGCTGACCTGAGCGTCGGCTGCCTGTGGAGCGGCTCCGCGTCCCCCGCCGCGCCGCCGCCGCGCCGCGCCCCCCTCGCCCTGTCCCCCGACACCAGCGAGGGCAGTGACCTCGACCTTATTATTATGGAGAACGAGCTCAGCGAGATGAAAGGTGAGCTTGCAACTTGCAACACTGACGGGTGACCTGCTGCGATTGAGCTACAACACTGAAGGCTGAGCTTAGGCGAACAACACTGCGATCGTCGTTTTTTTAATAAACTAGACCCATAAGGGTTAGGCAAAGGAAGCTAAGTCCATACAGCCATGTCTGTAAAATCATGGCACGGTCATATTCGTTAGTCTGCCCTAGTCACGTCCTGTCAGCTGCTCGTGCATCTGTAAAGCGATAGTGCTTTACGGCGAGCAGCGGCACCATTTTCTAGAAATTTATTTACACGTATTGCAGTTCAAAATAATGTTGGCCTTAAACTTGCTACCTTCTTTTCCGGTAATATTGACAGAACTTCTAGAAACTCCCAGAAGCTTATTAACACGTTTGTTGCAGTTCAAATGGACACAAGTCGGGTGGTGGTGACGCATCTGCCGATAGTGGAGGACGGCCTGTCGTCAGGCCACGCTTCGGACAACGACAATAATAACCAACAACCTACTTTACAAGTAAATAAAACGGCTGTTGCATAAAATATCTGTTTAAAATCGCGTTTTAAAGGGCTTTAGAGGGTGCTAAGGTACCTACATAGGCGTACAGTTTACTGAAAACCGGTGTGAGATTTTAAATCGCCCGGCTTTGAATTGAACGCGTATGTTTTGACTCCCCGCGTGAAACTGTTAAAAGAACCGAAACAAAAAGACCACTACTTTATTTGTCTAGATCTCTAGAAGCTTTGCTCGTGTGTGTGAGCTGCATACCTACATATAATGTAGACCTTGCGGCCTCATTTTTAACCAACTTCAAAAAAGGAGTAGGTTCTACGTTCCACTGTATGTTTTTTTTTTATGTTTGTACATCGATTACTCCGCCACTTGTAGACCGATTTTCAAAATTCTTTTTTTATTCGAAAGGGTATACTCCTGAGGTGGTCCCATTGTCACCAAATCATGATCTGATGATGGGATCCCAGGGAAATCGAGGGCAACCCTCAAATTTTATAGGCCCTTATTATGTGTTTTATATATTTTCTAAGGCTATTCAGATATTTGAGTCTGGTAGTCATCATCTCATGTTGATGAGCTGATGATGGAAGGTACAACTCCTTAACGGTTAGGTGTTGGAGGATAATTCTGAAAATGTTAAATCAACGTAAAATTGTGAAATAGAAATCTTTTAACAGAAAAGAAAAAAACCTTAGAAAAAAAAACGTAAAATAAAATGCATTTATTTCGGACAACAGAAACTAAAGCCTAAAGTTTTATGGCCTAGCACTTAGTAGCAGTAATATGAAGTCGGTGCTTCATAAAATAAATAAATAAATAAATATCATGGGACAATTTGACACCAATTGACCTAGTCCCAAACTAGGCAAAGCCTGTACTATGGGTACTAGACAACGGATAAACATACTTATATAGATAAATACATACTCCGAATAAGAATATTCCGCTCGCACCGCACCGACTTCATATTTCTGCTACTTAGTGCTAGGCCATAAAACTGTAGGCTTTAGTTTCTGTTGTCCGAAATAAATGCATTTTATTTTACGTTTTTATTGTAAGGTTTTTTTGTAAGGTTTTTTTTAAAGCGGTTTTTTGAACATTTTTCGTTGGCACGTTGGCAAAAAAAACCTATACGAGTACAATTAGCGAACCTGCTCTCAAAATGTCATGAAATTCGGTTGAGAAATGCCACCTGTAAAAGAGAACAGCTGGACAGACCGTGGACATAGATTACAATACGAATACATATAATTTGTTTGCCAATAACACAACCAAAACAGGTTTTGTGTTACTATATAACATGAGTGTGATCAGACAATGTTCCTCACTCCCCGTTCTAGTTACCCTTTGAACGCCAACGACGCATATTAAAGTCGTCATCCACACGCCAAGTTGGCATAACGTCAACGCGGATTTAAATCTTAAACATACGTCCGTAGGTCGCATTTGCACTGTGCAGCCGACGCCGTAAGCGTTGGTGGCGTCGTAGGCACGTCGGCTCGCGACGCCTTTAGGCGTTCTTGGCGTTCGAAGGGTTAAAAACTGTATCACGGAAGCATCTTTGTCCAAGCTGAGGCGGAGAATCTTCGCTCACTTCGTCGGCTCTGTCAATAAACGGGTTTAATTGTTGCAGACCCATTCGTCAGTGATAATAGAAGAGATTGTGGAGAACGGCACCAGCACAGACGCCCACGTGTTGTCTGACGCTGATCTACATTCGTTGGACCCTTTAGGTATGATTAATGGTATTATTAAACCGCAATTAGAATACAATTAAGCACATATGTCGTTTCTGAATTAATACATGAAATGACATTATCAATGGTAGAGTGTGCAGATAAATGAATTGAAATGTTTTTTTATAAAACAAATGACAGGTTTTACCAGGAATAGGTGTAGAGTTGTTATACATACTGTATCATTATAATGAAGCATTCTTTGTACATGTTGTATCTATAAGTGTCTGCAGTTAAACTATGAAATATCGTAGACTGACTTATAATTCTACTAATGTTATAAATGCGAGTTTGTGAGTATGTTTGTTACTTCTTCACGCTGAAACGGCTAGACGGATTTGGATGAAATTTGCAATGGGGATGGCTTATACCTGAGATTTAAACCGAATAAACCGATAAATAACCGAATTCTACGCAGACGAAGTCGCGGGCAACAGCTAGTTAATAATATTTATTTATTATATGTACTTTTGTACTAACGGTACTTCCGAAGTGTATTTTAATCTCGGTTTGATAATATTAAGAGGCTTTTCCTGCGCTTAGGGAACGTACTTATACTACATCATCATCATCATCATCATCATCATCATGTCAGCCGATTGACGTCCACTGCTGGACGGCGGCCCCCCCGCGGCTCTCCACTCAGACCGGTCTTGTGCTTTCCGCATCCACCGCGGTCCCGCGATACTTATGCTACGTGACCCGTTTTTACCCACCCTTCCCCCCTCGGCGACCATCCGTACTATGACAAGACCCCCCTCCCCCTTGAAAACGGGTCACGTAGTATAGGTACGTTTCGTAACAGTCTCGTCACACTAGATTTGCGAGCGAGCGGCGAGCACGTTGCGTGATCACCTCAATACAATACTCAGTATGGATGAAAATGGGGCAGCGGTAGGAACTTTTGGGCGGAATATTTCAGAAATTAATTTATTGTATCAGGCGTTACTTTGCGGAGGTTCATATTTATGAACTCAAAACAATTACTTTGCTCACCCGCGACCGCAAGTGGAAACATACATTTGTCGCACAGATATAACTATTTTTCACTTGTGGTCAGCAAAGTACTTCATTGTTTTTAGTTCATTTCAGAAATTAGCAAGAAATTTTAGAAAAGTAAGAAAACCATGTCATTGTTTCTTATTTTGGTATTAAGTTTTAGATTAAGATCTTGTAAAATCGATGTTTTAAATGTTGTTGGCCAATTCTTTTGTTTCCTTGTATTTACATACTGTATATTTACCATTAGGTAATTCTAACATTAGATACGCGACCATTTAGCCAGTTTTATTTTTAATCAAAACTTATATTCACTGTCAGATTAATAACGTTTGTTATGTCCACAGCGTGTAGCGAGGTGTCACCACCGCCGCCGGCGCCGGCGCCGCATCGACCGCCGGACGAGCCGCCGGCAGAGCGCGCGCCGCACGCGCCGCACACGCCACACGCGCCGCACACGCCACATGCGACGCATGATGACGTTTATCCCAGGTTACTTTCAAAAATCAAAATCAAAATCAAAATCAAAATTTTATTCAGCAAATAGGCAGTTGAATGCTCTTTTACACGTCATTTTTTTGAGTCTACCAGCGCTTTCGGAAAGACCATGATTGCCAAGAAGAATGCGCCGCAAGAAACTTGGCACAAAGTTATTTTTTCTAAAAACAAGTTACATTAGCTCTTACAATACGTAACCACAGACAAATTACACAAAGAAACCTCACTCTGTCATTAAAAGATTAAGAGAGAAAAAAAAACCGCATTTTAGAAACAAGTGTAAAAAGTAATTATTAGAACAGCAAAACCAGAACACTACTTTACTGCCACGTTTTAATTGAGCAGGAGATGTATAGGGTCTCCAGGTCAAATATCTGTGAAAATTTAAATTACAAAGGGATGTATAGGGTCCCAGAATTAATACTATAATATAATACTTAATCTAAATGGCTTAGAGATGTATAGTCTCTAGGGTCAATTTAAACTAAATTTAAAATCAGCAGAGGTGTAAAACGCCTCCACGGTCAAATAATAAGTATAATAATACATATACATAAACTGGAGATGTATATGGTCTCCAAATGTCAAATAACAAAAACTGATGAAATATACATTTCATGTCATCACGTCAAATAAATAAAACATTATTATTTCTTTTTCATTATTTATTTATTTCTATACGTTTTTTTTGCATTAGAAAGAAGGTAAACAATCTTGACATGTCTTCTTATTGAAAAACGCTTTTAAAAAATAAGTAAGAGTGAGTAACAATTGAATAACAATGAGATTTAATTATTTATATTGTTATGGTTTTGTACACAACAATTACTTATTTTTAAAAGCGTTTTTCAATAAAAAGACATGTCAAGACTGTTTACCTTCTTTCTAATGTTAAAAAAACGAAATATAGGTCTCCATTTTATCCGTTGTCTCTTGCTCTAATGCTGTGTTTTTTAATCTGTGGTAGGGTGCGCAGTCTACCTAATCTGATGACCATTTAACAATAATAAATAAATGCCACCTAAAGTTTTTTTTAATTTGTATTACCAAAATGAATTAACTGAAATTTATTAATGCTTTTTTTTATAAAGGGGGTCCTTGAAAATTGCGCTTGATTTCCTAAGGTGTAAGAAACGCTGCTGTAATGCCTTGCGGCATTATATCAAAACCGGAGCTATACAACCTTAGGGATTTATGAAAACGAGCCTTCCTATTCCTATAATTGTATGTCAAGGTAGTTTCATGTTAAACATATCCCTAGTTTGTTTCTATTTGCATAAGAACTCAGGCGCACTGTTAAAGTGACCATGATTAAGCATTTCCTAGAACTGTGATATAACATATAACGTTAACCTTTATGTATAAATTAATTATGTTTGTTTGTCAGGAAAAGGCCGTCGTCGGCGCAAAGTGTGGACTCCGTCGAGATCAAACCGGCCAGCGGGGACGAAGGTAATCAGCCTTTGACAATATCATACAATATGTCAACTACTAGGTATCTGCCTTTGACTATTTCATACAATATGTCAACTACTAGGTACTCTGCCTTTGACTATTTCATACAATATGTCAACTATTAGGTAGTCTGCCTTTGACTATTTCATACAATATGTCAAGTACTAGGTAGTCTGCCTTTGACTATTTCATACAATATGTCAAGTACTAGGTAGTCTGCCTTTGACTATTTCATACAATATGTCAAGTACTAGGTAGTCTGCCTTTGACTATTTCATACAATATGTCAAGTACTAGGTAGTCTGCCTTTGACTATTTCATACAATATGTCAAGTACTAGGTAGTCTGCCTTTGACTATTTCATACAATATGTCAACTATTAGGTAGTCTGCCTTTGACTATTTCATACAATATGTCAAGTACTAGGTAGTCTGCCTTTGACTATTTCATACAATATGTCAAGTACTAGGTAGTCTGCCTTTGACTATTTCATACAATATGTCAAGTACTAGGTAGTCTGCCTTTGACTATTTCATACAATATGTCAAGTACTAGGTAGTCTGCCTTTGACTATTTCATACAATATGTCAAGTACTAGGTAGTCTGCCTTTGACTATTTCATACAATATGTCAACTACTAGGTAGTCTGCCTTTGACTATTTCATACAATATGTCAAGTACTAGGTAGTCTGCCTTTGACTATTTCATACAATATGTCAACTACTAGGTAGTCTGCCTTTGACTATTTCATACAATATGTCAAGTACTAGGTAGTCTGCCTTTGACTATTTCATACAGTGTGTCAACAACTAGGTAGTCTGCCTTTGACTATTTCATACAATATGTCAACTACTAGGTAGTCTGCCTTTGACTATTTCATACAATATGTCAAGTACTAGGTAGTCTGCCTTTGACTATTTCATACAATATGTCAACTACTAGGTAGTCTGCCTTTGACTATTTCATACAATAAGTCAACTACTAGGTAGGTAGTCGGCCTTTGAATATTTCATAAAATATGTCAACTACGAGGTTTAGGTACCTTCATTTGTATTTGACCATTTCGTACGTGTCAACTACTAGGTAGTCTGCCTTTGACTATTTCATACAATATGTCAACTACTATATCCCGTTTATTTTATGATTCGAATTAACGGTCAAACTATCACACGTTTTTTGGCAATTCGAAGACAAATAGAGAAAATATGTATATGTAATGGTACTTACCATACGAAAAGTAAATTAAACGAAAAAAATTAAATAAAACTTTTTAAAGGTATGTTTATTTCAGACGAAGCGGACACAGACTTGGAAACAGACAGATTACTCGGCCAACAGAGGACGGACGACCAGGGATTCTTTGATGACAAGGTAAGATCCAACTAACAAACACACTAAAGAAAAACAGAAATATTTGATAATAATAATAACCTGATCAACTTAGAAAAGTTGTAAAATTTCAAAGTTCAATATTTCAAAAACGGGTCAACCGATTTTATTAAACTAGCTTTCGATTAAAAAAAACTCGCATCGAAACGTGTCCATCCGTTTGGGAGCTATGATGCCACAAACAGATACACAGGTCAAACGAATAACACCCCTCTTATTGGGTCGGGGGTTAATTAGTCCACAATTGACAGAAAAATCGGTGTACATACATTAAAAAAAAAACATACAGTGGAACATAGAACCGCCTTCTCTTTTGAAATCGGTTAAAATAGTAACAGCTAGTTTAAGTACCTTTAATAGAACCATGGTTTATTAAAATAACCGTCCACATGTCTGTATCATACGCAACGGACGCATCGCACGCAACGAAAACACATGCAATATGCGATGCGTACGATGCGGACAGGTGGACGTACTTATATGAGTTTCTATACAAAGAATACAACGCAAAGATCCGTTGCGTGCAATGCGTCCGTTGCGTACGATACCGACATGTGGACGGTTACCTTTAATATACGCTTATCTTTTGGAAGATCTCGCCAAATAAAAATATGACACAATGCATTGAAAAATTCGTTAGGTGCACCAATGTTAAGTATGGCTTAATTGGTGAAGCGTCGTACGGATTACCGAGGTTGCTGGTTCAAGTCCAGCTGCTTAACAGATTTTTCTTTGCATTGTCACTGTGTGTTGAATTTCATACTGTGAATGTTTCATAAAAATAAAAACAAAAATAATCAATAAATCGATTTATTTCATTGCTTACCTTTAATGACACAAACAACGACATTAAATTAGAATGAGTACGTAAATAATTAGAGACTCGCTGCTACACTCATAGACGATGAAAATAATCGATTTATTGATTATTTTTGTTTTATTTTTATGAAACATTCATAGAATGAAATTCAACATACAATGACAATGCAAAGAAAAATTCGTTAAGCAGCTGGACTTGAACCAGCAACCTCGGTAATCCGTACCACGCTCCACCAATTAAGCTATACTTAACGTTGGTGTACCTAACGAATTTTTCAATGCCTTGTGTCATATTTTATTTGGAAGATCTCTCCTCAGCGCCATCTATGAGTAGCTTAATCAAGCAGCTCACCCACTACGGAACTTCTACAGTTACGCAGTTGCTGGTTCAAGTCCAGCTGCTTAACGAATTTTTCTTTGCATTGTCATTGTATGTTGACACTCATAGACGTCAAATAAATTGGGAGGCGTAAATGGGGTATAATTACCCAACTAAAAACATAATCTATCTATCCTATCCCATGTGCATTCTACCACCACATTATATAAACCAATATTTACTCGAACTACAATTCGGCAAATTGGTACATGTCTCAATCACTGAACGCACTAATAGGAACGCAAATCCGTCCGTGCGGTGCTTTTACGTCCCTTTCTTACTCACCCAGGTAAAAGATACAAACATATCAACTTAAAAAAACAATGTCACGGCCACCCTAGGGTCAACAACTGTGACCAAATTTAAATAAATTAACATAAACCTTATCAAAATCTTAATTATAGCTTACAGTAGCGCTGAGAACCGAGTTGTGACCTCATCTGCGCAAGAGCATACAATTTAAAACAGTCGACCTTGCTACACTATTGTGGGAGCAAAGATTATGAACTGCGTAGGTGTGAGTGTTTATACCTATGAGATGTAATGCATCGTGAGGAAGTTGTTGTTTGCTTAATGTTTTTGGAAAATATTACGATTTAAAATCTAGTGAAATAAAAACGGATCACTCACGTCTATAAGTCGAGTTTAGCCCCACATGTTTCGGACTAATTCGTAGTCCTTCCTCTGGGAGCGCACAACCCAGCGGCAGCGAGACGAACGCTGCACGTCAGAAGGACTATGAATTAGTCCGTTTTTATTTCACTATATTCAGTTTTGTTATTAAATACTAATTAGTAAGAATTCAGAACCTTTTTTAACAATCATGTGTTTGTTTTAATTTAGTGGAAAATTGTTAAAAATATCGTACTTAGGTGCTTTTATAATATACCGCGATTTGAAATTTAGGCAGGAACATTACGAGTATTTATTTATAGTTTGTTATGATTACAATGCCCTTTAGCGGGTTACAAGACCATGTGTCCTGATTCCGACAAACAAACATAATTATAAAATAAGTTTTATGTGAAAAAAAAACACGTAACTTTTTTAAATGATTCGCGTTTAATTTTTTTTTATTTTTTATTTAATCATAACAAATGTCTACCTTAACAGCTAGAGCCAAAGCGGCACAAACTTACTGATATTAAACTTAATTACAATAGTTACATGCATCAGTGATCACGGGTAGACTGACGGAACGCGGGTAGGTGCTAATGTTGCGTAGACCGGGCTCAATATCCTGTTCGAAATATGTCTAATGTAAAAACGACATAGTCTAAAACTCAAATACACTGTGTGTCTACTTTGCCTAATTCTTACTCTGTGTCCGCCCATGTGCTGACACATAACACAGTGGCCAGTCTCGAGGCAACATGTGCGCGGTAAGCATGTGTGAGTGTTTGCTTAGCGATACCGTATCGCGGGAAATGACCGACTGATAACGACTTATTGATGTCCATCGAACGCATTCTTTATCGGAATCCGAACGCGTCTGACAATTTGAGGAAGTGAGACTTCAAAATGAGTGACGACGAAAAAGAACCTTGCCTAATTGCTAAGGAAAGCGGTGAGAGTGTGACAGATTGTAAGGGGAATCCGGAGGTTGTTTATAGGGAGAAGGTTCAAGAGACAAATAATAATGTGGTTGTCAGTGACAAGGAAATAGAAAAAGAAATTCAAATAAATACAACTGGCCAGTTAGATAATGTTGAATGTTTTGATAAAGAGGTTTCTGTAGGAAACGGTGATCAATGTGTACGTGAGGATTTATGTGATGAAGTTAATGATAATGACGCAAAGGGTGATGAAATAAGTGATGCATCGGGAAGTGATACTGAGTCGGACAATAAGGAAATAAGCGATGCGACTTCAAAGAAAAAGGTTAGCTGTTTTTTTTAGCTCTAATTGGCGCGTGAGATTTTCTTTATTTACTTAGTGGATGCCTGGTCACTGTTCTTAAAAAATATTTCGCAGACCCGTTATAAGTTTCTCCCACTTGTTTTTAAAATGCTGTCTGCAGTTAAAAGATGACTAATTATTAGTTAGGTACCTATGTAAACAGTCGCACTATAAACAAAACGGTGTGTAATGCATGCCGATGTGTGCAGTCACATTTAAAACATGAAAATGTACTTAGGTAAGTACCTAATTAAATTAGTTTATTACAGACGTGGTTCAGGTTTATGACTTACGAGTTTTTTTTTATATTGAAAGAGGGAGGGAAACGAGCAAACAGGTCACCTGATGTTAAGCGATCACCGCCACCCATGAGAACCAGCAACCCCATGAGCGTCACTAGTCAGCTGCCGGCCTTTAAGGGAACAATACACTCTTTTCTTGACGGCCATAATGTCATAGTTAGTTGGGAACACCGCTGACGGGAGTTGAGTCCACAATTTCACTGTAGTAACACCGACGAAAACGTACAGTAGTAGACCGCCCCTCATAAAGATGGTGACGATGGAACTCTGATTTACGGCATGAGGTGCGATAGTATCAGTAGGTAGGTATTATCTTTTTTCAGAGTAATGTTACGAGTACGTATGAAGTAGGTATGAAGTAGACAGGGTTTGACAATGAATCTTGGACTCGGCGAGGAACACGTCCCCAGGATTGCCAGTACATGTGACCGTTGTCTCCAGGGCTGGTGCAAGCCATTTAAAACGCCTCCCCAGGGTTGCCACTACATGCGACCGTTGTCCCCAGGGCTGGCGGAAGCCATTTAAAACGTGCCCCCAGGGTTGCCACAACATGTGACCGTTCTCCCCAGGGCTGGCGTAAGCTATTTAAAACGCGCCCCCAGGGTTGCCACTACATGTGACCGTCCTCCCCAGGGCTGGCGTAATCCGTTGAAAACGCGCCCCCAGGGTTGCCACTACATGTGACCCTTGTCTCCAGGGCTGGCGCAAGCTATTTAAAACGCACCCCCAGGGTTGCCACTACATGTGACCGTCCTCCCCAGGGCTGGCGTAATCCGTTGAAAACGCGCCCCCAGGGCTGCCACTACATCTGACCGTTGTCC
The DNA here is from genome assembly GCA_963691665.1 of Clepsis dumicolana. Lineage (NCBI taxonomy): Eukaryota > Metazoa > Arthropoda > Insecta > Lepidoptera > Tortricidae > Clepsis > Clepsis dumicolana. Next base: position 16,744,589 of record OY829508.1, read on the forward strand.
CCAGGGCTGGCGCAAGCCAAAGTCGCGGACGGTGATGCCAGCCGGCAGCGTGTCCGGCTCGGCGCGGTCCCCGCACGACGAAACCCAGGAAGAAGTCACGCATAACGGGAAGGTACGTGTATTTCCAAAAACAGACTCATCACCAGCCTATTTACGTCCCACTGCTGGGCACAGGCCTCTTCTCACAATGAGAGGGCTTGGGCTACAGTTCCCACGCGGGCCCAGTGTGGATTGGGAACTTTGCATACCTTCGAATTGTTTCGCAGAAGTCTGCATTTTTCCTTCACCGAAAAGCCTATTAAAAATGACAATGTAATTTCGCACATAAATTTCGAAACATTTAGAGGAACCGGGGCCCGAACCAAAGCAAAGGGTCGTTTTGCTTTAGAGGATATAGGTCAATCCATTAGGCTACCATGGGTTGTAGACTGTTGTACATAATATATTTACTAACTGTATACCTACTCAGTTTATTTTAACATTTGAAATTCTATGGTCAAATTAACACACGTTTTTAACCTCCAACGCAAAACAGGGACGTAATATTTAATTTTGACCTGTGTACCTATCTGCGTACGGGTAGATCTGTCTGTGGCATCATAGCTTCCAAACGGATGGACCGATTTCGATGCATTTTTTTTAACCGAAAGCTCGAGATGGTTCTTAGCTAATTTTCATAAAAATTGGTCTGAACCAATTGGGCTGACCCTTTTTGAGATATTTAACTTTGAAGTGATAATGTAGGGGTTTTAGCTTTTCTAAATCTAAAGATCTAAGTAAACACGCAAACTTCCCGTTTATAATATTACTCGGATAAGTGGACGAAAGTTATGGCCCGCAACTAAATAAAAATGGCAAATACGTTTTTTATAGAAAGGCACCTGTGTAAATACAGAACTTCAATCTGCATACAATTTACCTCTACTTTACCTATATTGTTATCTCTTTCTGCTTACGTTGTCATTCTTCAATATTTATCAATGATTTGTTTACAGGATAAAGATGGAAAAAAGAAGAGCAAAAATAAAGAGGGTGAGTTTCATTTACTAATCACTTCATATAGAATTGAATTCGACAAAAACGCCCATAAACTAACATAATGTTAATTTTTTGCCACCCTTGGACTTTTGTTGGTGAGTTCAAACTTCAAAGTTAATCGAAATTAAAAAGCTGGCAATAAAAGTTTTTGTTTATTTCTCGACAAAAAAACTGGCACTAAAGGTTTTTTTTAATCGAGTTTTTAAGACAGGTTTGTTTTCCTTTCAGACATGAAATCAGTGCTCATCGAAGGAGTGCTGTTCCGGGCGCGATATCTCGGGTCCACGCAACTAGCCTGCGAAGGGCAGCCGACCAAAGCCACAAGAATGCTGCAAGCTGAAGAAGCAGTCTCAAGAATCAAGGTAATGCTGGCTGTTTGACCATTAAGTCCTATCCACGTTTAAAAATATAAATGTCAGATTTTGGAGGGAAATGCACGCCATGTTTAACCATAGACTAATCTTGAAATGTCTAAGTGACATTTGACGTTTGGCATTTAATTTTCCCATTCATGTGTATTGCAAGTAGTTTTTTTTTAGAAATTTTTGATAACAGTTTTGTCGTGTTTTTCGGGAAATTTAAGTGCCGAATTATTTACTAACCACATAATATGACTGAAAATAATGTAATAATGTTCTGTTTGTTATTAAACAGGTTGTACACCATAAAAAATCTTCCATTACTATTTCTTGTTAACTAATATGCATTCTCATACTATAAAGTAATTTAAGGCAAAAACACATTTGCCAGTGTGAATCGGTTTAAATGTAATATATTATTTTAGTAGATTTGCATATAAAAGAGCATGGAATTACTTCTATCTGTCACTGTTTCGTGCCTTTACATTTTGCACCGAACAACAAAAAACAAAGTGCTTACTGACAACACTGATTAGGTATTTCACACGTTTCCACTCAAACAACACAAGACTAGAAGAAAATACTGGCCATTGATAATTGACAATACATTTATAATTCTTCCCTTCTCTTTTTAAATAGTCTACTTCCTGACTCTATGCTATGGGCACGTTTTAAGGTGCTACCACACAGTAGGTTTTGACGGATATGACACTGTTATTTTCAAATAATTATTTGTTCATAGACAATATGTTTCACAGCAAATGATCATTTAAAAATAAAAGTATTAGATCTGCCTTTATCTCTGCCAAAATAGTTGCAAAATATCTTACTTCACGATGTGATTGCATCTCATTCTTTGACGGCTAACCCAGTGTGGTACCCCTTGACCTCCGCACGCCTATACCTTCTGACCATAGTCATGTATATACGTAATTTCATGCTCATTAGGTTAGTGTTTTGAGAATGCTAGTCGGTTGTCCTATCCTTAGTACCGGAGAGAAACAAAGACCATAATCGAAACTTTCGCTCTTATTGACATGGCACTAGAGTATTTTTTTCAGTGTGCTCCTCACCCCTCGACCCGCCCAGGAAGACCATAGACTCGATAGTCATGGCCGGCTAACCTCCTCCGGATTGTCTATGCTTGCCGCTTGTCGCTCGCTTTGTTCCCTTTTTTGCACTTTGGTATAAGGTAAGATTGTGCTGTGCTCTCTGGCCTCCTTCATACAAGAACGCAAGTTTATTTACGAAGTCTTATTAAAACTTAAAACATCTGACCATCGCCATTTTGGCGCTGATTGCAGTAGCAAAAGTAAGTGGCGTCCACAGAACTTAACTAGAAATGAGTCAATGGCGGGAAACTGTTATCTGTCAGTTTTAGTTCGCCAAACATTTGGCAGAGGCTCTTCAAGTCACCACAATGAAGAATTGTAATTTTGAATGGCGTACTTGTATAATTGAGGCGAGTGGCTGTGCTAGTTTGTATCTCTCTGGCATGCTCACTTTTTAATGCGGAGTAATGACGCTGTGAAGTTTTTTTAGGAAATGCCAGTAAAATTGATTTAGTTCAAGACTTTTTACACTCTGCAGTGATTTTTATGAGAAGTTCTGTTTTAATACTGTCGACGGCCACTTTGCTTTTAAACTGGATCTACACAACACATGCCCTTAGCTTACTCACTTCAAGCTAGTAGCTGATGTGTATGTGTTTCATTATAACGATTAGTATAGTGTAGGCCTAAAACGGGACCGACACATTTTTTGAAAATGCAGTAATTAAAACAATTATTATCATTAGATATACCTACATAGAACGATTATTTTATTTGCGTCCAACATAGAGACATGCCGTAGTTCATAACCGAAACGAATGAGACGTACTTTCAACGAATGGCTAGTAAATAGGTATAAAATTACAACATATTAAAATCGCTTGAAAACTGCACTTCTTATGAACATAAAACTGTCTTTTTCTATCGATAACTAAGGTAAATGTTCCAGTACTCGACACGGACCGAATAGTTGACACGTTCAATCTTAATTCATTGCAATAAAGGTGACAGGGTGTCAACTATTGTAATTAAGGTGTCAAATATAAGGCCGTTTGTCTTGCTTATTCTTATACACTTGGTGATATACATCTTACATCCATACAAAACTTAAGAATGGATAAAATTTGGGATCCGCTACAGCTAATCAACATTTTCGAGTGCGTCATTAAACCTCTTACAAATTCGAAAACAATATTTTTTGTCTTTTCCTAACTCATATCGATAGAAAACGACATCGAAACTCATAGGCCTCAAACATGGCGTCTCACTCATCACGCACCGTCTCATTCGCACGAAGACCCGATTCACACCGGCGAAGTGTACGCACACGCGGTAGCTTATGCGCCTACGCACGACTAACCCAAGTTAAATTTATTAGGAGCACAGATCCAACACAAGAAAATATACCATGTTAAAACGGCATCAGAGTACACCCAGTAAATGTCCTCTAACGAAATAATACTGGCCACAATGAGTGGGAAATATAGACAGTAGAAAAACCTTTTCCACGGGCCAGGCAAAAATCAATGTTATGACAATGTTATAAACATTTTGACAGGGTAAAGCTTTTCTCACTTTAACTATAGTATTTTTTGTCGATATCTTTTGAGCTGCCAATAAGTCTCAATTGTAGTTTAATTTGAAAACGACGGTAATGCGAGCTAAAAGGCAGACAAAACATAGTTAACTATATGATATTAGCATCGTGAGGAACATTCGGCATTGCTGTCACATTTGGGATTGGTGAATAAAATTATAACTGTATAATAATTGTCAAACATGTTACAGATTTTGTAATAAGTACTTTATTTCTACGACATCAAATTTGAAAATGAAATGAAGGCAAACCATCTGTCAGTGATAAATTTGAAGTAATCGTACTGTAGGCCAATCACAAACTTAACAGAATTGTCAAATGGACCTTATTCTTATGCCTCTTATGCCTTATGTTAGGTGTGTTTTATTTGACAGAAAACCCTCATGATATCTGTAGCATGTGGTGACATCCTTCGAAATTACGGAACAATTACTATACCCTATATTGCTGACACTTCTGCGAGGCAATTCAATAGTGTGTGCGAAGTTCCCAATTTGCACCGGGCCGCGTAGTAACTAGCCCAAGCTCTCTCATACTGAGAGAAGGCCTGTGCCCCAATAGTGGGACGTAAAAAAGCTAGTGATGAGATCACTCATTGTAACCCGTATAAGTTTGAGCAGATTCAACCGACGTATCTACTCTATTGCTGTTTTAAGATGGTATCTTTTCTTGTCCTTGATCTGTGGTTAGGTGCTTTCATACTAACCAAGGGGCGACCGCTTCTCACATCCATTGAGTGTTTATTCGAGTTGTTTTGCTTGCTTTTGCGCAGAGAGTTGTATGGTATGCTTTTCGAGACATGAATAAGTAAGGAGATAGAAATTACCCAGTTTCAAGTCTTTCAGACACTTGATAGTTTGCGTGGCTTCCACAGAAATACGGCGGTCTCTTTCTAATAGAGGCGTTGGAATGAGGCGGCTGTGTTTTTGTGAGAGCCACCCATGTGGACTATTTGAGCAAAGAAACTGTTCAAATAGATTGTACCCTGCTTAGGCGGTTTTTGAGAAAAATAACTTCGAGTGACCTTTCCTCCACTACTTGTCTCTCTTAGGAACAGAGTAAGCTAAGTTAGGTTATATCAGATTGGCTTTCGGTAACTTAACTGTTAAAGTTAGGTAAGGATAGTAAAAGAACTCGAATATGGGAGCAGGGGTGGATCCAGAGATGTTACACGCTCACATTTACAAATGTCAGTGGAAAATGACGGAGGATATAACTAACTTGTTAAAAAATGGACCTTCAACCCTCTGTTTCAACTGCAATGGTTAATAGTTGATTCGGTTTTTAAAATTCCCCCATTTATTTCCCGGTTTTTGTTAATAAGCCTTTTTCATGTTATTAGATGAGTCATGGAGACACGTCCTTATTCACGGAAATTTCAGCCATTTTGTATCAAAGACATCAAAGTGTTTAATACGAAATGATGGCTTGTGCTTACAGTGATATGGGCTATCATAGAATTCGAGCCCTATTTAATCTCTAACACGGAGCTTGAACTGTAGTTAATGTCTAATTTATTCCCTAAATTAACCCCTAACATGGGGGCTTGTGGCCAGAGTCACTGTAAAACGAGGTCTTGAGGCCATAGTCACTCTCAACGGTATCTTGAGCCTATTGGGGCCATAGTCATACCCTTAACCGGGGGCTTGAGGGCCATAGTAACTATCAACCACGGGGCCTACCTCCGGATCCACCCCTTTGAGAGCGTTCGTCTGAGGAGGCTAGCCGTCCGCAGTGGGGCTGTGAAGGCCCGTACTCCGGGGTGTACGCGGCTCCGGCGGCGGTCTTCCGACTGACCTTCCTGGGCTCGGTCGAGGTTGACGAAGACAAGAGGCGCAAGAGGCGACTCAAGAAAAACATGGTGGAGGAGGCTGTCAATAAGATTAAGGTGGTTTTTTGGTGCCGGTGCTGTAAGGATGCGTGAAAGATGCCTGACACTAGAGATGATTTTACCGATAGAGTTCAACCAAAAGTCAGGGCTATCGTGAGTCAAACATCCGCCCGAATCGCTGGTGTAGGGTGGGTCTATCTGTCATTCTCCACCAATAAGAAACAAGCTGACCTATGATTGGTGGTAGTTGACAGATAGATCTCGCTCGCGACATTAGCAATTCTAGTGGATTTTTGACTCGCGATAGCCCTCACTTTGAAAGATGGCTGCGTTAGTTTCAACTTTAGCCACGTGCCTTAAGATGATGTCGAACTTGCCTTGTTCAAAATAGAGACCTAGTACTGAAAACCTGATAGGTACTGAAATGAAATTCGTTGGTTGAGAAGGTACTGATTGGTTTATCTGGAATACGGCTAATCAGCCGCTTTAGCGGCGTATAGCTAACCAGTCACGTCCGAATGACCTTTCCCGTACTAGGTCGTTATCTCGAACAATAATACGAGCTAACTTCGCCAAAGGTCAAGCCAATACGTGCAGCAGCTCATTTATAAGCTAAACTATCGCCATCTACCGGTTGTTTGAATAGACTTTTGAATTTGCTAATGGGAATCGAATGTAGCAGAACGTATACTAATCGATAATGGTATTACCAATTTGACAATGAATTTAAAATCTTTACAGTGCTGGCACTATTCGTATGGATGGTTAGCTAATTACCTGTGGATTTTGGTTTTTGTTTTGGTGTTTAAAATTCGAAAAATGGATAAATTTTAGGTATTTTAACTACGTTTAAGAATATTTATGTATGAAAAATAACATCAAGCTACATTAATAATTTGCTGGTTACAATTCTGATTATCTTTACTTGGTCGAATAATTCGAGACAATATATTTTTGTTAAGATATCAATGTATTATCATTACCATTAAAATATGCATTTCCATCTCCATTTGCGTGATTTGAGACTTCAATGTAGAATTTGGTTCAAATTATGTTCCGTAGCATGCAGACTATGTACTAATAATAATTGTTTTCCTATCGCTCCCACGGGTGCCATCAGGCGTTGGTAAGTTCTAAATTCTAAATTGAACATACCGCATGGCCGTGTGTGAGAAAGCGTTTTTTTTTTTAAATTATTCCTGACTAAGGGTTCAAAGCCTTTCAGCCAAAATACTATGAAAACTAATATAGTGCTGCCAACCTTACAAGCTTAAAAGTAACTTTTACACACAGCTATGTTACCATTTTGTAATCCTTGTCATAACATTATGATCAGAGACAAGTAATATGAAGACTGCCAATCTCCATACTAACTTGCGTAGCTCCGAAATATAAGGTACACTAGATGGCGCTGTTTAACCGTGGTATTACTCCCATACATGCACAATGCTCTAGTGAACCTTATATTTCGGAGCTACGCAAGTTAGTATGGAGATGGGCAGTCTTTATATTACCTGTCTCTGATATGATCGAGACGTGCTATATTATGCTAGATGCCACTTCATCCCGCAATCAAGCAACAAGAATAATGATATCCCCATACCTCGAAAATCTTTCTTACACTGTAGCCATTGCCTTTGTTCGACTATGGGTGTGGCAGTTACGGTACTTACTTTATTTGTTACCAGGCACCAGAAGGCGAAACCCAGCCAAGCACAGAAGTGGACCTGTTCATATCAACGGAGAAAATCATGGTCCTGAACACCGAATTGAAGGAGATCATGATGGACCATGCGCTGAGAACTATCTCGTATATAGCGGACATAGGAGACCTGGTGGTGCTGATGGCTCGGAGAAGATTCGTCCCTCACGAAACGGACTCCGACCAGCCGAAGTTGAACCGGACGCCGAAGATGATATGCCACGTTTTTGAGAGTGAAGAGGTAAGGATTGCGTAGAGTTTAATACACCAACTGGTTTCGATCATTCTTGACCTGTATTCCTGGAAATTGCGGAAAATAATACTCGTTATAACTCAACCATTCATTTATTCGATGCAATTCACATGTCAACGTACAACACAAACATATGAAAGTCGGAAGGGCGCAGCTTTTGTGAGAAAGACGGATAGACCGAAGTTACATCAGGACTTTACTAGGAACTAGGTCGATACAATAAACTAAAATCACAATTAAAGCACAACAGAAAGGAATTAGAATTTATCAAAATTAGGAATGAAGTATAATAAAATAATAACTATCAGTCATATAGCATGGCATTATTCTCATTCCTCCTAAAAACCCTGTTAAAGTTAGGGGTACCCTTAGGTCAAAAACTGCAGAACTGAACCACCAAAGCCCACCTCATGTACTTACAGATAATGCAAGTAGCATAGTATTCTAAACCGTTTATGATTGTAGTGAAATAAAAACGGATCACTCACGTATATAAGTTTAGCTCGACATGTTTCGGACTAATTCGTAGTTCTTCCTCTGGGAGCGCACGACCCAGCGGCGGCGAGACGCACAACACATCGAACATGTCGAGCTAAACTCGACTTATATACGTGTTATATACTTATATACGTTATATACTCAATCATAATTGAGTCTCACGGTAGTTTCACGTTTATGATTGCTTCATATTTCACACTTTCTTAAATTATTGTCAACGCTTTGGCTTTATTCCTACCTAGCTGTTATCCGTGACTTTGTCTACATTGAATTCGTTTATCGCTAAGTATCAAGCGGAAACTATGCAATGTTCCTATATACAAAGTATCCTATTTATGTGTTTTTCTGAGGTATATTTACAAGCTACATTACTGTGAAGTTCAGTAGTTTTTGCGTGAAAAAGTACCAAACATCCATACGTACATCCTTACAATCACAAACTTTCGCGTTTATATTATTAAGTAGGACGAACTTGTTACCAGCCACGACAGTACAATATCAGTGCCAGTTTTACTAAAGCATACGTAATTTTCCTAGGCACAGTTCATAGCTCAATCCATAGGCCAAGCCTTCCAAGTGGCCTACATGGAATTCCTCAAAGCGAACGGCATAGAAGACCACAGCTTTGTCAAGGAGATGGACTACCAAGAAGTTCTGAACAGTCAAGAGATCTTCGGAGACGAGCTGCAGATGTTTGCGAAAAAGGAGCTGCAGAAGGAAGTAGTGGTCCCGAAGACTAAAGGGGAGATTTTGGGGGTGGTGGTTGTGGAGTCTGGGTGGGGCTCCATGCTGCCCACAGTGGTGATAGCGAATTTGGCGCCCGCGGGCGCTGCGGCGAGGTGTGGACAGCTGAATATAGGTAAGCAGTTTGTTACATCAGGATAGCCTTGTGTTTAGAAACCCTGACTATGAAGCTTGAGGTCGGTTCTATCCCCGGTCGGGGCAGATGTTTGTATGATAAATACGAATGTTTGTTCTCGAGTATTGGATGTTTAATATGCACTTAAGTATGCATTTATCTATATAAGTATGTTTATCCGTTGTCTAGTACCCATAGGCTTTGCCTAGTTTGGGAGTAGGTCAAATTGATGTCAATTATCCCATGATATTATTTTCATTATTTACTCGTAATTGCTGAGGAAAAATATGAGTTGTTAATCTGAGAGTTCCATCAGGAAAATACGTTTGAAAGCAATTTTTTCCTTGACGAACAATTTGCCTCTGAAGCTACAAGGATAATAAAATTATTGAAATGATTGCTAACTATCATCTGAACAAGTTTTCAGTGTAACGAAGAATGTACTAATAAGTTTGGATATACTACTTTTAATATAGCTATGACAATAAATATTTCTGATTCTGATATATAATTTTTCAAATACATTTAATGTTAGCTGGTTTTATGGAACATTCCCTTAACCCGTATAATAGTAGTCTGCGCTCATAATAGATACCCCCGCTGCCCTCTCTCACGACCGGCATTCTTAGAATTAGCTGTGTTGAAAATTATACCTATTTTTAATTATTAGTGATTAGTGCTTTTAATCTCTAAAGCTATTTCTGTTAATAATACTGGCACTGACGTTTCTTTTTCCTTTTCTATCACCAGGTGACCAAATAATAGCGATCAACGGCGTCAGCCTGGTCGGTCTGCCATTATCCACATGTCAGACCTACATAAAGAACTCGAAGAATCAAACAGTGGTCAAGCTGACCGTGGTACCTTGCGCGCCGGTCGTCGAAGTCAAGATTAAGAGGCCCGATACCAAGTATCAGCTGGGATTCAGCGTGCAGAATGGAGTGGTGGGTTTTTATTTTCAATTCATAAACATAATCCTTTTTAGGTTTCCGTATCTCAAAAGGAAAAAACGGAACCTTTATAGGATCACTTTGTTGTCCGTCTGTCTGTCTGTCAAGACCCTTTTTCTCTGGAACGCGTGGAAGTAGCATGCTGAAATTAATATCGAATACTCAAGCCTGCGGTCCCTTGAAGCTGTGAAAAAATCAACCTTCTAAGTCAACGCAATCAAAAGATACAGTCATTAAAAAGGCTATTTCCATACAAATTTCCGAAGTCCGAAAACCTAAAGGGTACTTCCAGTTGTCCTAGAAACTTGAAATTTGGTATGAAGGTAGCTCTTATAGCACAACCACTCAGAAAAGTCTCAAAATCTTAATTTTTTATGTCTGCTCTAGATTTCGCAAACCAATATAAGTTGACCCCACACTGCGTATATTTTGCTTAGGAGCAGGGCTCTGCCAACACTGGACTTCTTAAAACACTAGGGAAAAGCGTTAAAATCTTTCTACGGAACCCTCGTGTGCGAATACGACTCGCACTTGTCCGGTTTTTTAAACGACAAGGACGGCAAACCGAACAAGCAAGTGGCTCACCTGATGGTAAATGATCACCACTGTCCATAGACACTCGCAACCCCCAGGGGTTTGCAGATGCGTTGCCAGCCTAGAGAGCTAAGATGAAATGCCTCTTGTGCCCGTAATGACACCGGCTGTCTTACTCTCTACACTGGAACGCAGCAGTGCAAGCACTGCTGCTTAGCGGCAGGATTAGCGAGTAATATGGTCATATAACCAGATGGTCTAATATAGCCAGAGACAAGTAATATGCAGACTGCCAATGTCCATACTAACTTGCGTAGCTCCGAAATATAAGGTCCACTAGATGGCGCTATTACTCCCACGCATGCTAAACAACGCCATCTAGTGAGCCTTATATTTATTTCGGAGCTAGGCAAGTTATATTTTTAATAAACTCACCGAAACATGAATACACAGAAAAAAACCCAGAAAAATACCAACCCCGGGAATCGAACCCGGAACCTCGACACTCCGGGTCGCGTGCCCACCTAAGGGTGGTGTAAGCACCAGAATTGGTATTTACCAATAAATACCAATACCAATTAAATACCAATTCTGGTGTAAGGGTGGGCACGCGACCCGGAGTGTCGAGGTTCCGGGTTCGATTTCCGAGGTTGGTATTTTTCTGGGTTTTTTTCTGTGTATTCATGTTTCGATGAGTTTATTAAAAATATAATTCATACTCACGGGAAGACCGTAAAAATTAAAAAAAAATAATAAAAAAAAAAAAAAAAAAATCCAATTGAGATCATGCTACGCAAGTTAGTATGAAGATTGGCAGTCTTTGTATTACTTCTCTGACATGACATAGCGTATGCACGGGTCCTTCGGTACTCCGTTTTAGTTGCCGGTTTTGTGGTAAGTACTGTAATTTGAGCCAGAGACATGAACCGCGCGCACGCCGCCCAGGCGCCGCTACCCACATCGTTCCTGTTTCAAAATGTCGCAAAGGGCATGTCTTGATGATTATTAAGAATGTTTAAATTATTAATTTATTAGACTGGTAAGTATAAGACTGACGTCGAAAGCACGAAGACAGCTTATAAAGAACAATATCCTCTTATTACCTTTGGTGCCCATTAAATCACGTGAAGTTGTTAGCAACTTTTCCAAAAAAAAAATTCGTCATTTTGCTGTTGAATGGTTTGGTATAAAAACCACGCACCGGGAATCGTGACCCTTATAGAGAGTCACCTAAAGGGGTCACTCGCCGGTTCGTTGTGGATTTTTATACTGATTCTGGCGCCATCTATTGATGGTGCTGCTATCTGTTCTCGGGTGCTGCCATCTATTACGTGGTGCGTGTAAACCTGAACGGATGTCCCAACAGATCTGCAGCCTGCTGCGCGGCGGCATCGCAGAGCGCGGCGGCGTGCGCGTGGGACACCGCATCATAGAGATCAACTCGCAGAGCGTCGTCGCCGTCCCGCACGAACGCATCGTCAACCTTCTGGCTACTTCTGTAGGCGAGGTTAGTATAGTTAAAGTGAGAAATGCTTTCCCCTGTCAAAGTGTTTATAATATTGTCATAAGATTGATTTTTGTATGGCCCGTGGGAAAAGTTTTTCTACTATGTCTATAAACGGCATTTGAAAATAAAATAATTAATTTGTGGTGTGAGTATGCCTTAGCCTCTGCGGCCCACGGTAAATTTCAACTGTATTTTTTTGTTTGTTTGACGTCCTTAAAAAGTTCAAGTTTACTTTTCATTTTGGTGATTTTTGTGAACGATTTGCAATTAGGTAGATGAAATCGAAAAATATTATTATTTTTTGTCTAAATAGTTCTATAGTGACTAAAATGTTTGCTTTTAACATGCTAAATAATTAGATAGGTATGTAAATATGACATGAACAAATATTTATTCGCTGCAAATTTTTTCTTTGGTGTTTGTTTGTTAGCTCAGACTAAATGTTCTTAGTGAGGAGAGGTCATGTTAAGAGAAGAACTGTGTCCAGCAGTGCGATGTTGTTAGATGATGATTTTGTTTAAATTCCAGATACTGATGAAAACTATGCCCACCTCGATGTTCCGACTGCTGACCGGGCAAGAGAACCCCGTGTTCATATAATGCCGCCGCGGCGACACAAGTGCCTGCTTACGATATTACACAGCGCTGATTGATACACACGTTGGCTGCCCTGTCTTCGCTTCGCTTCATTTAGAAAAAAAACGCATTGCAGATTTAAAGAGGACCGCGCTTGTTTATTTTGTGGCTCAATGACCCAGGTGCCATTGTCCACAGCCCGACAATGCTATTAAAAAAATTGCAGGTTGTCATTGGTAGCCACTGTGACAGTATTGTGTACAAGGCGATCTGTCCACGCCAGCACTTCGTAAAGACAACTTTTGGTCACTTCGCATGTCTTGTCACACTGTACGCAAAGTTACGTTACAGCTTCCGATCTCAGAAATCAAATAAATAAAAATTAAAAGTGGAATAGTATGGATTTGAAAGCGACTTTATTAGATAATAAAATAAAATTGTCGGGTGTGTTGTTTTGAAAATTGCACAGATTGAAAATGGTAATAGATTACGATCAGTATTATCAACGTTTTTTAATCTATGTTCGTGTGAGAAAAAAGAATCTCAAACATAAACATTACAGTTAGGCACATTTTTAATTTATTTTTAATATTAAGTAAACATAAACGGTTGACAACTTATATTACCTAAGTACAAGTGTGTTCTCATACTAAAAATGCTTGTAACAGAATATGGTGTCCTTTTAAAGTGGACGCGGGAAGCTTTATTGCGGACTTTTATCCAGCAAAGAACGATTATAGTTATAACGGCGATACAAACCTCATATAAGCGATGACAGGGCCCAACAAAAACTAGCTTAGCTCTCAAAATACTCAAATCCCGTGCTGAAATGTGATGAATATAAGTCGGGACGCTTTATACCGCTTGCGTGGCTGAATAATGTACTTAGGATAAGTTGTGTATCTCTCTAATAACACTTGCATTTACTATTGCACCTCTATTTTCGTTTAAATTTATTTTGTGACTGATTTACGTCGAAATGAGAGTAATTTGAATGGTTTTGATCGCATTGAGAGTTGGAGACGGAACTGAGAAAAATTGTCTATGGTTAAAATAATTTCATAGAGTAATTTGTTGAAACGCGCCGCCAGAGACGCTGTCTGTCATCTCATAGGTGAAATATGTGAGCATTTTTAGGATTCGGGTTTTAGAACTACTTCAGCTGTCAAAGAAAGAGATGTCAGTACGAATTCATAAGAGCCTGAATCCTATTATCTGTGCTCAAGGTAACGGTAGTAATTGAAAAGTTGGCGCTAACTTATTATGACGTTTCTTACGTGTCAAACAAAAATTGACAAACTAATGGAAATGCTTGTCAAGAAATGGAAACTCTTGATTTAAAGATTAGTTCAACGCGACCTTGCCCATACCAATTATTTTCTTTTCAATTTCATTTCTTGTGATAGGAAATGCAAGTGTGAGTTTAATGTATAAGTTCCATTTAATGTATAAACGGCGTCAAACAAAATGAAGTAAACTTTTAAACTTTTGAAAGCAGCAGTCTTAATGTGGAATGTAATATTAATATTCTTCCAACTGCTAATTAATAGATGTGCGGGACAGACACGGATTATGAATGTAGGCATTAATTCAAAAATCAGGATATGGCCTTTGGAATATTTTGAAATAGGAACGGTGTTGCGAGTAGGGTTGCCTGATCAAATGACTATTATCGGGAGAAAACATTTTTTTTTTTTCGGGAATTTGACTTTGGTAGGTAGAAACAGCAATAAATTAAAATTGAAGTAGGAAATACATTTAACATTATTGTTACAGCGTCGGAGCGGCAACGTTTCGCTTGACGAAAATTAGGAACTTCAAATTATTGTTTTATAAAATGCAGTTTTTCGGGAGATTTTTTACTTTGCCGGGAGTCGGGAGAATATTCAAAAATTCGGGAGAATCCCGCCAAATCCCGACCATCTGGCAACCTTAGTTGCGGGCCCGACGGCGGGAGCGGTGCGCGCGGCTCTTATAGCTGGCACTAATTTTAATTCCACAAAATTGCAACAAAACGGACTAACGAAGGTATAGATATAGTATAGTAATGGATGTAGGTAGTTTGGTGTTTGTTTTTTTGTAATTTGGTCTGAAAAAGTCAGGTCACTTTTTAATCGACCTTTAAACCCCGGATGCGGTCAGTTGGTAATATACCTAACTACACTTATCTGCCAACTCATAAACGAGTTTTGTTTGACACATTACAAGACTTAAATATTGTTGTACCTGCCTTTTGTAAAAATGGCAAAATTTAAAGGGCTATCGGTAAATTCCTAGAAGTACGATGACAACTGGATTTCCCTATGGCTATTGGGTATAATAGAAGTAGGTATAGTTAAATTGAGAACGTTTAACGTCAGTGTTTATGACCTGGATATAAGATTGTCTTTTCCCTGACCTGTCAAAAAACTTTTTTCATATGAGTACCTATATTTTTCGGGAATAAAATGTATAAGTAGATAGAAGATTGACAATAATCGTCGGAAAAGATATTGAAAAACATATTTTCATTTTGTTTGCCTCTCTTTATACATTGAATATTACGTACCCCATTCATATCTGCTTAGTTAATAAATATTGTTTAATAAATGCCCTTAAATGCGTTATAAGTATAAACTATAGTGAAATAGACGGAACACTCACTTATAAGTCAAGTTTAGCCCGATGGGTTTCGGACTAATTCGTAGTCCTTCCTCAACTTGAGTAATCCGTCTATTTCAATATGATTGAGTCTCACGGTAGTTTCGTGTTAAAAGTATAAATTAGTTTCCGAGTAAATTAATATAAAAAATAGTTATACGCCATCTTAATTTTACAATGTTCAAGTGTTGCCATACTTTGTCGAAATATTTCCCTAGTTTTGTTATTTATTAGATTAAGTTTATCTCAATCGCTGCCACTATTTTGTAACAGTAAACTAATTCACTTAATCATTCCATTAACATTAATCATCATAATTTGTTAAGTTTACAGAAAAAAGAAACATTATTTTTTATCTTAGAGAGAACGCTCCTGTATTATAAGAAAAATTAAAAATATAGATTTTGAAAGTCATTTACGCACCAATGCCGTATATTCAGAAGTCCCAGTGTTATAGAAACTTGATTTGTAGAAACTTGTGGTTCGACGCCACGTGAAAAACAAATTTTAACCATCTTTAAAAGACTCTCGGTTTGTTTCAGTGCCTTCTGTGAAAAACGGTACAATTCGATATATCCTGTATTTATATCATCCATTCTCTTGTACCGGAGAGAAGTTTGCAGCTCAAATGCAGATTAGTTGGAGAGGTTCCTTTTTCACACAAGGCATAAATCTACAGTGATTATATCTAAAATGAATTGATTAGTGGATATAGTATTGGATAAAAGCATTATTTCGTGTAGCGTTTCAAAAGATATATCATATTTTGTAAATTTTATAGTGTCGCTATAGCATACTATGTAACCTATAATAATATATAATGTATGTCCTATGTTCTTAGCTAAGCTTAGCGCTCCGAGGACGAGTTGTGAAATGCTACCATGCCAGTTTTTATCGCAGCATCCATCCCTTTCTAAATAGTGTCGTAGGAAAGGGACAAACGCTGATAGGCTCGCGATGGACGCTGGCATGTTAGCAGTTCTAATATTTATTTCTGTAAAAATATTTACTAACTTGACTTAATCGTCAATATTAGGACCCCTTATCCTATTGCTTGTCTAATTCCTATGATATTTTTTAAACCTCCTGTATACTATACCTCCAAGTATCACGCATTAATTTCATCTTTCTGTCAGTGTCCTTTAAACGATTTGATTGCCATCTAGTTTACCCTCAAAACTGTACTTAATTACGCTAATTTTAAACACAGTCATATTGTAAAACGTAACAATTATTGTACTGATGCATTTCGACTTGTATCGTTTTTCACTAAGACCAAAATTACCCCGATTTTCATAATTTTGGACACTGGCAACACATTAAAACATTATCGATGTTCAAGTTATTATATCATAGTGTGAAGTGCTACATGCTGTTTACCGACGGTACACACTATATGTCCCTTTTTTACTGATACGGAGAAAAAAGGACGGATGGACAGAACTTACTGTAAATTAGCATGCAGGCATGTCTGATGTAATTTTATATTGCTAGCTGTTGTGAATAAAATTTATTTACATTAAATCACAGATGATGAACTATAGCTTTTATCATGAAGCAGGTATGGTAGCTACACTGTAACATGTGAAATAACTATTGTTGTTTTCATTTCTAAGAGTATTATTCTAGTCTGCATTAAAGTTAAGAATAAACTGAACAAACTGGTTGTTGTTGTTTTTTTTTACTTGCCGACGTTTCTCGGTATTTTTTATACTTACCTTTGTCTTGAAGTCATCATCAGCAGCCTATTTACGTCCCACTGCTGGGCACAGGCCTCCTCTCAGAATGAGATGGCTTGGGCTATAGTTCCCACGCGCGCCCAGTGCGGATTGGGAACTTCACACATACAATTGAATTGCTTCGCAGGAGTGTGCAGGTTTCCTCACGATGTTTTCCTTCACCGAAAAGCTCATGATAAATTACAAACGTAATTTCGCACATAAATTCCGAAAACCTCAGAGGTGCGAGCCAGGGTTTGAACCCTCGACCCTCTGCTTCAGAGGGGATAGGTCAAACCACTAGGCTATCACGGCTTCTCGAACCACTAGGCTGTCACGGCTTGTCTTGAAGTACCATAACCTAAATATAATACAGATTACTCAATGCGACTTTAAAAAGCGCGCGTTTCAGAAAGCTCAAGAGACTGCGTCAGTGTTTGAGCCAAATTATAAATATAAATGTTGGGTTGCACCCACGGGTACTAGGCTCGCAGAAATTTAGGCACTCAAAACCAATCGCGTCCTGCTATCCTGAATGATAATTCATGCCGAATTAACCCAGTACAAGAAAGTTACGGCGAAATATACCAATAGCGTGAAGCGAAAACTGAATCCTTTTTTGATCTACGACGGAAAAAAGGGGTGTTATAATGTGTCGTGTCTCTCCGTAGAATCGTATCGTACCTCCTAAACGGAAAGACCGAATTAGACGCTGCTTTTTTTTTAATCGAAAGCTAGTTTGATAATGACAAAGATCAGTGGCGTAGCCAGCAATGCATGGGTGACGTTGTGACGTTGGCGTTGATCATAGCGCTGAATTACGGTCTGGGCCGTGTTTTATAAAGCTACAAGTTACAATTCCGTACCTGAGCAGCATAACACTGCAAGTGCCATTTTCGAAATTTTACAGAAGCGATTTTGTGCCAAATTGCGGCATACACGACATTAAGGACGGTTTAAAAGCACGGTTTAGGAGCACAATAATGTAAGTCCACACTTACATTAAAATGCCTAAATAGCATGATATTGTAACACAGCTATGGTCATTCATAAAACTGTAACTCCGGACATACGATAAAATATAATTAACTTAGATTGAAATGCTCCGCAGTGATAAATGATCTAACATCAAAATACGTCTGAAGAATTCCAAAACTAAGACGATTTCTACAGATACAGTGTTATGGTTCGATAGAGCTCAAAAAGTTATGTAAGATACTGTAAAAAACCGAAAATCGAAAAAATTGGCACTTGCAGTGTTATGCTTCTCAGGTACGGAATTTACAAGTGGAAGTCTCATTCTATCACCTTTTATTAGAAAGAGACTTCCGCTTGTAAATTGTAACTTGTAGCTTTATAAAACACGGCGCTGTCTCCCGGTGCGAGTCGGCGTTTTTCAAATTAAGAACGCCAACTACGCGGTCGGAGGAGTTAGTAAGAAACTGCTACCAACTAATTTCGACCACGGGGCTGTCACTAGTAGTTCATCATCATCATCACCTGTCATTTTACTTCCAACTGCTGGGCACAGGCCTCCTCTCAGAATGAGAGGGCTTGGGCTAGTTCCCACGCGGGCCCAGCTCGGATTGGGAATCCCACACACACTAAATTGTTTCACAGGAGTGTGCAGGTTTCCTCACGATATTTCCCTTCACCGAAAAGCTCATGATAAATTACAAATGTAATTCCGCCCATGAATTCCGAAAAACTCAAGGTGCGACCCGGGGTTTGAACCCGCGACCCTCGGCTTGAGAGGCCATAGGTCAAACCACTAGGCTAAAATCATGTCACTAAGTAGCTCTATGTTCTACTTCAGGTCGCTAATGTCAATGGCACTATCAATCAGATTCGGATAATAATCAGAAGATAAAATAAATAATTACTGAATTAACTAAATGATGACCGAATAGCCTAGTGGTTAGAGAACCTGACTATGAAGCTTGAGGTCCCGGGTTCGAATCCCGGTTGGGGCAGATGTCTGTATGATGAATACAAATGTTTGTTCTCGGGTCTTGGATGTTTAATATGTATTTATCTATATAAGTATGTTTATCCGTTGTCTAGTACCCATAGTACAGGCTTTGCCTAGTTTGGGACTAGGTAAATTGGTATCAATTTGTCCCATGATATTTATTATTATTTATTTAATTCAATCAGACGAACGTTATCGGATAGGGGCTAGGGGAAGGTCACTGATAACGCACGATCAAAATATGACAGCTCTGTTTTGTAACAAAGAACAAATGGTGTGGTTGCATGGCGTTGTGTCTTTACGTTACTTGGTTCCATATAGAAAAAATACCGTGCCTTTTTTGCCTATTCTGTGTTGCCAGCCCTTTAAGGAATAGGTAGCTTGTTTTTTAGATTCCTGAGTTGCATCGCTCCGGGAATATTGCCGCAAGAAGCCGTTTCCATATCTTCGTCGTGCGAGGAAAAAGTTCAGTTCGCGTTTACATGTCAAATATGCTATGAGAATAGTACGTTGCCAATACGTGCCGCTAGAGGCGGTGCCGATTTTGCCCATAGTAACTGAGACGTTAACGCGAATGCGATCAAGACGTTTTCTTGTGTAGAATAAAATTAAGATTAGAAGTTTTTCCCTCGCACGACGAAGATATGGAATCAGCTTCCTGCGGCAACATTCCCGGAGCGATACAACTCGGGAATCTTTAAAAAACAAGCTACCTATTCCTTAAAGGGCTGGCAATACATCTGTGATTCCCCTCGTCTTTGAGGTGTCCATGGGCGGCGGTGATTGCTTTACATCGGGTGATCCGCCTGCTCGTTTGTCACCTCTTATATAAAAAAAACGCGATCGACATGTAGTTTGATGGTTGCGATTACAGTAGGCACTCGGGTACTCAGGTATGTACGCTTGTCACTACCATTTGATCTACTAAGGCCAACTTGGGTTAGGTTAGTAGACCCTAACCTGAGGCTTTCTAAGTCGAAAACATGAAATAGTAATTTAATTTTTTCATACAAAATAGTTGCCATATTCAAGAATTTTACATTTTGACTTAATTTCTTCTCTACTTATTCCACAGATAAAATAAAACCTACCAATACCAAACTTTAGAAGGGAAGGGATGACGGTATGCGTCCAGACTCTCCAGACAGATTTAATTACAGCTTTGAACGTATAAAACACTGATATTACTTAGAAAAAAGATTGATATAAATGGAAAAAATAGCCTATTGATGTCCCACTGCTGGGCCTGTGCCCAGCAGTGGGACATCAATAGGCTACAACCCAAGGCTTCTTATTCTGATAGGCCTGTGCCTATCAGAATAAGAAGGCTTGGGTTGTACTTAGTTGAATCTTGTTAAAGTACCTTAGTGATTTGACCTCCTAAACCAAGTGAATTCTTAAAGCAGTCAGGTTGGGATCTTAATGCAATTATAGCAAAATACTATATTATATACCTACTGATATAAGAATGTTCATGACAAGCCCGGAGTCAGAATGGCAACTACTCACCGGCACATTAAGTAATCAACCACCCTATTTTTTCCCTTATTATAAGCAAAAGGCGGCCGATGGATGCAATATGTGACGAAAGCATAAAGATGGATAGGACTTATTAAATTTCGAGTTATATATCAGTAAGTAGGTACCTACTGATTTTATACATTAAGAAAGTACTAGTCACTTGTGAATTGTCTTTTTTTTAATCAATCGAAGTCATATCCATATTCCGTATGTCATACGTCATTATTCTGACGTAATTTCGCACCTTCAGAATGAAAGACTCAATTCTGAATATGACATATTTCGAAATTATAGGTACTTATCTAAAATCTTACTACTACAAAATTTGTTAGATAAATATGACAGGTATCTAGGATTGGGTCTGTTTCATTCTGAAGATTTAATTTGCATCTGTCAGCTGTCCACTGATTATACGGAAAAGGTACTTAATTGATCAATGCTTTTACTTGTACTATTATGTATTCTGTGCTTTTGCATTAAATAGTAAAATAGTGTGGATGATTTAATATTTATGCTTGCGACTATATTCATGAACAGAATAATACTGCTATGACAAGAGCGTAGGAAGGATTTCAGTACACTCCTAGCAGTTAAAATTCAAATCAAAATTCTGTAACTTTGTTACTTATACCCTTTTGGCTTAGTACAGCAAGATAACTGTCAGTTTTATTTCCATGAAAAAAAAAAAACAGTTCAGACTGAAACCAAACAAACAAGCTGGCAGAAATAATTACCACCATATGGATGTAAATATACAAAGTGGCATGTTACATTAAACCTGGATAAAGCTGTTAGGTTAAGGAAAATATCCTTTTTTGAATCATAATGTATATAATGCATAAAAGTAAATGACAGCAACATGAGGGATCTGTTAATTAAAATAAAATAATGGTTAATTTTGTATATTATGTATTCTGAAGTTTGCTCACAAAGCCAAATTAATTACATAAATACAATTTAATGATAACTTTTATACAAGATATAATAGTACACAAAAATCCATAGTGAAATCATTTAGATGCAGCTGAATTAGTGAAAAATAACGCTTAATAACTTCCATATGCATTGGAAGTAACTAAATATCAGTATCACTAGAGATCGGGTAGTCACGCTAACAATGTATCAAACTGGTTGGTAGCACTCGGCACCGATTGATAAGAGGCTTAAGACATTCAACTTTGTGACAATACACACTATTCTTTGTATAAAATTAACCAAATTTGATAACCATGAAATATATACATTTAAGTCTCCAAGTACATTTTATTTGATATTCTCATCCGTGACAGTAAAAAAATATGCATACCTAGCATCAACGAAGCTACGTGTGAACGGGAGACCCGTGGGACCGACGTCCGGAGACAAACAAAGGGCGAGGCTACATAGAAATGCGAGAAGATAACCTGAGGGCTGCCTGGTGCTGGCCACTAATAAAATTTCCACAATTGTCTCTTCACAAGTTACTGGATCTAGGGTGTTGAACATAACTTGCACTCTTAAAACATGATATATTAGTTAGTTTGGTGGCCGGGGCGGGCCTGGGCCGCGGGGGCAGGCAGGGCGCCGCCTCAGTTGTCCATGGCGTATCTCCGCGTCCACTCCTTGGCGTTCCGGATGGCCTCGCTTTCGTTCACTTTCCACAGCTCGGCGACGTCGTTGGCCAGCGGGTCATCGGGGTTGGGTGCCGACAGAAGCGCCTGGATCGAAAGCAACACCGTGCGAATCTGCAGCGCCGGGCTCCACTTGTCCTTCAGTATGTCCAGGCATATGCGACCTAGTCGATCTATGTTCGGGTGATATATTTTCGTTATAAACCTAACCTTAGGCGCCGACATCGGATAGTCCTCCGGCAGAAATAACTCTAATTTGAACAGTCCACCTTCGAAGGGCGAGTCCTCGGGACCAGTGACGATTACGTGGAAGTAGCGCGCATTGGTCTCGCTGGGCACCGCGCTGATCCCGGGCACGGGCTCCTGCATCAGTCGCTGTGTCTCTTTGATTATTCTACGTGGTAAAGCTGCCATTTTAAATATGCGGTCTAGCGCAATTTGTCAAATGGAAGCTAGTAATCATATAATTGTATAAAATATCTAATTGTCTTTCCACTTCACGTGTTTACGACGATTAATGAGGCACGTCTTTAGAATTAACCAATTATAACAGCATTTTAACCATGATATTGCTGAAAACGCGACTACAAAAGCGACACAGATACTTCAATTTTCTTGCCGTAAACTATAGAGTTTAGCCATAAAGAACACGTGCAATATAGAAGTGGATGCGTTCAACGATCAACTTTTATGAAGTCTAGTGATGTGATGCTAAAAACCGGTAAAACATCAATATTAAACAGTTTTTCATTCGACTAAACAAAAAAACTTTAGTGTAATACAAATAATAAAATAGAATCAAAATGAATTCACATAAGCAAAAATGAAGAACTTCATCGGCTACGTATATTATTATTATTAAAATCAATAATAAAAAAGTTTGAAGAGAACAGATGTCACTTCTTTAAGTATCGGTAAATTCAACTAGATGGCAGCACGGTGGTATAACTTAGAACAAAATGTACACTTCGTAGTCCAGCTAATATCAGTAGGTCTGTGGTATCACCGGTCCACTTGCTATTAGGTCTGTGATTTCAGTAGTCACTCAAGTTACATTGTATAGTATATACCTAAGTAATATTCTATTTGGTTGGGTTATAGACATGAAGTTGTTGTCACACGTCGATAGGTGGTGCTAATATCAATATAGTTTATATTGGAGTTTTAAATTTTGGAATAAATATTTTATTTTCGCTTAATAAATGCTTTCATTTATCTTTCCTTGTTTAAAAATGCGTTTAAGCTAATTAATTATTTTGTGAGCACTGGTAACGTCGACCTTTTTTAATTATAGTAATGTCTTATCTAAAATATCATTACACGCATCAGTTTTTCTTACGCTAAAATATTATATAGAATATTCTATGGACACTGGTTGAGTTAACGTATCATATCTGCAAGTAAACCCTAATTAAATGGGGCGAAAACTTAGATTTTTAGTAATTCAGGAGGTTTTGATATTTATTTACATTTTTTTATTTACTAAAAACAACGTACAGTGAAGGTATAAGTGGAACGGAACGAATGAATAATGGCCGCGATTATCTCTCTAATCTGTGGTTTTTCTCATTCACCCGGTGTCTAAGTTGGAGTTGGAATGCCTGATAAAAAGAAAATGTGTAAAAAATAAAGCACTGAATAATTATCAAATTCATCAAAACGGGAAATTGGGCAATTTCTATTACACCATTTTCTAATGTATATAATAGAACATGGTGTAATAGCAATTGCTCAAAGTAAATTATTTTAACATTTGGGAAACTAGACGTCAATGACGTCATCGCATATTTTGCCGTCACAGAGCACCAGATGTCGCTGTGTGCGAAACGTTTAAGTGACATCTCTATCTCAGTTATAAAAAGGTACTCTGTGGATGGCAGTAGTATTGTGAACTTGTCGCTTGGCGGGAATAAATTTATTTTGTGTTTTAAGACGTTTCTTTGTGTGCCGGGACCCGGGCGTGAGGTGGTTCCTTTGCCATTGCGAGGATCTGATGGTGATGATGCGATCCAAGCGAAATAGAGGGCAACCCTCAATTTTTATAGGAACGTGTTTCTTATACTTATAGGTAGGTAATTATTTTCTAAAACTATTCAAGTATTTGCGTCTGGTACTTAGTCATCATCTCATGTTGATAATCTGGTGTTGGAAGGTATAATTACTTAACGGTTAGGAGTTCTTTGGAGGATACGTAGGTACATAATGATTGAAATATTAAATAAACTCAAAAGCCATACTTTTATGGCCTAGCACAAATGAAGTCAGTGATTCAGTGTTCTTTTTAAGGTTGTTTCACCAAGTAGGTAATATAATATAATACTGTAAGTACAGTACCAGTCATTCGCTAAAAATAAACTTTCCTAAGCTGGAATGGGAAGTACCTATCATTCAACTTTAAATCACTTAGGTATTTTAAAAGCAGACCTACCCACTGTACCTAATGCATTACCTAGGTACCTACTGCAATTTGGACAATACCTAACAACAATATTCTGAAGGGCATTTACCTAAGTCTGTTAATGGTACCTACCTACTGTATGCTGGTATGGTATGGCGCCATGACACACATTTCTCAAGTTCTACCTACCACGTCCAAGTTATAATAACAACCCACACGTTTCTACGCTATAAGTATTCTACAGTCTACACTATTTACCTAATCTTATTCCGATTTAAGCTGAGATCCTTTCAACACTTCCACACTCAGCGCAAACAACTCGCCGAAAACTCGCGTCGTTACTGAATAAGCGAGTAGGTACTTAAGGATGTATTTTGTTGAAATCGCGAATGGAATATGAAGTAAGGCAATTTAGATTTTAGATGAATAGGTATAAAAGGAACAAGGAATTAATAACCATGTAGAGTTCTTGTCAAACTTAAATGTGCCTTTAGCGATGTCAGTCACTATGTAGGAAAGGAGCCTGAACCACTAGGCTAGGGCTTTATTTATAAACGTCACTAAAGCCTCCATTAGCTAAAATAGGTGTTGTCTTCTTCTTACTAACGGAAATGTCAATGTGACAAAAAAGGACAAACGAACTTTAACGGCATTTTAGTTCAAATAGGTTTATCAATAACAGGGTTAAAGTGCATTCAAGTTTGAAACATACCTACGGTAGATCCTAAGTAGGTTAGTCTGAAAAAAAAAAACAAGCAAATCGGAATGCTTTTGATGGTTCCGTAGCCAAAATGGCAAAAACGGGACCCTATTACTCTGAGACTCCACTGTCGGTCCGTCTGTCCGTCTGTTACCAGGCTGTATCTCATGAACCGTGATAGTTAGACAGTTGAAATTTCACAGATGATGTTTGTTTGATTTTCTGTTGCCGCTATAACAATAAATAGGTAGGTACTAAAAACAGAATAAAATAAATATTTAAGCAAGGCTCCAACACAACAAACATGATTTTTTTGCCGTTTTAGGGTTCCGTACCTCAAGAGGAAAAAACGGAACACTTATAGGATCACTTTGTTGTCCGTCTGTCTGTCTGTCCGTCCGTCCGTCCGTCCGTCCGTACGTCTGTCTGTCTGTCTGTCTGTCTCTCCCTTTTTCTCTGGAACGCGTGGAGGTAGCATGCTGAAATTAATATCAAATACTCAAGCCTGCGGTCCCTTAAAGCCGTGAAAAAATCAACCTTCTAAGTCAACGCAATCAAAAGATACAGTCATTAAAAAATCTATTTCCATACAAATCGCCGTTCTTCCAGTTGTCCTAGAAACTTGAAATTTGGTATGAAGGTTGCTCTTATAGCACAACCACTCGGAAAAGTTTCAAAATCTTTTATGTCTGTCTGTAGATTTCGCAGACTAATATAAGTTGACCCCACACTGCGTACATTTTGCTTAGGTGCAGGGCTCTGCTAACACTGGAC
The DNA here is from genome assembly GCA_963691665.1 of Clepsis dumicolana. Classification (NCBI taxonomy): domain Eukaryota; kingdom Metazoa; phylum Arthropoda; class Insecta; order Lepidoptera; family Tortricidae; genus Clepsis; species Clepsis dumicolana. The sequence continues at coordinate 16,770,678 of OY829508.1, forward strand.
TTCTTAAAACACTGGGGAAAAGCGTTAAAATCTTTCTACGGAACCCTCGTGCGCGAGTCCGACTCGCTCTTGGCCGGTTTTTTTATAGATAACTAGCTGTTGTCCGTGACTTGGTCCGCGTAGATTTCGGTTATCCCTATATAATTTTCCCGAAAAAAAGTAGCCTATGTCATTCCTCAATATTCAAACTATCTTCTTACCAAATTTCATCCAGATTGGTGCGGCGGTTTTCCCGTGAAGAGGTAACAAACAGACAGACAGAGAGACAGAGTTACTTTCGCATTTATAATATTAGTTAGGATTAACCATTCGTGCGCGAGTCCGACTCGCACTTGACCGGAGGCAAGCAAAACACCGAACATTTCGTTAATTAACCCCGTTAGCTAAATATGCCATTAGATTAATTACATCAAAAACGTAACCATAAATGAGATACTCGTATCTGAACCTTAAGAAATTTCAACAACAATTAACATTCCAACACAACCGCGCTTCCCTTATTACATTTAATTATTCTAATTAACCTAATAGAATAACGACGATATACTTACATACCTACCTACTTAGAATAAGAAATTCCCGGGTAACGAGAAGAATTGAGTCCCGCGGGAATATTGAACGGAGCCAATTACGGTATAACGTGAATGGAAGTTTCCTGCCCTGTTCTACATAATTTTGTTATCTTTATACTACCTGTTTAAGTAGTACAACAAAAGACGTTTTTTTAGCCCGCACGGTGTGTGCACTGTGGCCTAGAGTAAAAACGGGGAAACGGGCAAAATCATAAAATAATCGGACATGGAACGGAATTCGGGAAATAAAAAATCAGTTGCTAAACGGAAATAAGATTAGTAGAGAGCATGAAAAAATGTATACCTACATGATATATACAATTTGTATTTTTTAAACCTTTGACGTAATAAAGATTGCGGGACCGCGGTGGATGCGGAAAGCACAAGACCGGTCTGAGTGGAGAGCCTTGGGAGAGGCCTATTACGTCTAGCAGTGGACGTCTTTCGGCTGACATGATGATGATGATGATAACGTTTTTAAATAATTACATAAAAAATAAAGTCTGCTAAAACTTGGCATATAGATGGATCCAGGGTTCCAAGTAAACAGGATATGGATGAATTGAAAGGAACTTTAAGAGAGATGAGACCTGCGAGGAGAGATGAACGGTCGCGCCGGGAACAAACAAAGATGACGTGGTTTAAATCGGCTTCGTCATATCCGCACTCACACGTAGGATTGTCTATAATGTAAAACAAAAGACGTTTCCTATTACTATTGTTATTAATAGGGATGATACCTAGGGTAGAGGAACCAATTGATGAACTATTACCGATCGTTGTAGAGATCCTTGGGGAAGGCCTAAGTCCAGCAGTGGACATCTTCGGCTGATACATTATGATGATGATGAATAATTATTATATAACTATTTTGGGTATGCCGTATAGCAAAATAACCATAGGGTAAGGGTGCATTTCTACCTGGCTGATAAACACCGTATGATTTCCCAGTATTTGCTGCGAATTTTCTAAATGTAACTACTTAGGTAGTTACTTATTATATATTTGAAAATATTATAGGCTAAGAAATTTGTAGTTATTTCCTAGTATTGTTAATTACGTAAATTAACTGAACACTAACGATGTAACGGCTAATAATTATCTTCTATTTTGACAAAACATTATAGGTAATGCTTTGGTCAAAACCGTTAGCCGTTTCTGCATAACGTTCTTAATGATCTCTTCCATAATCCATAATATAAATAGAAGCAATTGAAAATTAAATTCATTCCCAAATTTTCTTCACTAGTGCCAACTTGCACGTTGACTATACTAAAGAATATTTTGTGATTTAATAATCGTCTTACTTTCTTTTTAACCGACTTCAAAAAAGGAGGAGGTTCTACGTTTTTATGTATGTTCATCGATTATTACTTCCTTACACTTTTTCCGTGTTTTGTTGAAAAAGTAGCAATGACTAACAGTGTCGTGACTCTGTCCAACTCTACCGTGAATGTCGTAATACGTACGTATTTTTTTTTTGTACAGTAGGTAAGTACCCAAGCAGTTTTTTCTTCGAGTCGTTACTTCGATGAAAAATGTAAAATCTCGTGGTTAACCGATAGGCCTGTATTCAAAAATATATTGTTACACCGAGAATTAAGTTTACTAAGTATATACTTACGAATATTTGCTCTCGGGTCTTGAATGTTTAATTTGTAATTTGAACTTGGAGTGGAGCGCGTTTAAGTAGCTTTTGACAGATGACAAAACGTAAAACGCTCATAATAATGGTTCGTTCGATATTAATTATCATTAAATAAATGATGAACGGTTTGAAAATTTAATAAAAAATACCAAATTTAGCTTTATTCTTAAAATTCTATAAGAAACATTTGTTTTTTTATAATGATGTTGAATATAACTCTGAACGCACAAGTTGAGTCGATGCAATTTCAAAACGTATCGTCAGAAATATCAACATTGTCAACAAAACTTTTCTCACTTACTCCGAATCACGTAAAAATACACAACTTCCAGAGTTTTCTGTTATAATGTCGTAAAAAAATAGTGATTCCAGTGATGGTGATTTATTTATATGAGTTGTTTTTTTGCATGTTGCGCTTTCCTCGCTACAGTGAGGTGAAAAGTTTTGTGTTACACACGGGTGCAAATGTATCTTACTTCTCGTGTGTTGAAACACTCGCTACGCTCAGGATTCTATTTTACTCGCTTCGCTCGTGGTTCAACTATAGAATCCTTTCGCTTGCTTGTGTTTCAATTCCACACTCGCGGGTAAAATACAACTTTGCACCCTTGTATAACAAATAACTATTATCCGTTGTCTAGCACCCATAGTACAGGCTTTGTTTGGGACTAGGTCAATTGGTGTCAATTTGTCCCATGTTATTTATTTATTTATTTATACCTAATTTTCTTTTTAATGACGTGCGGTTTGTTTGTCTACAGATTGCAGTGTGACGTGGTCATGGCGCGTGAAAACCCCTTCAATGCCTGTTTGTGTAGAACCCTTTGAGACATTTAAGAAGCACATTCATTACCACTCCACGCCGAAGCTACGCCGACAACGCGTCAACTTGTACCTGAATCCCAAAAGACTTAATTTCGATATACCCGAGGAAGAGTCTGATTAAAAAGATTGAAACGATATCAAGCCATGATTGAAGCCGTGATAGCCTAGTGGTTTGCCCTGTAGCCTGTAGTCTCAAGCAAAGGGTCGTGGGTTCAAACCCCGGCTCGCGCCTTTGAGTTTTTCGGAATTCATGTGCGGAATTACATTTGTAATTTATCATGAGCTTTTCGGTGAAGGAAAACATCGTGAGGGCGCCTGCACAGTCCTGCGAAGCAATTCAATGATGTGTGTGAAGTTTCCAATTCGCACTGGGCCATCGTGGGAACTATAGCCTAAGCCAGCAGTGGACGTCTTTCGGCTGGCATGATGATGATCAGTAAATCTGTGAAATTGGTGTTGTTGCCAGAAACTACTTAACTACTGGAACCTGCAGAAGTGAACATTTAGGATAACCAAGACTCTTCAGGGGACCCTTGCCAATTGGCATTGATAACTAATGGCACACCATTCAAAGTGCTCAAAAGCCTTGTTAAAGTCTGCCCAACAGTCCTTCTCAGGGCTATACATGATTCTGTTTCGAATATGATGTCAACCCATAGATCAAATCCTTAAAAAACTCTGTATACCTGTTTTCAAGCTCTCTACGATCACTGCCGAGAGACAATATCTCATCAAGCGGTACCGTTAACGCTGGCTGGAAGACGTGACTTAAGTTTCATCGAAATTTTACGCGTAAGCTTGGCGCAGGCATTGGTCGAATTTTGCCAACAGCATCCTTTGTTTTACGCTTAGGCCCACTGCCCACGATGCCACATAGATGCGTATTCGTCATTGTAAGCTTGCTGTAGGTACGTTTGCTTGCAGCCTACATACAAAACCACGATACACTGTTGCGCGATTTTTTGTATTGCTGCAAGCAAGCATACAGCAAGCGTACAATGACGAATACGCGTCTATGGAGCTACACGTCGTGGACAATAGGCCTTAGGTGTTGCCGTCATGCGGAGCTAGATTCCGAAGAAAAAATTGGAAGTTCGTATCCGACCATCCCGCTCACACCAACATAGATTAACACGAAAGCAAGAGGGACAGTCGAATACGAACTTCGAATTTCGGACTTATTCGGAGGGGCTCTGTCTGCAACAGGCAAGACACTTCTAGTTGGTACGTACTAGTACGAATATGTTAGGTATTGCTACACAACGGAAGCAAATCTACAACCAGTACCATCCTATCGAAATCTAATCCACCTAATCAATATTTCTTCCAATTCCCATTTTTGGTTGATCCGAGCAAAATTAATTTATTTTCGCCCGGCGTTGATCCCTTCAAATTTAAATAGGCTAGGATTACGTTAGCCATGCGAAGTCTGAATAAGGAAGCGGTTTATTAAAATCAAATATACCTGTCGCGTTATAGGTGTTATGTTTCTCATCCATCATCCTTAGTACTAAATCGATATAGGGCAGTTTCATCATCGAATAAGGCGTCGAGACCCTCGGTCCTTGGGGTCCTGGGGCGAAGGACCTCGACAGTCAACTGGCAAAGCGAGTGATTGACGTCACCGCGGGGACAAGAGTGCTGGCAGCTTCCTTGCACAACGTATTATCATCGCCATACAGCCAGGCGCTCTGGAATCATCTCTTTCATTCCTCACCCTTACTAATATAAACCGTTCGTAAAATTTAAATTAAGGTTTTATAAAACGGTTACCTGTCTTGTTTAAAATAGCACGATTAGGTACTGCGAGTAATACTTAGGTAATTACTTCTGGGAACGGCTGGATTGTCGAATTGAGGTCGAAGCACTAGCAGAGCAGGTGGAAAAATTGAAAATAATCTACCAAACTAAAACCAAGCAGTTATAAGTGATTGACGAAGATGAATTGTTTTTAACCCACTTATTTTTTTTTAGTTCCTTACTTCGTAAGCAAAAATAGGAACCCTTATAGAACTGCTTTATTGACCGTCTCCGTGGAGGTAGCATGCTAATAATAATATTACCTAAACACCTACCCATGCATTCTAAGTCAAGGAAATCGAAAGAGTTATTAAAAAAAGGTGTTTTCTTAGAAATTGCCGTTGAATCAAATTGTCTTAGAAACTTGAAATTTGGGAAGACCGGTAGCTCTTGTAGCACAACTATGCGGGAAAACTCTTCGAGACTCGGTTCCCGTGACTGACTAAGTACATATTTTCCTTTCTGTGAATCTGTGTGTTGGTAAATAAAAATGTCTTTTATTTATCTAGGTAATTATTTATTTACATACAATACAATACGAGAACTCTTACACACGCTCTACAGTAAGTAGGTATACGCTCTTGGCCGGTTTTTTAGGGTTCCCCAAAAACTGGTAAAGAGAAATCATTTTGGTGTAAGTATGTGACACTGCCCGTCTGGTTGTCTGCCTCAGCTAGTTATTCCAAGAACTAGGTAAGTACTCACCTACTACTGTTCGGTATAGACTTGAAATTTGGAATAGTTTCAGACAACGCATGCCCGATTAGGTATGCGGTGAGTACATAATAATGGGGAATACATATTTGTTTTTGTTGGAACATGTTAAAAAAGAACAGAGTTATGAATTAAGACAAAAAAACAAAGTAAGAAAATTTGTTGCATTTATCAGAGGCAGATTTTTCAAGATTTTCCTATCCTATCATTAATAATATGCTACGGTTTCATGAGATAAAAAAGGGTTTAGGGTTTACATTGAAAAATTAAACAAATTGTTCTAGTTTAACTTTATTAACTTTTACACAGCTTCTTTGTTTGACAAACTTGACAGGAAAAAAAAAACAAATCCGGCTCGAACAATACAAAAAAATCAACATTAAGATGTATACATTACCCATGTAATGAATACAATATTGACAAAAATACATTATAAGAAATTTTACTGTTTCTTTAAAAACACGATAAATACTTAGTTTAAACAGATAGTTTAGTATATTCTAAAATATCGTTTTGAACGTACATTACTAGACAGTTCTGCGACATGTGACTTAGCAGTTTTGGTCGGGACCTAGTCGGAGTTGTCTCTTAGTCTCCCTTGTTGCATTGGTCCTCTTGATCCGTTGATTTTTTTTTTTATGCACTATAGGCTTGCGTTTGACCACAATCACGCCTGATGGAGAGCGGAGAGCTACGATGGAGCACGCTTGCCTAGCAAATGCCCATTCACCCTAGACTTGAAAACGGCCAGATTATAGTGTTCAGGGAACAAAGACGCAGGTAGGGAATTCCCACGGTTACAAGATGGCGGGTCTGCTTGTTACTGTGACGTCATGTCAAGTTGGCGTACTGAAGTCTGTTGTCACTTTGGTGCTTTTATAATACTCTACAGTAGAATTCGACGACTATTCTACGATCCTTCAATATACAATGACAATGCAAAGAAAAATTCGTTAAGCAGCTGGACTTGAACCAGCAACCTCGGTAATCCGTACCACGCTCCACCAATTAAGCTATACTTAACGTTGGTGTACCTAACGAATTTTTCAATGCCTTGTGTCATATTTTATTCAAAAATAATCAATAAATCGATTATTTTCATTGATTCAGAAAATAGCTCCATCTCTTGCCACTAATGCGTAACTGTAGAAGTTCCGTAGTGGGTGTGCTGCTTGATTAAGCTACTCATAGATGGCGCTGAGGAGAGATCTTCCAAATAAAATATGACACAAGGCATTGAAAAATTCGTTAGGTACACCAACGTTAAGTATAGCTTAATTGGTGGAGCGTGGTACGGATTACCGAGGTTGCTGGTTCAAGTCCAGCTGCTTAACGAATGTTTCTTTGCATTGTCATTGTATGTTGAATTTCATTCTATGAATGTTTCATAAAAATAAAAACAAAAATAATCAATAAATCGATTATTTTCATTGATCCTTCAATAGCAAAGTAGCGTCTTATAAGGCGTCTCTTTGAACCACACATCGATTTTGGCGCCATTCGAAATAGAGTTCAAACAAAATGGTTGTTTGTTGTTTCTAGTCTTCCTTGTCGCATCGGTCCTCTTAATCCGTTGATTCCCACGGTTACAAGATGGCGGGTCTGCTTGTTACTGTGACGACATGTCAAGTTGGCGTACTGAAGTCTGTTGTCACGTATACCTGTGTGCTCTTGTAGTATTCTGCAGCAGAATTCGACGACTATTCTACGATCCTTGAATACCAAAGCAGCGTTTTAATAAGACGCGATGTAACGTCTTCTTGACCACGCATTTTGGCGCCATTCGAAATAGAGTTCAAACAAAATGGCGTAATTTCTGCTCAATTTGCAATTTTTCTATCGGTAATGATACCGATTGAATCTTTTAGTCTGAATCTTCCTCGGGTTGATCGAAGTCCAATCTTTTGGGATTTAGGAATAAGTTGACACGATGTCGGCGTAGCTTCGGCGTGGAGTGGTAAGGAATGTGCTTCTCACAGAATTTTCGTATGGGCTTCACATTCACTGGTTTTGGAGGCGCAGTCTTCACTTGCCAAGACCACGTCACACCATCGCTGCATTCTGTGGGCAAATAAAATAAACCTTAATTAAACATCGTCTTCTTAAGCTAGAAATCGGTTTAACAAAAACGTTGAGGTTAATAAAGTCGACCGGGTTACTAAGACATCTCCACAATTTTCAGAAAGTAACGATTCGTACAAACTATACCTCATGATATTCAATGATAACGGATGGAAAGGAAAACGTAGAAAATAAAGAAAAATACGTACCAATTTCGATATTCATGACACCATTGTCGGAGATAGTGATAACAGTGGTAGTGTTACTCATGGTTACTTTACACAAAGTACAAATAAAGCGTACGAAAAGAACTGAGACGATTAGAAAAACTCAAACAAATCTTTACTAGACGACGTAGTAGTTGACAGTAGCAGAGAAAATTTGGGAATGATTTGAATTTTTAATTGCCTCTTTTTATATCGGTAATGTCAGGGCTAATTAAGACTGTTTGTGCAGAAAAGGTAATGTTTTAGTCAAAACAGAATGTTGCGAAACAAAGCTCGTTAGTGCTCATTTGCAGTTTTACTAAACAGTACTTGGAAGTAATAACAAATTAAGCCCATCAATAATGTATCGTGAATAGGTACCGTTTAGTTTGCAAAATATTTTGAGAAACAATACAAAAACATTTTCATGTAAAATGTTGCCAAGACGAGACCTTTATGAATCGCACTGTCAAAAAGTTATCAGTGCCCTAAGCACGACTTGTCGAACCCTGCATCACGTAAAATCGAATAGTAAACTTTAGCGAGTTTGTATGACGTTTGGAACAGCGCCCGCCCGTGAGCGTATTTGGAACTAAAATTTAGTATGAGATTTCTCGATCTCGATACTATAACCGTAACGTAACGCAGGATTCGACAAGTCGTGCTTAGGGCACTGATTTCATGTAGAGTCAAGCTTCTAATTCTACACGCCCTAACTTCACAAACTCTGCCTCAACACCTTAATCAAAATAATTTGGCTTAGCCGTTTTGCCAACATGAAAAATTTATTGATTAGATTAGATTAGATTCGATTTATTTATTTGTTATGGTCAAAACTGTTGCTGCTGTTGCGGCGTTTGGTGTGGAAGCGATTGACCCGTGGCGACCCGATGCACTAATTTTTTTTTAATATTCTAAAAAAAAAATTGATCAAAATTACAGGTGACGAAAGGCCTGGCGCGTTCCTCGGCCAACGCATAGGCATTGCTGTACAAAGAGGCAACGCCGCCAACCTTTCGGGCACTTTGCCACGAGGTAGCGGCCTCGAGGACGTTTTCCATTTTCGGTTCTAGGTTTAATAATTAATTGTTATTATTCTTTTTGTTTTTGTATGTTTTGTTGTAATAAATATATTCTTTCAATTTGAAAATTACAGATATTATTTGACATGTCAAAATATACTTCATTCACAAAAATCATCATTAATTCAATAATAAAAAATATAAAACAATTAAAATCTTTTGACTTGATTGACTGTTCATTACTTTCCTGTTTTCTGTGTTCTCGTATTATCGAAACGGCCACGCCATACATTTTGAATAGGTTTAAGTCAGGGCTTGTAGAGTTAGGGCGAGTAGAGTTAGAAGCTTGGCTCTACATGAAATCTGATAACTTTTTGACAGTGCGAGTCATATGGTCTTGTCTTGGCAACATTTTACATGAAAATGTTTTTGGAGGGATTTCACTTATTTTTAACCCCTGACGAAAAAGAGGGGTGTTACAAGTTTGACCTGTGTATCTGTGTGTCTGTGTATCTGTCTGTGGCATCGTAGCTCCCAAACGGATCTACCGATTTCGATAGGATTTTTTTTTATCAAAAGCTAGTTTAATCGAGATGGTTCGTAGCTAAGTTTCATTAAAATCGGTTAACGCGTTTTTGAAATATTGACCTTTGAAGTACTAGTCCTACTACTAAGTAGTACTAAGTAGTAGTAGTAGTAGTAGTAGTAGTACTAAGTAGTAGTACTAGTAGTTGTAGTCTTCGCTACTGTCAACTAGTACGTTGGCCTAGTTAAGGATATTTGACTTTTGCAAATCGGTTAGTTTTCTTTATTTGAAAGTTTATTTTCGTGTTCTGTTGAAAAATGGACGACTACGAGTTCATGGCCGTGGACCACAACAATAACGTCGTCGACATGAGAACTGGTATGTCTGCTCTTTTATTTTCTAATTAAATATATATTCTTATATTCCTATATTTTATCCAGTCAACAGAGAACTAATGAGTTATTTTTGTATGAGTGTTTTTTGTGTTATTTTTCATAGTTAATCATGTACAGCTTATAAAATATCTGTTCTTAATTTTTTACTTTGTTTGTCAACAGAATGTAGTTCAAGGTGGCCTCCAAGAAAATATATAACTCCGCTACCCTTGAAGACTGTCCACGAAGCATACGAGAAGTTTATTCCCACCGAAGCTTTGGCGAGGATGCGATTTCAGCGCCTGCAATCACAAACTCACATTAAGCCCAAAAAACTGGATTTCGACTAATCAGTGCCCTAAGCACGACTTGTCGAATCCTGCGTTACGTTACGGGTATCGTATCGAGATCGAGAAATCTCATACTAAATTTTAGTTCCAAATACGCTCACGGGCGGGCGCTGTTCCAAACGTCATACAAACTCGTTATAGTTTACTATTCGATTTTACGTGCCGCAGGATTCGACAAGTCGTGCTTAGGGCACAGATGAAGAGATTGAATAAGTAAATCACTCGGTAGTAAACCGCACTCAAAAGTGCCCAAAAGCCTTTTTCAAGGCTACCAAAAAGTCCTTTTCAGGGCTACACGTGGTTCTGTTTCGAATATGACGTCGACAGCCCAAGACAGTTGTTAAGATTGCTTTTTAAGCGTAAGAACAAGATCAATCTTTTAAATTATGATACAAAACATTCACTTTAACCACAGAATGATATAATTAGGTAGTTTGAAAATAGTCAACCGTCTCCCGAGGGTCACTTTTTAACCGACTTCAAAAAAAGGAGGAGGTTCTAAGAACCACTGTATGTATTTTTTTTTATGTATGTACATCGATTACTCCGTCAATTGTAGACCGATTTTCAAATTTTTTCTTTATTTGAAACGGTATACTCCTGAGGTGGTCCCATTGTCATCAAGTCATGATCTGATGATGGGATCTCAGGGAAATCGAGGGCAACCTTCAAATTTTACAGGCACGTACTATGTGTTTCATATATTTTCTAAGGTTATTCAAGTATTTGCGTCTGGTAGTCATCATCTCATGATGATGAGCTGATGATGGAAGGTACAACTCCTTAGCAGTTAGGAGTTGGAGGATAATTCTGAAAATGTTAAATCATTATTCGAAAGTGTATACTCCTGAGGTAGTCCCACTGTCACCAAGTCATGATCTGATGATGGGATCTCAGGGAAATCGAGGGCAACCCTCAAATTTTGTAGGCACGTATCATGTGTTTCATATATTTTCTAAGGCTATTGAAGTATTTGCGTCCGGTAGTCATCATCTTATGTTGATGAGCTGATGATGGAAGGTACAACTCCTTAACGGTTAGGAGTTGGAGGATAATTCTAAAAATGTTAAATCAACGTAAAATTGTGAAATAAAAATCTTTTAACAAAATAGTAAAACCGCCTTCAAAAAAAAAACCTTGGAAAAAAAAAGGAAAATAATCCTTTTTTGTAATGATAAATACATAAAATAAAATAAAATGCGTTTATTTCTTACAACAGAAACTAAAGCCTAAAGTTTTATGGCCTAGCACTAAGCAGCAGATATATGAAGTCGGTGCTTCATTCAAAGAATATTCCGCTCGCACCGCACCGACTTCATATTTCCGCTGCTTAGTGCTGAAGACGGTTTTACTTCTTTGTTAAAATATTTTTAATAAAATACATTGATTCATGATCATGACAGTCTAACAATGGCCATACAACTTGAATAATGCACTCGTAAGTATTAGTGTTTGAATTTGCACAATTAAGTAGGTTTCTACTATCAATAGTTACAGAAACGGCTCGCAGTCGCAGATCATTGAGGCCGCAGGGAAAAATTTGGACAGATTGCACCAAACTTCAAATAGGTATTAAGTACTTACTATGAATGATAATTGCAATTCAAATATTTCATTTTGATTAGAATGTATTCGTAAAATAATTTTCAACGACTTCACTGGTTTTACGAGAAAGGGGAGTTTTTAACTATTCATGCTATCATCATCATCATCATCATATAAGCCGGAAGACTGTCGGTCTTGTGCTACCAGCCGCCAATGGCTTCGTGTTATAGACACCTTTAATACAGTAATTCAGAAGAGCAGAGTCTTATTAATAGGTGGATAAAATACTTACTTGTAGATACAAATACTTCAACTCAACTTACGGAATTGCATTTGACAAATATCTAAAGTTATTTAACTGAATTATTTTAAATAAATAAATATCATGGGACAATTGACACCAATTTTATGAACCTAGTCCCAAACTATAGGCAATGCCTGTACTATGGGTACTAGACAACGGATAAACATACTTATATACATAAATACGTACTTATACACTTATTAAACATCCAAGACCCGAGAACAAACATTCGTATTCATCATACAAACATCTGCCCCGACCGGAGATGGAACCCGGGACCTCAAGCTTCATACTTCATAGTCGGGGTCTCTAACCACTAGGCTATCCGGACGTCAATTTTGGCCAGTATGCTATAGTTTAAGGCCTGTACAGCTTGAGAGGGGCATTTAAGTTTGAAGTGTACTGTAGGTACAATATCGTTATACGTAATCGTTATAATTTTTAAGCATCCTCACAGAGAGGCGTGGATTGTATGTAATTGTATGTACCACAGATACAGTCACTACGTTTTAATCTATACATATAATAAATTAATCAGTATGTGATGGTATCCCTCCTCTATTTATCACTCGTTGTCATTTAGCTTTAGCAAAGCCTCTTTATATAATATACAATCGATCACTCTCTGAAGGAGTATATCCTCAGCTATGGAAAGAAGCCCACATAGTCCCTATTCACAAAAAAAGTTCCAAACTTAATGTGGAACATTATAGGCCAATCTCTATACTGAATGTTTTTAGTAAGACATTCGAAAAACTAGTGTACGATATCTTCTATTCCACGATTTACAATTGCATCCCAAAAGAACAGCATGGGTTTCTGAGTAGTAGATCGACTGTATCAAACCTTGTAATATATTCTAACTTTTTGCTTACTAAAATGGAGGCTTGCGGTCAGGTTGACGCGATCTACACTGATTTTGAAAAAGCTTTCGATCGTGTGGATCACGTCATTCTATTACGTAAACTGGAACATTTGGGCATCCAAGGAGACTTGCTGCGCTGGGTTAAATCCTACTTATCCAATCGATCTCATGCAGTGGTTATAGGTGGTTTTCGCTCTGACTTTGTAAAGGTACCATCTGGGGTGTCCCAAGGCTCACACCTTGGTCCTTTATTGTATAACGTCTATTTATATGATATTTATACATGTTTTAAACACTTCCATTATTTAATGTATGCCGACGACACAAAAATTTTCTTAAATATACGTAGTGAAAAAGATTGTAGAAACCTTCAGGAGGATTTGAATCGGTTATCTAACTATTACGTCTTAAATAAAATAAAAGTGAATATATCTAAATGTCAATTGATATCCTTCAGTCGCAAACGTAACACTTTAACATTTCCGTATATCATCCAGGGTGCTCAAATAGATAAGGTGCAATCAGTTCGTGATCTCGGGATACAATTCGACGAGAAACTCACGATGGGCGAGCATATAGACATAATTGCTAATAAGGCGTACAAAAGTCTCGGATTCGTAATGAGAGTTTGCCAACCAATTAAGGACCTCGCATGTATAAAGAGTATTTACTGCGCATACGTCCGCAGCGTACTCGAGTATGGTTGTTGCGTCTGGTCCCCCCAGTACGTAACCCATGCACAACGACTTGAACGAATACAAAATAAATTTATCAAATACCTAAATTACAGAGGTCGCACACATTTCGATACATATGAAGAAAGTTGCAAATTTCACAAGCTCACTCCCTTCAATCACCGGCGCACTGTGTCCGACATGATGCTGCTCCACGACGTGACGAGCGGCCGCCTGAACTGCCCCGCCCTGCTCGCGCAGGTCGGGCTCCGCGCGCCCGCTCGCCGCACCCGTCACACTCCTCTCTTCCAGGTTCCCTTCTATCGCACCAACTACGCTCAGAATTCGACACTGACTAGGGTTGCGCGCACTTATAATAAGTACTTTCAAGTTGTTGACCCCTTTGTCTGCTCTAGAAACACATTCAAGCTCTTAATAACAAAAGAAGTACTAAAGTAATAAAATGCATAAAACACACAGACACTCATGAACACACATGCACACATACGCACGCACAAAAACACACACACACACACACACACACGCACTAACTTTGTAACTAAATAAATTGTGAAATAAGTTTCATAAATTAGATTAAGTTAAAATTAGATTAAGGTAAAATAAGATTAAGTTTTTGTTAACTGTAGCGACCCTAGCGCCACACGCGAGTGACGTCACTGTTCTACGTCACTGTTCTACATCGCGCTAACGAAGTTTCTCAAGTCGGTTGCATAAATACAACTTCCAACTCTCTTCCTTCGGACTTCGGTCCCCAGGCATAACATCTGCCTGGAGAGAGATCTCTCTATTGGAGTCCTCCCCAAACTGGTGACCCTCGACATTGGACAAAAAACGCAACCTTCCAAGACCTACGACAATGACGCAGTCTCACAGCAACGCCAGACTACTACACTGTGCACCACTAGCATGTTGCTATATCTCCATGCCTGGTGTCTACAGTGTGCAACCCTCTCCTACACTGCTACGCACTCCGACGAGGATCCAGACTAGCAGCATCTCATCGCTCCCGCCAGCACAGCGGAACAACTCATCGTTTCCGCCAGCACAGCGGAACAACTCATCGCTTCCGCCAGCACAGCAGAGCAACTCATCGCTCCCGCCAGCACAGCGGAACAACTCATCGCTTCCGCCAGCACAGCGGAGCAACTCATCGCTCGCCAACGAGGCTGAGCAAACCTCGCAATTGGCCCTTGCAAGCGCCCTCACGACGCACAGACTGCGCTCCCACACCGACCTCCGGTCTAAAAAGGGGGGCTGGTGTAGCGATCCTAGCGCCACACGCGAGTGACGTCACTGTTCTACGTCACTGTTCTACATCGCGCTAACGAAGTTTCTCAAGTCGGTTGCATAAATACAACTTCCAACTCTCTTCCTTCGGACTTCGGTCCCCAGGCATAACATCTGCCTGGAGAGAGATCTCTCTATTGGAGTCCTCCCCAAATTAACAAAATAAACTTAAGTATTCAACTCAAGCTATTAATTGTACAATGCAGGGAGTAACTGTTATTGGCCTTACGTATCACTTTAAAATTAGAATATGTTTCATTGTAACGCTGTTGTTCTCCTTAATAAATAAAATAAAATAAAATAAAGTATATTTCACTGTCCACATTTTAAATTTGATGTAGTAATGTAATTAGTTTTAGTCTAATGCATGGTTTATTTAAATTTTCTACCTGCGCTATTGTTAGGCTATTCAGACACCGCCAAAGAACCAAATCATACATCCTCTTTACAAAGAAATAAAACAAAACGCTTTTTCACTGTTACAATACAATATAAGGAATCTTTATTGGACACCACACAAACAAAACAGAAAAAAGTTACAAGAAAATACAAGGTAGCAAGGAATTCCTTTATTATATACCTGACAAGTCTATAATCACAGGCTAATACAAGGCTAAAATACAACTGTAACTGTCAGTCATTGTTACTTTTTAACAAAACCCACAAAAAGTGTACCTAAGTAGGCACAAAGACAGTAAGACGATCATCAACATACAAGTTGGCACTTTAGCGAAGTGGGAATTAATTTAATTTTGAATAGCTTGTTTGCACGGATTAAGGGAGGCAGTTAACACAGAAACGGTAAGTACCTTACCTACCTAATGTTTTGGTCAAAAAAGTCAAAATAGAAGATATTATTAATCGTTACGTCGATAGTAAATAATACTCGGAAATGACAACCAATTTAGACAATAAAAGTAAGTACTAAATTACGCCATTGCCATACCTCTATTACACTAGGCGATAAAGTCTTTAGTGTAATTGATGACCCAAAAGAGCGTCTCGATCGCGTTCGATACCAAAAATTACATGATGATGATGATGATGATGAATATTGCATAATTGACATTTACTAGTTTTTAATAGACTGAAAAATACACATACGACTAAGGAGGATGAGGTCTAATTATCACCAAAAATGCAAGAATTAAACTCTAACAAGGAAAGGTACCCAACTATCCGGCTCCGATTTGATTTATTTTTATATTATGTTAGAGAGTAGTCTTATAATAACTGACACGTATTTTTTTAGTTGCCAAACTCAACCTATTCGGAGAAATTGTCTTCCAAAATACTAACTACTTAACTGTAGAGAGTTTTGAAAAAAAAAGGCTAGTTAATTACGGGCTTGATTATAATTATAATTATGTTGGAGAACATGAAAAAATAATGGGTCGGTGTTTTGTTATTGCGGCTCAAACCCATTAATATTTTGGAGGGTTTTTTTAATAAAAACCCTCCAAATTAACTAGCAATTTGCTTTAATATTCGTTGCTATCGCCCATTTTTCAACAGAAAATGTAAATACACTTTGTGTTTCAAGAAATCTGTCCTTAGTGCTTATCCAAATCATAAAAGCAACCTCTGCAAACTTTCAGCCTTGATGTTAGGTACTCGAGTATTTGGGTGTATTTTTGAAATTATTTTTTAAAGTAATTTCGGTGGGCAATTTTTTTTTCTACTTTTGGTGAAAATTACCACACGTTGGGATACTCTTTTGAATTAGGATTTCAATGATGCAAGAGGCACCAATTTAAAACGATTAACTAAGTAGTAATAAGACATTAAAAAAAAAAGGCGCCACCGAAATGACGATAGTTGCAGCGAAATTACGACTTTATTATTTACATAGGAAATTAGTGTGAAACTTTAAACTTTTACGGGGATTTGTAATTTATTTTATAGTCGTGTATAGGTGTATATTAATAAAAAAAATAATTTAAGTTAAAATAACTTTACAACCATAACTTTTCAAAACGTTACAAGCAGTAAAATAAACATATCGTATGGAACAAAAATGGACATACTTAAATTGTTCCTGTGGGATAGCCAAGTATGTATAACCTATCTATAGCCTACTGCAGGTATGCTTGCTAGCTTGCGTCCTTGCTTTGCATGCTTTCTTGCATGCTCGCTGAGTGCTTGCTTTACATGCTTACATGCTTGCTTGTTCGCATGCTTGCTTGCATGCTTGGTTGCTTGATTACTTTCTTGCATGCTTGCTTACTCGCTTGATTGATTGCTTGCTGGTTGGGTTGCTTGCTTGGAGGGTTGCTTGATGGCTTACTTGTTTACTTGCTTGCTTGATTGATTGCTTGCTGGTTGGGTTGCTTGCTTGGAGGGTTGCTTGATGGCTTACTTGTTTACTTGCTTGCTTGATTGATTGCTTGCTGGTTGGGTTGCTTGCTTGGAGGGTTGCTTGATGGCTTACTTGTTTACTTGCTTGCTTGATTGATTGCTTGCTGGTTGGGTTGCTTGCTTGGAGGGTTGCTTGATGGCTTACTTGTTTACTTGCTTGCTTGATTGATTGCTTGCTGGTTGGGTTGCTTGCTTGGAGGGTTGCTTGATGGCTTACTTGTTTACTTGCTTGCTTGATTGATTGCTTGCTGGTTGGGTTGCTTGCTTGGAGGGTTGCTTGATGGCTTACTTGTTTACTTGCTTGCTTGATTGATTGCTTGCTGGTTGGGTTGCTTGCTTGGAGGGTTGCTTGATGGCTTACTTGTTTACTTGCTTGCTTGATTGATTGCTTGCTGGTTGGGTTGCTTGCTTGGAGGGTTGCTTGATGGCTTACTTGTTTACTTGCTTGCTTGATTGATTGCTTGCTGGTTGGGTTGCTTGCTTGGAGGGTTGCTTGATGGCTTACTTGTTTACTTGCTTGCTTGATTGATTGCTTGCTGGTTGGGTTGCTTGCTTGGAGGGTTGCTTGATGGCTTACTTGTTTACTTGCTTGCTTGATTGATTGCTTGCTGGTTGGGTTGCTTGCTTGGAGGGTTGCTTGATGGCTTACTTGTTTACTTGCTTGATTGATTGCTTGCTGGTTGGGTTGCTTGCTTGGAGGGTTGCTTGATGGCTTACTTGTTTACTTGCTTGCTTGATTGATTGCTTGCTGGTTGGGTTGCTTGCTTGGAGGGTTGCTTGATGGCTTACTTGTTTACTTGCTTGCTTGATTGATTGCTTGCTGGTTGGGTTGCTTGCTTGGAGGGTTGCTTGATGGCTTACTTGTTTACTTGCTTGATTGATTGCTTGCTGGTTGGGTTGCTTGCTTGGAGGGTTGCTTGATGGCTTACTTGTTTACTTGCTTGATTGATTGCTTGCTGGTTGGGTTGCTTGCTTGGAGGGTTGCTTGATGGCTTACTTGTTTACTTGCTTGCTTGATTGCTTGCATGCTTGACTGCTTGCATCCGTCAAATTATTATGTTTACGTGAGTGACATTGCGGGTAACAGCTAGTTATTAGTAATTTCGTTGTCATATCTGTAATTTCGGTGAGCAAAATGCTACCGAAATGACGGCACCGAGGATTACGACACTTGCGACAGTGAAGTATTTTTAAGATTACTGGTAAACTATATACATGATTAATGTAAGCTCTATACCGTGATATAAGAACAAAGTTAACTAATAATGGATAAAGATAAACTGAATGATAATCATTGTTTGTCTTTAAAAGACGTATCCACGGAAATTATTTTTAAGAGACAACATTCCGTAATTGTACGTAAACTATACATGGCAACTGGAGCCCAACTAACGTACTTTGTCACAGAAATGCGAATATGGCCATATGATCCTCCATTAATGAGATTTTAGCAAGTATTTACGGGAAGTGATATTGGTAGCTAAATGTGGGACACACACAAAAAGGCTAAACTGCTTTAAAATAATAATTCATTTGGAAAAATTAAGATAACATAGTATGCGTTGATTAATTAGCTTTCAATTGACGTATATTTATTGGAAATTTGTCACCTAGACACAAAGTTATGGTCAATTGTTTCAAGAAATCCGCGAGTGTGACAGGCCTCACAGACTTACTGCAGTTAGGGTTTCTAAAGTTTCGATATTTTTTATGTAACTTATAATGAAGTTAACAATGTTTATAATGTTAAGCCTCACTGTATTTTATTGTGCACAATGCATAAAAAATAGCGTTGTTGTGTTTTTTAAAGTTTTTTTATTTTTATTGACCTGGGACGTCCAAAAAAGTTGCTCTGAAAATTCACCCATTTATTGTTTACTAAAACTGCAAATGAGCACTAACGAGCTTTGTTTCGCAACATTCTGTTTTGACTAAAACATTACCTTTTCTGCACAAACAGTCTTAATTAGCCCTGACATTACCGATATAAAAAGAGGCAATTAAAAATTCAAATCATTCCCAAATTTTCTCTGCTACTGTCAACTACTACGTTGTCTAGTAAAGATTTGTTTGAGTTTTTCTAATCGCCTCAGTTCTTTTCGTACGCTTTATTTGTACTTTGTGTAAAGTAACCATGAGTAACACTACCACTGTTATCACTATCTCCGACAATGATGTCATGAATATCAAAATTGGTACGTATTTTCGCTATGTCCTATGTTTTTGTTCTATCATTATCACTGAATATCGTAAGGTTTATACTATGCGAATCGTTACTTTACGAAAATTATTTATATCTCTTAGTAACCTGGTCGACTTATTTGACCTCAACATTTTTGTTAAACCGATTTGAAGCTTAAAAAGACGATGTTTAATTATGTTTATTTTATTTGCCCACAGAATGCAGCAATGGTGAGACGTGGTCTCGGCAAGTAAAGACTGCGACTCCAAAACCAGTGAATGTGAAGCCCTTAGGAAAACTCTATGAGAAGCACATTCCTTACCACGCCACGCCGAAGCTACGCCGACAACGCGTCAACTTGTACCTGAATCCCAAAAGATTAGACTTCGATCAGCCCGAGGAAGATTCAGAGTAAAAGATTCAATCGGTATCATTACCGATGAAAAAATTGCTAATTGAGCAGAAATGACGCCATTTTGTTTGAACTCTATTTCGAATGGCGCCAAAATGCGTGGTCAAGAAGACGTTACATCGCGTCTTATTAAAAGGCTGCTTTGGTATTCAAGGATCGTAGAATAGCCGTCAAATTCTGCTGCAGAATACTACAAGAGCACACAGGTATACGTGACAACAGACTTCAGTACGCCAACTTGACATGTCGTCACAGTAACAAGCAGACCCGCCATCTTGTAACCGTGGGAATCAACGGATTAAGAGGACCGATGCGACAAGGAAGACTAGAGACAACTCCGACTAGGTCCCGACCTAAACTGCTAAGTCACATGTCGCAGAACTGTCTAGTAATGTACGTTTAGAATGTTATTTCGGAATATACTAATATATGTTTTTATTACATATTTCGGTGAAAAAACGTATTTATCGTGTTTGTAAAGAAACATTAAAATCTTTTTATAGGTACGTTTATTACATGGGTAATGTATAAGAATCGTTATGTTTTTATTATTTTTGTTGTATGGTTCTGTATCCGAATTCGTATTCCTTTTTATTCTGTCAAGTTTGTCAAACAATGAAGCTGTGGAAAAGTTAATAAACTTAAACTAGAATGATTTGTTTAATTTATCAATGTACCTAAACCCCAAATTTCATTTTCTTGTGAAATCGTAGCATAGGTACTATTAATAATTAATATAATAATATAATAGATATTAATAATAACATTTTTTTTTAACAATGATAGTGGTGGAATTCATATTGAAATGTCAAAAATATTGAAAAAATTAAATAATGTAGGTGCTTACCTAATAATGAGCATGACTTTCAATTACTGAATGATAAAAATTAATAAACTAATAAATTGATGAAATCCATTTTGGGTATTAGGTATGGCCACGGCGTAAGGGTGCATTTAGACCAGGCTGATAAACATCGTAGGATTTCCCCGAATTTGGTGCGAACTTTCTAAATTTAATACCAATGTCCATGGTATTATTATTGTCTTAATTTATTGTTATTACCGAGTATTGTTTACTAAGTACCTATTATAATTGCAACTAAACACTTTCAACGTAAGTGACGATTAGTAATATCTTCTATTTTGACCAAAACATAACTTACCGTTTCTGCGTAAACATCTCCCTTAATCCGTGCAAACAAGCTATTCAAAATTAAATTAATTCCCACTTCGCTAAAGTGCCAACTTGTATGTTGATGATCGTCTTACTGTCTTTGTGCCTACTTAGGTAAACTTTTTGTGGGTTTTGTTAAAAAAGTAACAATGACTGACAGTTACAGTTGTATTTTAGCCTTGTATTAGCCTGTGATTATAGACTTGTCAAGTACCTTTTTTTTTTACAACGAGGAAGGCAAACGAGCAAGTGGGTCACCTGATAGTAAGTGATCACCACTGCCCATAGACACCCGAAACTCTGGAGGGTTTGCAGATGCGTTGCCAACCTAGAGGGCTAAGATGAAATGCCTCTTGTGCCCGTAATTACACCGGCTGTCTTACTCTCCACACCGGAACACAACAGTGCAAGCACTGCTGCTTAGCGGCCTACCTATATAAATAGAGGTATTATCATTGCTACCTTGTATTTTATTGTATCTTTTTTCTGTTTTGTTTGTGTGGTGTCCAATAAAGATTTCTTTACCTATTGTAACTGTCAAGTGTTTTTGTTTTATTTCTTTGTAAAGAGGATTTATTATTTAGTTCTTTGGCGGTGTCTGAATAGCCTAACAATACAGCGCACAGGTAATAAGACTGCTCTTCTGAGTTAATGTATTAAAGGTAATGTTAAACTCATAATATAGCACGAAACCATGGCTACGGGTAGCACAAGACCGAATAGTCTTCCGGCTGATATGATGATGATGATGATGATTGTTGATAGCATGAATGGTTCAAAACCTCCCTTTCTCGTGAAATCAGTGAAGTCGTTAAAAATATTTGACAAATTAATATATTTTAGTCAAAACAAAATATTTCAATTGTAATTATCATTCATACTACCTAGTACCTAGACCGCCTATTGTATACCATACCTGTTTTTCTGTAATCTCCTTGTACTGTTTTGTGGTTTTCAATAAAGAATATTTGTATTGTATTGTACCTATTTGAAGTTTGGTGCAATGTATCCAAATTTTTAAATGCGGCCTCAATGATCTGAGACTGCGAGCCATTTCTGCAATTATTGATAGTAGAAACCTACTTGATTTTCTAAATTTAATCACTAGTTCAAGTTGTATGCCCGTTGTTAGACTGTCATGAATCAATGTATTTAATTAAATAGTGGCGCTTGGGAGGACGTTGACTTGCTTCAAACTACCTAATCATATCTCATTCGGTGGGTAACGTGAATATTTTGTATCATTATTATAAATATTGATCTTGTTCTTACGCTTAAAAAGCAATCTTAACAACTATCTTGGGCTGTCGACGTCATATTCGAAACAGAACCACGTGTAGCCCTGAAAAGGACTTTTTCGCAGCCTTGAAAAAGGCTTTTGGGCACTTTTGAGTGCGGTTTACTACCGAGTGATTTACTTATTCAATCTCTTCATCTGATTAGTCGAAATCCAGTTTTTTGGGCTTAATGTGAGTTTGCGATTGCAGGCGCTGAAGTCGCATCCTCGCCAAAACTTCGGTGGGAAAAAACTTCCCGTATGCTTCGAGAACCGTCTTCAAGGGTAGCGGAGTTATTAATTTTTTCGGAGGTGGCCTTAATTCTGTAGACAAGCAAAGTAAAATATTAAGAACATATATTTTATAAGCTTTACACGATGAACTAATGAAATAAATATTCGCACAAAATTAACTGATTAGTTCTCGGTTGGCTGGAAATAGGAAAATGAGAATTGCGGGTGGCAGGGACCTTGTGCGAGGTCCGTAGGGATCGCTACACCTTCTTACTCGCTAATCCTACCGCTAAGCAGCAGTGCCTGCACTGTTGTGTTCCGGTTTGGAGGGTAAGATAACGGTGTAATTACGGACACAAGAGGCATTTCATCTTAGCTATTGGCAGTGGTGACTCACTTGCCTTCCTTGTCGTATAAAAATAAAATAAATTGATAAACACATATTTAAACAGCAAATTAAAAGAGCAGACATACCAGTTCTCATGTCGACGACGTTATTGTTGTGGTCCACGGCCATGAACTCGTAGTCGTCCATTTTTCAACAGAACACGAAAATAGACTTTTAAAAGAAAATTAACCGATTTGCAAAAGTCAAATATCCTTTACTAAGGACAACGTACTTACACAACGTACAGTAGCGAAGACAATTTGGGAATGATTAGAATTTTGGGTGGCTTCTATTTATATGGATAAGGAAGGGGTGATTACCATTGTTTTCGCACTTCAGGTAATACTTTTGCCCTAACGGTAAAAGAATTAGTCGTAACGATTATGCAGGTGTCGTTAGTGTTCAAGTGAATTTAGTAAACAAACCCGGCAATCATTATCTAACGAACCCGGTTCTATAAATTAGTCTATTTCCGATAAATAGTTTTCTGCTTGGAGGACGAATAGCATATTTTTTGGATTACTTTTTGTACAAGTTATTCAATTTGATAACCATGCAGTTAATGAAAATGTCTCGGGAAGTGGGACTGGGAATTAGTCGAGAGCAGAAAGTTGGCTATAAATCTTGGAATGCTATACGTAGAGTCCATTTCAACCATGACCCACCATAGTAAGTTCTCACAGTAAGTGTCATTAATGATTTCCCTTGCAAGGCAATGCGATGTAACCATTACCCAAAATGTGTTTCATCGTCATCATGTCAGCCGAAAGACCGTACGTTTTCATCGGTACTGCATTTCTCTGTAGTACTTAACGGTTACGGAACCCTACACTAGGCATGGCCCGACATCTTCTTGTCCGGTTTTTGATCGTCGATTATACCTACACTCTAGGCGCTCGCCACACATCAATCGTCAATGTAACATTTTGACAGTTCATATCACTAGAAGCATAATATCATTAAAGCAGACAGACGGGAGGCGTATTTCGCTTATCTATGCACTACATTTTTCTGCCCCTTTTTGAGGGGGACGTGGAACACACACATAGGTACATCGTACAGGCCCCTATTAAACCTACTTTACAAATGTCAGGTTTCAATGACAATTCGGTGTCAATTGCTGACTTGAAGAGCTTTTGTTTTAGCGCGCTTCATATTAGCAATGAAACGTAGTTCGAATTGTCATTGAAAACTGACAATTGCAATGATGGTGGAATAGAGGCCAGCTCACGTCTACGCTCCTGTCAAAACTTGTTACGTTCCTTTGTACGCACACTAAAACAAAACTGTCACACAAATGCCAAAAACATGCACACAATCAGCAGAACCTGATCATTTTGGTCAGGTTTAATGTTAGAGATTTGGCAGAGGGGAAATCGCGCATTAACATCTCCATTCCTTTCCTGCCCTAAGCGTAATATGGTGAAATTGGAAGAACGTGTCATGTTTTGCCTTTGATTTTGTACGGGGTGATAGGTCTGGTATATAGACGGCCATTGTAAATATTTTTATCTATAATTTGGACGTTGATACAGCCGTGAATAACCTTGAAGCAATACCTAAGTAGAATAACACAGGGTGTGTCCGTCACCGTCTTGTAGTATTTCGTCGTAGATACGACGTAGATACTTTTCATGATCTCTTTGTAACTCATGGAGTACTTTTTTGTAATTTTCCCCATATTTTTTTATTTTTACTTTTTTCCCGTGAATGTCAATTACGCTTTTAAAATACTCACTGAAACATGAATACCACTGAAACATGAAACATAAATACTCACTAGAAAATAACCAGAAAAACACTAACCCCGGGAATCGAACCCGGATCCTTGACATTGCGAGTCGCGTGCCTTGCGTTACACCAAGATTGGCATATCCATTTAAGGGTAATAATATATGCCATTTTTGGTGTAAGGGTAGGCACGCGACACGGAATGTCGAGGATTGGCATTTTTTTGTTTTTTTTTCTTCTATGTACTTATTCATGTTTCAGTGAGTATATTAAAAGCATAATTAGCACACGTTTTTATTTTTGGTCAGTTGGTTCAGTTGGTTACAGTTTGGTACTTAATTTTCCTTCGACCTTAATTCGACCACCAACCCATTCCCAGAATATATATTTTAAGTTACTTACTAGTCCATTGTACATTTGTTTTAAATAAATTATCTATTCCCAGAATTAGACTTACCAATTACTTACCACAGGGTCCGCAGGTAGTAATTG
Source organism: Clepsis dumicolana (assembly GCA_963691665.1). Lineage (NCBI taxonomy): Eukaryota > Metazoa > Arthropoda > Insecta > Lepidoptera > Tortricidae > Clepsis > Clepsis dumicolana. Next base: position 16,795,719 of record OY829508.1, read on the forward strand.
TATTTTAATCACTAACAGTGGTACCGACACATCTATTGTTATGCTAGGTCTGAACCTCACAAATAGTGTGGTATTTAAAACCAGAGTTATCCCAGGTAGTAATTGTGAAATTTTAATCACTAAAAGTAATTATTATCTACGTATACCTACATAGGTATTTTATTATATTGTACATATTATATTGTAATGTTACAATGTATATACAGGCCTTTGCGTCTATTACAGACGATTTATGGCGTTCCGTCTGGGAGACAACGCCTTTTGTGGCTATACAAACCGATGCGAGAGCGACACACTCTACCGCAGGTCTGACAAGAGAAGTTTGCGGTGGTTGTTGCTGAGCCGCCTTGATGTCGTTTCCTTCTCTTGCCAGCAAGTGTCTCGAACCAGGCTTCATCGCAAAACTTGCGACCCTCCACTACACATTTGCGCCAATCTGACCGATTTTCCGCGAGCCTTTCCCAGTCACGGTGGTCAATTTTAAAACTGGCCATGTCTCGTTTGGCGCAGTCCTTAAAGCGAATGTATGAACCTCACAATACCCAGTTTCTTATTTAATTTTTTTTTATACCACGAGGAAGGCAAACGAGCAAGTGGGTCACCTGATGGTAAGTGTTCACCACCGGCCATAGACACCCACAGTCCCACAACCCCGGAGGGTTCGCAGATGCGTTGCCAACCTAGAGAGCTAAGATGAAATGCCTCTTGTGCCCGTAATTACACCGGCTGTGTTACTCTCCACATCGGAAAACAACAGTGCAAGCACTGCTGCTTAGCGGCAGGATTAGCGAGTAAGATGGCTGTGGTATGGTTGTTTATTTGAAATCAGACTTACAAGGTTACCGATTTGTTTTTTTTCTAAACCTGATTATGTTAGAGAGTAGTCTAAAATAGCGGACACGTGGTTTTTTAGCCGCCCAAACTCAATCTATTCGGAGAAATTGTCGTCCAAAGCAAATACTAAAAAGTGACCAAACCCTCTAACTTCTGTAGAGACTTTTGTCACAGCAAATTGCCAGTTAATTACTGGCTTGATTATTACGTTGGAGAACACGAAAAAATAATGGAATAACAAAACACCGGTCCATTGTTACCTTTCCATGTTAGACTTTCAATGTATTTTTATAAATTTGCTATTAAAGGACTGACATAAAACACTATTTGGTTAAATTGTAATGAGTAATTTAACACGTATTTGCGAAGAAATGGAAACACGGGTTGAGTTGGTTTTAGATTTTGTATCGTTGTATAGCAATACCTACCCACCATACTCTTGTGTTTTTTTAATCTCAAGTGTAATTTTTGACACAAAAAACGTCTCGATCGTGTTCGGGTTAACGTCTCATTAGTATGGGTAAATCTATTCTAAACTAAATGTGAGTTAGTTGTATGAAAACGGTCGGTAAGTTGGAGGGTTGGTAGGATAGTGGATCGGTAAGTTGGTGAGACGGTAGGATGTGGGTCGGTCGGTAGGTAGGTTTCTCAACTTCGTCCAACACGCTGGCGACTATGTCAGTCCTCTAGCTTTACGCTAGTTCTAGCTGGGGAAGGTTTCGTTCGTAGTTATAACGGTAATTTGATTAGTTGGTAGGTCGGTCAGTAGTAAAGTTAGTTAATGAGTTGGTAGAACGGTTAGTTGTTAAGATGGCGATCGGTAGGTTGGCAGGCTGTTGGTTCGGTATGATGGTGAGTCGGTAGGATGTGGGTCGGCCGGTAGGTAGGTGTCTCGGTTGGATTAAAACACCAATGAAAAGCCAAACATTTATTCACACGCGTATATGGAAAGTGGACAAGAAGTCGGGTGCTCGCACAACGACATGCTCGAAGTCCATGAACGACAGCTTCCCGTCGCCGTCTACATCGGCTTCATCCAGCACGCTGGCGACTATGTCAGTCCTCTCTTGCAGCTGGAGCTCGCCTCTCGTCAGGAGGCGGGTGGCTTCGAGGAGGTCTTCGCGGCCTATGTACATGTCGTCGTCTAGATCGTAGATGCGGAAGGCGTACCTGTAAAGAAAATTAGAGTAAAGTAAACTTTCTAACGTTCTAATGGTAAGTTGCCTCTTGTTCAAATCAGCAACTTTATTTTAAATGTCAAAACGATTTGATCGGATCCGTTAGTATGAGGTTCGTATTGAATTACAGAACTATGACGTCATCATTTTCAGTGCCTCCTTTTATTAGTTTTTGTAAACCGACCTCAAAAAAAGGAGGTTCTCAATTCGTCAGAATCTTTTTTTTCGGTCGATGCTTCATTCAAAGAATGTTCCACTTGCACCGCAACGACTTCATATTTCTGCGAGTGCTAGGCCAAAAAAGTTATGGCTTTAGAGAATTATTTTATGTTTTTTTTCTAAGGTTTGTTTGAAGGCGGTTTTTCTTTTTTGTTTATTACAGTAAAGTTGTTTATGTCTGTGTCGATACGAGTACCAAAGCTCAAAGGGTTCACCTAACCCTAACCACTCCGTATTTGAACTGCTGGGCCCTTTCGATTTTCGTATGTTCTTTTAAAAGCTTTGGGACGATCAGTGATCTCTTGACCTCTGAGTCCTTTGAAAAGGCTCGTTCTAATTTAGGTTATTAGAGAAAAGTTGGAAAACCCCCGACATTGTCATTTCAAAGTTCAGTATTTCGAAAACGGGTGAACCGATGCTATGATGCCACAGAAAGATACACAGATACACAGACACACAGATACACAGACACACAGATACACAGGTCAAACTTATGACACCCCTCTTTTTTGTCGGGGGTCAAAAAAGGAAGTGTTTGAAAGACGCTAATTGATCAGATCATGAAATTTTGTTCCTAGACCGTCATGGTTTTGAAGCTATCGTTGTTTGCGTTTAATAAAGAAACGGAATTCGTTTAAAATATTTTTTACAATAAATAATTCGTCTGTCAAAAAGTGATCTATTGATTGATTGTCTAATTAATAATCATAATTTATCGCGAGCTTTTCGAGGAAGAAAAACATCGTGAGGAAATTACAATTACACTAGGCGCTCTGTAGGAGAACTCACAGTGCGACTTCTACCTCGCGCGAGAACAACTGCCCGTCCTTTTCTGTCACTCAGAATGCAACGGGACGGCTAATATGATCTCGCGCGACAAAGTCGCGGCCAGTCGTGCTGGCCCTGCTGGGGGGCTAGCACGCGCCCCATTTTGTCGCTTGTCGCTCAGTGCGTCCTTCACTGATTCCGTCACTATGAAAGGGACGCACTGCGCGACAAGCGACAAAATGGCGCGCCGTGCTACGTGTGCTGTACGCTTGTGGGCTCCGCTCACCAAGCCTTGATGTCCCGGGGGGCAGCCTCGCTGAACACTGACATCATGTCCAGGAAGTCTTCAAACGTGAGGTTACCGGTTCCGTCGTGGGAGAACACCTCGCATATGCGACGCTTAAACGGGTTTTCCTGGGAACACATTAATAAGAATAAATATCAAATGGGCGGCGGCGGCCACATCGCTGGTGATTGTTTTGTATGTATTTAAGTACATATTGAAATACTTTATTTACATAATAAAAGCAATTTACAATGACATTAAATCTAAGCTTAAACTAAATAAACTACAACTTAAAACTAAATTAAATCTAAATAAGGCCCCCGTGGCATGGTGCGTGAATAGCGATGCTGATTCTTTGAGAGAGAAAACTGCCAGCCCTTTCGTCACAAGTTGCATCAACTAAGCGCTTTTGTAACTCAGAAATAAGCTTGTAAGCGCTGGGACCCCATGGACTCCCCATTTAGAACTTAAATTATTTAATATAAGTATTTATACTTCAACATATCACACTACTAATCTTATATAGGCGTAATCTATTATTGAGATCATATTAATTAATGTAGGTATATAACTATTATTACTATGCTATTCCTCTAGGTACTCATCTATAGTATAGTACCACTTTTCGATTAAGAAGTCTTTTATCAGTTTTATGAATTTTTCTCGTTTTGTTTTTGTAACAGGGAAATGTATTCGAGACAATAATAGACCCAGCTTTTCTATTACCTGTATCTACTAAACGCCTATAAAATCATCGCATTACCCTCTGCTTGAGGCCTTATGTCAAACTACTAGACTATCACGACTTTTGCCCTTGGCTATACCTAATGTATGTACGTACACTAACAAACACGCAAATTACGCATTCACGATTCAAATCAAGAGACATCTAACGTTTTCGAATAGGCAATTTGTAGTGCAAATGTGTAATAGAAATGATATCTCTGATTCAGACGACCGCAGCCTGATTAGAGTGTCACGGGACGTGACACCGCCAGCCTTTGCATGCTAATCTATCTATACCTATAAAACAGTACCGTGACTGACTGACGGACAACGCACAACCTAAACCACTGGACCTAGAGACTTGAAATTATGCGACATAATTAAAGTTAGAAAAAAAAAATAACAAAGGAAGAAACGGAAGTACAGGGGTCTCGACGCCGGATACAACTTCGTTGCCTTCGGCGTCGAGGCCCTCGGTCCGTGGGGCCCTGGGGCGAAGGACCTCATCACTGAACTGAGAAAGCGAGTGGTCGACGTCACCGGGGACAAGAGGGCTGGCAGGTTCCTTGCACAATGTATTGGCATCGCCATACAGCGAGGAAATGCTGCCAGCATTCTTGGTACCATGCCACAGGGGCCGTTTTTAGATTTTCTGGATTAGGTTTTAGTTTTATTTTAATTGGTTTTTTATAATAAATTTTGTCTGTTATAGTAAAGTTAGGACACCGAGAAAAGTTATGACAGAATGTCTAGCACGGGCGCCGTTTCTCGCTTGTCGCTTGGCGATTTAATGCGAGAAAGGCACACTGAGCGACAAGCGATAAACTGACGCCGGTGCTAGCCCTAGGGAGTCTTACTTTGAGTTCTGGTAGCTTTTCTATCTCTTCAACTGGAACCGTAATAGTGTGCGCCTGGTTCTCGGTCATGCGTTTCGGGATCAGCTCCGGATTCACTTCGCGAAAGCGCTTGAACACTCTGAAAGATGATTTGAAATGTATACAGGTAGATTAAAAAAAAACCGCAGGCTAGGCAAAAAACGATATTGCGTAATAAACTGAAACGTGAAAGTATAGGAGTTTTTCGCTGCACTTGGTAGCGCGACGCCACGCTATGGTGAAGGTCCTGGGTTCGAATCCCGGTTCGAGAATTAATTTTTTTAGTCTTTCTGTATGATTAAATAAATAAATGTATAAATATCATGGGACAATTAACACCAATAGACCTAGTCCCATACTAGGCAAAGCCTGTACTATGGGTACTAGACAACGGATAAACATACTTATATAGATAAATATATACATAAACGCGTACTAAACATTCAAGACTCGAGAACAAACATCGTATTCATCATACAAACATCTGACCCGACCGGGGATCGAACCCGGGACCTCAAGCTTCATAGTCAGGGAGGGAGGGAGGGAGGGTTAATTAACGTTTCAGTTTGAAATTTGAGAAATAATAATTAGGCCTTACAACACTCGTGTGATCCTATTATGAAATTCATCTTCACCTCGTTTCATAAAACACTTGTGTTTTAAGGACCCTCATTATGTAGCAGTTGCATAAACTACTATTACGCCTCAGTCAGAGGGGTGATCACGGCCGTGAAGCCCTCTATCGAATTAAGACTCAATTATGCGTCATTCACCCGCAAATCCTATTTGCACGAAAGAGGGATTAAGATTATGCGCGGGAGTGTACCTGTTGCTGTTTTCTATTAACCCCCGACGAAAAAGAGGGGGTATCTGTGTATCTGTGTGTCTGTGTATCTGTGTGTCTGTGTATCTGTGTATCTGTTTGTCTGTGTATCTGTGTATCTGTCCGTGGCATCATAGCTCTCAAACGGATATAACGATTTAGATGCGGTTTTTTTTTATTGAAAGCTAGTGTAATCAAGATGGTTCTTAGCCAAGTTTCATTAAAATCGGTTCTTCCGTTTTTGAAATATTGAACTTTGAAATGACAATGTCGGGGGTTTTTCAACTTTTCTATGTTGGTGAGGTTATCCTATTAAAAAAAACTTTGTTTTCTAAGGATATGATCGGCGGGCGAGCATTACCGCGGTTTTATGGCCGAGTCGGTAAAGATCGCGCGTGGGTCTAATGATGGAGGTTGATTTTTTCACAGCTTCAAGGGACCGCAGGCTTGAGTATTTGACATTAATTTCAGCATGCTACCTCCACGCGTTCCAGAGAAAAACAGACAGACAGACGGACAACAAAGTGATCCTATGAGGGTTCCGTTTTTTCCTTTTGAGGTACGGAACCCTAAAAAATAGCTGCAATATAAATAAAGGATTCGTATTGGTCAGCAAGGAGGCATAACTCCTAAAAAGGGATCGTCTTAAAAGTGTAAACAATTTCGGTGTTGTTATTCAAGTTATAGAACAAAAGCTTAATGTTGATGTGCACGCCGAATTGCCAAATCGGATTAAAACAGAAAAACAACTTTACAACAACAATTAAATTAAATGCCAAGCGGCATTGCCCGCGACGATGGCAAAAGGCCGGACGGTATGTCTCTGATTCCCTGGAGAATGGGTAGGGTTCTGGTTTGGGATGCGACCTGTGTCGATACAGTAGCACCCTCACATCTCCAGGGAACCACACAAAAAGCTGGTGCGGCGGCAGAAACGGCCGAAAATAGAAAAAAATCTAAGTATCAATCTCTCGGTCCGAATTATAATTTTGTTCCTGTCGGGTTTGAAACTTTGGGTCCATGGGGTCCCAGCGCTTACAAGCTTATTTCTGAGTTACAAAAGCGCTTAGTTGATGCAACTTGTGACCAAAGGGCTGGCAGTTTTCTCTCTCAAAGAATCAGCATCGCTATTCAGCGAGGCAACGCTGCCAGCCTTTTGGGCACTATGCCACGGGGGCCTTATTTAGATTTAATTTAGTTTTAAGTTGTAGTTTATTTAGTTTAAGCTTAGATTTAATGTCATTGTAAATTGCTTTTATTATGTTAATAAAGTAGAAAAAAAATTAAATAAAAGTTTAAAACAAAATACTTCAAATAGAAAACAAGATTACAGTACCAAATAAGTAGCAAATAATCACAACTTGTCAAAGGATACTGAATTTTTGGTACAAGAGTTTTAGTACTGAAAATCCCTAGTAATACAAGTGCCTTTTGATTTAGGAGCTACGATGCCAGAGACATACTTAAGACATACATAAGTACCAGCTGCTTAACGAATTTTTCTTTGCATTGTCATTGTATGTTGAATTTCATTCTATGAATGTTTCATAAAAATAAAACAAAAATAATCAATAAATCGATTATTTTCATTCATACATAAGTAGTTAAGTATCACAAAGTTTGACTTACCTCAAAATTTCCTTTCTCGTAAAAAAAGTACAGTCCTGCATGGAAAATTAATTATAACAGATAACGAAACAATTTCATTCAAAAAATTTCATCGTTCATATTTAATTTTTTAGTCTAAGCAGTTTTAGTTTGGTTGAGTCTCAACGGTTTTCTACCCGCGGCGTCAATTAAGCTATTAAACCATTCCCGGGATCACTTTTGCTAATTATTACTGGTAGTAATTACTTAGGAATAACTACTTGAATATTATTTTGACCAATATAAAATGACCCCACACTGCGAGGGTAGAGAGTAGATGTAGAGGGATTATATGTAATAACTAGCCGTTGCCCGCTACTTCGTCCGCGTAAATTTCGCTTATCGTTATGCCGCGGGAACTGTATAATTTTCCCAAAAAAAAGTAGCCTATATTATTGTTCAATATTTAAACTATCTTCTTACCAAATTTCATCTAGATTGGTGTAGCGGTTTTTCCGTGAAGAGGTAACAAACAGACAGAGAGACCAGAGACAGAGTTACTTTCGCATTTATAATATTAGTTAGAAAGTTATGATAAATACATTGAAATTAGTCAGCCTATGACACACAACAATAAATAAATCAAATTTTTAAGATTACACAATGTTAAAAAACAAAAGCGGTAGTCTCTTTCTAACAAAAGGTTAACTACTTGTAGCTTTATAAAACAGGGTCCTGGGCACTTAAGACACTCGTGAAAAGCGTGAAAAATCTTTGAGACTCGATTCCCGTGATAGACGAACTATTTACATACTTACATAATTCGTTCTTCTTTACCTGGTAGTCCTCAAGCTGTTGCTCCGTGAACGTGACCACTTTATTACCCATACTGATCAACTGTCGCCAGAACGAATCAGTAGCATCAGTGCTGAGAGACAGTTTTGTCACCACTAACGCGGATTTCAATGCTTATCATTATCAGGATGGTTTTCAATCGTTGTTGTGGCCCGGTCGATCACCGCTGTCTTGGTGCGCCAGGATTTTTCCAGCACTCGAGTTAATACCAGTTGGTTTTCCGGTGATGGTAGTGCGTCAGTGATTCGTCAGCGCTGACCAACTGGCAGCCTGTTGCCGCCGCGGCCGCCATAAAACTAGGGGTATTAACGCCGTGGTATTAGGGTGTGACGCGAACAGAGTAGGTTTGAATATAAACTTTTTATTCACTGTTTTCGCGTTGGTTTGGCCGAATAGTTTATAAATTATATTAAGTACAATATACTTCATAAAGCACGCTTCACACTACTAAACATTCACGACACAATGTCCTTTAGTCTATTCCTTTTTTTTCGTACCTGTGACGTTGGCAATACCGTGCCCCCCCCCCCCCCCCCCACCCCTTACTTCGCTGGAAAAACTCGGATCGCGCGCGCGCATGCTCCCGAAGCAAAAAAAATCTTAAAAACTAGAAAGAAACCCGCATAAGAACTTTATACTTTAGAGATTGTGACTGAAGTGAGTGCAGTGCTGCAAGAAAATCGAACCAGTGACCCGCTACCGTGCCAGTCTCAATAAGGTACCTACTTCCCATCTTTCCTTTAAAAATTCTCCACGCGTGATTGAAAATGTTTAAGGGTTCTGTTGAAATTAAGAGTTTTAAGTGATAACTAACTCTTTGTGGCACCTTCAATCTTAATTCATAGCAGCTGGTTGTCAATTAAGGTGTCAATTATTGATCTCTCATTTTTAGGGTTCCAAAGCCAAAATGGCAAAAAGGAACCCTTATTGGTTTCGTCATGTCCGTCTGTCTGTCTGTCCGCTGCATAGCTCAGAGACCATTGGTACAACAAAGCTGTATTTTTGCATAGATATACATATCAATTAGACCAAAAAGGTGCTGGGATAAAGTAATAAAAAAATAATTGTGGTACCTGTCTCCCCTACACGTAAAGTGGGAATGTTTTTTTCATTTCTCGCCCAACCCATAGTGTGGGGTATCGTTGGATAGGTCTTTCAAAAATATTAGGATTGCTCAAAGATCAATTTTCGATAGAATTATTCGTGTGTGGATTCATGTAATTACGGGCACAAGAGGCATTTCATCTTAGCTCTCTGGGTTGGCAACGCGTCTACAAACCCCCCCGGGGTTGCAGGTGTCCATGGGCAGTGGTGATCACTTACCATCAGGTGACCCACTGCGCGTTTGCCTTCCTCGTTGTATAAAAAAATAAAAAACTCTCTGATCCACAATACTCTGTGTCGCTAACCGACGGGCCTCTATTAGTCCCGCCCTTGTCTTGTCTGTCGGTGTTTCATGTCTTTACGATTCCTGTCGATATTCTATCACTAAGTAATTACAGAATGACGACTTTGGATCACGTTGCGTCGATTGTAAATTAGGACGATCCTTTGCTAAAATATTAATTAATAATGCTATATTAACGACCTATATACAGGGTTTTTAATGAACCATTCAGCCAGGGGTTGAGCAGGTCTAAACGAACACGTTTTTTACTTCGAAAAAAAAAAAACCGGCCAAGTGCGAGTCGGACTCGCGCACGAGGGTTCCGTAGAAAGATTTTAACGCTTTTCCCCAGTGTTTTACGAAGTTCAGTGTTAGCAGAGCCCTGCTCCTAAGCAAAATGTACGCAGCGTGGGGTCAACTTATATTGGTCTGCGAAATCTACAGCAGACATAAAAATTTAAGATTTTGAGACTTTTCAGTGTGATTGTGCTATAAGAGCTACCTTCATACCAAATTTCAAGTTTCTAGGACATCTGGAAGTACCCTTTAGGTTTTTGGAAATCGGCAATTTGTATGGAAACAGCCTTTTTAGTTACTGTATCTTTTGATTGCGTTGAATTAGAAGGATGATTTTTGCACAGCTTCAGGGGACCACAGGCTTGAGTATTTGATATTAATTTCAGCATGCTACCTCCACGCGTTCCAGAGAAATAGGGTCTTGACAGACAGACAGACAGACCTATAAGGGTTCCGTTTTTCCTTTTGAGGTACGGAACCCTAAAAAATAAAAATAAGTCATTTTCCCATACTTACTTTCATTTGCTTCTGCTGGTTGACAATATACGAGAGTTTTTTTAAATTTCTATTTAAAAAAAAACTTTACAGGGTTGCTCACTTAGGCTAACTCAACCCCAGTCTGAAGTCATGAGGGTTCAAAAAAATATATAAATAAGCGTATTTATGGAATCGGCATCACTTTCGGTGAATTTGTTTGTATTTTAGTCGCAATTTATTGAGACAAGTAGCGCCAGAAGAATGAGAATCCTGAAGAATTACTCAATGGGGAGATTCAAATAAAACAAAGTTACACTCAACAATGCATTTTATAGCATAACTTGGCCAATTTCCTGTATACACTTTCTTTGGCCAAGCCCCTTTCTACTTGACCAAGCGTCATTCTACTTGGCCAAGTCTCATCCTACTTAACCAAGCCCCGTCCCGCTTAGTCAAGCCTCGTCCTATTGGCCAAGACTCGCCCCACTTGGCCAAACCCCGTCCAGCTTGGATAATCCTCGTCCCACTTGGCCAAGCCCCGTCCCACTTGGCCAAGCTTCGTCCTACTTGGCCCAGCCAGAACAGGCCTCCATGCACTCTTTGTGACTGCCAAAGTTGTTCTCGTCCACGGGTATGGAACAACGAGAAGGGTCTGTCCACCAGTGCCATACCACGCATTTGCGAGCACCCCAGTCATACACGAACCTGCGTTAAAAAAAAATATTACACATACGTTAAGATCTGTCAGTGCCCTAAGCACAACTTGTCGAATCCTGCGTCACGTAAAATCGAATAGTAAACTATAACGAGTTTGTATGACGTTTGGAACAGCGCCCGCCCGTGAGCGTATTTGGAACTAAAATTTAGTATGAGATTTCTCGATCTCGATACGATAACCGTAACGTAACGCAGGATTCGACAAGTCGTGCTTAGGGCACAGTATGGGCAAGTCTGTAACTATAAGACATAGAAAGATGTGTTGTTAGGGACCATGTCATCGATTTTAGTGACAAGAAAAACTGCATATATACCCATCTAAATAATGTGTATTATTATTACACTTACTTACTATATCACTGAAACCAGAATACACGGAAACCAGAAAAAAAATGAATATTTGCTCTCGGGTTTTGGATAAGATATCATTTATCTTTGCGGGTGATAAGACCTTGCACGAGGTCCGTCCGGATCGCTACCAACCATCTTACTCGCTCGCTAATTCTGCAGCTAAGCAGCAGTGGTTGCACTGTTGTGTTCCGGTGAGGAGAGTAAGACAGCCGGTGTAATTACGGGCACGGTCACATTACGATGAGTTGTACTTAATTCTATGCAAAATAGATTAATAAATATCATGGGACAACTGACACCAATTGACCTAGTCTCAAACTAGGCAAAGCCTGTACTATGGGTATGGGGACAACGGATATAAACATACTTATATTATAGATAAATACGTACTTAAATTACCCGAGAACAAACATTCGTATTCATCATACGAACATAGAATAGAATAGAATAGAAAATTATTTATTATGTATCATTTCTTTGTTGTAACAATATCATGTCCTCGATAGGTTTTGTCCTTAATGCAATATGTCTTATAGATCTATACATTTACTATATACATTATACGTAATACATAAATACATTTACTATGCTTAGCAGGCTACGCGACACACACACACACACGCACACACATATATATACATACATGTATATACACGAATACACATGCGCATATATTATGTCGTATGACCCGTTAGCAGCAAAAGGTTTTATGTGAAGTCATGTTTTCTTTTTTTTTTTTTCTTTTTTTTTATTTATACGAACATCTCCGGGGATCGAATCCGGGACCTCAAGCTTCATAGTCATGGTCTCTAACCACTAGGCTATCCGGTCGTCAAAAAAAACTTTTGTTCAACAATCGGCAGAACACCATGTTCCATGGTATTCGGCGAATTAAACAAAGTCGTTGGTCAACTACTTTACACTTACCATCATTATACCTGCGTTTAGTGAAAGTTCTCCGGGAAACGAAAATGTTTGCCTAATGTCAAGGACCATAAAACAAGAGGACTGCCAGTGGCTATACGTTGTCGCGTTCCTTTGAAATAATAAGCCTGCTGTAGCTAGTTTTACTACGGAGGGGTCTCTGTACCATTCATTTGGTATGACATTTAGACCTCTGGCTAACACAATAGCGCCATCTAAATTCGTTTTTTCTTTCAGTTCATAGATGGCGCTATTCTGTTAGCCAGAGGTCTAAGTGTCATACAAAATTAATGGTACAGAGACCTCTCTATAGCGAAACTAGCTACAGCAGGCTAATTATTTTACAGGAACGCGACATTGTATAGCCATTGGCAGTCCTCTTGGTTTTATCGTCCTTGCCTAAATAATGTCAAAATAATGTCGGGTTTGATTCATAGGGCGTGCCCTTGACAATGATATGTTTCTACTATAAGGCCAATGTCACTCAAACGGTGACGTGATGGTGACTCACGTGACCACCGCAAAATATTAGGGCACTTCGTTTTTTCCGCACTTTCATTCGTTATTTTTATTTGCGAGTGAGTGAGCTTTGTATACTATGCAACAAGGGCCATACCAGCACGGTAACTGTGCTGTTATGCCTTAAATAAAACTTACGGACTTTTTCTCTTCCCATAACGCCCTAGGGTTGTAATGGCTCGCACGGGGCGGCCCTATCAGCACCGCGCTCCAGATTTCCTCGCAAAGTGCGATGAAAAACAATGTTTCGCGGGCGGTACAGGCATTACAACCCTCGGCCTTAATAAACAATTTAGTATGAATTACGAGTTAATAATAAATAATAAAATAATAAATATCATGGGACAAACACCAATTGACCTAGTCCCAAACTAGGCAAAGCCTGTACTATGGGTACTAGACAACGGATAAACATACTTATATAGATAAATACATGCTTAATACATATTAAACATCCAAGACCCGAGAACAAACATTCGTATTCATCATACAAACATCTGCCCCGACCGGGATTCGAACCCGGGACCTCAAGCTCAAGTCAGGGCCTCTAACAACTAGGCAATTCGGTCGTCGAAAGTTTAAAGTTGTATTTTGGTTTATTACATACGCACACCGTCACAGGGCAGAGGGGGCACCGGGTGTCACCCCTGAGGCGGTGACACCCGACAGTGAACATCAGTGGTTTTGTAAAACTGTGGCAGATTACATAACCGCCACTAATAAAACAATTTACTTTTATTTTTTATTTTAACCATTTTGATTGGTTTTTGGGGTGACACCTGCAGTATCCGCTAGCTACGCCACTGTACACGGGGCTGTCAACGAACGTGATCGGTGATCATAGGCGGCCGAGACGCATGTATGTACTTACACCTAACGCGGTCTGAAGTTTGATGATAAATTCCATAAATAGGACATAAAACTGCAACGTTTTCTGCTAGAGGCGCTACCAGCACTAGTGCTTTAATGTTATTATTAAGTTTTGAAATAGCCATAGGACCACAGATATCAATAGCTGTTATCAAAATTGTAATGGAATCTATGGTCCTATAGCCATTTCAAAACATGACAATGACATTTTCTCAAACATGTCTATGTTTACATTATCTATGTTCATGTTAATATTCGTATTACTTTCAGAAAAAGAAGAGACCAAGTACCTAGTACATTTATACGAGTAGATAGCACAGTTCTTTGCCGGCCTAAAGCCAGCAAAGTATGTATGAAAATCCATAGTAATTGATACATGGATATATGGCCAGTAGGCCGCTATTATCCACACGCCGACAACCGCATCGCCGCCATCCAGTCGGTCGGGACCGAGCCAGCGCTTAGAGACAGTTGATAAAACAATTTTTTTCCCTTCCCTTACAATGTTTGAGAAAAGCACTATACAAGATTCGGCCGCAACAGGGGTTTCCGGACTCGTACTACAGCCGGCCTCGTGTTACTCGCCCGTCCCCTTCGCCCGGCAACCCCATTCTTCAAGGCCTCTGCAGTAATGTACTATTAAGTACGTGTGCGGTGGCGCTTCTAGCCAAACTTTGCAGTTTTATCTCATTCATTTCAAATCTAAGAATTCCTTAACATTATAAAAGGAACATTATTAGGATGAACTGACCTCTCTACCTGATTGGACTCCCGCTGCCAAGTCCCGTACTCCAAGTGGCAGTGCCTGTTCTTTAGCGGGAACGATCTGCACTGCGTCTCCGTAACTGAATTAGACGAAGTGTTTTAAGCGTTGAATACTTTTGAACGGCCTACTTTGCAACTTTTCAAACACAACAAGGAACGTAACATATTTATCTTTAGTCTGTAATATTGACTGAAAGTCAAGATTTCCTAAATTATATGCAAAGTAAAGGCTAGGCCTTTTTCCCTTTCAATCGTCGCGTTTGAATTCGAGTACTTTACAAGCATATTTGTTATCGAACAGGTATCATTTCATTTGATTGTATACCGGTCGGATTTTTTTAAATAAGTGACAGTGACGCCAATTAAAAGAGATTCTCAAGAATGATCCTTAAATCAAAATGGCGTATTGTGAATGAAAAAGAGATCTGTTAAAGTGTAGGTATTTAAAATGTGTAGATTCATACCAGCGGCCTCCAGACAGCTCGTAAGAACATACACAACGATGATAACATTGATAACACTCAAAACCTTTGACATTGTATGAATTTCAACACCTTATCTATCACACTGACGTTTAGCCATCGAGTCGATTAAATCACCGCACTTAATACAACAAATCATCAATTAACGAATTGAATGACGTTAACATTATAAAAATAAATACATTATCACTATTATTTTACTTCTAGATCTAGGTAAATTTCTGTTTGGAAAATGTATTTTAAATTAAGATTGCGAACGAGACGAGTCGAATACCGAAGTGTATTTTAACGTCTATGAGAAACACGCATGCCTAAAGACAGCGTATTTATCGCAAGGTCATCATAATAATTACATACGATCGGACGTGAAACAGGTTTATGCAAACCTGTACATTTGTTAGACGAGTAACATTGGCAGCATGCAATATACAAATAAAAATAAAAACTTTTTTTAGTGTTCCGTACCTCAAAAGGCGAAAAACGGAACCCTCATATAGGATCACTTTGTTGTCCGTCTGTCTGTGTGTCTGTCTGTCAAGGCCCTTTTTCTCCGGAACGCGCTGAGGTAGCATGCTGAAATTAATTTCAAATACTCAAGCCTGCAGTCCCTTGAAGCTGTGAATAAATCAGACTTCTAAGTCAACTCAATCAAAAGATACAGTCATTAAAAAGGTTGTTTCCATACAAATTGCCGTACCACGAAAACTTAAACGGTACTTCTAGTTGTCCTAGAAACTTGAAATTTGGTCTGAAGGTAGCTCTTATAGCACAACCACTCAGAAAATTCTCAAAATCTAAAATTTTTATGTCTGTCTGTAGATTTCACAGACTAATATAAGATGACCCCACACTGTGTACATTTTGCTTAGGAGCAGGGCTCTGCTAACACTGGACAACTTAAAACACTGGGGAAAAGCGTTAACAAATTATTTTCTCTTTAGAACGCGGAAATACTTAGTAGTAAACAACTTTTTTGCTAACATAGGTAAATATTTCGCTTGTAAATTGTGAACAGTAAAAATGTCACGTTTGTCAGTCTGAGCCAAATGACTCACCTTAGTTCGCGACGTGATTGCAGTCAGCAAGGTCAGGTTGTTTTTTTTTTAGTATAAATAATTACATTTTTAATTCAGTAATTTAGCTTTTAACTTAAGATATTTATAGCGGTGTTAATGTTATTGGGCAATTGTTCTTGTGTCCTTAGATTTTTATTTTATGTCTAAAGCACAGGTTTCCTATGTTACCTAGTTTAGACATACTGTATAATTATTTATTTTTATGCACTAATCTTATTGGAAATAAATTATTATTATTGTTCCTGTATATTTGTTTTAATTTCTTAGGGTAGGTTTTTACAATATTCATATAAAAAGTAATAAAACACTAAATATTAATACAAAATATAAAAACATTATAAAAACCTAATCTAGGGTGCCGCCGGAAGCGAGGCGGGGCCTAAGCTACCGGCGGTCAGGGCGACAGAGAGAGGAACCTCCTGACTATCCGAGCCGTGTCCAGGAGTACCGCCTTCTGTATCTGACCCTTGACCCAACCATCTAGCGAGAGCCTTTTAAGGTGATGGTCAAGGCTCTTCGCTATTAGACCGTTCGCCGAAACGACTATCGGGACAGTGATCGTCGAATCAACAGGCCACATGGCGGTAACCTCGTGAGCCAAGTCAAGGTACTTGCTGACTTTGTCCTTCTCGGCCTTCACGTCATGGGCGATCGTGACGTCGACGAGCACTGCCAGGTGCTTCGATCGATCTATCAGCACGACGTCAGGTTTATTGGCGACAATAGTCCTGTTCGTGATGATAGATCGATCCCAGTACCGTGACATGACCATTTTCAAGAACATTATTTTTATTATTATTGAAAGAGTTGGAAGTTGTATTTATGCATTCGACTTGAGAAACTTGATTTGCACGATGTAGAACAGTGATGACGTCACCCGCACTAAAGTCTCTACAGCAGAATCCGCGCGAGCCGTCAACCGTACTGCTGAATACCTTTAAATAATCGCCAAGGCTCATTTACTTTTCCACTACAGCCACCTGAAAGCGGCGTAGTGGAGAGTACCCACCCGTCTATAACGGAACTCAGTAAACCTCAAATCAGGTCCTGAAGCCAACAACCATTTCAAATACGGATTCTGGTAATGTCGCAAACGTGTTTGCTGAAGCCGAGACAGACTGCAAACTAATTGCAGTTTAAGTTAACTTAGATTGGGTTTTAGCCGTGCGTTTAGTTGCCGCCTTATCTTGACTGTGGAATGTTAGCGCGGCTGTCATACAAATGGCTGGTAATGCAGGCGTTGGGCGGTAGGTATTTCTTGAAAATGTCTGTAATTGTAAGGCTGTATGAGCGTGAATTGCTCGACAGCTTTTAGCAATTTTCTTTGTTAATTGTCGATGATTATCAAGCAATAAATAAAATATATAAACTTATAGTACTTAAGGGTTGACTGGGGTTGACATACATTGATGTGTGACAAATATTATGTAGTTTCAATGTTGGTGCCGTGTCGACTTGCTAAACCTTTGTCGTTTATCTACTCGTATACCAACCAATTTTTGTTTTCTCGTATTAGGTTAAAATTTTAAGCATCATGTCAGTTTTCTAATCACAATTCGGACTCTGCCCTGAGTTCAGTAATACAAAATAAAATAAATGTGAAATATCTTTTTTTACCTAATCTAACCAAGAATACCCAGAAAATCAAAAAATATAGCATAGCTTTGGGATGCTATCTGTTCCCGGGATATGCCATATTTTTTACTTTTTGTTTAATTTTTGTTTCAGTAATTTAATTATTATAAATTTAATTCTAACGGGAAATCCTTATAAAACTTAAATTCAAAATTGCTATACCTACCTTACCTGTTCAACTGCCTATAAAAATGCAGAGTCAAGACTATACTGGTTGTTATACAATATAGTATCAATAGAGTGTAACAAGACGCAAAAAACCAGCAAAAAATGCTCTCCTTACCTCACAGCGTAGTAATTGCACAACTACCGTCAGTGAAAGTGCCCTGGTTCTTGAATAAGACGGTTGTTTTCGCAGCTTCTTTCACAGCTCCGGTAGCCGTGATCGTCTAGTGGTTAGGACCCTACGTTGTGGCCGTAGTAACCCAGGTTCGAATCCTGGTCACGGCAGTGTCACAACTGTCTCGGCGGAGCTTTATTTTTGTACGCTTAAATTTTTTTTTCGTATAAATTATGGTATAATTAATTTTTTAATACAGTTGCTCAAAAAGTGCTACTTTTTGTAGGTACGTAAAGTTGGATTTTTTGCACTAATGCTTTTTATTTTTTCGAGGCGGATGAGGCGCGCGCCTGGCTCACCCCTTTTGGTTTCAATGTAATTTTTTCGCGAATGGATTAAAAAACGCCGTTTGGTACACGTGCGGTAGTGTCATTTTCCGTATACTTTCCGCACTTGTATCAAAAAGTACAATTGTAAAGGTTCATGGATTTTTTTGCCATTGAGTTGCCACCAATGCACCAGATTTCTCTTCAGATTGATTCCTGTTTGCTGTTTGGGACAAGTAGTGCAGCGGCAGGTATGCCATTTTAATCCGATGGTTTGACTAGAGTTACTCATGCACAATCCTTATGATGTTATAGTGAAATGAACAGCGATCACTCACGACCTATGCAAGTCGGTCAGCGCGACATATTTGATAATGATGTGCATAAGATGCCTCGAGAAAGAGATGGTGAATGCTACAGCGAGTCAATGAGGTGGTTATCCTGACTGACCTATTTTTAACCCCCGACAAAAAAGAGGGGTGTTATAAGTTTGACATGTGTATCTGTGTATCTATATGTCTGTGTATCTGTGTATCTGTCTGTGGCAACATAGCTCCCAAACGGGTGGACCGATTTCGATGCGGTTTTTTTCAATCGAAAGCTATTTTAATCGAGATGGTTCTCAGCTAAGTTTAATTAAAATCGGTTCACCCGTTTTTGAAATATTGAACTTTGAAATGATAATGTCGGGGGTTTTTCAATTTGCTTTTTTGTTATTATTATTTTGAAATTTTCTCTAACTCATTGTGTGGCAGCCTGTAATAGGAATAGACTGAAACCTTTTCAAGAGTGCTCAAGAGGCGAGATAATATTTAAGCTGAGAGTTTCGCTGTTATGTTCGTTCTTAAGGAATACTTAAGTATATTTTAGTAGAAATTAAGTAAATTACGGTGATAAAATCTTAGAATCTTATCTCAAAACTTCAGGTGGACCCTGGCACTAGAACCAGTTTTTGCGACACTTATTATTACTGTTATAATTGACCGAGCAAACCAAGTGAGCGTAGCGTCTTTGCTTCAGCTTCGACAAAATTTCACTGTGTCTGTCCCGCTGTCCGGATTTCTCAACCGATTTTCGTGAAATTTTGTGAGCAGGTTCTCAAAACAAATGGATTTTTTTGTCAATAAATTTTTTGTAAATTTTTGCAAAGGAAAAAAAAACGAAAAATGTTCAAAAATGACCCGATCTTCGTGAAATTTTGGAATCAGATTCGATCATAGAAGCCTTTTGTCGATTCGTTTTTGGATTCCATTTTTTAATAAAAAAAAGGAACACTTTTAAAAATTATCCTGACCTTCTTGAAATTTTGTGAATAAGTTCGATAATTATATAGAAGTTTTTTGTCGATTACTTACTTTATATTACTTTTTTTAAGAACAAAATAAGGCCTGTAGCAAGGTACAATACCTAAATAAAAATTAGTCCTATCAAATTAGCCATGTTCCACACTTTTATTAGGTTAAACCAAACTAAATGAAATAAAATATATTTTAAATCAAACTAAATGAAATAAAATATATTTTAAATCACATAAGTACATACACATTTACTTACTTTGCTTCCACGCCATATAGCTCAATAAAATTAGATTTCAATGTATGGGAATTTTGGCAAAATGAGTGGAGATGATTTTTCTGTAGGAAGGGGGGGACACTTGATATTCTTTAACTTCCTCATGCATAGAGACTATTCCCATAGAAAAATCTCCTCCATTAATTTTGCTAAATTTTGAGCTAATTTATCGTAGTTAATATTAGAATTAATATAAATACTAAAGAATGAATCAAATGGCGTCATAACCCTAAGTCAGGCATACACAAATTGACAGACTAATACACCTCTACATCAAAGTAACTATTTCAGTCCCCGACTTTGATTTTGCAAAAACGAACTTTGAGAGGTGAAATTGGCAAAATTGCTCTGCAAAGGAGTGAAAAAGAAAGTTACGGCCTTCTCATTACACGGATGGGAAGGCCGAAAAGTTTGGGAGCCCCTGACGTTCATTAGTGAGTGATGTATGAAGTTTGTGAGGGCTTTAATGATTGACAGATTTTAGATGGTTTTAAACAGACGTCGGAATACTTATTTGTTAGGCTCAAATCGTCGGAAATAAGTTTTCTACAATATGTACAGAATACCTGTATTTTTAACCGACTTCAAAAAAGGAGGAGGTTCTACGTTCCACTGTATGGCCTAGCACTAAGCAGCAGAAATATGAAGTCGGTGCTTCATTCAAAGAATATTCCGCTCGCACCGCACCGACTTCATATTTATAAGCAGCAGAAATATGAAGTCGGTGCTTCATTCAAAGAATATTCCGCTCGCACCGCACCGACTTCATATTTCTGCTGCTTAGTGCTAGATTATTATTGTATATATATTATATTACATATATCAATATGGATTATTTTGCGTTTTTTTCTATGGTTTTTTATTTTATTTATTTATCATTATTTTAGAGGACTATTTTACGTTTTTTTTCTAAGGTTTTTTTTTTGAGTTAGTGGTTCTTACTTGTAGGCATAAAATCTCGTTTTAATATTATTTCGAATACGAAACAAATGACTGACAGTGACAGTTATAGTTTTTTAAAATTCATTAACAATGTAGGCTTGATCGCTTTTGATTCTCAAATCGATTGTAATATTATTGATTTGAGTATGGAACAAAAATTTTATTACTGAATTAGCTGTTGCCCGCGACTTCGCCTGCGTAGATTTCGGTTATCGCTATCCCGCGGGAACTATATAATTTTCGCGAATAAAAAGTAGCCTATGTTATTCCTCAATATTCAAACTATCTTCTTACCAAATTTCATCTAGATTGGTGCAGCGAACGGTTTTTCCTTCAAGAGGTAACAAACAGACAGAGAGACAGAGTTACTTTCGCATTTATAATATTAGTTAGGATTAGGATAGGATTAGGATAGTTAGGATTAGGATGAAATTACAAATCAACTAAGTACCTGATTCGATTATCGCAACCAAACATGTTTTTAGGGTTCCGTACCTCAAAAGGAAAAATGGAACCCTTATAGGATCACTTTGTTGTCCGTCTGTCTGTCTGTCTGCCTGTCTGTCTCTCAAGACCCTTTTTCTCTGGAACCCGTGGAGGTAGCATGCTGAAATTAATATCATATACTCAAGCTTGCGGTCCCTTGAAGCCGTGAAAAAAATCAACCTTCTAAGTCAACGCCATCAAAAAACACAGTCATCAAAATGGCTATTTAAATACAAATTGTCGAAATCCGAAAACCTAAAGGGTACTTCCAGTTGTCCTAGGCACTTGGAATTTGGTATGAAGGTAGCTCTTATAGCACAACTACTGAGAAAAGTCTCAAAATCTTAAATTTTTATGTCTGTCTGTCGATCTCACAGACCAATATAAGTTGACCCCACACTGCGTACATTTTGCTTAGGAGCAGGGCTCTGCTAACACTGGACTTCTTAAAACACCAGGGAAAAGCGTTAAAAGCTTTCTACGGAACCCTTGTGCGCGTCCGACTCCCACTTGTCCGGTTTTTTTTAAATCGAAAGCTAGTTTAATCGAGATGGTTCTTAGCTAACTTTCATTTAAATCGGTTGACCCGTTTTTGAAATATTGAACTTCGAAATGATAATGTCGGGGGTTTTTCAACTTTTCTAATTGTTTACTGTACTTGCACTGACATCCAATCCACATATCCATACCAAATTATTAATACCTAATGATCTTACCTAAACAAACCAACGAATACTCATTAAAAGATAATTAAAAGCTTGTAACAAGTAATTTGTAGCAAACAGGGACAGTATTGCTACAGGAGCCCCAAATGTAGCATGTTTGCATATCAACATAGTGGGTATCTAATGATCATTAAATTTAATTAAAAGCTTGTAACAAGTAATTTGTAGCAAACAGGGACAGTATTGCTACAGGAGCCCCAAATGTAGCATGTTTGCATATCAACATAGTGGGTATCTAATGCTCATTAAAATTTAATTAAAAGCTTGTAACAAGTAATATGTAGCAAACAGGGACAGTATTGCTACAGGAGCCCCTAAATGTAGCATGTTTGCATATCAACATAGTGGGTATCTAATGCTCATTAAAATTTAATTAAAAGCTTGTAACAAGTAATTTGTAGCAAACAGGGACAGTATTGCTACAGGAGCCCCAAATGTAGCATGTTTGCATATCAACATAGTGGGTATCTAATGCTCATTAAAATTTAATTAAAAGCTTGTAACAAGTAATTTGTAGCAAACAGGGACAGTATTGCTACAGGAGCCCCAAATGTAGCATGTTTGCATATCAACATAGTGGGTATCTAATGCTCATTAAAATTTAATTAAAAGCTTGTAACAAGTAATTTGTAGCAAACAGGGACAGTATTGCTACAGGAGCCCCAAATGTAGCATGTTTGCATATCAACATAGTGGGTATGTAATGCTCATTAAAATTTAATTAAAAGCTTGTAACAAGTAATTTGTAGCACACAGGGACAGTATTGCTACAGGAGCCCCAAATGTAGCATGTTTGCATATCAACATAGTGGGTATCTAATGATCATTAAAATTTAATTAAAAGCTTGTAACAAGTAATTTGTAGCACACAGGGACAGTATTGCTACAGGAGCCCCAAATGTAGCATGTTTGCATATCAACATAGTGGGTATCTAATGCTCATTAAAATTTAATTAAAAGCTTGTAACAAGTAATTTGTAGCAAACAGGGACAGTATTGCTACAGGAGCCCCAAATGTAGCATGTTTGCATATCAACATAGTGGGTATGTAATGCTCATTAAAATTTAATTAAAAGCTTGTAACAAGTAATTTGTAGCACACAGGGACAGTATTGCTACAGGAGCCCCAAATGTAGCATGTTTGCATATCAACATAGTGGGTATGTAATGCTCATTAAAATTTGGGCTTACCTTATTACTTGTGCAATGGGCTCATTATAATGACGGGAGTGGAACTAATTTCCAAATGATAATATTACATGTGCGAATAATCTTTTGAGTTAAAAACCAACTTTTCCTATATTTATTTTTATATGAGTTTTTCGCTGCTACCAGTGATTGCTCGGATGACGTAGTTGGTAGCGTGTCACCACGGTTCGGTGGAGGTCCTAGGTTCGAACCCCAGTTCAAGAATATTTTTTCTGGTCTTTCTGTATACTTACGTTTCAGTTTGAAATTCTTAGAAATCTTTTGAGTTATTTTAAAAGCCGATCTGCAAACGGCTTGTTACACGTTCCTACACTGTTTGTGTTAAATTAATTTTGTTATTTGTTTACGCATGCCACATTTCTTCTCTTTATGAACCAACTAAGTGTTAATAATTCGCGAGGATAAATCTCGGACCATTCTGCCCAAGACATCCTAGCTTATTACGACATAATTCCATATTCCATTCCAAAATAACCCATATTCGACTCCTTGTCCGAAGCAGAAAGTCCAATTTGGATCGAGCTAAAATTTAAGCTAAAACCTTGTGTTAGTGATGGAGAGATATGACAGGAAATAATGAGTCATTTAACCGTTCACGACGACAATAAAACGAAAGTAAGTGTTTCATACACTTTATTGCTTCACGGATATTATTCCATAAAATTATCAAACAACCACGTTTATAACGAAGAAAACGGCTCCCGGTTACCGGGCGAGGCACTGAGAGACAGGAATCACAGATTGACAGAACTTAGAAGTTAGGGGCCTTGCTCGTGCTTCGCTTATCTACAGATGCTGGCCTACGCTGGCGTTTTAATAATACTAGTATATACTAATACATAAAATATCAGGGTCTCGGTCACGGGCGTAGCCAGGTTTTAGTATCGGAGGGGGTTCAAGAATAATAATGTATTTAATAGTGAAAGTGAAAGTGGGTCATGCGCATGTGAACATCCGAAACAGACAGTGCGCCATATCGTACTGGAGTGCCCCCTAACAAAATACGGAGGCGGGATAGAAGACTTCAAAACCTTCACGAGCAAAGCAGCAGAATACCTTAGGAAGTGTAAATTTAAGCTATGATATTAAGTGTAATTTGTAAGCCATACGATAAATAAATAAATAAATAGTAATCAATGAGATATGCCGCACGCCTGTTCTTATTTTAATTCTATTCTGAACTTTTCGTGGGGGGGGGGGGGGGGACCCCCAAAACCCTCCCCTGGCTACGTCTGTGATCTCGGTTCTGCATTTCATTTTATCGGTGTAGGAATCGAGATGCTGGGTCCAGGGTGCACACACAAGGGCGTAACCAGCTTTAGGCCCAGGGAGGGCAAATTAATCAGCTTTTGGCTAGGGGGAGGCAAAAAATAAAAAAAATCTTAAGCCGCGATAGTAGAAGACCTTCATGTTCGAATTTCAAGTATCTACTTTTTTCACGGAAAAGTGCTTTTGCGCTAAAATTTCGAATGATAAAGAAAGCCTTTCCGAGCTGGTGCGGTGAAAAATATTAATTCTTGTATTTGTATTACATTTTTTTTTAGTTTGATTGTAAGACACACTTTATAATGCGCGATGGTGCGCGATTTATAATGGTCGATGCTACTGGCGACCAAAGGGCTAGGAGCTAAATATTTTCCCCAGCGAATCAGCATCACTGTTCAACTAAATATAGCGAATCAGCATCACTGTTCAACGAGGGAACGCTGCCAGCCTTTTGGACACCATCCTTCGGGGGCCATATTTATTATTGCTTGTTTTTGAGTTGAATTGCTGTTTCTGGGCTTTTAAAATAAATATCGGTAGCTACATAAGACCATATACCTTTCTGGGTAATGGAACTCGTTGATACAACACGGGATGGTGCAGCCACACTTTAAGCATGAATGCACAGTGATGAAATAAACGAATCACTCACGCATTCACCTATTCGTGAGTGGTCCACTCACTACAGATGTGAGCCCGTGAGAACTCAACTTATATCTGTGAGTGATCTGTTAATTTACTGTTGGTTTGATGTTAAAATGTATACATATTGTTGGCAGGCGTTACAAATTAAAATTTACACTCACATCTATCTAAATTCCAACAACAATGAGAGGTTCCTTTTATTGCAAAATACTAGAGTAAAGTCCTTATTCCATGAGTGTCTCATATTTCATAAATAAACTTGCCAGAAGAAAATTTTGCTACCATACAACCAAGTAGGCATTGGAGCCATCTGACAGTCTAGTAGCATTCAACATGGAATCGATGTTACACCAGCGTAAGCACAGCGCAAGAAACAACACACATAACACCACGCATAGACAGACACCTTAATCTATCCATTTAATTCCAAATACGAAACGCTTCAGCAAGGCGGGAGATGGACATTAATATAAATAACTAGAGGGCGGTGGTCTGGGCGATGGCGCCGGGCGGGCCAGTCGAGGATGGAAAGCGCCCAATGCTGCTTCGTTGGTCGAAGATGGTCTTTCTTCTCGCACTCGCAACTGTGGCAGTCGCCACGCCGCGCAAGCAGACGTCAGAGCATGTCTATTCAACACCCAATAAGCTGCTGCATTCAGAGCTGAGTGGGCATGCCCAAACAAGAGCGCGTACTGTTGCAGCAGCAACGGAGCTTGCAGTCCAAAAGCGCCGCAGATAACTATCGTGGCATACGGACACCAACACGCAGCGAAGATGGCTGCTATAGCCATGAGCACATTCCCAAGCCGTCGGCGGGAATGCAGCGTTGACGTTACGGGCTGTGGCCCTAAGAGACTTGGCTGTAACTTCTTCGATCTGACGTCTCCCACGTCGACGGCGTCGCGGCGTTCTCGTGGTCCAACTCCAGCTACGATGATGACGTGAGTTGGTCTTCGTATTAATGGGACTGGGAGCGGGAGTTCTCCGTGAGCCGCTCTGGCGGTTAGCGAGAGGGCTGTGAGCTTCACCCGGACCACCCAGTGACATCGCGCTACGGCCAGCACAGGGAAACAGTAGGTGATGAGCGCGTGGGCTGCTGCTAGCGGAGGCCACGGCACGCAGTTTGAGGCCACTGCTGCGACACCTGCGGAAATAAAGAAGCCATGTTCTAGACCAAGTTTTGCATGAATTCAATTACCTCCAAAGCGTCGCTTGAGCTGACAGATCGAAGCCGAATTAATTGGCGTATTCATACAGAAAATTACTTGTAACTTCAGACGTGACACTTTATAAAATTTCCGTCTCAAGTTGCCTAACCTACGTCAAGTTTCAGGCTAGTCTTTCCCGTCAAAGTTTGGTAGTAATCTAATTCGAGAAGCCTGAATCCTTAAAGAAAATGCCTCAAATTATTCTCGGAGGCAAAATAAAAGTTCCGGGTTCTAATTTAAAAGTTTGTAATAGCTGGCTGGAGTTTGAGTATTCAACAGGTCGGGTCGGGTGAGCGGAAAGGCTAATCTTAGGCAACATTGGTTTGCATTATACTTGGAAAACGACGGATAACTTTACAATAAGTAGTTGAAAGTTTCGATTTTCTTAGAGAACATGCGACACGCCACGCCACACACACGCCAGCGCAGCAGGATTAGCGACAACGCGGCAGGATTAGCGAGTAGCGAGTCCGGACGGACCTCGCACAAGGACCTACCACCCGCACTCACAACCCCAACTTAAACTTGCCACCTTTTCAGTCACTACTTTTCGAGTCACAAAAGAACTTGGCCTATTTTTTGTATTCATGTTTTTGGCGGTATATGCAGTTACAATATACTCAAGATGTTATCTTTATTATAAATCATTTCTATCCAGATGCTATCACTATTGCCGTGATGTTCGAGTTCGATGCACTCTGCATTGTGTAAGTACACGCCACACACCACGCGTGTGGTTGGCACACGCCATCAATTTAATGAACGGCTTGTACAAAGTATTATCTGTTAAGTATAAGGTTCTATACCTACCCACTACGAAATCTTCACTAAACTTTGATCGTTGTTTTCAAGTAGGATTTGAAACTGCGTAGTGTGTCTAGGGAATCTTTAACATCATGATCATGTCAACCAAAGGACGTTCACTGCTAGACATATATGCCTCCCCAAGGCTCTCCACTCAGACCGGTCTTGTGATCCCTGATCCGGATCTCGCGATCTTTACCAGGTCGTCGGTCCATCTTGTTGGAGGCCTACCTACAGCCTGTCACCAGGTCCGCGGATGCCATTGGAGAACCTTCTGGTCGCATCGGTCCCGCCCAACTGCCACTTAAGTTTTGCAATTTTTGGGCTATGTCGTCGGTACCTGTGTCGGTGCTTTTTTAGGGTTCCGAAGCCAAAATGGCAAAAAAAGTGTAATGAAAATACCTTTAAATTAGGTATCTATGCCAGGGCGTTTTCGTCATGGCTTAGGAACCCTATCCTGGGCGTGTCCGACACGCTCTTGCCTGGTTTTCTTAACCAGGCTATTTAAATGTTATCTTCATCTATAACGACTGTGACTTACTGAGTATCAGCGCGCTGAGCCACACAGCGAAGACAGCAAGGAAGGGACGAGAGCACACCTTGCCCCGACCGCGTCTGACCGCGCCGCAACGCTCCGCCGCCATCGCCACCAGTGACAGCGTACTGGCAGCCACTGGGAATGACTGCGTACAAAAAAAATGGTACAGTACCGACAGACGCTCAAGTCTCTGATTGCCAATGTATGGAGATCAAGAGCCAGATACCCTGAAATACATATTATAGCTCGGTTGCCCTAAGTACGCCCTCTTCACGGCTCGATCCTCTCCCAGCCTCTCTACGTGTCCAAGCCATCGGAGTCTGGACGTTTTGATCTCAACATACAATGACAATGCAAAGAAAAATTCGTTAAGCAGCTGCTTAACGAATTTTTCTTTGCATTGTCATTGTATGTTGAATTTCATTCTATGAATGTTTCATAAAAATAAAAAAAACAAAAATAATCAATAAATCGATTATTTTCATTCGTTTTGATCTCTCCAATAATATTGGGCTCCGACACTAGGTCTTCAATTTCGAGGTTCTTCCTCACTCTCCAGCTTCCGTCTACTGTCTGAGTCGGTTCCAGGATCTTCCGCAGATTTTTCGTTCTGCCACTAACAGCTTATTCTCCTCTTTCAAGGTTAGCGTCCAAACCTCGCCACCGTACATCAAGATTGGTATAATGACTGTTTTTGTTGACGCGAATCTTGGTTTTCCTGCGTGTAACAAACCTGTGGACGGTGAGATTAAAAAATACGAACTTTTTAGAAATCATTAGATTCAAAAATCGACCCCCTGAAATAAACTAAAGTTAACCGAAGAAGTGCTCATTGTTGTTAGGTTTATTCCTCTCGCAGCCAAGCTGTAGCTCCTACCGCTACACTCACCCAGCTATGTGCAGCTACTCATATAGCAGTGGCTATATATATCTATACATATAGTCGCCAGGCTAACATTACACACACCTCGACGTAGTAGCTAACGTGGCAGGTGGCTGTGTGCAGGCGAGCGGCGCGGGCGGCCGCGAGCGGCGCGCTGGCGGCACACACCAGCAAGTCTGCCGCGCATGCGCTGAGCAGCTGAGGAGTGCGCAGGCGCGCTGCGCCGCCTGACGCCAGCGCCGCCATTAGGCTTACATTTCCTAAGGCAAATGAGAACAAAATTACTTATTCCGGGCAACCAATTGATTGTGGATGGAAAGCTCAAGGGCAGAAAGTTTGACTTCGGGACTTAGTTTAGGCTAATTGAAAGACAAACATACTAAAAGTCTCCAC
Source organism: Clepsis dumicolana (assembly GCA_963691665.1). Lineage (NCBI taxonomy): Eukaryota > Metazoa > Arthropoda > Insecta > Lepidoptera > Tortricidae > Clepsis > Clepsis dumicolana. The sequence goes on from OY829508.1 coordinate 16,824,647, forward strand.
CCCTTGAAGGCAAGCCCTCGGGTGGGGGACGCAAAAAGAAGGTCCTGTTTTTTGATTTTTACAAGACTGCCCAAAGAATAAGAGTGCATTGTTTTCAGGGTTCATGTAACTATATATATTTGTTCACATCTCGAAACCTTTGCGTCATAGGAAGTTTTGTTATTTAGGTACTAAACAATGAAAGCTGATAAAATTTTCTACAATTTATATTTATAGTTAGTTCAAATCTTGGAACTTAAATTTGACCACAAGTACGAGTCGGACTCGTGCACGAGGGTTTCGTACAAAGATTTTAACGCTTTTCCCCAGTGTTTTAAGAAGTCTAGTGTAAGCAGAGCCCTGCTCCTAAGAAAATGTATGCAGTGTTGGGTCAAATTATATTGGTCTGTGAAATTTACAGACAGACATAAAAATTAAGATTTTGAGAACTTTCTGAGTGGTTGTGCTATAAGAGCTACCTTCTTACCAAATTTTAAGTTTCTAGGACAACTGGAAGTACCCTTTAGGTTTTCAGGGTACGGCAGTTTGTATGGAAACAACCTTTTTAATGACTGTATCTTTTGATTGCGTTGACGTGGAAGTTTGATTTTTCCACAGCTTTAAGGGACCGCAGGCTTGAGTATTTGGTTTTTTTTTTATACAACGAGGAAGGCAAGCGAGCAAGTGGGTCACCTGATGGTAAGTGATCATCACTGCCCATAGACACCCGCAACTCCGGAGAGTTTACAGATGCGTTGCCAACCTAGAGGGCTAAGATGAAATGCCTCTTGTGCCCGTAATTACACCGGCTGTCTTACTCTCCACACCGGAACACAACAGTGCAAGCACTGCTTCTTAGCGGCAGGATTAACAAGTAAGATGATGGTAGCGATCCGGACGGACCTCGCACAAGGTCCTACCACCCGCAAATTCATATTAATTTCAGCCTGCTACCTCAATGCGTTCCAGAGAAAAAGGTCTTGACAGACAGACAGACAGACGGACAACAAAGTGATCCTATAAGTTTCGTTTTTTCCTTTTGAGGTACGGAACCCTAAAAAAATACATAAGCAATGCAAGGGAAATGTATCTATAAATGAATGCAAATGCGATGACTTTTATGTCTTAATAAGGCAGTTTGTATGCGGCTCCTGCTCAGTTTGAATTAAAGCCTTATCGCACTGGCGATTTGCTAGCGAGTTTTGTATTGAGGCGATCACGCAACGTGTTCGCCGCGAGCGATATTAGTATGAAGCACTCGCTCGCAAATCGCTAATAAGACTCTTAAGTTTGATGCTCCCAGGCTGACCATACCCTTTTGAACGGGACAGTCCCGTTTTCCAGTAACCTATCCCGGTGTCCCCGAATAAGCCTTCGGGACGCTAAATTGTCCCGTTTTGGCCTGTGAACTACAAAATTCTAGATTATGTGTAATCGTCACCGAATTTATTAAAACAGATTTGCTCTTCCGAAAAATATAAAAAATATAAACCTATTTCTGTGTCTAGTGTAATAAAATAAAACTTTTATTAATATTAATGCATTTAAACTCTTTTGCGCAAAATATTACTGTGATGGCATGTCGTTCCGTTTTGAGGCAGACAGAAAAGGATCACCTTAGTCATTCCATCTCTGTCCTTCAGTTAAAAACAAAAGAGATTCAACACGAATATTTTTGTCAGATACGGCCAAGTGAAGAGCAAGCATGACATGTGCAAGGAAATGAAATGGCAAAGGGTGTGAGAACATCCTTCCTTTAAGCGGAGCAATCTCTTCTTCGAATAGCCGTTATAGCCTAGTGGCTTAACCTATGGCCTCTCAAGCAGAGAGTCCTGGGTTCAAACCCAGGCACGCACCTCTGAGTTTTCGGAATTTATGTGCGAAATTACATTTGCAATTTATGAACTTTTCGGTGAAGGAAAACATCGTGGCGAAACCTGCACACTCTTGCGAAGCAATTCAATTGTGTGTGTGAAGTTCCCAATCCGCACTGGGCCCGCGTGGGAACTATAGCCCAAGCCCTCTCAAGAAGCCTGTGCCCAGCAGTGGGACGTAAAAAAAGGCTGGTGATGATGACGATGAATGTCTTCTGGAGGAAAGCCCTGAAATTCTGTAGTGTTCCGTCTCGCTCGCTCACCAATGACTCCCACAAGCGAGACCAGGACGTAGAGCGCCAGGAGCGGCGTGGCCTGCGCATGCGCCTCGTCCGCGCCCTCGCTCGCGTTACCGTACATCACGCATCACTCCGCACTGCAAAAACACAAAATAATAATTAAGTACGTACGTCCGTCCGGATCGCTACCACCATCTTATTTGCTAATCCTGCCGCTAAGCAGCAGTGCTTACACTGTTGCGCTCCGGTGTGGAGAGTAATACAGCCGGTGTAATTACGGGCACAAGAGGCATTTCATCTTAGCTCTCTAGGCTGGCAACGCACCTGCAAACCCTCCGGGGTTGCGCGTGTCTATGGGCAGTGGTGATCACTTACTATCAGGTGACCCACTTGCTCGCTTGCCTTCCGCGTTGTATAAAAAAAAAATTAAGATTGATTACCTTCTTTCTAATGCTATCAAAACGAAGTATATTGAACCTTATATTTCGGAGCTACGCAAGTTAGTATGGAGACTGCCACTATTGGCAGTCAGTATAAAAAAAAATCACAAACGAGGAGGTTTGCAAAGCAGAGACGGGAACTTTTGCCCGTGAGCAAAAACTGGTCACAACAATTTTTCTGCCACTTTTCGAAAGGGACGATGTACAGTACAGTCATCAGCAAAACTAGCTAAGGAACCGACGCTTTCACAGTGACCTAAACATGGCTCTATTGTTATGGACATAAGAGCTTGTGCAGATCATTGTGACCGCTTCGGTTGCTCAGCTAAGCACGGCTCTATTGTTATATACATAAGAGCTTGTGCAGATCATTGTGACCGCTTCGGTTGCTCAGCTAAGCACGGCTCTATTGTTATATACATAAGAGCTTGTGCTGATCATTGTGACCGCTTTGATTGCTTAGCTACTTCTGCTGATGACTGTGTTCACATAAAGCACACGTCTACGCTCATGTCAAAATTTGTTACCTTCCTGCAAACTGTCACACATATGCCAAAAACACACACAATTAACAGACCCTGTGCATTTGATTGTCAAAGAATATATAGTATACTAACGTAAAAAGAAACGACACGGACGCATGTGTGCAGTAAACTAGTGCGTTGTTATTGTGTGCGTGTCAGGACGCGAGCGGGGCGAACGCGGGTCGCGCGGGGTATGGAAGGCGAAATGCGAACGCCAAAACGGAGGGCCGCCTAGTCGCGCCGTAACGTCGTTCGCTCGCGCCGCGTCGCATGCGCTCTCGTACTCGCTTAGTGTAATCAAAAAGCACAAAATACGTCTCGATCGCGTTTGCGTTAAAGTGTCAAATAGTATGAGAATTGTTAAACGCGAACGCGATCGAGAAGTATTTCTTGGCCTGGTCGGCGATTACACTAGGCGCTCTCCTCTCGATCGACCGGCGGCGATAATTTTGCTAAGTAAATAAAAAAATCGCAACTATGCCTGTAAATCAATATTGTTGTGTCTACGGCTGTCGCAATAATACAAGCAGCCACAGAGAACAAAAGCTACTTTAAATTACATACTGAACCAGAAAACTAATGTACTTGCATAATTTTACATTAATAATTTTGTTTTCACATAATACCTATTAGTAAAGTGTATTCGCTTGGGGACGGTTCCTTCGGAACGATCGCTTCCCTTTGGATTTTATGAGAGAACTGTTCGTACGATTTCGAATATTCGCGATAGTTAAAGAAAATAATAAAATGTTTAAAATATTATCATAAAAATAGAAAGAATATTATAAATCAAGTAATTTATAAAATGTGTGAACACCTTCGACAACAATATTTTAACATTAGATTACATAGATTCCTTTATTTCTTATTAAAAATTATTATGTTTTGAATGTCAAAAACATAAAAAAAATCAGAAAGAGATCGTCAAAAAAACGAAAACAACAAAAATTTATGAAAGATACAGTAAAATAAAATGTCAAAACAAGCACAAAGTATTTTACGTAATATTTCATTACATAATTAAACTTCTTTTATTAAGTATTTAGTTATCATTTCCTTGTGCCGCGGTAGCTAAACTGTCAACCCTATGCGTACACGTGCCATCGTAAGGTCGCCGGCGCGCAAGCTTACACCGACAGGCCGCTGTCGCGCCTGTGGCACTATGCACAGACCTAATGTAAAATTGTTGACAGAGGGGAAATCGCACGTTGACATCTCCATTTTTTTTCCTGCTCTGAGAATACAATTGACAACATTATTGACAACACTCTGTAACATCTGCCGTCGAATGAAAAAAATATTAATCACGTTAGCACAAGTAGGTACTTATAGGCTAATTGGATTTGTCCCAATCCAAAGTCTCAAACGAAAATTATGTTGGAATTTTTCATGAACTCCCGGTGCTCAATAAGTACGTAATTCAATTATTACGTCCCCATTATAGGGACATAGAAGAAATTGTAATGTAGGCATTGTGGGTGACGGAATGGATGGATGATTGAATAAGTGATTTATTAAAAAAGGTTTTTATTTAAGGATATTAATTAAGAATATTTCGGAGCCCTTTGATTACCTATTTATAGGAAATGTGATAAATATAAATTTAACCTATTCAGGTTGAGGTTAGGCTGATGGTCGATGGGGTCAGCAGGTTCTCGAATGGCGTCCACGGACCGGGAGACGAGCTGTCGGTAGGCGGGTATGGCCGCGAAAAGTTGTCCCATAACACACTGGAAAAAGTAACACACAACTTCATACGGTGGGTTCACATGGTGACTTTTTAACCGACTCTCCAAAATAGGAGGAGGTTCTCAATTCGTCAGGACATACTTGTCTTTTTTTTTGTTCAATAACTCAAAAACGGTAAATCCGATCATGTTGAAAACAATTTTCATTGAAAGCGTTTATTAAGCGTTACCTGCGTAATTTTTTCATATTTTTGGACTTACAGTTTCTAAACCGTGTCTTCTAGATAAGGGGGGGGGGGGGGAAACGGGGGACACACACAATTTATGCAATTTTCGGAACGCTTAGGAACCTCAAAGTGTTTTTAAAACAGCTGTCGAAATATGTGCCACAATTGTTGTTTGCTGAAAAAAAAAAAATACAACTTTTGTTGGGTAGTTACATGTAAGAAGTGCCCCCCTAGAAATATTTATATTTGTTATTTAACTATCAAACTAAGTAGCAGCTTCTACAAGACACCTAAAATTTCATCAATATAACTCTTACAGTTTTCGAGTAAAATGCCTGTGACATACGGACGGCCGGACATGACAAAACTATAAGGGTACTGTTTTTGCCATACTGGTTACGGAACCTTATAAAGGCAAATAAAGTCTATGCCAAAGCCTAAAAGAAAAAATATTTGTGGATGGCATTTGACAAAAAAAATTATACTAGGTACTTAAAAACTTTTTTTTTAACTTCATACTATAAATGTTGTATGTAACTGTGTTAAATATGTTTTTGATTACCTACCTACTCTCTGGTCGGATAAAGTTAAGTAAAAGTACGGTTTGTTCACAGGGATATCAGAATAATAATAACATACGTACTATTATTTATTATTATGAATAACACTTTTATAGATTTTTTTTGCCGTATCATATAGTTAGTGAATTGCTTATTATGGATATATTGTTATTTGTAACTGATTGTTACCTACATTGTAAACGACAATCAATTATAAATAACAATCAATTAACGACAATCGATAATTATAAATGACTAGAAAATGACAATTTGTCATGATGCTGGTGCATAAATTATACATTAATAATGAAAGCGTCATGTGAATCAGCCTTTATCTAGGTATAACACACAACGTAACACACTAAAAACACGCTTAGTAAAAATTTTATAAATTGCTTTACGGCTGCCATTTTTGATGCTACTGCTATGAGTGCTCATAATAAATAAATAAAATAGTCCGTACTTCACGTACAATAAGAAATTACATTTATTTTCAATACATAGCTTGTCAAAAGTTCCATTTAAGTTTCAGTTGTTCTAAAAATCAACTTTTGTCGATGATAAAACATTAAATTGTGGCGACAAATGAAACGAGATCCGATCCAAAATAACTACCAACAAAGTAATGGTATTGCCCTACCTAAAAAACGTCAGATAATGTTGCTACAACAAGAAACAAAAATAACACACTCAAATAAAAAGTGTGCGTTACGGTTGGAACCATTTTCGGGAACGCGAACTAAAACACGTTTATTATTCTGGAATATTCAGATAATAGATTGTTAGCCTCATTAGTTTAAGGGTAATTTATTATAAAGTTTGCTGAGCCTGGTTTTATTTCTATACTTGCTTTTGTTAAGAAATTATGTGTGTTTAAGTTCCGCAAGGTAATACTAAAATGGGCATTTTTTGCCAACTTTTTAGCCTTTCATCGGGTTTTTGATACTTAACCAATGTTGATTTGTAGTATTTTATTATTCTATCGTATGGGAAAAACGTTTTAGAGCATAACGTTCCAAGTTTTATGTCATTATACCTTCACATGATTTTTTTATAAGTGGTAAAGTCCGAGCTTCAATCGAAAAGTACAAAGTTTCGCGGCCATACCCAGGCCTCCAACAAGATGGAGGGACGATCTAGTAAGGATTGCGGGACCGCGGTGGATGCGGAAAGCACAAGACCGGTCTGAGTGGAGAGCCTTGGGGGAGGCCTATGTCCAGCAGTGGACGTCTTTCGGCTGACATGATGATTCAGGTTAAACCTAACCAACTTAGATAAGAAAAGTTAAGCACAAATATGAGGTCGGTGCCTCACTAAAGCGATGGCTTTAGAGGACTATTTTATGTTGCTATTGGAGGCGGTTTTACTTGTTTGTTAAAAGTTTTACTTATATGTCGGAGAATCGATACACTAGTCGGTGTTGATCATAGTCTAAAGTTATAAATTACCTTCATTTGTTATGATTTTAACGAAACGTCAAGCGGTGACAGCTGTCAAATAAATACTGCTTGGGAGTGGTCTGTGCTTGGTTCATTTGTGGGTAGTTGGTATAAGGTCGAAATGACATTTAGTAACTTTGAAAAGAAAAGGGCATTCTTGATCGGGGGGTCGGACTGATCACAAGTTGGTAATGTAATCCGTTTGCATCGGCTTGGTGCTTTGAGTTTTAATGAGAATTGTTAGTGATTTAATGAATTAAGTGCCTGTGCCCCAAGTACAGAGTCTTATTTTGAGTCTTAAATGATATCTTGGCAATAGATCACGTGAATGGGCGCAAGCACAGAACTCTCCAACGTTTCTAATATGGTACTTGCATTTCGCGTTAATAGTAACGAGTTAACTGTGATATCAATTGTAACTAATTTAGACCTCGTATGGTGTTATTATTGAAAAGATTATACCTCATTGAGTTTCTTGCCGGTATCTTCTCAATAGAGGTTATTTCCGAACCGTGCGGTAGAGTCATTGATGTAGGCCTTAATCAAATAAAGATTGGCTTAGAAGTGAAACATGATGTGTCTGAAGTTATTTCTACCACCTCAATCGACCTTGAGGATGAGTAAAGCTCATGACCAAGCTCTACTACGTGTAAAACCCATTTCATCCTGACACAGCTAGCTAGCAAACCAGGTCCGCTGGTGTGTGCGATGTCTCGTCCCGGTCCTTAGTCTCCGAGTTCAGAAGTGGGATGGAACTGCATGTCCCACTTCAAGATAACAAAGCTGATTATGACGACGGTTATGCTGATGATGATTGATTGAATTGTACAATCGATGCTGTTCGAGGTGACCATGCCAGTCTTCTTTGGCTGCTCCGGCTACCGTGCAAGTAGTTGTTTGTGAACCCCATTCGGAGGATTTAAATATGCCTGGTGAGTCGCTTTCAGTTTGTTATAATTTGTGTAACACGTGGGTTTCCGTTAAATTTCTTTACTGAGTTTACGTGATTTGGTTAAAAAAACTGGTAGGGTATACCCGTGCCCTATGTTCGATACTACGGCAGTATGATGAGTAACGAATTCTAATAGGTACTCAAGTTCATAATTTCAATCGAGCTATCGTGATGTTCAGTGCAAGTGCACCGAATAGTCATTATTGTCAGGTAGACTTTGTTTAAATGGTTTGAACGGTTTGACTTTAAAAAGCAACGTGAGGTTTATACGATGGTAATCAGCTTATTTTTTGGATAAAACAAACATTAGCTATCCGTGTTTGTGTGCAAATCACACGTGAGGTTCTTGTGTAGTTAATCGGAGCCCTTAATAAGTGACAATGAATAATAAGAGTTGTGTGTTGAAATAATAATCGACGTGTTTTAAATTGTTTGTTTTTTTTTGTACAAGGAAAATACGTTTCGATTGAGTACCTAACTAGAGGTAACGTTTGTTAATTATGTTCTCGTAGCGCTTATGTCGCTAGCTTTGAGTGGTAAGTACGTGTATGTTCGCGACCCAGTTTACAATAAATCATAGTTTTGGGTTTTGGACAGGCAAGAGAAGAGAGTGTTTTAATTTTTGCTAAGCAAGTTCGTGTAAATTGAATTCGTAATTTTGGTTACGCTACTGATAACGTGAAAAAATTAACCTTTTCGTGGTGTGAACCATTAATTCGAGCTCTTAAGATTGACAAGCAAAATTCATTTGATGTTCGTATGTCATGTGTTGTTGATCGCTGGTGTGAGTGTCTTTGGCTGAGACTGATTGCACCTTCGGTCATTCGTAGGCGTACGCGTAAAATCGGGCCTCATTTCCCGTCGCAGTGCGGCCACGACTGTGAGTGGCGTGCGTTTGGCTCGCGGGTGTAATCGGTCGCCACGATCGCTGGATGGAGGCGATTGGTTTTGGATATCGCTGGATGGAGGCGATGAGTTTTGTGTGAGATGGATACTGGATGGAGGTATTCCATGTGGTATTGTGTGTAGAGGTTGCTGGATGGAGGCAACTGACAGAGCACTGTGCACTCATTTGATGCTGAGAGAGAGAGTCGATGATGTTTAAACTTTGTGCTGATTTGAGTTTTGCTTGACAAGTAAAGAGACTTATGTTCACCAATAGAATTATTTTCGTTATTTCCTTGATTGTTAGTTTTTATGGTCAGGAAGGCCGAGTGGAAAAGTTTTTGGGTACTGTTCAGATTTTCTTGTCCACAGATACCTCTCACGAGGACGTGTGAGACGTCAGAATGGCCGTGTCGGAGAATCGATAAACTAGTCGGTGTTGATCATAGTCTAAAGTTATAAATTACCTTCATTTGTTATGATTTTAACGAAACGTCAAGCGGTGACAGCTGTCAAATAAATACTGCTTGGGAGTGGTCTGTGCTTGGTTCATTTGTGGGTAGTTGGTATAAGGTCGAAATTACATTTAGTAACTTTGAAAAGAAAAGGGCATTCTTGATCGGGGGGTCGGACTGATCACAAGTTGGTAATGTAATCCGTTTGCATCGGCTTGGTGCTTTGAGTTTTAATGAGAATTGTTAGTGATTTAATGAATTAAGTGCCTGTGCCCCAAGTACAGAGTCTTATTTTGAGTCTTAAATGATATCTTGGCAATAGATCACGTGAATGGGCGCAAGCACAGAACTCTCCAACGTTTCTAATATGGTACTTGCATTTCGCGTTAATAGTAACGAGTTAACTGTGATATCAATTGTAACTAATTTAGACCTCGTATGGTGTTATTATTGAAAAGATTATACCTCATTGAGTTTCTTGCCGGTATCTTCTCAATAGAGGTTATTTCCGAACCGTGCGGTAGAGTCATTGATGTAGGCCTTAATCAAATAAAGATTGGCTTAGAAGTGAAACATGATGTGTCTGAAGTTATTTCTACCACCTCAATCGACCTTGAGGATGAGTAAAGCTCATGACCAAGCTCTACTACGTGTAAAACCCATTTCATCCTGACACAGCTAGCTAGCAAACCAGGTCCGCTGGTGTGTGCGATGTCTCGTCCCGGTCCTTAGTCTCCGAGTTATATATTATTAATGCTCTTGTAGACTATACGGAACACTAAAATGACATTGGCATTATTTGCATCCGTTGCATCGCGTCTACGTCTTAAGTCTAGACAGACAGACACATTCAGTTTGTAAATAACATCATTTCACTTTTTGTTTCCCCCCCAATGCTGGCAGAGAACACCACGGAGAGAACAACTTGGTCATAAAAAAACTAAATTGCCACGTACGAAAGCATGGAGGGAGCGCTCTCAATATCCATCTCTGGGCGATTTTTCTGAAGATAAAAGATCTGCCAGCATTTTGTTTTCCTTCAGACTGCTGCAAGACAAATTGTGGCGAGAAAACTAGCTGTGACTAGCTGTGTGTGTGTGTGTGTGTGTGTGTAGGAAAATAGTGTTCACTAACAAAAGTCATTTATTTAATACAGACATAGTTATTCAAAATCACGTCGTCACTATCATTATACGAAATAAATTACGACGGAATATTTGTTTTTCTTCCCCTAGAGTACATTTAATTATTTGGAGCTCATAACAAAATCTCAATTTTACGAAATAGACACCTGTGAAAATACCTAAATTATAGCAATTTACAATAACATTAAATCTAAGCTTAAACTAAATAAACTACAACTTAAAACTAAATTTAATCTAAAAGGCTGGCAGCGTTGCCTCGCTGAATAGCGATGCTGATTCTTTGAGAGAGAAAACTGCCAGCCCTTTGGTCACAAGTTGCATCAACTAAGCGCTTTTGTAACTCAGAAATAAGCTTGTAAGCGCTGGGACCCCATGGACCCAAAGTTTCAAACCCGACAGCAACAAAATTATAATTCGGACCGAGAGATTGATACTTAGATTTTTTACTATTTTCGGCCGTTTCTGCCGCCGCACCAGCTTTTTGTGTGGTTCCCTGGAGATGTGAGGGTGCTACTGTATAGACACAGGTCGCATCCCAAACCAGAACCCTACCCATTCTCCAGGGAATCAGAGACATACCGTCCGGCGTTTTGCCATCGTCGCGGGCAATGCCGCTTGGCTCCAAAATGGCCGGCACGTTTGCAGAGGCAAGAGCCCGGCGGATTATGTCATTTCATGTCATGTCAAAATATACTTCATTCATAAAAAGGTCGTTATCAATGAAATAATAAAAAATATAAAACAACAAAACAATTGAATTCAATGTGGGACAATGTCCCCGTAATATTTCAAATGTCAAGAATGAAGAATAATAAAAATAAATAAAAATGCAAAGTCACCTGTCTCTGTTACGTAAGTGGGAGCCAGTAATGTAAATTACATTACATTATGTAATACGAGCCGGAATGTACGGCAAATAACGTACGACCTGATAATCGGAATCCATTTTGGCTTCCTATTATCAGGTCGTACAATATAATGGTCGCGCATTATTAGGGCGTACAAGGCAAGGCAAGGGCGTGACTATACTACAAAAAAAATCGGGCAAGTGCGAGTTGGACTCGCGCACGAGGGCTCCGTACAAAGATTTTAACGCTTTCCTCAGTGTTTTAAATTAACCAGTTTTAGCAGAGCCCTGCTCCTAAGCAAAATGTACGCAGTGTGGGGTCATCTTATATTGGTCTTTTAAATCTACTAACAGACATAAAACCTTTTGATTGCGCTGACTTGGAAGTTTGATTTTTTCACAGCTTCAAGGGACTGCAGGCTTGAATATTTGAAGTTAATTTCAGCATGCTACCTCCACGCGTTCCAGAGAAAAAGGGGACAGACTGGCAGACAGACAGACGGACAAGTCGGACAGCAAAGTGATCCTACAAGGGTTCCGTTATTTCCTTTTGCGGTACGGAACCCTAAAAATAGTAAAAATAGTAGGTAAATATATTGCCTCCTAAGTCCTCACTTTTTACGACTGAAGCAAAGTGCTACAAAACGAGATGCGAGTTCCCAGTTATTTTTTCATTGAACAATTTGTACTTCACCTAGTACATTCGACAGTTATTCTTACTATTAAATTGTACTTGTGAAAGTACGCGGGGACTTACGAGGATACCCGTTAACGAGGAAATTGTAGGTAAAACATTATGGCCGTATAATGTTGGATACCTGTCATATAAAAAAATAATAGCTCCGCCGCGACAGTGCATCACTGCCGTGACCAGGATTCGAACCTGGGTTACTACGGCCACAACGTAGGGTCCTAACCACTAGACGATCACGGCTACCGGAGCTGGTGACGGAGGCTGCGAAATATCTCAAGACATTCGATCAAAAGTGGAGCATTGGATAATTATCGTTGTGGTTACGCAACTGCGATTGCGTCGATACTCGATAGTGAACAACAGCATAATATTATAACTAGCTTATGCCCCGCGGCTTCGCTCCCGTGAAATATTTCAAAATGGGCTAGTTCCCTATCCCGTGGGAATTTCGAAAAATCCCTTCTTAGGGCACCTCTAGGATACTCAAGGTATATGTCTACCAAATTTCAAGTCTCTATGTCAAGTGGTTTAGGCTGTGCGTTGTCTGTCAGGTTTTATAAAGGTACTAGCTTATGCCCCGCGGCTTTGCCCCCGTGAAATATTTCAAAATTGGCTATTTCCCTATCCCGTGGGAATTTCGAAAAATCCCTTCTTAGGGCACCTCTAGGATACTCAAGGTATATGTCTACCAAATTTCAAGTCTCTATGTCAAGTGGTTTAGGCTGTGCGTTGTCTGACAGTCAGTCAGTCAGTCACGGTACTGTTTTATGAAGGTATAGAGTATGGATAGATTATAATAGTTGACCGGATAGCCTGTCGTCTCTAACCAGTAATACGAATATTAACTTCTATGTTTGCGAAAATGTCATTGTCATGTTTTGAAATGGCCATAGGACCATAGATTCCATTACAATTTTAATATAGCTATTAGAAAAACTTAATTGCTTCAAATAGACGAGCGGATACCCTAGTGGTTAGAGACCCTGTGACTATTAAGCTTGAGGTCCCGGTTCGATCCCCGGTCGGGGCAGATGTTTGTATGATGAATACGAATGTGTGTTCTCGGGTCATGGATGTTTAATATGTATTTAACTATACAAGTATATTTATCCGTTGTCTAGTACCTATAGTACAGGCTTTGCCTAGTTTAGGACTAGATCAATTGGTGTCAATTGATATTTATTTATTAATTATAATTACCCTCAGTAAAGGCACCTCGGTTTATTAGGTTGCTTTATAATTTATAATTAAATTATAATGTATCTTCCTTCCTCCTGGCTGCCAAGCTGGTAACTTTACTTATTTTTTTAAAAAACGTGACGAGCTCTTTTGTTTTACGTGAATTATGAGAGCGGAAAATGCGTTTGCTTAATTAACATTTTCAGCATGATAAAGCTGTGGTAGACAACATTTTTGTTAATTACTTACTTTCTTTAGCTAGTTATTCATTTATTTAAATTTTGGACTGGCTTTCGTAGGCGACTTCGCTCTCGTGACAGAACTATCCCGTGAGTATTTCGCGAAATCTTTCCCTATATCTTGACTATAATATGTTACCTATTTGTTTTTGCAGTCAGATTTTTTCTTTTTAAGGTCCCGTAGTACCTTAAGGGTAAAAAACGGGACTCTATTACTTATACTGCGCTGTCCGTCCGTCTGTCCGTCTGTTCGTCTGTCACTAGGCTGTATCTCACGAGCCGTGATAGTTAGGCAGTTGAAATTTTCACAGATGATGTATTTTGCCGCTATAACAACAAACACTAAAACAGAATACCATAACATAAATATTTAAGCGAGGCTCCCATACAACAGGCATGATTATTTTGCCGTTTTTATTATAGACAATGGTACGGAACCCTTCTTGGGTTGGAACAAAAAAAAACAGCTCCGCCGCGACAGTGCATCACTGCCGTGACCAGGATTCGAACCTGGGTTACTACGGCCACAACGTAGGGTCCTAACCACTAGACGATCACGGCTACCGGAGCTGGTGGCTACACCATCCAAAATCTGCATTGCTTTACGAATATAAATAAACAAATTGAGTAAAATGGTCTTTATTACTAATGAATTAACGTGCAAACTGGGTCGTTAACATTTTTGCTAAGATATGCGTTATTTGGAGTACTTTCACTCGCGACAGCGCGGTGTGGTCAGAGGGGGCACTGGTCGCAAACTGTAAAAGGCAATTAGTACTGATTGCTATTGCTTCTAGTAGGTAAGCTACAGCTTCGAGACATACAGGATCGATTCATTTGTAATAAAAAAAACTGAAATTTATGCTTAGTACCTACAAACAACCTATGCATTTATTTTTGACGATGACCGATTTTATTATTTTTCCAGTCACAATAATTCTATCTAAACAAATTTTATTATTTTTATGAAAACACGAACATTCACTGATTTCAAATGTGATAAGTGATAACCGTTACACACGTGGGATCGTCTTTGAGAAACACATTATCGAACAAGAAAAAAATAACGAAATTGGTTCCAAAGATATCGACGAACAATATACCTACACAAAAAAATGCAACCGAATTTAATACAAACCTCCTTTCTATGGAGCCGGTTAACAAGTAAGCTAGAGATAGTGAGTGCTTTGATGCGAGTGTTTTTTTTTTTATTTAAGTCTTCATCAAAACGTTATCAACCATTTAAGACATTCATCTTGTTTCATAGGTACTATGAGAAATTGAAACCCGTGTAAGTACACCAATTAATCCCTAGGGGTTAATGAAAAACGCAACCCCTTCAGGGCTAGGGTCTCACAAATCCCAAAACCCCACTGCCAATAACTTCCGGGCAACTATCATATTCGAAATTAATATCGCCCCATATTGTCGAATCCCTTAAAAGCCCTAAACCAATATTGTAAATAATTTACGGTCCCGACAAATCCCTGTGGGATTAAACGATGCCCCAGATTTTTATTAACCCCCGACGAAAAAGAGGGGGGGGGGGGCTCACCGAGGGTTCCGTACAAAGATTTTCCCGCTTTTCCCCAGTGTTTTTAGTTGTTCAGTGTCAGCTGAGCCCTGCTCTTAAGCAAAATGTACACAGTGTGGGGTCCACTTATATTGGTCTGCGAAATCTACAGACAGACATAAAACATTTAGATTTAGAGATTTTCCTGAGTGGTTGTGCTATAAGAGCTACCTTCATACCAAATTTCAAGTTTCTAGGACAACCGGAAGTACCCTTTAGGTTTTCACAGTACGGCAATTTGTATGGAAACAACCATTTTAATGACTGTATCTTTTGGTTGCGTAGACTTAGGAGTTTGATTTTTTCACAGCTTCAAGGGCCTGCAGGCTTGAGTATTAATTTCTGCCTGCTACCCCCACACGTTCCAGAGAAAAGGGCTCTTGACAGAGACGCTCGCAAACGCGATTGTGATCCCTAATGAGTTAGACAATAAGGCTGCTGGTGTAGGTATTTCATTTCATTTCATTTATTCGATGGAATTCGCATGTCAAGGTACAATACAAACACACATATGAAACCCGGAAGGGCGCAGCATTTTTAGAGAAAGAGAAATGCAATAAATTAAAAATTTAAATTACAATATTATTATATCATAATATTTGATTATAAAACGTTTCCATTATGCATTAATCCTTTCTTTCTATACAACACTACCTTTACAAAGATCCAAAAAGGGCAAAGGTTGTAGGATTACTGGCTTTAGAATCCTGCTTACCCATTTGATGTAGCTTCACAATACTCTCTGTGGGGAAAGCCAAATTGGACGGCATGATTGTGCGGAACACAGGATTCGAACACCAATGGAGAATATGTATAGTGCTGTCACGTATACAATACAATACAATACAAATATTCTTTATGAAAACCACAAAACTTACTTACTTAGTCGAGTTCTCCAATATTTGTGCAGCCAACGGTTCATAAATATCGAAACACGGACCTTGTACAAACTTGTTACAAAATTACCCCTGAAGCCGAAAGGGGGTTAAATGGTCCTCTATAAAGAGTCCATTTACAATATTTGAATCACTGTATGAGACAAAAAAAAATTTTTTTTTCGTACAATATGCAAACCCTAACCCTACATTTTTATGGATTATTTTGTAACACGTTGTAGATATTTTTGAACTGTTGACTGTATAGATATTGAAGAACTCGACTGTACAGGAGAATCTGGGCTCACTGAAAATCAGCGTCATAGCACTATACGTGCCATGACACATGCTGAGTGGAGTCCTTTTTTGTGACAACTGTACTCTATGGTTATATTCTAAGTAAAGATAATGTTATGTAATTCTAGTTTTAGTTGTTCAAAAATAAACATTTTCTATTCTATTCTATTACAGAAAAATAGGTATGGTAGACAATAGGCGGTCTTATCGCTTAAAAGCGATCTCTTACAGACAACCAAAATACAGAAACCAAGATGAAGAGGCTAATTTAGGTGGCAGAAATTAAGAAAAAGGAGAAAATAATAAAATTCGATAATCCTAACTCTTGTTACAAAACTTTATGGCGTTGCTCAATCGGTTCAGCGAATTCTAATATTAATTGCAATCGCGAATTAACTTGAAACCAAAGCAATATAGCGCTAAACTAAATAAACAGGAGAATCGAAACGATGATGGAAACCGTGAATTAATTATTTGTTAGGGTTCCGTAATCTAAATGGCAACAACGGAACCCTTATAGTTTCGTCATGTCCATCCGCCCGTCCGTATGTTACAGGCATTTTACTCAAAAACTACAAGACGTATATTGATGAAGTTTGGAGTATAGGTGTCTTGTAGAAGCCGCTACTTAGTTCAGTAGTTAAATAATATAAGGGGGGGGGGGGGGGAACTCCGTACGTGGAACAAAAGCTTATTTTTTTTTTCAGCAACCAATCAACAGAGGCACATACTTCGACAGGTCTTTTAAAAACACTAAGGTTATTTTGACTATACTACTAGTGATAGCTCTCTGGCCAGTAGGTAGGTAGGTAGGTAGGTAGGTAGGCTTCCAACAAGATGGAGCAACGAGCTGGTGGTAAAGATCGCGGGATCGCGATGGATGCGGAAAGCACAAGACCGGTCTGAGTGGAGAGCCGCGGGGGAGGCCGCCGTCCAGCAGTGGCTGACATGATGTTTTTTTTATTTATACGACAAGGAAAGCAAACTAGCAAGTAGGTCACCTGATGATAAGATCACCACTGCCCAAAGACACCCACAACCCCGGGGGGGTTTGCAGACGCGCCGCCAACCCAGAGAGCTAAGATGAAATGCCTTTTGTGCCCGTAATTACACCGGCTGTCTTACTCTCCACATCGGAACACAACAGTGCAACCACTGCTACTTAGCGGTAGGACTAGCGAGTAAAATGGTGGTAGCGATCCGGACGGACCTCGCACAAGGTCCTACTACCCTTATTATCTGACTCGACGGAGATCAATCCCTTGAGCTCAGGTTTTCTAACTACTAGGCTATTCGGTGGCCAAAAAAAATCGAAAAAGGATTCGATTCTCCGAATTCGATAAAACGGTCTAGTAGAAAGGCCAAGAGATGTTCCGAAGTTGATGCTATCTAGTTGTCGGCCTCGATTCGATAAAGCTCACATCTTTGTTAAACCATTTCGGTAATGGCGGCCGGCGAAGAATAGGAAGACGGAGTTGGAAAGAGGTGGCGGGTTCAGTATAATTTGGTTTTTTTTTTTATATATTACCTACAATAATGGTGGTTGGGCCCGAACTATAAAACAGTGCCCTTAGTGTAGGTGTAGGTAATCAAAAAGCACAAAATACGTCTCAATCGCGTTTGCGTTAAAGTTCGTGCTTACATCAAGCGTCTTGTGTAGGTAATGTAATCGCCGACCAAGCCAAGAAATACGTCTCGATCGCGTTCTCGTTTAACAATTCTCATAGTTTAAGATGTGATGAGACGTGCTTTTTGATTACACTAAGGGCACTGACTTACTATGGGTAAATTGGCAGCGCCACTGGTGAATCACGTATCGACAACAAACAATATACTATTTGAAATTTTAACACAAACGCGTTCGAGACGTATTTTTTGGTCGTCGATTACACTAATGGCTCAGAGCGCCTAGTGTAATCAACAGCCAAAATTACGTCTCGATCGCGTTTGCGTTACGGGTGTCAAAATAGTACTTAACTGTGCATACCTTTAAAGACGGATCGGATAACTATATCTAGTTCGATACAATCTACTTAAGATAATCACAATTTAACCAATACACTCAACTTACGAAAGTTGAAAAGACCAATACCTATCCCAGAAAACCGGCGAAATGCGAGTCGGACTTGCGCACGAGGGTACCGTAGAAAGATTTTAAAGCTTTTCCCCAGTGTTTTAAAAAGTCCAGTGTTAGTAGAGCCCTGCTCCTAAGCAAAATGTACGCAGTGTGGGGTCAACTTGTACAGACAGACGGACATAAAAATTAAAGATTTTGAGACTTTCCGGAGTGGTTGTGCTATAAGAGCTACCTTCATACCAAATTTCAAGTTTCTAGGACAACTGGAAGAGTACCCTTTAGGTTTTCAAAGTAATACGGCAATTTGTATGGAAACGACCTTTTTAATGACTGTATCTTTTGATTGCGTTGACCTAGAAGGTTGATTTTTTCACAGCTTCAAGGGACCGTAAGTTTGAGTATTTGATATTAATTTCAGCATGCTACCTCTACGCGTTCCAGAGAAGAGGGTCTTGACAGACAGACAGACGGACAACAAAGTGATCCTTTAAGGGTTCCGTTTTTCCTTTTGAGGTACGGAACCCTATAAAGGCTGAATCGACTTAACTGAAACTTAGCTAAGAAACCATCTTGATTACATAAACTAGCTTCAAGAAAACCGCTGATACAAACGTCAAATTTAACACTCCTCTTCCTCTCGGGGGTAAAAAATAAACATAGGAACAGGAGTTCCTTCTTTTGTTACCAAGGATCTCCAAAAAAATCCCTCATCCTTCGAGCAACCGCGCGAGCCTCAGGGGACCCCGTAAGACAAGTGATCTGGCAAATCCTATTGCGATCCGAAATTTAAGTGATTTGCTCTTCACGAGATAGCTTGTCGCGTGTCACGGACAAATGCTTACGATGTCTGACATTCATAATATTTTCATCATGTCATGTCAGCCATAGGCCTCCCCCAAGGCTCTCCCCTCAGACCGCGGTCTTGTGCTTTCCGCATCCACCGCGGTCCCGCGATCTTCACCAGGTCGTCGCTGCATCTCGTTGGAGGCCTACCGATAGCTCGTTGTTATTGTATCTAAGTACATATCATAAGTCCTCTGTAATGCGTTCAGAAACCATCATCATCAAAAAAAAATTGTCAAGTCGAGCTCGGTATGTTTGTCTACTTACGATAACAAAAAAAAAACAGTCACATTCGTGACAGGTATGTGTATGCGTTCGGCTTCTGAACCCATCTTAGAGTACTTATAATATGTGTGTAGACAAAGTAATGTATGCAACTACAAAATTAGGCCTTATAGCAGCCCGTCCCGGCTTCGCTCGGGGTAGACAATTATAAAATGAAAAAAGTTGTTGTAGTGACATAACTACAATAGTTGGACATATGCTACCGCGGAGTTTTTTGTAGACATTATGATGTTCTTCAATATTGTTGTACATTATTTTGTTCTATCGCTAATAGTTTCGGCAGCGCATTCGACGAAAGACATTTTAAGATTCATTTTTCTACACCTTCGGTTACATTGTTCAAATTTTACCAAGGATCCCTAATTTTTTTCAAAATGAAATGTAGCCTATGTCAAATTGGAAGAATGTAGCATTATATTGGTGAAAGAATTTTTTAAATCGGCCCAGTACTTTTTGAGCCTATTCATTACAAACATACAAAAATAGGTACAAATCTTTCCTCTTTATAATATTAGTGTAGAAGTGTAGAAAACACTCATGTGATCTTATTATAAAACTCGGCTTCATCTCTTTTTATAAAACCACCCTCGTGTTTTAAGGACATTATGTAACAGTTGCATAAACTACTATTTAATGCTCTTTTGCTCGATAGAAAAGTTTGGTGTCTTTCAAAAGTATTCTTCGGCTGAAATAAAATTAACCGTACAACGTGTCAAAATATTAGAAAAGTTGAAAAACCCCCGACGTTGTCATGTCAAAGTTCAATATTTCAAAAACGGTTGAACTCATTTTAATGAAACTCGGCTAAGAACCATCTCGGTTAAACTAGCTTTCGATTGAAAAAAAAACAGCATCGAAATCGGTCCATCCGCTTGGGAGCTATGATGCCACAGACAGATACACAGATACACAGACACACCGATACACAGACACAGATACACAGACACAAAGATACACATATACACAGATACACATGTCAAACTTATAACACCCCTCTTTTTCGTCGGAGGATAAAAATAGTCCCTAACGTTACAGCCGCATAAACTAATAAACACAGCCAGCCAGGGTATCGCAAAACACGAATTGGATTAAGAACCAATAAAGTGAAAGATACTTTCCTCCCACGAATCAATCGGATTCTTTATAGTTCGGGATAGTTGATTTTGTTTAGTTCTTTCTACGAGTTACAGTCTTATCACACACTTAGCGATTTGCGAGCGAGTGCTTCATACTAATATCGCTCGCGGCGAACGACAGATACATAAATACAGACACACACAGCGGTCAACCTTATAACACCCCTCTTTTTGCGTCGGGGGTTAAAAACTCACTCGCAATTCGCTAGTGTGATAAGGCTGAGTCCCTACTCCGAAATCCGAAATTCGAAGTTCGTATCCGACCGTCCCGCTCACGACAACATAGGTTAACACGAACGCGAGAGGGACGGTGAGATACGAACTTCGAATTTCGGACTTCGGAGCGCCTAGTGTAATCGCCGACCAGGCCAAGAAACACGTCTCGATCGCGTTCGCGCTGAGCAATTCTCATACTATTTGACACTTTAACGCAAACGCGATCGAGACGTATTTGGTGCTTTTTGATTACACTAAGGGCACTGAGTAACGCTCTGCAATAACGCTAGTGGCGAACGCGTTGCGAGATCGCTTCAATACAAAACTCGCTCGCAAATCGCTGGTGTGATAAGGCTGTAATGGTCCACGCAATATTTGTAGGCCAAATACAGCCAAGTTAGAGTTTTCGCGACACGCTTCCGACCCACAAATTGCTTTGCCAAAGAAAGTTGTTAGATCAATCTAACTGCTGAGTACCTAATGAAAATAACCACGGTAACTACCTACATAGCTACTATATAGAAAAGTTGAAAAATTCTCCGACATTTTCATTTTTAACCGACTTCAAAAAAGGAGGAGGTTCTACGTTCCACTATGGTTCCACTGTATTTTTTTTATGTATACATATGTACACTGATTACTCCGTCAATTGTAGACCGATTTTCAAAATTATTTTTTTTATACCAAAAGGCACGTATTATGTGTTTCATATATTTTCTAAGGCTATTCAAGTATTTGCGTCTGGTAGTCATCATCTCATGTTGATGAACTGATGATGGAAGGTACAACTCCTTAACGGTTAGGAGTTGGAGGATAATTTTGAACATGTTCAAACAAAATAAAATTGTGAAATAAAAATCTTTTAACAAAAAAGTAAAACCGGCTTCAAAAAAAATCTTAGAAAAAAAACGTTAAATAATCCTCTAAAGCCATAAGTTTTATGGCCTAGCACTAGTTGGTGCTTCATTCAAAGAATATTCCGCTCGCACCGCACCGATTATCCTTGAGTAAATACTCGTAGAAAATGTCTCTATTCGCGAAAAGACAAAGGTTATCCTTAAACGTGACAAACGAAAAGTGACTTTGTAGAGAACAGGGGATAAATTTTTGAATCTCACCCGATGACTAAATACGCGGAATTCTAAAAAGTTCGTATTTTTAGGGTTCCGTAGCTCACAAGGAAAAAACGGAACCCTTATAGGATCACTTTGTTGTCCGTCTGTCTGTCTGTCAAGACCCTTTTTCTCTGGAACGCGTGGAGGTAGCATGCTGAAATTAATATCAAATACTCCTCAAGCTTGTGGTCCCTTGAAGCTGTGAAAAAAATCAACCTTCTAAGTCAACGCAATCAAAAGATACAGTCAATAAAAAGGCTATTTCCATACAAATTGCCGAAATCCGAAAACCTGAAGGGTACTTCCAGTTGTCCTTTAACTTGAAATTTGGTATGAAGGTAGCTCTTGTAGCACAACCACTCAGAAAATTCTCAAAATCTTAAATTTTTATGTCTGCCTGCAGATTTCGCAGACCAATATAAGTTGACCCCACACTGCGTACATTCTGCTTAGGATATATTTTTTTACTATTACATTCCAATTTGAATACGAATTGCATTTGTAATTTATCATGAGCTTTTTGATTAAGGAAAACATCGCGAGGAAACCTGCACACTCCTCCGAAGCAATTCAATGGTGTTTGTGAAGTTCCCAATCCTCACTACTATAGCCCAAGCCGTCTCATTCTGAGAGGAGGCCTGTTCCCAGCAGTGGGACATAGAAAGAAACAAAGGCTGGTGATGTGATTACTCTGACCATTCGTATACTGTGTCACGTAGTTAATATCATAAAATATTCAGTTGAGTCACGACACGTCTGCACAACTTTATCGTCTAGTTTCACTGACGTAGTTTACTTAAATTCATTGGTCTAGCATTCCTTAAGTTGAGCACCTAACCTAAGTTTGCACATCAACTCCTAAACTGAGAGGAACTTCGAAAGTTACACACGCATGGGTAACTTAACTCAGTCTTTAGCGAAGCTATGTTCAAGAAAATAACCTAACCAACTTAAAATAGAAAAATGTCTAAATATCAGACTCTCGGTCCGAATTACAATTTTGTTGCTGTCGGGTTTGAAACTTAGGGGTCCATAGAAAAATGTCTAAATATCAGACTCTCGGTCCGAACTACAATTTTGTTGCTATCGGGTTTGAACCTTAAGGGTCCATAGAAAAATGTCTAAATATCAGACTCTCAGTCCGAACTACAATTTTGTTGCTGTTGCGTTTGAATCTTAGGGGTCCATAGAAAAATGACTAAATATTAGACTCTCAGTCCGAACTACAATTTTGTTGCTGTCGGGTTTAAAACTTAGGGGTCCATAGAAAAATGACTAAATATCAGACTCTCGGTCCGAACTACAATTTTGTTGCTGTCGGGTTTGAAACTTAGGGGTCCATAGAAAAATTATTAAATATCAGACTCTCGGTCCGAACTACAATTTTGTTGCTGTCGGGTTTGAAACTTAGGGGTCCATAGAAAAATGTCTAAATATCAGACTCTCGGTCCGAACTACAATTTTGTTGCTATCGGGTTTGAAACTTAAGGGTCCATAGAAAAATGTCTAAATATCAGACTCTCAGTCCGAACTACAATTTTGTTGCTGTCGGGTTTGAAACTTAGGGGTCCATAGAAAAATTACTAAATATCAGACTCTCGGTCCGAACTACAATTTTGTTGCTGTCGGGTTTGAAACTTAGGGGTCCATAGAAAAATGTCTAAATATCAGACTCCCGGTCCGAACTACAATTTTGTTGCTATCGGTTTTGAAACTTAGGGGTCCATAGAAAAATGTCTAAATATCAGACTCTCAATCCGAACTACAATTTTGTTGCTGTCGGGTTTGAAACTTAGGTGTCCATAGAAAAATGTCTAAATATCAGACTCTCAGTCCGAACTACAATTTTGTTGCTGTCTGGTTTATAACCTAGGGGTCCGGGGTCCCGGCACTTACAAGCTTATTTCAGAGTTGCAAAAGCGCTTGGTCGATGCAACTTGTGACCAGTTTTCTTTCTCAAAGAATCAGTATCGCTATTCAGCGAGGCAACGCTGCCAGCCTTTTGGGCACCATGCCACGGGGGCCTTATTTAGATGTGATTTAGATTTAAGTTTTAGTTTAATTAGTTTTAGCTTTGATTTAATGTCATTGTAAATTGCTTTTATTATGTAAATAAATTCATTGATTACTTAAATTTAAAAACAGAACTCTCATCTGCAATTCTGGGATTTACCTGTAGCGACCCTAGCGCCACACGCCGATGACGTCATCACTGTTCTACATCGCGCTAACGAAGTTTCTCAATTCGGTTGCATAAATACAACTTCCAACTCTCTTCCATCGGACTTCGGTCCCCAGGCATAACATCTGCCTGAAGAGAGATCTCTCTATTGGAGTCCTCCCCAAACTGGTGACCCTCGACATTGGACAAAAAAAACGCAACCTTCCAAGACCTACGACAATGACGCAGTCTCACAGCAACGCCAGACTACTACACTGTGCACCACTAGCATGTTGCTATATCTCCATGCCTGGTGTCTACAGTGTGCAACCCTCTTATACACTGCTACGCACTCCGACGAGGATCCAGACTAGTAGCAACTCATCGCTCCCGC
The DNA here is from genome assembly GCA_963691665.1 of Clepsis dumicolana. Lineage (NCBI taxonomy): Eukaryota > Metazoa > Arthropoda > Insecta > Lepidoptera > Tortricidae > Clepsis > Clepsis dumicolana. Next base: position 16,848,985 of record OY829508.1, read on the forward strand.
CAGCACAGCGGAACAACTCACCGTTTCCGCCAGCACAGCGGAGCAGCTCATCGCTCCCGCCAGCACAGCGGAACAACTCATCGCTTCCGCCAGCACAGCGGAGCAACTCATCGCTCACGCCAGCACAGCGGAACAACTCATCGCTTCCGCCAGCACAGCAGAGCAACTCATCGCTCGCCAACGAGGCTGAGCAAACCTTGCAATTGGCCCTTGCAAGCGCCCACACGACGCACAGACTGCGCTCCCACACTGACCTCCGGTCTAAAAAGGGGGGCTGGTGTAGCGACCCTAGCGCCACACGCCGATGACGTCATCACTGTTCTACATCGCGCTAACGAAGTTTCTCAATTCGGTTGCATAAATACAACTTCCAACTCTCTTCCATCGGACTTCGGTCCCCAGGCATAACATCTGCCTGGAGAGAGATCTCTCTATTGGAGTCCTCCCCAAATACCCTATGTCATTCCCACAACTAAGACGAATCCTTGACACCTCATACGTTGAAATCCGTCAAACGGTTTAGGCTGTAGAGCGTGCCAAAGAATTAGACATGCATACATACGCTTGAAAAACATAACCCTTTTTGGGCAGTCGGGTGAAAATTCAAGAATAAAGTCACATATGAGAATCATACGGCAGACAACTTCGTCACTGTAATCTAAAGTCAAAGACAATGTATTTTTAATTTAGGCTTATGAAATTTCTTTGTAAGCTTTTTACTATGTGCTTGTACTTTCTCATAGCACGTACATTATGATACAAGTGTGCTAAGTTCGTCATTACACTCGAGGAGTGTTCTAATTCAATTACACCCTGTATTATTTTCATTTGTATGTTTTTATCCATGTGCATGATTTATTCGTAATACGTCTAGCAAGGACATTAAAACCGCATGAATCGGTGGAATATAGAGTAATTTACCTAATTAAAACAGGTACGGCGAGTGTGCCCACATTTTAATACCTACTATCAAAGTGTTGCTAAAAAAAAAAACCAACCAATATTTAAAAAAAACACCTTCCGTCACTCATAGCTCATTAAGCACATTTTTTCTCAGTCTACGTCAAACTTTTTGTTTTTCTTTATAATTCTCCCGTCGCCCAGAAACTTTTTAAGAAGCCACAAAAAAGTGGGAAGCATTTGGTAAGTCTCAAACTTGATTGTTCCCTTGGAAGTTTAACAATGGAAACTTGGAACGTGAATTACGCACAATTGTATTCAAATTTACGCTGACTTGCGCATGCAATCAGGAGTGTGCTAGAAAAGTTCTGAAGGTTTCTGGTCTCCTTGCAGTCGTTTGCTTGTGCTATTGCTGGCTAACAAGATTCTATGCCGCCTTGCCAAGAATATCTAACTCAATGAAATGTGACTCGAGGGTTAGAGTCTATTCGAGATTCAATCTGATGCAAGAAAAGTAACCAACTCTTTTTGACGATGACTGTAGGTACATTGGCAGTCGGGTAAAAAGCTCTTTCTCGTCCTACCAGCCCATTCTCAAAGCAACAAAGCTATAGACATAGTAGTAAAACCTTTCCCACGGGCCAGGCAAAAATCAATCTTATGACAATGTCATAAATCATAAACATTTCGACATGGGAAAGCTTTTCTCACTTTAACCATTGGCAAGAACGGCTGTACTCGGGATGTATACCCTAGTACAGCCGTTCTTGCCAATGATTTATACCAAACTAGCTTATGCCCCGCGGCTTTGCCAACGTGAAATATTTCAAACTGGGCTAGTTCCCTATCCCGTGGGAATTACCAAAAATCCTTTCTTTATGCACCTCTAGGATACTCAAGGTACTTTATATGTTAGCAAAATTTCAAATCTCTAGGTCCAGTGCGTTGCTTGTCAGTCAGTCACTCAGTCACGGTACTGTTTTATAGGTACGTAGTTATAGATGACAAGTTAATAATAATCTCGATTTAGTTGTACATATTATGTACAGAAAATAAGTAACCTAGATACAGCTCATTATTTTTCTCAAACATAGCACATAGAAATTTATAAACTCCAACTCTTCATATTTTAATTTTACTACCTTCATATTCTTAACCGATTGTAGTAAAGGCAGCGTGCAGCGGGATTAAGATCTTATTTAAAGCAAGCACTGCAATTTGAACTACTTGCACGTGAAACTTTCGTGTTAACAGTAACTTGGAGTTTAAACAATAAGTTATTTATAATGAAGACCCTTTTCAATCAGATCGGGAACAATGTTTTGCCAAGTTGGTTTACTTGGTGTTGGCTTCCCTATTTGTGTCAAACTCGGTTACGGCTACCCTGAACTGCTAAATACATAGTTTACACTTTGAACTGTTGAGTTACAATTAGTTATGTTTATGTAAATTTAAACCGATGTTTAGGTTAAGATTGACATTTGTTTTATGATCATTCTTATCTCACAGCCGGTGTAATTACGGGCACAAGAGGCATTTCATCTTAGCTCTCTAGGTTGGAAACGTATCCGAAAACCCCCCGGGGTTGCGGGTGTCTATGGGCAGTGGTGATCACTTACCATCAGGTAACCTAACATTTACTCGTTTGCCCTCCTTGTCGCATAAAAACCGGACAAGTGCGAGTCGTTCCGTACAAAGATTTTAACGCTTTTCCCCAGTGGTTTAGTTGTCCAGTGTTAGCAGAGCCCTGCTCGTAAGTAAAATGTGCGCAGTGTGGGGTCATTTTATATTGGTCTGTGACACATACAGACAGACATAAAATTTAAGATTTTGAGAATTTTCTGAGTGATTGTGCTATAAGAGCTACCATCATACCAAATTTCAAGTTTCTAGGACAACTGGAAGTACCTTTTAGGTTTTCAGAGTAAGGTAATTTGTATGAAATCAACCTTTTTAATGACTGTATTTTTTGATCGCGCTGACTTAGAAGTTGACAGACAGACAGACGGACAAGAAAGTGATCCTATAAAGGGTTCCGATTTTTCCTTTTGAGGTACGGAACCCTAAAAACACCTTACCTAGTCTGACATTAAAGCTTTTGTATTTGTAACGTTCTTTCTCATTCCGCTTCAGAAACGATAAAAGTGCTGAGGCAAGTCTAACTTAAAAAAAAAAAATTCTCTGGAGAATTTTGGTTACAATTTTATTAAGTTTTCATCTTTCGAGTAAATTTGGGGTAGGTACTTAAGACATGTACTTAGTCTTTAGTTATGTGTTGAAATATTAAACCTTTATGCCAAGTATTAAACGAGATAATTATGTATAGAATCTAAAACGAACATACCAGGCAGTGCCATAATTTTGTGATTTGTCGTTCTTCAGCCACATGAAAAAACCGTCAGATAAGTTTGTGGCAAAATCGTTACCTAATATTCCTTTCATCTTGACGTTTCTAAAACAATATGGCGAATTTACGGACTGTCAAACGCAGAGGCAAACTTGAACTGGCCGTTTACAAGTTTTAATGGCTATCGGAGGAATTCGCCGAAACTTGACGAATTCTCGATAATACTAGTACGTGGACGATAGAAGTTTGTAAATTTTATTGACATTAACCCATTGACATTGAGCCTTATCACACTGATAAGGCTGTAATTTGAAGAAAGAAAACGGGACCATACTTTATGACTATGGGCCTCCATGCGTTTTCATAATCATCATCATCACGTCAGCCGAAAGACGTCCACTGCTGGACATAGGCCTCCCCTCAAGGCTCGCCACTCAGACCGGTCTTGTGCTTTTCGCATCCACCGCGGTCCCGAGATCCTCACCAGGTACATTTATTAAAAACTAAAACGGCCCACTTGGGGATTTTAGAAAATAAGGGATCTTAGAATTATGTAACTTACGGACGGTAGGTATCGGTTTTTGAGAAAAGATAAGTACACGTATACATGGAAGTCATGATTATGTCTATGAAGGTATAGACCGTACGTCTCAATGTTGGACTTTTTGTCTATGAAGATATACGTCCCAATGTTGGACTTTTTGTCTATGAAGATATACGTCCCAATGTTGGATTTTTTGTCTATGAAGATATACGTCCCAATGTTGGACTTTTTGTCTATGAAGATATACGTCTCAATGTTGGACTTTTTGTCTATGAAGATATACGTCCCAATGTTGGACTTTTTGTCTATGAAGATATACGTCCCAATGTTGGACAGCTAAGTTCCAATAATTGACACCCTGCTTGTCACTTTTGTTGATAATAATTAAGATGGCGGTCATTTTTACTCGTGTTGCAGTTTACCAGTAGGTTTAACACGTTGGTGGCAAACAGACAAGCGTATCGCCCAACGTTAAGCGATTACCGGATTAATACGTGACTTTGCAAAATCGCGGAAAAAGTACGATAAATACTGGTTTGACCTATGTAAGTATCTGTGTATCTGTCTGTGGCATCGTAGCTCCCAAACGGATGGACCGATTACGATGCGCTTTTCTTTAATCGAAATCTAGTTTAATCGAAATGGTTCTTAGCTAAGTTTCATTAAAATCGGTTCACCCCTTTTTGAAATATTGAGCTTTGAAATTACAACGTCGGGGGTTTTCCAACTTTTCTATGTTAGTTATGCGTACTGTGTCCACTGCCCCAAATATCATGTTTACCACTTTGGGTGGGTAACGGCGTTGTTTTTGGATAAATGTTTACCATAAGAGGGTAAATGTTTACATACTGTTAGTTCAGCCGTTATTGGAGAAATATTTGATATCAATGAAATGAAGCCGTGATAGCCTAGTGGTTTGACCTATGGCCTCTCAAGCAAGAGTGTCGTGGGTTCAAACCCCGACTTGCACCTCTGAGTTTTTCGGAATTTATGTGCGGAATTACATTTGTAATTTATCATGAGCTTTTCGGTGAAGGAAAACATCGTGAGGAAACCTGCATACACCTGCGAAGCAATTCAATGATGTGTGTGAAGTTCCCAATCTGCACTCGGCCCGCGTGGGAACTATAGCCCAAGCCCTCTCACTCTGAGAGGAGGCCTGTGCCCAGCAGTGGGACGTAAAATAGGCTGGTGATGATTTGATATCAATGAGGGTGAGTGGCTTAGAATATCTATTATTTAAAAACAATCAAATGTTTGACAAAACTTTAAGTGTGATTTTGATGCCTAACGGCGTCTAAATATATTTATCTACACATTATCATTCTTCTATTATGCGTTCAGAAACCGTTGGTAATGATCATCATTACGCCAGTCAATTTAGTCTTAAAAACCGGCCAAGTGCGAGTCGGACTCACGCACGAGGGTCCCGTAGAAAGATTTTACCGCTTTTCCCCAGTGTTTTAAGAAGTCCATTGTTAGCAGAGCCCTGCTCCTAAGCAGAATGTACGCAGTGTGGGGTCAATTTATATTGGTCTGCGAAATCTGCAGGCAGACGTAAAAATTTAAGATTTTGAGAATTTTCTGAGTGATTGTGCTACAAGAGCTACCTTCATACCAAATTTCAAGTTTCAAGGACAACTGGAAGTACCCTTCAGGTTTTCGTATTTCAGAAATTTGTATGGAAATAGCCTTTTTAATGACTGTATCTTTTGATTGCGTTGACTTAGAAGGTTGATGTTTTCACAGCTTCAAGGGACCGCAGGCTTGAGTATTTGATATTAATTTCAGCATGCTACCTCCACGCGTTCCAAAGAAAAAGGGTCTTGACAGACAGACAGACGAACAACAAAGTGACCCTATAAGGGTCCGTTTTTTCCTTTTGAGGTACGGAACCCTAAAAAACTGCCAAATTCGTGACAGGCTTATTATGCCTTCGGCTTTTGAACCCGTCTTAGAATAGGTGCTTATATGTGTGTAGACAAAGTTATGTTATCCTGCAACTCTGCATAATTAGGCCTTAAAACACTTGTGTGATCCTATTATGAAACTCGGCTTCATCTCGTTTCATAAAAACACACTCGTGTTTTAAGGACACTCATTATGTAACAGTTGCATAAACTACTATTGTACACGGGCACGGGGGCGGGAAATGTGTGTGTGTGTATTCCATAATAAGGGCTCTATATTTTACACACATTTATATGGCCCCATGCCATTGCCATTTACAGTACCTACAAACATATCGTCGGTCTAGATGTGACACCCTGTATATGCAAACTGTCAAAATTTTCTGGAGAGACAAAAAACTGATTTGAAAACAAAGTGTAATAAAAAAAATATTGGTTTCGACGTAAAACAGTATAGGCTACCTATATTAATATTAAATAAGTACCTAAGAAACATTTTTAACGTTTTAATTAAAAAAATGCACTTACATTGTATCACTACTATTTCTTATAATATTAGACGTAACTTAGGATAATAGTATGTTTAACTAATAACTTATTAACAAAATTAATAACAACAAATAAAACTAATAAGCAAAACACTTATTAATAAAAACTATAATTTTATTAATACTTGCCCTTGAATTTAGCTATTTATTTATCGTAATTTTTCACGGTGACTTTTGCACGGAATACCTCAGTTTCAATTTACCTCAATTATCGTAAAGCTAGGTAATGTTTGCTGGTAAAGTCTTCTCCTATAACCCAGATTTATTTACTCTAAATAGGGACGTTTTTTTCTTGTATTTCATGTAACATTATAGCACGGAAAATCTTGAACACTTCGAGAGCACTTCTGCCTATTTAAGTTCGCACAGGGCATATACAATTTCCTTTGAGAATAAGCGGCACTCTAGGTAAAAGGTTTGACGATATCGCATCTCAATTGAAAGGAATCTGTTATTTCGCCGATTTATTACTGGCTGAGTAATGTTACTGAAATTATATGTATTATTCATTCCCTTATTTTATTGCAGCGGTTTGTTCGGGGAAAAGAGTCAGATAATGCCTTCCGGGCGACAACGGATGGATGGGAAATTGGACAAGTCTTAAAATACGTTTATTTTTAATTTAAAACCAACTTCAAAAAAGGAGGAGGTTCTCAATTCGTCGAAATGTTTTTGAGATAGAAATATCTTATACAATGACAACGTAGTGAAAGAACATCTGGTGCCATAGAGTTATTATAAATATCGTATAGATGGGTTCTTCGGTATGACGAAAAAGAGGGGTGTTATAAGTTTGACCTGTGTATCTGTGTGTGTATCTGTGTATCTGTCTGTGGCATCATAGCTCCCAAACGGATGGACGGATTTTTCAATCGAAAGCTAGTTTAATCGAGATGGTTGTTAGCTAAGTTTCATTGAAATCGGTTCACCCGTTTTCGAAATATTGAACTTTGAAATGACAATGTCGGGGGTTTTTCAACTTTTCTATGTTGGTTAGGTTATTGTTGGCAATTATCATTGCCAATTTTGTGGCATTATTTACCGTTCGTATGTAAGGTCCGTCAAATCTTTCAACTGATTTAAAGCAGTTATCCCAGAGTTATCCTCAACCGATTGAGTTTAAATTTGGCATACTTAATGTAAATCCTATGACAATACAATAATCCGGTAGTAAAATCCTGGTGGTGCGGCCAGGATCGTCTGCACTGGAGGGAACTCTTCAACTGTTAATGGCATGGACTTGAAATTTGATACGGATGTGTGTTGGATGACAGTACAAGTACAGACAACAAAAAGTACAGCCGGCAAAGAATCTTGTATCAAAAAATGTAATTTTTAACAGAAAACTGGTTTCAACAGTCATTTATTTCAACTTATCGGGTTGGATTGTCATTGAATCTATCTATTTGTACAGTCTGTTTTTTTCTAGCCTGCTCTCCTAGAGGTTAAAATGTTAATTCGCGGCAGCTGTGAAGTCACAGAACTCATTAAGGAGTCTCCGTGTAGCATCTGCGGTTCGTGTACGGAGATTATTAAAAAAACTTTTCTTTGCACATATGGGAAAGGTTGAACTTTTAGACGGACGGATTAGATGAGAGATGTTGCAACCTTTTTACTAACTTGAGAAGTGTAATAAATAAACAATAATAAAATAAATATCATGGAACAATGGACACCAATTGACGTAGTCCCAAGCTAGGCAAAGCCTGTACTATAGTACTGGACAACGGATTTATAAACATACTTAAATACATTAGACATAATGAAAACGGGATATTGCGGGAATATGCAATTAACCGCGAATCATTTAAAACTGTTGTAGGGGTAAATGAGTTTTCTCCCAATGATACATCTGCATCTGGTTAAACTGCATTTATTTACTTATTAACACACGTAATTGCATAATGGCGGGCGAGAAACTACTGACGCTCCGGACTGCATAGCAGGCGCATGTTAGCGATATCGCAAGCTAAGCAATCCTGTGTCGCTACACTGTTATATACTGATCATCATCATCATCATGTCAGCCGAAAGACGTCCACTGCTGAACATAGGCCTCCCCCAAGGCTCTCCAATCTGACCGGTCTTGTGCTTTCCGCACCCACCGCGGTCCCGCGATCTTTACTAGGTCGTCGCTCCATCTTGTTGGAGGCCTACCGACAGCTCGTCTCCCGGTCCGTGGACGCCATTCGAGAACCTTACTATGAAGTTTTATTGCATAAAATATAAAATAATTAATTAGGTACAATATAAAATTTAAAATACTAACTAAACCTAAACTAAAGATAAAAAATCTCTCCCAGATCGCCGCAATTGGGAAGGGTGCGCAGAAGGCTGGCAGCATTGCCACGTTGTATGGCAATGCTGATTCGTTGAGCGAAGTATTGGCCAGCCCTCTGGTCACGGGAGGCCTTTATAAGACGCGCCCAGAGATCGTTATATAAATGGCGCGCGCTAGGCCCCCAAGGCGCTTCGACGCTTCGCTTAGGAGTTTCGACCCCAAACGCCTCGAATATGTAACCAGCTCCATGGGAGCTATATCTGCGGCGTTTAAGGTCTTTTGCTAGCCAGCAAGCTATATACTTAAATACATACTTATATTACATTATTAAACATCCAAGACTCCAGAACAAACATTCGTATTCATCATTATAAATATCTGCCCTGACTAGGGATTGAACCCGAGATCTCAAGCTTCATAGTCAGGGTCTCTAACCACTTGGCTATTCGGTCGGAAGTACCTATGTACGTAATGTTCGGGTCATATCTTGCTAGTTAAATTTGACCCACTTCCGAAGGCCGGAAGGTTAGATTGGCTTGAAAGGTATAGATTATGTAAGTTGGATCACAATTCAATAATCGGGTGACTAAATTCTCATCCGTGCCATTGATATAACTATTTAATTTGCCAAGAGCCTTATTTTTGAATGTCGTACCCGTCAACTAACATGTAGCTGACTTTAATGTATTTAATTACATTAATTAAGAATCAGCATCGCTATTCAGCGAGACAACGCTGCCAGCCTTTTGGGCACCATGCCACGGGGGCCTTATTTAGATTTCATTTAGTTTTAAGTTTTAGTTTATTTAGTTTTAGCTTAGATTTAATGTCATTGTAAATTGCTTTCATTTTATAAATAAATTATGTTTACATGATTTTTTTTATTACATAATAAAACCGCCTTCAAAAAAAAAAGCTTAGAAAAAAAACGTAAAATCATCCTCTAAAATAATGACAAATAAATAAAATAAAATAAAATGCGTTTATTTCGGATAAACGCATTTTATTTTAATGAAAATAATCGATCGAAAAGCTACTCATAGATGGCGCTGAGGAGAGATCTTCCAAATAAAAAAAAATATGACACAAGGCATTGAAAAATTCGTTAGGTACACCAACGTTAAGTGTAGCTTAATTGGTGGAGCGTGGTACGGATTACCGAGGTTGCTGGTTCAAGTCCAGCTGCTTAACGGATTTTTCTTTGCATTGTCATTGTATGTTGCATTTTATTTTATTTTATTTATTTATCATCATTTTAGAGGATTATTTTACGTCTTTTTTTCTAAGGTTTTTTTTTTGAAGGCGGTTTTACTTTTTTGTTAAAAGATTTTTATTTCACAATTTTACGTTGATTTAACATTTTCAGAATTATCCTCCAACTCCTAACCGTTAAGGAGTTGTACCTTCCATCATCAGCTCATCAACATGATGATGACTACCGGACGCAAATACTTGAATAGCCTTAGAAAATATATGAAACACATGATACGTGCCTATAAAATTTGAGGGTTGCCCTCGATTTCCCTGGGATCCCATCATCAGATCATGACTTGGTGACAATAGGACCACCTCAGGAGTATACCTTTTCGAATAAAAAAAGAATTTTGAAAATCGGCTTACAATTGACGGAGTAATCGATGTACATACATAAAAAAAAAAATACGTACAATGAAACGTAGAACCTCCTCCTTTTTTAAGTCGGTTAATAAAAGCAATTTACAATGACATTAAACCCAAGCTAAAACTGGTAAAACTAAAACTTAAAACTAAATTAAATCTAAATAAGGCCCCCGTGGCATGGCGCCCAAAAGGCTGGCAGCGTTGCCACGCTGAATAGCGATGCTGATTCTTTGAGAGTACCTAAGTATTCTATCATAGACAAGCATGTCGACATACTAGATTGAGGTTAGCTGTCACTGCCATTGCCAGTGGTCAAGAAGTCACTTAGTGATCTCGTTTACGGGTGGGGTGGAATTTTAGTCACCGGTGATATTCAAAGATACGAACTGTTTAGAAATCAGTGAATTTAGTCACCGAGTGAGATTCAAAAATCGACCCCCTGGTAGTGAAGTATGTATGTAATATCTCTATTGCATATAAAATAACAGATAACCGAACAAAGGCAAATGTACAAAGGCGAACTTATCCCTTAAAGGGATTTCTACCAGTTAACCTCAGTTCTGGTGGCCCGGCCACATTAGTCAGCTTTTCTAAGACGTTGGGTATTTTCGGCGAGCCAACAGCAACGCATTAGCGTAGCATTAGCTACGCATAGGATTTTTACGAAAATGCCTCAGGATGATTCGTCAGGAAATATTTAATTTTTAACGGGAACACGCACATCATTAAGGAACATATAAATAGCTCATTGCCGAAAGCAACGCGAAGATAAAGTATTTATTATATGATTTATATGTAGAATGGGTTTGTTAGGAAAAAAAAAGGAAATGGAGGAAAACATGTTTTTTATTTGCAAAAATGTACGCAAATAGATTACCAACGGTTTAATGGGATCAAATGGATTGAAGAATGATAAAAGCTTCAGGACATTTTTTTTTTCTGATTTGAAATAACTTTAGGCTTTCAATTTCATACTAAGTATGTTTCATAAAATTAAAAACAAAAATAATCAATAAATAGATTATTTTCATTGATATAACTTAACAATGTTTTTTGTCCGTCTGAGATCCGCCTTGAGATTCAAAATTGGTCCTTCCGTTTAGGAGCTACAACGCCACAGACAGACTCAGAGATCATCATCATCGTCAGCCTATTTACGTCCCACTATTTGGTACAGGCCTCCTTTCACATTGAGAGGGGGCTATAGTTCCCGCGCGGGCGCATTGCGGATTGGGAACTTCACACACCAATGAATTGCATCGCAGAAGTGTGTAACACACAGATACACACGTAAAACTTATAACGCTTATAATAAGGTATTTTGCACTATTTAATTCATGTGTTTGGTTGTATTTAAAGTTCTAAATATTTTAGTATAGAAGAAATATTAGCGAAAAACACGAGAATTATTCGCCAAATTTCTACGAAGAATAACGGTTAAGTAAATCAGTTTTAACAACATAAGCGGCGTCTACACGCATTACGAAACGCCCCTCACCGCGCGCCTTAACTGGGAAACATAGCCCATTAAGATGATTCACTGTGTGTACTCGGCTTTGTGCGTACTATTGCAGCCCCCATACTACGAAATTCGAAAATCGAAGTTCGTATCGTATCGTCCCGCTCACTCTCGTGTTAAATAATATTAGCTTGAGAGGGACGGCACGATACGAAGTTCGAATTTTGCACTTCGTAGTCAGGGGGCCTGGTTTCGAAGCCAAATCGGCTAGTTCAAAGGCTTGTTGGTTTTTACAGTTAGAGTTTTTCAAGTAAATGATGATTGATGACAGTAAAAAAATAGGTCGTTGGTTTCGTTGAGATATTTTTGTGGATAGATTTCTTTGTTTCGTTTCGCGGGTGGTATATAGGACCTTGTGCAAGGTCCGTCCGGATCGCTACCACCATCTTACTCGCTAATCCTGCCGCTAAGCAGCAGTGCTTGCACTGTTGTGTTCCGGTGTGGAGAGTAAGACAGCCGGTGTAATTACGGGCACAAGAGGCATTTCATCTTAGCTTTCTGGGTTGGCAACGCATCTGCAAACCCTCCGGGGTTGTGGGTGTCTATGGGCAGTGGTTATCACTTACCATCAGGTGACCCACTTGCTCGTTTGCCTTCCTCGTCGCATAAAAAAAAAATTACGGGTCAAGATAGAGTTAATACACAAAATACAGTCATTAATTGTTGCAGTATTAATGCAGCCATTTTCTATGTTTTACAAATAAAAAAACTTATGACTTTACTTCCTCTTCAAATAAACATTAACTGTATTTAGAAATCATAAACCCCGTGCGCGCAGTATGTCTTAAAAAGGGATCCATAATTTTCACTTCAAGCACCTATTAATGTATAGATTGTTTATAATTCTACTGAAACACCAAAGTAGCCCTCAAACTAATCCAATTTCTAACAAAGCCACATGCCACATTATATAACTTCCTTACACAGTTGTATGAAACTCCAGCGAATTGATCAATGAAATGAGCAGCAACTTTAACTGGGTTGTGAGCCGCAATTATAGCTCCACGGCTGTATAATGGCTGGAACCATCGATATAAAAAAATTCAAAAAATTCAAAATTTTATTCAGCAAATAGGCAGTTGAATGCTCTTTTACACGTCATTTTTTTTGAGTCTACCAGCGCTTTCGGAAAGACCATGATTGCCAAGAAGAATGCGCCGCAAGAAACTTGGCACAAAGTCATTTTTTCTAAAAACAAGTTACATTAGCTCTTACAATACGCAACCACAGACAAACTACACAAAGAAACCTCACTCTGTCATTAAAAGATTAAGAGAGAAAAAAAAATACCGCATTTTAGAAACAAGTGTAAAAAGTAATTATTAGAACAGCAAAACCAGAACACTTTACTTTACTGGCACGTTTTAATTGAGCAGGAGATGTATAGGGTCTCCAGGTCAAATATCTGTGAAAATTTAAATTACAAAGGGATAATATAAAACATTAAAGATAGACACGCACCTGTTCAGCGCTGACAAAATGCGGCCCTCACTCATTAGCTGTCATTCTTCTGCTTTTAGTGCCCTCTCCTATCGGAGGTCGGCTATCATTAAGGCTATCTTTATTTTTGAGACTGCCGCCCGAAAGAGGGATCTGGTACTCATCCCGAACCAGTCTCTGAGGTTTCTTAACCAGGAGGTACGTCTACGGCCAGGTGGTCTGCGGCCTTGAATCTTTCCCTGGATAATAAGCTGGAGCAGACCATACTTATCGTTGCGCATTATATGCCCCAAATACAACAGCTTCCTATGGTTTATAATATGCATCACTTCCAAGCCTTTATTCATTCTCCGCAGTACCGTGTCATTTCTTACTCGATCCGTCCATGATATCCTTAACATTCTCCTGCATACCCACATCTCGAAAGCTTCCAACCTCTTGCACATGGTCATTAGACTGACATAACGTCAACGGATACTAAGTCACCAAATCGCCTAATCTATACCTATACAACAGTACCGTGACTGACTGACTGACAGACAATGCACAGCCTAAACCACTGGACCTAGAGACTTAAATTTGACAAACATGTACCTTGAGTATCCTAGAGGTGCACTAGGAAGGGATTTTTCAAAATTCCCACGTTATAGGAAATCAGCCCGTATTGAAATACTTCACGGGGGCAAAGCCGCGGGGCATAAGCTAGTCTAACCTATAATTGCTTGTCCGCGCGCGTTGAAGCGGTCGCGTATCTGTACATTTTAGTATGTCAATTTCTGAAATCACAGAACTAACAAATATAGGATAGAAGTTGCATCGTTTAAAAGGAAAACTATCAGAGATAAGCAGGCTTTACAGGTTTGGGAGTAACAGTTAATTACGTGTGTCTATGTCAGTAACCGATATAAATTGTACGACTCTGCTAACACTGGTTTCGAATAAGTGTCATGAAAATACCTTTAAAATAGGTGTCTATGCCAGGGCTTTTTCGTAATGGCTTAGGAACCCTATCCTGGGCGTGTCCGACACGCTCTTGCCCGGTTTTTATTTCATTTCGAACTACATTTCTTTGCCAATACGAAGCGCGCTAAAACAAAAGCTCTTCAAGTCAGCAGTTGACACCGAATTGTCATTGAAAACTGACAATTGTAAAGTTGGTGAAATAGGGCCCAGCTCCAAAGGTCGGCGTGATACATGATAGTGTTCGAAAATGGTGTTTTGCAGCGTTTGTAATTGCGGAAACTCATTAAGATTGCGTAATTACACTAGCAATCGTGGGCGTGTTTGCTTACTGCTTTTGCGTGTGTGCTTTAATCAAGTGGAGGGGAGAAAGCGACGACATTGGTTTTATACGAACGATATAATTTGTATCTTCTTTTTACCCGACTGCGAAACGCAAAGGAGGGTAATGTGTTTAACAGCCTATGTATGTATGTATTTATTAATAGTTCTGTGGCAGGAACTAACGTATTTACATACTAAAGCTGTTAACTAACTCCATTATTAGGTCGGGGACCCATGGCAAAGTCCCGTCGATAAATAAAATAAAACCTGATGGTTGTCAAAAATCTTTTAACGAAAAAGTAAAACCGACTTCAAAAGAAAACTTAGTCAAATTGAGATTTGAGAGCCTTCCCCTTTTTTAATCCCCGACGCAAACATAAATTACAAAACAGCTGTGGTAAGTAGGTAACAAGCTTTACATTTTGCTTTGTCCCTGGCTGTATCACCATAGGTTTCTGGTTGAACTGGTCAGGGATTTAAACACTGTGGTGCTAATGAAAGGTTTTCAGGTGAAATTATATCGAAAAATAGGGATTGATTTCTAGTAACGTGCGTGCCGCCATTCGAAATTGCGAATAAGAAGTTCTGAAAGTTGTCGTAGGTGGGCAGCACTGTCGCGTCGCTTCGTTCGGAAATCAGATATGCACCATTCCAGTTACAATTTGAGAATAACGTTTAGAAATGACAAATAAAATTGTATGTGCTAGACGATGCGAAAGAAATAAAGAAAGTTAGAATATAGGAAAGTACGGAACAAGGGGTGTTATAAGTTTGACATGTGTATCTGTGTGTCTGTGTATCTGTGGCATCATAGCTCCCAAACGGACGTACCGATTTAGATGTGTTTTTTTTTTTAATCCAAAGCTAGTTTAATCGAGATGGTTCTTAGCTAAGTTTCATTGAAATCGGTTCACCCGTTTTCGAAATATTGAACTTTGAAATGACAATGTCGGGGGTTTTTCAACTATTCTAAGTTGGTTAGGTTATTAGGTACTTGTTTTTGCACTCCGGTTTAAAAGACCTACATTTTATTTATTGTAAATACATTTACAGGGCATTACAGTTATAAACCATGGCACAGAGAAACTGTACATTTATAAATTAGTTATTTAAAGACAGAAATATCACTTATAAATACTAGATTTCTTAACATCCAACATCTCGCAGAATCTCAAGCATTCAGAGCACACAGTCGTGCATCGCCAATAAAACACGCATGCGTTAATTTTTCGAGCCATTTTTCTCCTAACTTTTGATTCGATTCCGTTAACATTCAATACTTCTATAACCCAGTTGCAAACATGAACTATCTCAAAAGCAAAGTGGAACTCGCACAATGGCCCCCGTGACACAGTTTAAACGTTGAACTATGGACGGAAAAGCACAGTTTGTTCGGAATTGCTCGAGCAATGACGCGGGAGGACCGAGCTTCCTGGAAAACGCAGATTTCTGTCATTGGTTCAATTTTTTACCCCAGACGAAATAACCTGACCCACTCAGAAAAGTTGAAAAACCCCCGACATTGTCATTTCAAAGTTCAATATTTCAATAACGGGTGAACCGGTTTTAATGAAACTTAGCTAAGAACCATCTCAATTAAACTAACTTTCGATTAAAAAACCCGCATCGAAATCTATCTATCTGTTTGAGAGCTATGATGCCACAGACAGATTCACAGACACACAGATACACAGGTGGAACTCATAACACCCCTCTTTTTTGTCGGGGGTTAAAAAGGGGGTGTCATAAGTTTGACCTGTGTATCTGTGTATCTGTCTGTGGCATCATAGCTTCCTAGTGTATGAACCGATTTCAATGTGGTGTTTTTTAATCGAAAGCTAGTTTAATCGAGATGGTTGTTAGCTAAGGGGTTTTTCAACTTTTCTAAGTTGGTGAGGTTATTACTCCAGGTCAATAAGAAATCCTTGTAATTTTATCATGTCCGTTCGCCGGCATTGACTCGCTGAACGGTATTTGTTGGACAAGATTAGGTATCCGCCAGACCGTGGGTAGAATTGACTTAAATTAGACAAGTTGCTAAGGTTAGATAAAAAAGCAATGTATAGGTTTAGTGAAAAAAGTTTTTCCATGGGTCAGGCAAATAACAATCTTATGTCAATGTCATTAACGCTTTGACACGTAAAAACATTTCAAAATTCAACTATACGAGTACCTATGCTTACCGTAAAAGACCACAGAAAAAATAGAAAACCAACTTAGAAAAGTTGAGAAACCCCGACATTGTCATTTCAAAGTTCAATGTTTCAAAAGCGGATAAACCGATTTTAACGAAACTTAGCTAAGAACCATCTCGATTAAACTAGCTTTCGATTAAATAAACTGTATCGAAATCGGTAAACCCGTTTGGGAGCTATAATGCCACAGACAGATACACAGGTCAAACTTATAACATCACCCCTCTTTTTCGTCGGGGGTTAAAAAAAATAGCTTCGCCGCGACAGTGCATCACTGCCGTGACCAGGATTCGAACCTGGGTTACTACGGCCACAACGTAGGGTCCTAACCACTAGACGATCACGGCTATCGCAGCTGTGACAGAGTCTGCGAAATTCACTATCTCTTGAAAAGTTTTTTACTTTCGTTGGCTGTTGCGGTTATGGCCGATTGGTTACGGCCCGACGCTCGTTCAGGCTTTTTGGGTACCGCTGTCAAAAAATGCATTTAGCAGTAATGAGTAATAAATAATAAATAAATAAATAAATATCATGGGACAAATTGACACCAATTGACCTAGTCCCAAACTAGGCAAAGCCTGTACTATGGGTACTAGACAACGGATAAACATACTTATATAGATAAATACATACTTATATACATATTAAACATCCAAGACCCGAGAACAAACATTCGTATTCATCATACAAACATCTGCCCCGACCGGAATTCGATCCCGGGACCTCAAGCTTCATAGTCAGGGTCGCTAACCACTTGGCCATCCGGTCGTCGGATAACTTTTGATTGGTTAGCAATAAACCCCATAAACAATTAAGATTTTTTTTACAAACAGGCTAAGATAAAAAACAGGGCAAGTGCGAGACGGACTCGCGCACCGAGAATTAGGTATAGTCTCTGAACTTAGATTACGCTCTTCGGATTTTGTCGTAGACTTATGTAGTGAAACTTTGTTTCGTGACAAGTTCGATTCTAGGTTAAAATGGGAACTTCACCTTAATAAATAATATGGATCAATCTGGAGGTATCTGGAGCAATCTGGAGAAATAATGCGGCAGTATGACTTATCGGAAAACATTAATTTCATTCACCTTTTTGGAGTGCTGTAAACTTTCGTTTGTTTGTAATGAAAAAAAAAAAATCCGTCGAATTAAGTACCTCCTCCTTTTATTGAAGTCGGTAAAAAATTACGACTCACACTTAGTAAATATGCAAGTTTCTTATCATTGCAATTTTTATTTAATAATTAATGCGAACGGAGCGTTTGTCCTACTAATATCATTAAACGTGAAAGTTTGTGAGGATGGAGGAGTTGTTTGATTTTGAATAGACTTCACAGGAATATGTATAGCTTTTACCTCAGAATAACACATATGCCGGAAAACTGTATAGTTCTCGCGGGATAACGATAAACGAATTCTACAAACAAGATGAGCAAGTAACACACAATTTCAAATACGGTTCTTAATTTAAATCAAAAACAAGGCTGGGTTTGTACCGAACCCATACTGGCCAATGCACATCTTTTTCTCTTTTTACTTTTTTCGAATGTTTTTATCGTTTGAATGCTCTTGTCGCAAGATGAATAAGTTGCCAGACAGTCCACATGATATTATCGAGTCTATTTTTTTTTGCTGCTCCTTATAGTACAAGATAACCCTGTAGGTAGTTCTTTACTCTTATTAGCTTACTAGAAATGTTAAACGTACTAAAGCTTATTATACAATGGTGTCGTAAAATACATTATCTTGACTTATTATAACGTTAAAGACACTAAAAACCTGAAATCCGCTGTCCTGTTTTTCCAGACATTTTGTTTTTTTTAATAAAGATTAAAAAACCTCTTTGTCTTTGAGTTTTAATGCTCATTTCTCACAGACTGGACGATCTGAATTGATTTACTCTGTGATCTTGTTTGACGCAACAAACACCCACACGTACGCAAACAAATGACCAATCAAATGCTTTCATTCAAATGGATCTATGTTGTTTTTTCTCTCCAATTAATTCAGTGAATTTGAAATTCGAATTCGGTTGCCGGCCAGTGTTTGAAACTGCTTAATTGATCGAGCAGGAAATACTCGCCATTTGAAGTCAAGGGTTCAAAGTCTTAATACTTACTGTTATACTCAGATGGTCGAAGCACGACTTTTTAGAACAGCGCCCGCCCGTGAGCGTATTTGGAACAAAAATTTAGTATGAGCTTTCTCGATCTCGATACGATAACCGTAACGTTACGCAGCATTCGTAAAGTCGTGTTCGACCCTCATAAAATTAATTACATTTGATAAATGACTGTAATCGTATTTATTTTAACCACCAATGCAAATTGCACCCAAATCGGTCTATCCGTTTAGGAGCTACGATGCCATAGGCATTCACACGGACACACAGAGGCACAGTTACACAAATGAAACTTATAAGTAGCACCCCTCTTTTTGCGTTCGATGGTTAAAATAGGATTGCAGTATATGTATGTATGCATGCATATCTCTTTATTGCACATACATATAAAAATACGTATATAAGTATTCAGTAACTTACCAAGGAAGCTCAGCTTCAAAGCTTAATCAAGGCGTTATCAGATCTCTGGGTGACCCAGTTAGATGGAGTACCCTCGTTAAGATAAAGGGCGTTTTTTAACGTTTCTAACGCTCTACAAGCGTTGTTGAAAGGTTTATTATAAAGATTCATTATGGGAATTGCTGATGAGAGGCTCATTCTGGGATCCTTGCAGAAGAATAAAGATTGTTATAATTTTTTCAAGATAACGGATTTGTCACGAATGCGGTAGTAGCTTATTTCACCGTCTTTACAATTGTCAGTTTTATATGACAATTCGAACTACATTTCTTTGACAATATGAAGC
Source organism: Clepsis dumicolana (assembly GCA_963691665.1). Classification (NCBI taxonomy): domain Eukaryota; kingdom Metazoa; phylum Arthropoda; class Insecta; order Lepidoptera; family Tortricidae; genus Clepsis; species Clepsis dumicolana. The sequence continues at coordinate 16,868,440 of OY829508.1, forward strand.
GCGCTAAAACAAAAGCTCTTCAAGTCAGCAGTTGACACCAAATTGTCATTGAAAACTGACAATTGTAAAGTTGGTGAAACAGGGACCTGGAATTAAACGTAGAGGCGATGCTCCTGCATCTGTCAAGTATTGTCATCAATAATCCGGATTCTTGATCAAATGAATTGAAAAATGAAGTCAAATTATATGAAATAAAATAATTTATCCTAATCTCAACCCTAACTAATAATTTATAAATGCGAAAGTAACATTGTCTCTCTGTCTCTCTGTCTGTCTGTTTGTTACCTCTTCATGGGATAACCGCTGCTCCGATCTAGAACAAATTTGGTATGAAGATAGTTTGAATATTGAATAACATAGGGTAATTTTTATTTGGGAAAATTGTATAGTTCCCGCTGGATAGGGATAAATGAAATTTACACGGACGAAGTCGCGGGCAACGTAGTTTAAAGTATTTTTATGTTTATTTACGTTTCTTGTTTCTCAATTCTCAATTAGCTTTCTCAGGAGGTCAAGGAGCTGGCTTATAGGAGAGATGATTCGAAGAAACTCCACCGACAAGAGTGTAACTCTTAAGTTTGATGATGATGAAGTAGTTTTCTCATCTTGATTTTAAGCGATAAGACTGTCAATGGTCTACCTTGAATGATTTTACCCGACTGCCCAAAGAGGGTTATGCTTTTTTGTAATCTCCTTGTACCTTGTGGTGCTCAATAAATAGTGTTTGTGTTGTATTGTAAGTCTACTCAATCGCAACATAAGCCCACCGGATGTCCTCAGATCATCCCCAAGAAAAAACCGAGTGCGCGAAATCAATTCTGCCAAAATCTCTCTCATTACGCCGTGTAAGCCTCAAAGGTTTTTTTCTCACAATATTCGGGATTGAATTGATTTCTAAAAGGATATAACCCTTATAAGAATCAGGTCAGTCTTGAGGGTTTAAGTGATGTCGTGTGGAATAAATGGGGTGAGTGGATACCGCAACGTACATACATTACGGTGTATTGGATATGTAAGAACTTCATACATAATTTCGGGGAGCAAAACGTCTTTCTAAGCTTTTGTTTAGGGTTGAAAGAACAAGATGTTAGTATGACAGATCACTGTATCACTTCCTCGAGACCATTATTTTTAAATCATTTTCATTTACAATCAGTCACCAGACTTTAAACAAGTAGATTTTTAGGGTTGCGTACCTCAAAAGGAAAAACGGAACCCTTATATGATCACTTTGTTGTCCGTCTGTCTGTCTGTTTGTCTGTCGGTCAAGACCCTTTTTCTCTGGAACGCGTGGAGGTAGCATGCTGAAATTCATATAAAATACTCAAGCCTGCGGTCCCTTGAAGCTGTGAAAAAATCAACCTTCCAAGTGAACGCAATCAAAGGATACAGTCATTAAAAAGGTGGTTTCTATACAAATCGCCGTACTGAGAAAACCTAAAGGGTACTTCCAGTTGTCCTAGAAACTTGAAATTTGGCATGAAGGTAGCTCTTATAGCACAACCACTCCAAAAGTCTCAAAATCTTAAATTTTTATGTCTGTCTGTAGATTTCGCAAACCAATATAAAGTTGACCCCATACTGCGTATACATTTTGCTTAGGAGCAGGGCTCTGCTAACACTGGACTTCTTAAAACACTGGGGAAAAGCGTTAAAATCTTTCTACGGAGCACTCGTGCACGAGTCCGACTCGCACTTGGCCGGTTTTTGATAGAGGAAGTACATCATTGAAGAGGGCCAGAACCATTCAATAAAATCAAAATTGATCCTTATTTGAGAAGTTTCTTAGTTAATTTTTGAGTGCGTTAAAAATGGGACATAGGTATTTGTTTTGTACGCTTATGTCGCGTTTGGCAGGAATTCCATTAACACCTCAAAAGTATGCAAACGAAACGACACAAATTATACAGAAAAAATGGTCGGAAATAAATTCGGTTATTACGAGAATTATTCCAGCTTTCACGGGCTTTGGGCTACAGGTGGCTGTAAAAGACACATTTAAACTGGTTTTAGGACATTTGCATGTTTTATTGAATGCCTTGGATGTTATGGTTGGGCGCTCAGAAGGCCGGAATAATAATTGTTGTTTCACGGTTGTTTATTTATTTAGACTCGCTACATTAAATAGAAACGGTTCATTTAGAGAACGTTACCGGGAAAAGTACCGAAATTTGTTGTATTTTTACCGGTATTTTTCAAAGTGCCTAATTTTGTTTTGATAACGATACCATACAATAATATAATGTAGGGTGAAACCATAAAGCAGACAGACGGGAGGCGCCTTTGGCTTATCAATGCACTACAATTTTCCTGCCGCTTTTTGAGCGGGACGAGGAACACTCACGTACAGCACACGTCTGCGCTCATGTCAATTTTTTTTATGTTCCTACAAACTCACACTAAAACAAAACCTGTCACACAATCTACAGACCCTGTCCAAAATGGTCAGACTTAATGTCAGAGTTTTGGCAGAGGGGAAATCGCGCGTTAACATCTCTATTCCTTTCCTGCTCTAAGGGTGAAACAGCCGTAAACAATCTTAGAGAATAACACCCCTGAGGCGTATCGTAATCGTTATAGTATTGCCATCTACATCACCAAAATTTTAATACCAAATACGCTCACGGGCGGCGCGTTTAAAAACGTCATACGGATTCGCTCTATTGCTCTACTCGACTACGTTACGTAGCATTCGAATACTCGTACTCGAGGCTCTGTACTCGTAGGTATACCCAATGTAAAACTTTGAAACATTTTGTGTCTGCCGATCCGAGACTTGAAAGCCCATTTCAAAAATTCACCGAGTCGGAACGGTAACGTGATTCCCGGGAGTCATCGGCACTCGGAATCCCTCGTACGAGCTAATGATCGTCGCGGGTTGAGTCTCCACCTCAGCCGAAGCCAGCACAACTCATACACTTTGGCTTTAATTAAGTGTCAATGCTTTAATCTAAAAAACATGTAAACAAACATTTGACCACGAAAGTGATTCGGAACAAACGCACAAGTAGTGACCCATTAAGCTAGCGCAAAACTGCACCAGAGCACAGCCGTCTCTCGTGCTTAGTGTAATCAAAAAGCACAAAATACTTCTCGATCGCGTTTGCGTTAAAGTGTCAAATAGTATGAGAATTGTTAAACGCGAACGCGATCGAGACGTATTTCTTGGCCTTGTTGGCGATTACACTAGGCGCTCTGACGGTTGTCGTGCCTTGATCGTTCGTCGGTTGTCGACAGGCACTAGAAAGCTTTGATGCGCACAAAAGGCGTCCCACTGTTTTGTCACCACTAACGCCTCTCCTGCGTAGTAGTTGATGTCACACAGTTCACTGCGCTTTCATACCGACTTGGATTTAAATTTCTAATTATAAGCAAACAAAAGGTGAGCGTTTTGGGTTTGTTTTGGGTCGCTATTGGGTCTTCGGTAAGCCGTCCTAAGTGGCCCCACGTCACTCCGGTTTAATTTGTATAGGGTCGCGAGATCTTAGTTTAAAGTTTACCTTGACAAAGCCATTTTGGGTGTGTATGGTAGCAATTTTGTTTAGCTATACATTGTAGGGGTACGGGTGTCTTTAGGCCTTTGTGTGCTTTTGAAAGGTGACCCTCTTTATGTAAGTACACTGTGCCCACTTAATTTTGGTTCATCATCAGCCTATTTTACGTCCCACTGCTGGGCACAGGCCTCCTCTCGGAATGAGAGGGCTTTGGGCTATAGTTCCCACGCGGGCCCAGTGCGGATTGGGAACTTCACACGCACCATTGAATTGCTTCGCAGGAGTGTGCAGGTTTCCTCACGATGTTTTTCCTTCACCGAAAAGTTCATGATAAATTACAAATGTGGTTTCGCACATAAATTCCGAAAAACTCAGAGGTACGAGCTGGGGTTTGAATCCTCGACCCTCTGCTTCAGAGGCGATAGGTCAAACCACTAGGCTATCATGGCTAATGGCTAACTTAATTTTGGTTAAATCGTAAATTATTTATTTGCATAAAACATAGTACCTAGAATGGTGATATGAAGTAAAGACAGTCTCACATGTTTTATCACAATATATATTATACAAATTTCAATTTAAAAATTGGGCCATTTTATAAAAACTTTTAACACTTTTTCTGTGGGATATTGAAATTTGAACGAATGCTGTTGAAATACGTGAAATATTGTGTTCTATTCCGTTACATTTTCCAAATACACTAATCCTAATCTTTCCCCTGGGAGCACAATGACATGCATTGACGGTAGCGAAACGAAAACAATACAATCACAGAACAGAGTCAAGTTAAATCTATTTATTTTAAAAGTCAGAAAAAACTGTTTGAGTTCTTCATCTCTAAAACTGGCTATTATTACCTAAAACTAACCCAAATCTAAATACGTATGACCCCGTGGCATAGTGCCCCAAACTCCCAAAAGTGCTGCTACACTCCAACAGCGATGCTGATTCGCTGAGAAAAATAGCTGGATCAGATTAAAATATTCGAAGTTGTATTTTCTTTCACAACCTAACCTTCAATCATTCACAAACAACCCTGACGAGCCATCCTATTCTCACAGAACTTCCACATACCTGTCTCAATTGGTGCCATTCCGTCTGTTAGCATTGGCAGCCGGCCATGTGGAAAACATCGTATTTTATGCCAGCATTTTATCACAAAGATTTGATCTTAATATATTCTTTTTTCCCTCACCTTTTCCCTTCCACGTGGAGAAACAAGATTCTGGGATAATGCGACATACCTGTAACGGAGTTTTAAGAAATGTGGAAAGCTCAGCTGAGCTATTATAAGCTGGGTACTCACGGTTAAGCGAAACGTTACATACCTAAGCACCTCGTTCATGTAATGTTTCGTATTTCATTACATGTTGTGCGTAATGCTCCGCTCCATTCGAACTATAATGCTCGAGGCCTCTCTAATTATTTATTTTTATTATTTTGTTATTAGGTACCTACAATTACATACTGTAAACAACAGCGTAAGTAACTCAAAGCTTATGAAATAACATGGCAAAGTCTACAATACAATTACAATTGCACACAGCGTTTATGCACACCTATACCTATCACTAAAATACTAAACACCTACACCAATACTAATTTAAATTTTTAATTATAAGCCTATACACAATACTGGTTCTTAAGTTATCTATGTCAGTAAATCTTCTTATGCACTTGAAGTACCTACCTTACATCCTTACATTAAATACGAAAAAAATTGATAAAAAATTTAAAAATATGATATTACAAAAGGTTTCCATTTATGAAGATATGTTGCTTGAGAATCATGAAAGATATCAACATCAATATCCAATTTGTTAAACTGACGACACGTACGTTGTATTGGAGCATTGTGGCTAACATTATTATCAGTTTTGGAAAAGGAAAACAAATTGACTCCGCGTGCGCTTCATACTAGCTCTAAAGCCTACACAGGCTAGCGCGTAAGCATCTAATATAATAATTAATATTGATCTATTTTTATTTTCCTGTTAAACGGTAAATATAAACACTTGTTCGTTTAATAAGAAAATAAAAGTACATTACAATTAATTGCTGCCGTTCTTAGCTTATTTTATGGTGTAACCTCAGAATACAGAATAAACCAGAAGCCGCGTTCAGTCATAATCGCACGCCGCGGAGTGAGTCCATTTTTTATTGATTTCGCTACCCGTTTATACTTTAAATCTAATAATATTCTGTTTTTTATAGGCCCAACGGCATTTCTGTATGTAAGAACGTCACGAGAAGGGATTAATTAGTATTGTCATTCATACAACACGTCACGATACGCTGCGTGCTCGGAGATGACTGGAATGATGATGGGTTCCAATTATCATTGCAAACTGACAATTGTAAAGTTGGTGATAAACCCTGTTATTCATAAACCTATTTTAACTAAAATGCTGTTAATGTTCGTTTGTCCTTTTTTGTCACATTGACATTTCCGTTAGTAAGAAGAAGACAAAACATATATTAGCTAATAGAGGCTTGAGTAACGTTTATGAATAAGGCCCATAGGCGCCAGGCCTCTATTTCACCAACGTTACAAGTGTCAGTTTTCAATGATAATTCGGTGTCAATTGCTGTCTTAAGAGCTTTTGTTTTAGCGCGCTTCATATGGGCAAAGAAATGGAGTTCGAATTGTCATTGTAAACTGACAATTATTTTAAAGTTGGTGGAAATAGGCGGAAGATCGGTATATCCATTTAGGAACTACGGTGCTACAGAGAGACAGACGTACAGAGACAAAGATGCACAGATACGTCAAACTTGTAACGTCCTCCTTTTTGGATCTCTGGTTTAAAAAAGTTGACTAAAATTACCGAATTGTCTTTTAATCAATTTAATATTACTATAAAGGCGACGATTGCGAAAAATATGACTTGATTATTTTAGATCTTAACCGACTTTGTGTTGACGTAGAGTATCGTTACCAAGATACCTATCGGTATCTCAAATACCGGTACATTTTCCGGTAACGTTATCAGTCCCGGTTGTAGACTCCCGTTTTCAACCAGAGAAACGGGACAAATGAAAATTTAAAGCAAAGATGCACGAGACTTCATAAAAGAAACGCAAAGAGATCAGACCCCATTACGCCTTTTAGCCGCTTTTGCGTCCTTTTATTAAAATGGTTTATGAACTCGCTCATATCCTGATAAAGAATAATGGAGTGTGTGCCAGTTGAGAACTATATAAGTACCAGCTGTTGCCCGCGACTTCGTCCGCGTAGATTTCGGTTATCGCTATCCCGCGGGAACGATATGATTTTACCGGATAAAAAGTAGCCTATGTTATTCCTCAATATTCAAACTATCTTCTTACCAAATTTCATCTAGATTGGTGCAGCGGTTTTCCCGTGAAGAGGTAACAAACAGACAGACAGAGAGACATAGTTTTTTTTTTTTTTACTATAAACTGACCAGTGATTTACCCCTATCTCACTTGATGGAAGGTGCAGATGAGGCCCAAGGTGTAACTCACTGGTTCAGTAACAGCCTATTCACTCTAGCCTTGAAGAGCCCTAGATTGTACCCGTCCGGTGTAAGGAGTGTAGTTTTATGAATTGCTGATGTAATTATAAGTAATTTTTTTCCTTGAATAAAGTCAGTCTATACGCAACATTCACGCTGTTTACTTGCTTCCACATCCACCCGTCCCACATGGCGGCCCTGCCAGGATGCTTTTGCGAGTAGATCACTAAATAAATCCGAAAAAAATTATCCTACAATACAGAAAGAATTACTTGCCATAGTCTGGGCTATTAAACATTTTAGGCCATATTTATATGGCGTTAAATTCATCATCCGGACAGATCACAAACCACTTGTCTATTTATTTGGGATGCGTGATCCATCGAGTCGCCTTTTAAAATTCCGGCTTGCCCTAGAGGGATACGATTTTAATATAGAGTACATAAGAGGATCAGAAAATGGACCGGCGGATGCTTTGTCGCGAGCTCTAATTACATGCCAAGATTTAAAAACATTTAATGAGCACATACATGTAGCAACAAGGGCGCAAGTGAAGAAAATCCATGAGGCTAAACAAAAGAACCTTACATCCACTGAAGGACTTTCGTCAAGTCAATCAGTCATAGAAACACAAAACAATGGTTCAGTGGAACTGAAGTTTATTAGTAAATATGACTTAAAAACGTACAGCGAAAGACAGATATCAGGGCCAAGTAATGATTACGAGAATAAATAGTTTTTATATGATTCAAATGAAAGTATTATTTTCATAAAATTTTTTGACTCTTCATCGCAACTCTCGCCAAGCGAATTTGTGTAAGAGTTGGATCGTTTTTGTAGCGAAATTAATGTCAATATAATATACATAATAAAAACGAAGATAATGTGTACTTTTATAGAAAAATTAATGAAAGAAATAAATAAACCAGATTATAAAGCAGAAGTAACAATAATTGTTTTGAACGACATTATACGAGTAGATGACAAGGAGCAGCGAAAAATAATTCTAAATGACTTTCACCAGTTGCCCACTAGTGGTCACGCGGGCATGAGGCGAATGTACAATAATGTGAAAAAGTACTACTTCTGGCCGGGTATGGAAAATGAAATAAGAAAATTTGTCAAGCGGTGCGAGAAGTGCCAGAAAAATAAATATTCCACCCCTATTAAGGAACCAATGGTTATCACAACAACTGCAAGTTCTGCTTTTGAAAAAGTTTATCTATATACTCATATGAGTAACCATGATCGTCAGTCTGTAAAGGTCCAACTAAATCTAGACATCAAGAGATCATTACAGTGTGAATTAACAAAATTTGTCGAGGCGTATCCATTGATTTCGAAGAAAAGTGAAGATGTAGCAATGTCATTCGTAAGCAACTTCATCCTTAGATACGGCGTTCCCAACCAGATAGCGACAGACCGGGGTACAGAGTTCTTGTCAGCCGTTTTCAAAGAGGTAAGTAAGCTACTCAACATCAAACAATTAAATTCAACAGCTTATCACCATCAAAGCATAGGAGCGTTGGAAAATACCCATAAACATTTGGCTGCTTTCTTACGAATACAAACAGATAAACACCTCGAAACATGGAGCACTTGGCTATCATTTTGGAGTTTTTCATTTAATACGTCCGTACATACGGGAACCAGTTATACCCCGTTTGAGCTTGTGTATGGTAGACTATGTTGTCTACCTAGTAATTTGAGAGGGGATATTGTGCAACCATTGTATAACAATGACACCTCCCCCAAAGAGTTAAAATATAGATTACAATTAAGCCAGAAAGAAGCTCGAGACAACTTGATAAAATCTAAAAACATAAGAAAAACTACTTATGACCTAAAAATGAATGCTATAACGTATAAGGTTAATGATAAGATTATGATAAAAAATGAAATAGGAAATAAGTTAGATAGTGTTTAGTTGGGCCCATATAAAGTTATAGAAGATCACTCACCTAATGTAGAGGTGGAAGTCGATGGGAAACCAATCTTAGTTCATAAAAATAGAACTAAGCCTTATTATGAATAACACTTATACTAATTACTTAGTAGTTAAAAAAAAAAACCTGTTTTTAAGTTTTTTTTTTTCAAATAAGGAGGGAGATGTAAGGAGTGTAGTTTTATGAATTGCTGATGTAATTATAAGTAATGCTTTTCCTTGAATAAAGTCAGTCTATACGCAACATTCACGCTGTTTACTTGCTTCCACATCCACCCGTCCCACACCGGAAATGCAGACGATGGGAGCGAATTCCATTCCTTAGCAGTTCGCATTAGGAAGGAGTTGCTTTCCCATTTATAATATTAGTTAGGATTAGGATTAGAAAAGTTAGGATTAGGATTAGGAATGTCAATATGGCGTTGATATCTTTCCTGAGCAAAAGCCGTGGGAGGTTTTTCATTCCACTTCCTAGTAATACTAAGCAAGGGTGTTGCGGATATTCGCATCCGTATCCGCAACCATGGGACTTCCGCGTTAAATGCAACATCCGCATCTGCATTCGCGACAAAACAATGAGTAGCCTATGAGGATGTAGGTGTTGAGCAAGCCCTTACAGGAACGGCTTAGCATCGGCGTATGCGTTCCTTTTTAACCGACTTCTAAAAAGGAGGAGGTTCTACGTTCCACTGTATGTATTTTTTTTATGTATGTACTGTACATCGATTACTCCGTGAATTGTAGACCGATATACAAAACTCTTTTTTTTTATTCGAAAGGGTATACTCCTGAGGTGGTCCTAATGTCACCAAGTCATGATCTGATGATGGGATCCCAGAGAAATCGAGGGCAAAGCCATGAGTTTTATGGCCTAGCAGAAATATGAAGCCGTTGCTTCATTCAATGAGTATTCCGCTAGCACTGCACCGACTTCATATTATAAAAGCTTATGCCGGCGGCTTTGCCCCCGTGAAATACTTCAAAATGGGCTAGTTCCCTATCCCGTGGGAATTTCGAAAAATCCCTTCTTAGTGCAACTCTAGGATACTCAAGGTATATGTCTGCCAAATTTCAAGTATCTAGGTCCAGTGGTTTAGGCTGTGCGTTGTCTGTCAGTCAGTCAGTCAGTCAGTCACGGTCTTCTTTTATAGGTATAAGATAGATTACTGCTAGACCATAAAGCTTCATTAAATGAGTATTCCTCTCGCACCGCACCGACTTCATATTTCTGCTAAGCCATAAAACTCATGGCTTTAGAGGATTATTTTATGTTTTTTCTCTGGGGTTTTTTTGAAGGCGGTTTTATAATACACACTAGGGATAGGACGGCATATTCTACCCCTAAGGGGTGAAAAGGGGGTGAAAGTTTGTTTGGGAATCGTTATTTTTTACGTTACGCATATGAAACTTAGTGAACATATTTTTCGAGATAAATAAATCAATACGCATTCCATTGTTTTTGAAAATAGTAACCCTAAGTGATGAAAACGGAGGTTGAAGTTTGTACGAGAAAAACGCGAAATACTTTATTTTATGACAGAAAGTTTCGAAACATTGATAGGTTACCCCAATGTTTATGTTTATTTATCTAAAAAGCCATAAAAAAAAACAGCATACCCATGAAAACAGAAAAAAAAAACTTAAACTAACTTATTCTAAACCTAAAAATCTATACATATGTACAAATATCGCCCACATCGTTGTCACTGGGCGGGAGCGAAGTCGGTGGCAAAAGTGAATAACGAATATTTGTATTGTATTATACTCGCTTACAGGGGTAAGCCCCTCTAGCACGGTAAGGTTTATCCACCCCATTTATCTATCAATGATCGATAAACGATTTTATGTAGCGTTGGCTAGGGCTAGCACGCTAAATTACGTCGCGGTATTTTATCCACACTTGACAATGAGTAGACAATTTATGTACTGCTCTAGCACGGTAATGCATAGGTATGTAGATAATCATAACTGCTACCTACTGTTTTGACAGTTCCTTCGGATAAGTTTGAACCTAGCGTTAATTTTATGTTTCGTCAACAGCATGTTAGGGCCCGCAATAAAATATATTAATACCGAATATTTTTTAATACAGTTGCTCAAAAAGTGGTACATTTTGTAGCTACGTTTCACGCGGAAAATTGTATTTTTCGTACTAGTGCTTTTTTCTTTTCTTCCACCTGTGGTAGCCGGCGGGTGGGCCCGCCCCCTCATTGTATTTTTTTCGCAAATGTATTAAAAAACGTCGTTTAGTACACGTGAGGAAGTGTCATTTTCACTCGTCCCGAGTCTCGACCCTCGCCTCGCGGCTCGGACCTAGACGCCTCGGAACTCGTATATCAAAAAGTACTATTACCCATATATATATTTGTCTACATTTAGCGTAGAAGGCTGTGGATGCGGTAAGCACGGACGGTCTGAGTGGAGAGCCTTGGGGGAGGCCTATGTCCAGCAGTGGGCGTCTATTGGCTGACATGATGATGATGGTGAGCGTATTAGGGGGGCTGGGGTCCGCCGACCACAGGTTAGGAAACACTGTTCTGACTTAGTCAAATACAAAGTAATCAAAGCCTTTAGGTAATTAATGAAGCTCGTATTATGGCTCTTCTGGACGACGGGTCGCCGGTAATTGTCTAGTTTGAGCTAAGATTACACAGCTGATTGAGTTCTGAAAGGTTGACGACTTTTGGTACGAGCTTTAGGTATTTTATTAAATTTAAACTTTTTTGCTATCTACACTTTTTATTGGGGTTTCTTGCATTATCATCCAATTAGCATATCGATACCAAGTCTCAAGCCAATCCGATCACGAAGTGAGCTGAACTTAACTAGCAAGATTTATCCCACATTATACTAACAAATTTGAGCCCAAATTTGAGTTTTCGGATTTATGTGCGAAATTACTTTTGTTATTTTCTAAGCTATTCGACGAAGGAAAACATGATGAGGAATGCACACTCCTAGCGCAGCAATCTAATGGTGTGAGTAAAGTTATACCCACTATAGACCAAACCTTTGCTTTCTGAAAGGATAATTTCAAGATAATTTTATTGTGAAAATGAAAATGAAAATGAAAAATTGTTTATTTCTTTAGAACTTAAGTCTAAATTACATCAGTGATTGGGTCTTCCTAGTAGGTCTGCAAACCTGTGTCAGGAAGTCCCACTCCTCCATATCAATTTATTTATTTATTGTTTATTGTATAAGTTAAAAAGTTTTAAATTAAAAGGTTAAGAAAATAAGTCAGAAAATAGCTTTCGATGAAATCCCTTTCTGATCTCAATTGGAATACTTTTTGTATTTTTTCCCCAATTTTTTATTTTTACGGTTTTCCCGTGAACATCAATTATAAATATACAATGACAATGCAAAGAAAAATCCGTTAAGCAGCTGGACTTGAACCAGCAACCTCGGTAATCCGTACCACGCTCCACCAATTAAGCTACACTTAACGTTGGTGTACCTAACGAATTTTTCAATGCCTTGTGTCATATTTTTATTTGGAAGATCTCTCCTCAGCGCCATCTATGAGTAGTTTAATCAAGCGGCTCACCCACTACGGAACTTCTACAGTTTTACACAGTGTTTTTTACAGTTTTTTTTTTTAACATCAATTATGTTTTTTAATACTCATTGAAACATTAATACGCAGAAAAAACAGAAAATGCTAACCCCGGGAATCGAACCAGGATCGACATTCCATATTATAGCAGGTTATAGCACGAGACACGGAATGTCGAGGATTCGGGTTCGATTCGCGGGGTTAGCATTTTCTGTTTTTTTTTTGTGTGTATTCGTGTTTCAGTGAGTAGGTATTTAAAAAAAAACGTGGTTTACTCCTTTTCTAACTGCTCAACAAATCAACTTGAAGAAGCCATATTGATAAAGTATTTAATATACCTACCATGTGCTTTATAGTAAAGTTATGAACTTATGTCAATTCTCGATCCATTCTCACTGTCAATTTGCAGCCGGAAGTGACGTAAGCGGAAGTCATCGCCCTTTCACAATCTCCAGGCTTCCCATTCAAGCCTTTATAGCTTCTTCAAGTTTATGAGAGCGTAAACCGGCGAATGATGTTTATATTTATACAGTGAAATGCATAAAATCTACACTTTTATTTTTGGGTCCCATAAAAAGTAACAAATGTATATTTTAACATGAAACTACAGTGAGACTCAATCATAGTGAAATAAACGGATCACTCACGTATGTCACGTATTAGTCGTCATCCCAATTTCAACCGTGATAGTGGATGGTCAGTGCCCCCGAGTTGGAAAACGGTATTGAATACTGCGTCAACAGCTAGTGTGAACGAGCCTTTACAAAGTGATGTGATCAGTGTAGTGTGCTACCCTACTTTTGACAATAATAAAAATGACAATGAAAATGAGGGTAGTTGTGAGCCGCCGTCAGCTGCGCCGAGTAGCCGTGCGAGCAGAGCCGCGGCGCGCAGTTTACGTCTCGCCACCGGCGTGGCGTGTGCTCCCAGAGGAAGGACTACGGATTAGTCCGAAACATGTCGATGTTTATTTCACTATAAATGTATAGTTTGATAAATATCAAGGGAACAATTTTAGACTAAAAGTTTTTAAGGGTGCAAAACTAAGCAATGGGTATCTAAGCATAAGTAAGTACAAAGTGATTCTAGACTTCAATAGTTGAGTCACTGCTAAGGTATGTAGACGTAGATATACAGTAGGTAGATGTACAGACGCGTTCACACAACGATCTACGCACGGCTCTATTGTTATAGACACAAGAGCTTGGGCAGAGGGTCGAGCTTACGAATCCTGCGTAACGTTACGGTTATCGTATTGAGATCGAGAAACCTCATACTAAACTTTAGTTCCTAATACGCTCACGGGCGGACGCTGTTCCAAACGTCATACAAACTCGACAACGTTTACTTCGATTTTACCTGACGCAGGTTTCGAAAAGTCGTGCTCGACCCTCAGATCATTTATTAGTCGACCGGATGGCCTAGTGGTTAGAGAACCTGACTAAGGTGCTTGAGGTCCCGGGTTCAAATCCCGGTCGGGGCAGATGTTTGTATGAATAATATGAATGTTTGTTCTCGGGTCTTGGATGTTTAATATGTATATAAGTATGTATTTATCTATACAAGTATTTTTATCCGTTGTCTAGTACCCATAGTACAGGCTTTGGCAGTTTGGGACTAGGTCAATTGGTGTCAAATTGTCCCGTGATATTTATTTATTTATTTAAAAAGCACAAAATACGTCTCGGTCGCGTTTGCGTTAAAGCGTCAAATAGTATGGGAACTGTTAAACGCGAACGCGATCGAGACGTATTTCTTGGCCTGTGCCCTAAGCACGACTTGTCGAATCCTGCGTTACGTTACGGTTATCGTATCGAGATCGAGAAACCTCATACTAAATTTTAGTTCCAAATACGCTCACGGGCGGGCGCTGTTCCACACGTCATACAAACTCGTCATAGTTTACTATTCGATTTTACGTGACGCAGGATTCGACAAGTCGTGCTTAGGGCACTGGTCGGCGATTACACTAGGCGCTCAGAGGGTAGTGGATTCAAAGTGTTCAAACCCCGGCCCGCACCTCTGAGTTTTTCGGAATTTATGTGCGAAATTACATTTGTAATTTATCATGAGCTTTTCGGTGAAGGAAAATCATCGTGAGGAAACTTGCACACTCCTGCGAAACAATTCAATGGTGTGTGTGAAGTTCCCAATCAGCAATGGGCCCGCGTGGAAACTAAATAGCCCAAGCCCTCTCATTCTGAGAGGAGGCCTCTGCCCAGCAGTGGGACGTAAATAGGCTGATGATGATGATGATAATGTGGTGTTCAGAATTCTGTCTATCCTTTTTAACCGACTTCAAACAAAGGAGGAGGTTCTCAATTCGTTGTAATATTTTTTTGTTACTCCCAGTATGCTACGCTCCATCGCTCTCTGGAAAATCTTAAGCTTGACTTTTCTCACTTAATTCTCAATTTATTTTCCATGTTTTCTCAGAGGTAGTGAGTTTTTCCATATTTCAATGCACTTTTCCCGGTAAGTCTCTACGGTGCAGATGCAGAGTTTATCAAACTTAAATAAATATTAAATGTGGCCAGTCTACGGTAAAAGTCGCAATACAACTTGGCAGCCATTCAATATCTTGTAGAGAAAATTATTTTAACAAGCACTGAGGTCTTATGTTATGTTATGATTTAACAATGGTATTATACGTACTGCGTTTTTTTTAAACACTAGTGGCTCTGTGAGCTGTAGACCTGGTGACCTCATTTTTTAACATTTTTATTTTTATTTTCTTTAAAAAAATCGAAAAACGAATCGACGAAAAAATCTACGTAATTAGGGAGCCTGCTAACAAAACTTCGATCAAGGAATGCTGTCTGTAGAGAAGAACAGAGGCCCGAGGACGAATATTCGAATCCTGCGTAACATAACGTTATCGTATAGAAATAAACGTCTCGATAATGTTACTACTCGAAAACTCATGCCCGACCCTCTGAGCCCATTTTTATCCTAATGACATTAAATCCAAGCTCAAACTAATTAAACTAAAACTTAAAACTAAATTAAATCTAAATAAGGCCCCCGTGGCATAGTGCCCAAAAGGCTGGCAGCTTTGCCTCGCTGAATAGCGATGCTGATTCTTTGAGAGAGAAAACTGCCAGCCCTTTGGTCACAAGTTGCATCAACTAAGCGCTTTTGTAACTCAGAAATAAGCTTGTAAGCGCTGAGACCCCATGGACCCAAAGTTTATATCAATTTATTTTATTTGATATATGCATATATATATAATTATATTTATATATATATATATAGCATAGCTATTACGTTACATTGCATTTTATTAATAATAATGTGTACATATATATATATATATATATATATTGCATCGACCAAGCGCTTTTGCAACTCTGAAATAATTTTATTTAAATTATATTTTATTCCAACTCCTAAGTATATGCATACCCTAAGTTTTTTTGAATACTCCATCTATTTCTACTCACAGCGCAAACACAGTTGAGTTGGCGGCCATTCTCCGTCCCTTTTATGTGTGGGTTTAACGGCTCTATAAAATCTGAAACGACTTAAGATGATTGCCAAGAATTTGCCGGTGCACTTTGAGGTATAGTTCTTGCTAACTAGGTTTTGGTGCACTTCGCAATAACGGCTGAATTGTGCATTAATCCGTTAAGATTCATCATAGAACAAGATAAAATAACAATCAAACTATAAAAGAAACATACATAGATGTGACATGCAAATAAACGATTTTGAATTGGAATTTGAAATAGGAAAACCGTTACTTGACTGTCTGACAGACAACGCACAGTCTAATTCCCACAGGATAGGGAACTAGGCCATTTTGTAATATTTCACGGGGGCAAACCCGCAGGGCATAAGCTAGTATTATTGATGATTAAACGAACTTACCTGAAGTGAAGTCCTATCATAATTATACGAAGGCTTTGTCCTCGAGATTAGAGCCCTCCCTTCCAAACTACGAGTACTTCTCCCCAGTATCAAATGTCAACTTCAGTCAAAACTCTGAACGAAATGACGCAGTGGTAGCAGGTACCTCAGAGCCTGGATGGGACTTACCCACTTTTTATTTTTGTTTTGGGTGTTATTCTTTCAAATACTACAGTGCGTGAAGGCGAACACAATTTGCTATGATCTCTAATCTCGAGGTCAAAGCCTGAAGTGTAATATCGAGGGGTGAAAGGCTATTTGTTTCAAGCGACATTTTGTGAACTTTACAGGAGAGCCGTTTTAAGTTTCAAATTTTCAAAAAAAAATCTTAAAAAAAAAGTACTTGTCATATTTCAATGACGATAACTTCTCTAGTCATCAAAAAATTCCTGGGAAATTTATCATTTATTAGTTAAATTACCAGAGGTTCTTAGATTCTTGTCGCTTCATACATAACTTCTTATATCGACTTTATTCCTTTTTTATATTATAAAACTCTTCCGTTACTGAGTGACTGACTGACAACACACATCCAAGACCTTTAGCCATAGGTTTATGATGTAGACAAGCACTAAGGAGGGATTTGTTGAAATTCCCACGGGATAGAGAATAAACGGGAGTTTTTTATTTAGTTACCTACGCGCGTACGAAGTCTAGTTCGTTTTTAAAATGAACTAGTAATCCGATTAAGTTAGTGAACTTACCTTAAGTTAGATGTTTAAGTTAGTTATGTCGGGGTTTTTAACTTTTTTAACCTGGTTCCACCTAATTACCATAACCTAACCTATTTAATTACCATTTTGGTTACGAAATCTACAAAGTATGTTACAGTATATATCGCTACTTGTTTTATATAAAAAACCGAATTTCAACTTTTCTCAATCTTTCAAAGTCGAGTTTAGCCAAACATGCTTCGGACTAATGCGTAGTCCTTTATCGGGTAACGCACGAGCACAACCCGGCGGCAGCGAGCCGTACGCTGCGCGCCAAAGCTCTACATTTCTAAATTTCCAGTCAGATTATTTGTTAAAGTAAGTTAATTAGATAAGGCGGTCAAGTGTAACAAACACACAGACAAGTTTAATTAAACATGCAATATTAAACGGAGAATTCTTGAATATCCGACCGCAGAGAAATCATAATGGTGATGAAAATTAAATTAAAACGACCCATCGTGAATAAACTACCTTTAGGACGTAATAAATTTAATTTACTTTCGCATTAAGTTCGTTGTAAAGTTTTATAAGTACGATCGCCAACAACAGTCTTCTAACAGAGTATTATTGAACCTTATTACAACGTGATAAGGACGAATGGTAAGTTAGGATTGTTGTCGATTTACCTTACTGAAAATGTAATCATAGTCATTCTAATTTGAAAAAGTCTGTTATCTGAAAGGAATATCTTCATAGAGCAAAATATTCTATCTACAATAGTGTATAATAAGGTACTTTCCCTCCCTGTGGCATAGCCGTGGGACATGCTGTATACGGTACATTACTGGACTATATTTTTAACTTCTGTTTCACCTTGACTTGCCTGTAAACTTGTTAACATAATGACATAAATTAAATAATTTGAATAAATAAATATCGTAGTACAATTTGATACCAATTGACACAGCAAAAGCCATACTATGGGTACTAGACAACGGATAAACATACTTATGTAGATAAATACAAACTTAAATACATAATTTTATTAAACATACAAGACCCGAGAGCAAACATTCGTACACATCTGCCCCGACCGCGGATCAAAAACGGGACCTCGAGCTCTAGGCTATCCAGTCCTAACTAGGTAACACAGATGAAAAATATGACTTATTTGTCCTAATAATCTATAATAATATTTTCCTACGTTCCTATTTTAGCTAGTCTGCCTTTGTTACACAATTTCTTGGCACCCTACCATGGACTTCCACTGAATTAAGGAATAGCGTGTCATCATAACTAATGATTAAGGCTGAATAAAGTATGAAGAGTGACCTTTATAGAAAAGGGGAGAAATGACGAATAATTCACGCTTTTGTTGAGGAAAAGCACTTTCGTGTAGATACTCTCGTAGATAGATTCCCTTAATTCATTTTGAAAATCACTTCATTCGACGGACATAAGAAGTAATGCTTGCAGCGTACAGCAAGCGTACAATGCGTTCTTGTAGTAGTACCGGCCGCTATTTCACCATCTTTACAATTTGTCAGTTTTATAGGACAATTCGAACTACATTTCTTTGACAATATAAAGCGCGCTAAAACAAAAGCTCTTCAAGTCAGCAGTTGACACCGAATTGTCATTGAAAACTGACAATTGTAAAGTTGGTGAAATAGGGGTCTGCTAGTCCTAGCGGATTTTTGAAATCTCCCTAGAAACAAAAGCGGTTGTCCTTCGAATTACGACTCCGTCCAAATTATTAGGACTGGGCAGTCATAAATAGTCTAAATCCAGCTTATTGTCGAATGCAAAGTGATTGAGGGCTGCGTTATTGCACTTCAGACCTAATTCCACTTTGGGAGTGCGGAGTATTTGAGGATGAAGTAACAAGTACATTCGTTCGTGATCTCAAATGGAGTATCTTTTTGTATTTTTACCCCAATTTAATTAAAAAGAACGTTTTTTCATGGTAAAAATTCAACATGTTTGTCTTCCTATGCTAGCCGTAGTGTAAGGGTATAGCACGCGACACGGAATGTCGAGGAACCGGGTTCGATTCCCGGTGATAGCATTTTCTGTATTTCTCTGTGCGTTCATGTTTCAGTGAGTATTTAAAAATTAATGGTAAAGTCACGACAGACAAAGAAAGGGAAACCCAGTCGTCACTTTTCTTCGTCTTACGATGAGCTCCTGATATTTCGGCAGTTACATGCATCATGATCACTGGTAGACCCAAATCCAATAACTTACCTAATCTAAAACCTAGTAGGGTAATCGCGGTCAATATCCCGTATTCAAAAGGTACAACAGCAGGATGTTAAAATTAGTTAAAGTTAAACTCGAAAATTTGGGAGGACGAATATAAATTGAAATTAAATTGACTAATTAGAATTACCTACATTCCATAATTAGTGATTTACGCAGTTTGCTGCGAGAGTTTTCAACGCGGGGTAGCGTTTAGTTTGGCGGCCGCGAAGCTCGTGCTCAAAACTATTTCATGTTAGCGGTTTTAATTACATTAGTTACCTATTGTTTAACGAGCTTTACTTTAACCAGGTATTATAGTAAACCAGCCCCATTATTGTCTAACTCGCTAGCCAATCAGCATCGTCTTCATATTGTATGGGCTGACAATTGGTATCGAAAACAGCTAGCTGTCACAGTCGTACCAAAACTGAGATTTAAATCCGATGACGAGTGTCAAAATAGGTACGCAATAAGGCCTCGGATCTGGTAAGTACCCTTACAGTAGTCACGTTAACGTGTTGGGGAATATAGTTTTTGACGAAGTGGTAAAAATGGTAATGCATCTTACAATGGGTTAGCCAAAAGCTCGCAGGACTGATGGCCGATGGAGTCAGAAGGTTCTCGAATGGCATCCGCAAACCGGGCGACGAGCCTCCAACAAGATGGAGCGACGAGTTGGTAAAGATCGCGGGACCGCGGTGAATGCGGAAAGCACAGGCCGGTCTGAGTGGACAGCCTTGGGGGAGGCCTATGCCAGCAGTGGACGTCATTCGGCTGACATGATGATGATAATGAAGCCAAAAGCAATTCTTCGGGCGAGTTGACAGGAATTAGAAATTTATGTACAATCAACGCCGGTTTGTTTTGTATTTGTCCCTGTACAAGTTGTGCTGAATTAATTTGGAGGGCCGTGCGTCGTTCTCACACATGCGCAGGCACTCACGCGCAGTAAGATAATAACACAACGCTATCCAGAGCCCCGAGTACGATTATTCGAAACCTGCGTCACGTAAAATCGAATAGTAAACGTTATCGAGTTTGTATGACGTTTGGAACAGCGCCCGCCCGTGAGCGTATTTGGAACTAAAATTTAGTATGAGATTTCTCGATCTCGATACGATAACCGTAACGTAACGCAGAGGGTCGAGCACGACTTTAGGAATGCTGCGTAACGTTACGGTTATCGTATCGAGATCGAGAAACCTCATACTAAATTTTAGTTCCAAATACGCTCACGGGCGGGCGCTGTTCAAAACGTCATACAAACTCGACAAAGTTTACTATTCGATTTTACGTGACGCAGCATTCGTGAAGTCGTGCTCGACCCACAGGATTCGACAAGTCGTGCTTAGGGCACAGAGGGAGGGAGAACGCTCACGGGCGGGCGCTGTTCCAAACGTCATACAAACTCGTTATAGTTTACTATTCGATTTAACGTGACTCAGGATTCGCCAAGTCGTGCTTGGGGCACTGTAACGCGTGTGGCAAAAGAAAGAGTCGAAATGCGCTCAAAACGGATGGCGTAAGCGCCAAAGCGCTTAAAATTGCTCTGGGTAAGAAACATAACTAAGTATTGATTTGATTTTTGTCTAACAAAAAAGAATAACCAATGATAACTTTTCTTTGCGTTCAAACGCGTTACAATATTACTTCTCACTCTTCAGAAACGATAAAGTACCGAGGCAGGCCTAACTTTAAAAAAAAGTTTCTGTCAAGGATTTTGTTTACAATCATGTTTATCTTTGGCGTACTTAAAACATGCTTATAACCAATTATTCGTTGACTCTGGCTCCGGATCGTTCCTGGTTCAAAGGCTGTCCCGTCGTTCAGCGCGGCAACGCAGCAAGCGTGTTGGCAACCTTTGCGCCAGGAATGTTGCGGGGTGGTTTATTTATTTAATTTTACTATTTACATTCAGATAATTTAAATACAATACTATTATCGAGAGCTTGAAGATGAGCGAGACAGCACGATCCTCCGTCCTACTTCGGCGCTACGTCACAGCATACGTCACGCCCCACCGTGCACCAGGACATCGGAGAGGCGAGCGGGCAGAACTAGACTCACTTTGGCGGCGTGCTAGCTAGGGATAGGACATAGAATAGGCTCCGGAACCTGCGTCTCATACTTAGGTCTTGTTAGGTAGTCTAGATAGGTCGTGAGTGCTAAATTCTATTGTGTGATTGTTAATTTCAAATAAAACTGTTGATTGTCGTTTGAACCTTTTTACTTTCGCCCACTGATCCATAAGATCAGTCGTGGGATTAAGAATTTACGCTAGTGGCATCCAGACTTTGTTTTACGTTCTTTATAATTTAAATTGAATTCCGTTATATAACGTACGTGTTTTAAAATCTTGTAACGTGTTGTGACTTGCTTTATAGCTTATGCTTCTTGCTTATACAATAGTGCAGTTCGCTTTGATTTTAACTTCGCTAGTAATTTTAAAAGCTGAAAGCAATTTAGCTTGATGGTGCAGACATTTTGATAATTGCTGATCATTTTATTTAAAAATGTCGGAAGGTAGTTCTAGAGAGACGCGTCGTAATGAAAATCAAATTAAAGAAACCGATGTCGTATTTAGTACGATTCTAGATAAATTGAGAGCGATCGAAGACAGATTAGGGCCTCCCTCTGCTACGCCGCCGCCACGCCCGCCTTCTTCAGCATCAGATCGCTTTGCTGTGTTTGTCCCTGTTACAGAGCGATCCACGACACCGCCCTTACCTTCGGGTGGCGCGTTCGGCGCTGCACATAGCGACGCCTCGGTTGTCAACGGCAGCTCTGCAACGACCGGACAGCCCCGGGTCCCTGACGCCACCTCACGCGGTGACACCCCCGCCGGCGAGGTAACGGAGAGAATCGTGGGAGCGCTTTCGTCGTTAATTCAAGTAAGACCGACCCATTATTACATTTCGCCTTTTGACCCTCAACTGCATGACTTCGATGTTTGGTGTGCAGAGGTGGACCGCGCGCGCGTCATTAATCGTTGGGCCGATAATGAGTGCTTATCGCGTGTTGCGAATTGTTTAAAAGGAGACGCTCGCTCGTGGCTCAGTGATTGGGTGTCGAATGACCGCACCTGGAGTAATTTCGGCCGGTATTTGTTAAACCTAAGAATGAATCGCGAGTCGCACCCCATGATTCTGCCCGTTCTAATCTACCCGCAAATTCAAATTTGCGCAAACGAAATTTTACTAGGTCGGACAACAGATCGAAATGTTACAACTGCGGTGGTCTGGGTCACAAATGACATCATTGTCATAAAAGGCCGCGTGTAGAAAATAGTAATAACGGCGGTGATCGCAGCGCACCCGCTAATGCGAGTAAGAGTAGTACATGTGCGAGCACGACAGGTCCTCCGCGAACCTCTACTGCCAGTAATAGGCCTTCGGTTACTTGCTCGTACTGTCATAAGATGGGTCATAGTGTGGAATCTTGTTTCGCTAAACAGCGTGTAGAAACAAACAATAAAAACCCTAATAATGTCAATTTATGTCGCAAACGGGACTCTGTAGCTAACGATGATGTAATGACGGCAGTGATAAAAGGTGTTTCATTAGATGTTCTCATTGATAGTGGGTCAAGCGTGTCGCTAATATCGGAATCGGTTTTGAAACATCTTAATTGCAACAAAGTTCCTACCTATAGAGTACTTAGAGGCATAGGAAGTCAGGAAGTTGCATGCACCTCCTCTGTGACCTTAGTAGTTGAGTTTCCCGAAATATCCATTGAGGTGGATTTGTATGTCGTACCCGAGTCGTGTATGAACGCGTCAGTACTAATAGGGACAGATGTTTTAAACCGCCAAGGTGTTACCTATATTAGAACAGGCGAAGTGCAGCGATTGATAAGGATTGAGAGCTCTCCTGTCGTACAATGCATTAGCGAATTTGAGTCCGATATCAAGACTCCATTACATGTTGATGACAAGCAGCGGTTGCTCGCGGTCATTAAAAAATTCTCTCAATCATTCATCAGTGGGACTGCATTTTCAACGGTCACGACCGGTTCTATGTCGATTAGGTTATGTAGCGATGGTCCTGTTAATCATAGACCGTATAAGCTTTCACACGACGAAAAGCTGCGCGTACGAGGTATAATAAAAGACCTTAAGGAGAAAGGTGTTATACGGGAATCTAACTCTGACTTCGCGAGTCCTATCATATTAGTCAAAAAGAAGGACGGATCAGACCGAATGTGCGTGGACTATCGCGCTTTAAACGCTATAACCGTCAAAGATAGATTCCCGTTGCCACTTATTGACGATCACATTGACCGACTAGGTAAAGCAAGGTACTTCTCGAGCCTCGACATGGCTACAGGGTTCCACCAAATAAAGATGGATCCTGATTCCATCAGTAAGACCGCTTTTGTGACGCCTGAAGGGCATTTCGAGTATTTGAAAATGCCATACGGCTTAGCCAACGCTCCTGTTGTCTATCAAAAGATAATTTCAGAAACCCTGAAGCCATTGATCGAGGGCGGTAAGGTTCTTGTATACATAGATGACGTCTTGATTCTATCAGAAACCGTAGACGAAGGTCTGTCAATTTTGCGCAAAGTACTTAGCATCTTGACATCCTGTGGTTTTTCTATCAATTTAAAGAAATGCATCTTTCTTGCGACTGAGGTAGAATATTTAGGACGTCTCATTAGTCGTGGTCAGGTACGGCCGAGCCCGCGAAAGGTCCAAGCTTTAAGTAATGCACCCCGTCCAACGAATGTTAAGCAGATACGCCAATTTTTAGGCCTTGCTGGCTACTTTCGCCGTTACATTGCCGGTTATTCTCAAAAGACTGCGTGCATTGCTAGGCTCACGCGTCGAGGGGTACCTTTCGTGTGGGGTACCGAGCAGGAGGAAGCGCGCAAATATATCATTAAATGCCTGACTGACGAACCAGCCCTTGCTATATTTGACCCGAATCTCCCCACGGAACTGCATACCGATGCAAGCGCAAGTGGATATGGATCTATTTTGTTGCAAGAACACGAGGGGAAGCATAAGAGGGTAGTTGCTTACTTTAGTAAGGCTACACAAGGGGCTGAAGCAAAGTACCATAGTTACGAGTTAGAAACGTTAGCTGTTGTAAAGTCTCTCCAACATTTTCGTCACTACCTAATAGGTATCGCTTTTAAATTAGTGACGGATTGTAACTCCTTAAAGTTGACTGAAAGAAAAAGGGATCTTATTCCACGTGTAGCCCGTTGGTGGGTTTACATGCAGGATTTTCAATTTAACATCGAATATCGCAAAGGTGTTCTCATGCCTCATGCGGACTACTTGAGCAGGAATCCTGTAGACGTCCTGCATATTCGTAAACCAACCAACTGGGCACAACAAGCTCAAACGGCGGACTCTGAGACCCAAGACCTCATGGACAATTTAAAGGAAGGGCGCTTAGACTCCACGCGTTATGAGATCCATAATAACCTGCTGTACTATAAACATTGTCCTACTGGTGAAGATTCTCGATTACTTTGCTTTATACCGAAAGGTCATAGACTCAGCCTGCTTAGAATTTTTCACGACGAACATGACCACATCGGGGTAGACAAGACCACAGAGCTTATTCTGAGACATTTTTGGTTTCCTGGACTTAGGTCATTCGTTCGAAAATACATAGGGCACTGTCTAGTTTGCCTTGCTTGTAAAAAAGTACCACGAGCACCTCATCAGCCAATAGAATCGTGGTCTAAGCCTGGTACACCATTTACGACCTTACACATGGACGTGCTGGGTCCATTGCCTGAGTCTAAGGGATTTAAATACGTCCTTATAGTAGTAGACGCATTTTCGAAGTACTGCCTCTTATATTCTCTTTATCGTCAAGACGCTGACGAGCTAAAGCGTGCATTTACGAATATAGTTTCATTATTCGGTACTCCGTCGCTTATTGTCAGTGATCGTGGTAGAATGTTTGAGAGCAACAGTTTTCAGAGTCTAGTATCAGAGTTAGGAAGTAAGTCTCATTTCATAACACCTGAAATGCACCACGAAAATGCTCAGGCCGAGCGTTACTGTCGGACGGTTCATAATTTGATACGAGTAGAGACTAATAATAGGGGCGCGGAATGGTCTGACACTCTTTGGCGGGTCCAACTCATCCTTAATATGACTAAGAGCGCTGCCACTAACTTATCGCCGCTTCAATTACTTGTGGGGATTGACGCAACTACGCCCGTGTTACGTTCTCTAGTCCGTGACGTTGCCGTCACTAATACAAGCGGGAATCGTGAAGCATTAGTCGTGCTTAGGAGGCAGCGTGCAAGTGAACGACTGGCCGCTAGGCAAAGGCGGCAGGATGAACTGACTAATGAGGGTCGTAAGCAACCGCGTGCTTACAAAGTCGGTGACTTTGCGTTTGTCATAAAACAAGCGCAGAGCACTGGGAAGTTAGACTCCGGCATGAGGGGTCCCTACAGAATAACATCGATTCTACCGCACGACCGTTATGAACTTGAATTGCTGTCCGGTGCTTACGGGAAGCGTACAAGGGCTGCCGCGGAGTATATGGTACCGTGGCGTGGAGAGTGGACCCCTGAAACTTGCGCAATGTTTTTTGAATGTGAGTAACGTCCGTTACTAAATCTTTAACGACGATAGCGACTGCACAGTCGCGGCAGACTACAATAGTTTGTAGTACGTGCTATGGCCGGCAGACTACAATAGTTTGTGGTACGGTCTTTGGCCGGCAGGTTTTGACAGTTTATAGTACGGCTCATGGCTGGCAGACTACAATACTCTGTAGTACGGCTCATTGCCGGCAGACTACCTTAAATCGTAGTATGGCCCTTGGCCGGCAGACGACGATAGTTCGTAGGTAGTACGGCTTTTAGCTGGCAGACTGCGTTGCAGTTCGTTGCGCAATCGTGGCAGACTACGATCATTTCGTAGTTCGGCTTTCGGCCGGCAGACTGCGTCTATAGCTATGGGCGACAGTGCGATGTGCGGTCGCGGCAGACCATGGCGACATAATGTTCTCTGTGGTGTGGTTCACGTGTCACGTATATAACGATGTTTCTGGCCATTGATGAAAGCACATATGAATCGATGTGTGTTTGTTTGAAGTATAAATGCATGGAAACTATTAGGTGTACATCTGTTTTTGAAAGGATATCTTGCATCATACAGTTCCAGTGCGCACAGACTTTATCATGCAAGAATTTTGTGTGATTTGAATGATTCGACTCTCCTATTATTGATTGCCTATGAATGTTCGATCTCTCCTGTTTGCAGCTGACGAGCTCCCTGTTAACGAGCACAGCCCTCTTGAAAATAAAGCGGACGAGGACGTCTCGCAGTCAGGAACGGCCGTATTATCGAGAGCTTGAAGATGAGCGAGACAGCACGATCCTCCGTCCTGCTTCGGCGCTACGTCACAGCATACGTCACGCCCCACCGTGCACCAGGACATCGGAGAGGCGAGCGGGCAGAACTAGACTCACTTTGGCGGCGTGCTAGTTAGGGATAGGACATAGAATAGGCTCCGGAACCTGCGTCTCATACTTAGGTCTTGTTAGGTAGTCTAGATAGGTCGTGAGTGCTAAATTCTATTGTGTGATTGTTAATTTCAAATAAAACTGTTGATTGTCGTTTGAACCTTTTTACTTTCGCCCACTGATCCATAAGAATACAATACAATACAATAACTCTTTATTGAACACCACATAACAGTCAAAACAAGAAATAAGGCACAAAGAAAATACAAGGTAGCAATGGGCGGCCTTATCGCTACAGAGCGATCTCTACCAGGCAACCATAATGGAATAAAGGTAAGAACATATTAAAGCAGGTGGTGCAAATTAAAAAGGTTTTAGGTCACGAATTTATAGCAGGTTACTAGCAAAAAAAGAATACATAAGAAGCATAAAAAAAACCACATAATTTCAATGAAACTCGATAACAGATACATAATAATACAAAAATACTAAAAAATAATAATAATTTAAAAAGTTAGCCAGAAACCTCATGTACAATTTGACAGAGATTGCTCCTTCAGCATAGTTTTAAAAATAGTCAAAGATTTAGCGGGCCTTAGGCTTAGGTAAGGAGTTCCACAAAATTAACTAATTAGCTAATTATTAATATTAAATTTAGGTTGTTTGTTTTTATTATCTTTATTACTCATTGAAGTTTTATGCAATAAAGATTAATTATTCATAAACCTATTTTAATTTAAAATACAGTTAAAGTTAGTTTGTAATTTTTTGTCACGTTGACATTTTTTTTAGTATAAGAAGAAGTCAAAACCTATTTTAACTTTATTGACGCTCGGGTAACAAAAAAGGATAAACGAACTTTAAAGGCATTTTAGCTCAAACAGGTTTATGAATAACAGGTCTAGTCTTTAATTATAATGTGTTCAAATAATTAAACCTTTATATCAAATATTGAACGAGATATTTAGAGTCTAAAACGAGTGTGGAGCCCAGAGGGTCGAGCACGACTTTACGAATGCTGCGTCACGTAAAATCGAATAGTAAACGTTGGCGAGTTTGTATGACGTTTGGAACAGCGCCCGCCCGTGAGCGTATTTCGAACTAAAATTTAGTATGAGGTTTCTCTATCTCGATACGATAACCGTAACGTTACGCAGCTTTCGTAAAGTCGTGCTCGACCCTCTGGATGGAATTCCCGCCCACTGCCCCCACCTCGCGTTCTTGCATTATCGTTATTAAAATGCACCAAAGCGCGTGGATCACGTGTTAATTTCACAGCCCGTGCCAATCTCATGCGCATATTCAATTCATTAACATTTTCAGAATAACAAAAATATTACAAATCCGCGCTTAAATCTGTTTCGATCCGCGCGACGTCTTACTTTCTACGAAAGGGCAGCACGCCGAATGTCTGCCCGCCACGCACACTTATTATGATGTATACGAGATGAGATTGATCCATTTATTTAACTGTCAGAATACTGGAGAGCGCTTAAAACTGAGGCAACTAAAACTACACTTAAAATTGTAGTTTCGCGTACCAGCAGCAAACGTCGCTAAGCAACCGAAGTGGTCACCATGATCTGCACGGGCTTTTATCTCTATGCCGAGCTTAGATCACTGTGACCGCTTCGGTTGCTTAGCTACTTCTGCTGCTGACTATACGAAGGGCAATATTAATTAATCCCTTCTCGTGTCGTTCTTACATGCAGAAAGGCCCGTGGGCTTATAAAAAACCGGACAAGTGCGAGTGAGACTCGCGCACGAGGGTTCCGTAGAAAGATTTTAACGCTTTTCCCCAGTGTTTTAAGAAGTCCAGTGTTAGCAGAGCCCTGCTCTTAAGCAAAATGTACGCAGTGTGGGGTCTACTTATATTGGTCTGCGAAATCTACAGACAGACATAAAAATTTAAGATTTTGAGACTTTTCTGAGTGGTTGTGCTATAAGAACTACCTTCATACCAAATTTCAAGTTTCTAGGACAACTGGAAGTATCCTATCCTTCAGGTTTTGGGATTTCGGCAATTTGTATGGAAAAAGTCTTTTTAAATGACTGTATCTTTTGATTGCGTTCACCTGGTAGGTTGATTTTTTCACAGCTTCAAGGGACCGCAGGCTTGAGTATTTGATATTAATTTCAGCATGCTACCTCCACGCGTTCCAGAAAAAAAGGGGTATTGACAGACAGACAGACAGACGGACAACAAAGTGATCCCATAAGGATTCCGTTTTTTCCTTTTGAGGTACGGAACCCTAAAAACAGAATTTAGGATTATGTTTTAAGTGTAAACGGGTAGCGAATGAACGCGGCTTCTGGTTTGTTCTGTATTCAGAGATTTCACTCACTTGATTGCTTTTTGTGCACATAATTGCCATATTGGTCAAATTCTATTCGAGATTGATGATCTCAGCGTGTAATTGAACCATTCATACAGACTTCAAGTGTAATTGAAGTTTAAATTGAATCCTGTAGAAGTTTAGAGCAGCGACGAGAAAAACTACGACAGGTTACGCAGATGAATATAAACCGTATTAGTCAAGCTTTTTTCAAATATAACGTTGTGTTTCGCTTGCAGTTTTGATGTACTTAGTCGATTTTAGTTCCGAATAGTAATAATGTTATTAAGATTCATAAAGAGAAATGTTTTGACAGGAATCTTGCTCATAATGTTGACGTTCTTTCATCTTACCACAATGTGATTCTCAACTTATTTACAAAACGGTAAGGTTGAATTTTGAAGGTGTCGAATGTTTTACCTCCGTGTAAACAAGCCGTATTATTAATTAAAGCCGCCGTTTCGATCCGGAATTATGAAGTATGTGCCGATTTAAACAATGTATTAAAAGCGGTGTGTTGTGTAAACGGGCTTACAGGATTTGAAACGGTTCGTAATCCGGCTGGAAGGACCATGCGCATAATCCAGTTCGAAGGACCATTTACGCAGTTTTAATGGTGTTTTTAACGGGACGCGTCACGGTAAACCCTACTTAGCAAAAGTTAAGCTATTGAATTATTCAATAACATTTTGTTTGTTTTGATTATGTGTTGGCAGTGGGACCTAAAACCAGGTTGGTGATAATGTTTGTTTAATATCAGTGTTAGTATATGTGGAATGCTTAAAACGCAAGGCATTGTATAGAATGTTTTAACCCAAAATGTCAGGTAGATATTTAATGGACTTATTTTACCAAACACAAGTACCTACTTATATAACTAATAAATATTATCCTGAATTGGAAACTCGGTACCTATTGTGTGGCATTTCTTTATGATGTTGTCACTGTGACAACGATAGTGTCACATGCATGCACATTATTCAAATCATGTAATTATACGCTTAGCTACTCTACTGTATGTGTATAATGTAAGGAACATTTTGACAGTAAATGCGGTTAGTGGTATTTTCTTAAATATATTAAAAACGAACTTTCTCAATATAGTGACGAAAATAGAGAAGGGTATGTCAAGATGGTTTGGCATTTGTAGAAAATGAGTGAAACCAGATTAACTAAAACAGTTTAAGAAGGGAGAGTGAATGAAAAAGTGGGAAAGGGAAGACTTCGGCGAACGTATTCCGATCAATTCGGCGATATTCTGGTAAAAGGACAGGTCAGGAGTACCCAAAACCGGAGAGCATGTTACGAGTATGTATAAAGAATGTTATGAGAGTAAGGGAAGCAAAGGTTGGTATGTCGGGATCATTGCAAGTGGAAGTCCGTGGTCTCTGCCCACCCCTCCGGGAATCAGGCGTGACTGTATGTATGTAAGTGAACGTTGTCAATTAACATTTGTCATCTTGTTGAAATTGAGGCAATGATCTTGGGATCATTTTCAAAAATAAAAATTAGAAGCACCTTGCCTTTCTTGTTAGCGGCGTCAAAAACAAAAGTGATAAACTAAGTACAAGGTTTATTTATAGCGCTCTTATATCATTTTACCGTGACGTATTAGATAACGTATGGTCTTTATCAGAGATACTTCATAACATATTCGTGAGCTTGTGATAATTCAACACAATGCATCGGCCCGGAGCAACATGTATAAAAGTTTGTGCAACAAAAATATTGTAAATTTGACGACCACAGCGGCAGATAAACCAATCAGGTTTTTTTTATCAACCTTTCTATCCAAAGGGGTTTTGCCGTATTTATTTGTTTTTTAGGATGTTCGTAAAGTCCGTTATTTGCATGACAGAAAGGATAACAATGTATGTTTGCGAACACGGATCCCCATTAAATATTTAATGGCCATTAGCAAATACACGCTTGGATTTAGGGCGAGAATATAAATACATATACACTAAATTTGTACCTAAATATGTATATAATTACACATGGCATAAGTTGAATGGAACGGAAGACCAATGAGAAAATATTGATAACAGTTAACGAGAAAAGAACGATCCTGAATACTTAGAATAGACGATAGACCATTTTAGAAGGAAAAATTGAAGAGGTTGGCATAGGCGCAGCTACATGGACCAGGTAAAGGTGAAGGCCGGTGTCGTGTCGTATCAGCAGGTCAAGGAGTTGGCTCATATGAGAGATGATTGGAAGATACTCCACCGACAAGAGTGTAACTGATAAGTTTGATGATGATCACACAAGTATTAGTACACGCAACGTCGCTTAGGGCCTCACCGACGATCGTCCAGCTGGCCAAACGACTTGTAGCCGTAATTTTTGATTAGAGTCTAACAACCTAAGAGGGTAACGGCTGAGGCTCAGGGTCTCTAGTGTAACGTGTCAAACCTAGGAGGGTAACGTGTCAAATATATTTTTAAATATTGTATTGATTCAGGCGTAACTTTGCGGAGGTCCATGTTACAAGTAACGGATTAAATTAATTTGCTCCTCCACGAAGTAGTGCAGTATAGTCATGCAAAATAGCCTCGTCTGCGCTGAGTATTTATTTTCATGCACTAATTTTCCCGCCCTCCCTCCGCAAATTAAAAATAAAATAACCAACGCAAACGCTACTAAGCCCACAACCAAAACTACCACCACCAGTAAAATAGTACCGGACACGTGTTTCGCCTCTCTCCGAGGCATCCTCAGCGGACGTCGTCGATGTTGACACCCCGACCGTCAGTCGAAGAATGAGCTTGTTCAGAACGACGTCCGCTGAGGATGCCTCGGAGAGAGGCGAAACACGTGTCCGGTACTATTTTACTGGTGGTGGTAGTTTTGGTTGTGGGCTAAGTAGCGTTTGCGTTGGTTATTTTATTTTTAATTTGCGGAGGGAGGGCGGGAAAATTAGTGCATTAAAATAAATACTCAGCGCAGACGAGGCTATTTTGCATGACTATACTGCACTACTTCGTGGAGGAGCAAATTAATTTAATCCGTTACTTGGAAATATATTTTTAATAAACACACTGAAACATGACTACTCAGAAAAAAAACAGAAAAATGCCAACCAAAATTCGACAATGCAAAAATTCATCCATTTCCTCTATGTCAATCGTGGTGCAGGGGAATGGCACACGACCCGGAGTGTCGAGGATCCGCGGGTTCGATTCCCGGGTTGGTATTTTTCTGGGTTTTTCTGTGTATTCA
Source organism: Clepsis dumicolana (assembly GCA_963691665.1). NCBI lineage: Eukaryota > Metazoa > Arthropoda > Insecta > Lepidoptera > Tortricidae > Clepsis > Clepsis dumicolana. The sequence goes on from OY829508.1 coordinate 16,900,727, forward strand.
AGTTTCAGTGTGTTTATTGAAAATATAATTGATATTCACGGGAAAACAGTAAAAATAAAAAAACGGGGAAAAAATACAAAAAGATACTTCAACTGAGATCAAACGTGTCAAAATTTGCTGCATTTTAAAATATCCACAGCGTCATACATTGTTCAGTACTCCCAACTATAAACCTTGAAACACTCGCAAAAAAACGTTACAATGTGTTTTGTGTCTATAATTGTTAATTAACTATTCGCTTGTTCATAAAATTGTATTCATTGCGGCCATACATGTATACACAAAGTGTACAAACAGGTACTATATTTGAGCTTTAAAATCAGCAACATAAATAATATAAATACAGGCCTGTTCCCGTTCAAAAACATCAATTTCTGCAAGAAAAACAATTGGATTTAGTCTTCAGACGGCACAGACAATTAACGCGGCAGCATGCTAAGAAGAAAAGTAGATTAACTCCACTGTCCGTGCCTTGCCAAAGATCTTCGGGAAACGCCAACAATTGTAAGATACTTACCTCAAACAGTATTAGGAATTGGGACCATTTGCTCAGCGTTTATAATCTGGATCATCCTTACAAACGTTTGATCACTTAACAAAGTTTATTTAGAACTTACTACAGTCAACACACGGTGTTTAGAATTCGGTATAGTCAACATGCAATTTTTAGAACACTCGCGCAACACAGCTATCTGTGTGCAGTTGGAAAGCAGATAAAATAACACCTTTTCTTACATTATTTTTATAAGACTTAGCTTTAGTTGAAATGAAGAAATAACACTAGTTCTATACGTCACTATATCACAAGAAACACTGATTAAAATTCGGAATTCAAGTATCTAATTTTATAAAAAATAATTGAAGCTCATTTTTTGATTTTGGAAATATGTATCAATAAATAGACTGGACACTGTTTTTTTTCCTTCGTTCAGTGTTCGTGTTTTGTCAGCAAACTTTTGGGCGGCGATGGCGGTTAGGGCGGCGTGTAAGCTCGCTGGGCGGCCGGCGTGTACTGACGTAGAGCTTTTGCGCGTCACAAGCTTCGCAGACGGCTCGGCTCTAGCTTTGCTGGTAGATTTGAGTTGTTAGCGGGAGTATTATTGAATTTTCCCACGCATTGTAAATACAAGTGGTCCTATTGCACAACATAATACCAGTAGAAAATTAAACGTACAATTGAACGAAGTAGAATGGCTCTATGATTTTGGAGCGCTTTCATCTAGGCTACTTATTATTCAACACCGACTGAAATTCAGAAAACAAAAGCGAATTTCTTCGGACTCAGTCATTTGTTTTACTAATTCGAAAGAGCGATTGTATGTGTCGTTGGTGTATTCTCATTAAAATTTTGCAACAGATACTTAGACAAGGTATTTTTGGAGAGACTTGGTGATTAATACTTTTTAATTAAAAAAAATCTTCACTCGACGATGAGTAGTTGGAACTTATTCAGCGGTTAAAGTATTTTATATACATTAGTCATTACTTCCTGTATCTTGTGGGTGGTTATAATAATCCACTTCTGCTGCTCCTTGCAAGTTTTCAACGGCACATATGCAAAGCTGCAGCTTGCGAATCGCGTAACTTTCCTTAAAGTGCGATTATTTAATCGTAAATAAAATAATTGGTTTGTGAAATAAATAAATGAAATGATCACATGGGCAATTTTTTGAGTTAAAATTGCCACTCAACTGCTCACTAGATCAACCTGGAGCAATCAGTGGAGGAATTTGGAGCAATCTGGAGAATAGTTCAATTACCCATATTCCAATGTCACTGAAATGAATTGTCAATACAAAACAATACAATAACTCTTTATTGAACACCACATAATAAGCAAAACAGAAAAAAAGGCACAATGAAAATACAATGTAGCAATGACTACAGAGCAATCTCTACCAGACAACCAACCAGTTTTGTTTTTGTTCAAATGAATTGTTAATGGTGTAAACTAATTGCCTAGACTCAAAATAAATGTCTGTCACGTGTAAGGCAAGAGTGCCTAGATAGTACAGGTAGAGACCTATATCAGAGGGTCGAGCACGACTTTACGAATCCTGCGTAACGTTACGGTTATCGTATCGAGATCGAGAAACCTCATACTAAATTTTAGTTCCAAATACGCTCATGGGCGGGCGCCGTTCCAAACGCCATACAAACTCGACAGCGTTTACTATTCGATTTTACGTTACGCAGCATTCGTAAAGTCGTGCTCGAGCCTCAGTACTTATTCCCAGCAACATAGTAAGCGGAAACTGGAAAATAACATTGTCTCAACAAATTTACAAGCCCTTTTTATTGCGTTTTTACGTCGGTCAGGCGTCTCGACTGAGGAATGGCGTATCGTAAACCGTTAGTCACGACGCCTTGTCGCCACTTGTCGTAATTGGCTACATTTCATTTGCTTAGTAGTTAAATAGGAAAGTATTGCGTAATTTAAATTTGTTTACTGTTATTATTTATGCACATTTAAAATGCTCACTTAAACATTGATACACAAAAAAAAACCGGGCAAGAGCATGTCGGACTCTCACACGACAGTTTTTAACGCTTTTTCCCAGTGTTTTAAGTTGTCCAGTGTTAGCAGAGCCCTGCTCCTAAGCAAAATGTACGCAGTGTGAGGTCATCTTTTATTGGTCTGTGAAATCTACAGACAGACATAAAAATTTAAGATTTCGAGAATTTTCCGAGTGATTGTGCTATAAGAGCTACCTTCATGACAAATTTTAAGTTTCTAGGACAACTGGAAGTTTTAGGTTTTCAGGGTACGGCAATTTGTATAGAAACAACTTTTTTAAGACTGTATCTTTTGATTGCGTTGACTTGAAGTTTGATTTTGTCACAGCTTCAAGGGACCGCAGGCAGTATTTGATATTAATTTCAGCATGCTACCTCCACGCGAGAAAAAGGGTCTTGACAGACAGCCTGATAGACAGACAGACAGACGGACAACAAAGTGATCCTATAAGGGTTCCGTTTTTTCCTTTTGAGGTACGGAACCCTAAAGACGGTAAGAGCGCTTTTTTAGATAAAAAAAAAATTCGTCCATAAATTCCGAAAACCTCAGAGGAGCGAGCCCAAATTTGAACTTTGAACAACAATTCGAAATCCAAATGTAACCCAATAGTTGAATGAGTTACTGTTTTTATGTGTTTTGTGAACCAAAACTAAAATCTTCCCCAGCGTCAGCCTGTCTGTCCACAAACTTAACGGCATTGTTAAATCTGACCCTGGCTCCGCCGTAAGGAAGGCGTTAAAAATAAAAACAAAACGCCATCGCTGCTCCATGACGAAACAAATGACGCTCGAATAAAAAGTGACGAATTGGCGCGAAAGTTTTTGTTGCTTTTAGATGTCACTGTCAGAAAAATTGTCATGTGTCAAACTGGCCCTATTTCACCAACTTTACAATTGTCAGTATTCAATGACAATTCGGTGTCAACTGCTGACTTTAAGAGCATTTGTTTTAGCGCGCTTCATATTGTCACAGAAAGACAGACGGACAACAAAGTGATCCTATAAGGGTTCCGCTTTTCCTTTTGAGATACGGAACCCTAAAAATGGCTCGATCTTCGTGGAATTTTGTGATCAGGTTCGATAATTAATTTATATAGGCTTTCTTTTGTTGATTAGTTTTTGGAAAAAAAATGTATTCAACAAGGTCGCAAGGTTTACATCAGCTCGCAGAGTCACTAGTTATAATGCTTATCGCATATGCGGGGTGTATATAAAGTGTACATAATGGCGAATGTTTTGCCACCGATTTACTCGTAAGTCAGCAGGGACCTTAAAGTTGCGAAACATTTTTTACGAAAAAACTTCACGCGATCTCTCCTTTAATGGACGTTTTATACAGTTGGAGTTAAGTTTGACAATTATTGTAAGAGCACCTATGAAACTTTCATCAATAAGTCTCTGTTTTTTTTCTTTGACTTTCATGTTTTTAGGATTCTGAACCACAATGGCTAACGGAGTCCCTTGAATCGTCGACAAACGTGTCCTAGTTATCTGTTTCATTTCATAGAAAGCTAAGTATTTTCTGCTAAAATCAGGTTAATTGCAGGATAATTTTATTGTATGTTGTATAGGTGTAGTTTTATACCACTTTTAACATGACTCCCGAGATTGATCCCCCCCTCCCCGACTAAAAATAGGGGTGTTTGACCTTTATATTTGTCTGTGGCTCCAAAACGGATAGACTGATTTCGATGCGGTTTTTTTTAATCCAAAGCTACTTTATTTAATCGACATGGTTCTTAGATAAATTTCAATAAAATCGATTCACCCGTTTTTGAAATGTTGAAATTTGAAATGACAATGTCGAGGGTTTTTCAACTATTCTAAGTTTGTTATGGTTAGGTTATTAAAAGGTTAAGAAAATAAGTCAGAAAATAGCTTTCGATGTAATTAAATTAAACAGCTATAGGTGTGTCGGCAATTTGATGATAAACCTCCTGGTAAAAGGAACCGTTATGGTGTGACTCCGCCCGTCTGTGTTTTCAACCGATTTCAAAAAAGGAGCACGTTCTCAAGTCGTTGGATTTTCATTCATGTAGCTATTTTATTTAATCGTATAGCTTAATTTACAGTCGCTTACATAATCCTGACTTACTAACTAATATTATAAATGCGAAAGTAACTCTGTCTCTGTATTTCTGTTTGTTACCTCTTCACGAGAAAACCGCTGCACCAATCTAGATGAAATTTGGTAAGAAGATAGTTTGAATATTGAGGAATAACTTATAGGGCTACTTTTTAGTTCAGCGTTTTCATTGGCATAGAGCAAATCCAGCCTAATTCATCCAATAATGTAGCTATTATGAGCTTATACAGAGTATGTGGGTAGATGGTAATAGTTTCGGAGCAAATTGGCTGTGACCGACGGACGGACAGACAGACACACGAATGATGCTATAAAGATTTCGTGTTTCCCTTTCGAGGTACAAAATCCTAAAAAAAAACAATGAAACACGTTACAGACCATCGTGAAATAAACGGATCACTCTCGTATATAAGTCGAGTTTAACTGGACATGTTTCCGACTAATCCGTAGTCCTTCCTCTGTCCTACGGATTAGTCCGAAACATGTCAGGCTATGCTACAACTGAATCTCACGGCAGTTTCATGTTAAACATCAAATTAACTTACTCATGTTTTATGGCTCATTATCATGCTAATTACATTCCAAATATGTTTTAATGAAGCTATAAGCAAAGCTACTCAAAAATACCGTGTTTCGAAACGCCTACCTTTTACTTAGTTTAAAAGGGGCGCTGTTTTGGTAGCGAAGAAAAATATGCTCGTCGGATAATATTTCAACTTTATTCTGTTTCAGAGGGTCGAGCACGACTTTGAGAAACCTGCGTCACGTAAAATCGAATAGTAAACGTTGTCGAGTTGGTATGACGTTTGGAACAGCGCCCGCCCGTGAGCGTATTTGGAACTAAAATTTAGTATGAGGTTTCTCGATCTCGATACGATAACCGTAACGTTACGCAGCATTCGTAAAGTCGTGCTCGACCCTCAGAGTGCCTCATAGAACGTCCGGATTAGCGTTCGGGCGACTTTCATTCGCGAAAAGTTAAAAGCTTAAAGATGATTTTTAACCCACCAAAACCAAAAGTTGTTGCTCATTATTTGGTATGGAAGATTAGAAAATTTCAGATTTTTCGGATAGCAAATGCAGCAGTAGTATGGTTAGGTACAAGCGGAAAAATGGGCAATCATACAAATTGCCGAAATCCAAAAACCTAAAGGGTACTTCCAGTTGTCCTAGAAACTTGAAATTTGGTATGAAGGTAGCTCTTATAGCACAACCACTCAGAAAAGTCTCAAAATCTTAAATTTTATGTCTGTCTGTAGATTTCGCAGACCAATATAAGTTGACCCCACACTGCGTACATTTTGCTTAGGAGCAGGGCTCTGCTAATACTGGACTTCTTAAAACACTAGGGAAAAGCGTTAAAATCTTTCTACGGAACCCTCGTGCGCGAGTCCAACTCGCACTTGTCCGGTTTTTTTCTGGTAGGATAATTTTAAGTTTATAATGTATATAAGATGGTTACAAAAGTAATCATTTTACAACAATTTACAGAGGTTTCTTATTGGCATATATATTATGTAGTTCTAGCCATGTTAGGTTTCAACAATTGTGAAGGTTCTGTTAATCACTCTTAGTGCTTAGTGAATTCCGTGAAACCATTAATTTCCTTTTTCATTAACTTAGCAATTTCACTCCGTATTTTATTATAATTATGACTGAGTAAAGTGATAAATGGAATACTGAGATTATGCGAGACCATTAGGTAGGTACTACGACCTTTGTAATATTAATATGACGACCTTCGGGTTTTTTGTTATAATGTCGACATTTCACTTCAGCTCCCAAATATATCACATAAACAATTAAACTTACTGACGAAATTTAAAGCATTTCAACGTGTATTATCAAATTTCGCTGAAAGCCGGTGGAGTGGATTTTACAAGTGAATGTTTTAACGTATTAGTTATCGTTCGTAAACCGTGTTAATAATGGTGGAATGTCACACCAAATGTCACCTTTTTATTTTTAACAAGTTTTTTTTTATACTAAAGCCGACAAACGGGCATGCGGTTCACCTGATGGTAAGTGATAGTTAGTGTTAGTTAACTTGCAATGTATATTGTAACTTTTCTGTAATTTATTCAAAATTTATTCAATATAAAATGACAATAAATAAAAACCTTGTAACTATGTTTGTTCGGGTGGCATTTGACTCACTTTCCGATATTCCATTTAGCTGAAATTTTGTATTTGTGTAAGTTCGGTGACAATACAATAAATAGTAGTAGAATTCTGGTGGTGCGGCCAGGATCGTCTCCACAGGAGGGAACTCTCCAACGATTAATGGCATCGACTTAAACCTTGGTATGGATTTTCATTCTAATTTCAAGCATTTTATGATACCTAGAAAAGAGTGGTGCCGAGACATAATAACAAAACGAGTACAAAAGTGAAACTGCTACAGAAATCCGAGTAATTTCGAAGGTCTCATTATAAAGCTGCTTGCTAGCAAATTTGTTCCAAACCTTCATAGGCTAAGAGCTCGATACATGGAATCACTACAATTTATAACCTTAACAACTTAGAATTAAAAACAGAAAACTCAACTACAATTCTGGAAAACAATATACCCGATGTCACTCCCACAGCTAAGACAAATCCAATGACACCTCATACGTTGAAATCCGTCAAACGGTTTAGGCTGTAGAGCGTGCCAAAGAATTAGACATACATACATACGCTCAAAAAACATAACCCTCTGTGGGCAGTCGGGTAAAAATATGTATCCTATTAATATGAATAAACTCGAAAGTTTGTGAGGGCGAATGTAAGGATTTTTGGATGATAACAACTCTTTCACTCAAGAACTGCGGAAAGGATTTTAGAGTAAATTCATAATGTATGTATAATATACAATAACACACTGGCCATTTTTTCCCGGAAAATTGCATAGTTCTCGCGGTACAGGACAACGACAATACGTAACCTAACCAACTTAAAAAAGTAGAAAAACACTCGACATTTTATTTCAAAGTTCAATATCTCAAAAACGGAAAAATCGATTTTTATAAAACTTGCTAAGAATCATCTCGATTAAACTAGCTTTCGACTAAAAAAACCGCGTCTAAATTGGTTCATCCGTTTTGGAGCTACAACGTCATAACAGATACAATGTCATAATTGTATTAGGTCATATTTTTATAACTTAAGAGCAAACGAACAAAAAGTTGCTGTTTTAGAAGATTTTAAACTTTTTCAAAGGGTTTATTTGTATTTGAATGCATACATTTTTAAATAAAAATCAGTTTTAAACAGATACACTCTTATTCTAGACCATAGCGTTGCTATAGTAAAATTTTTATTGGAGGTTCTTTCAAACAAGACGGATTTCTTGGTATAGTTTTCGATAAATACGCGTCAGAGCTATCTTTCAGGTGGAATGCTTCCATTCTAAACTTCCAAAAATGTTGTAATAGTTGCATTTTGTTATAGGGTATATAGTCTTTCAGTACATAGCGATCGAACAATTACCGAAATATGGTTTTTTATCATCTAAAAACGATACTATGAATTCTCGCATACTTAAAAACGTTTTGCGAATAAAATATTTTTATTATAAAACTACAGGAATTGTTCAGTATGTGTGTGTTTTTTTAACGCGTATGGATGACTCAGTAATTTTAATAAAATTTTTAAAGACCACTATATAACCGCGCGCATAAACCGTACTTCGACTCAGAAAGCGCCGAGCGCTCCCAAGGAACGGACGTATCGCTCTCGACGCCGGCTAAAGGTCGGTGCCCGGCGCGCGCTACTTGACCAGCTATAGAGTGTCCGCTAAAAATTGATATTTGATACCTAAGTAACTTTACATGGTAAATTGAAGTTATATAACCTCACTTTGTCTGATATGACTTTTTTCAAAGAACCTTCTCCTTTTTTGAAGTCGGTTAAAAATAAGCAATAAACGCAAATTAATTGGAACGTAAAAATCCAACGTTACTTTGCGTAAATGCCGACACCGCAACCGCATGGCCAAAGTACCAAGGGTTGCCACATATCTCTGATTTTAAATTTAAACTTACGATAATTGTTTTGTTTCCGTGTAAACAAAAAATATTTCCATTTTAAAATCCAAGATTGCGGATACATTTTTTGTTAGAAATCGATATGGGTATCATTTTCTAGGTTTCCGGGGATGCTGATTACGAAAGTGATACCCATTTTCAAATCCAAGATGGCGGACATATTTTTTCTTAAAAATCGTCATGGGCGTTATTTTCTAGGTTTTCAGGGGTGCTGATTACAAAATAGACATTCATTTTGAAATCCAAGATGGCGGACATATTTTTTCTTAAAAATCGTCATGGGCGTTATTTTCTAGGTTTTCAGGGGTGCTGATTACAAAATAGACATCCATTTTCAAATCCAAGATGGCGGACACATTTTTTGTTAAAAATCGATATGGGTGTCATTTTCTAGGTTTCAGGGGATGCTGATTACGAAAATGACATCCATTTTTAAATCCAAGATGGCGGACACATTTTTTGTTCAAAATCGATATGGGTGTCACTTTCTAGGTTTCAGGGGATGCTGATTACGAAAATGACATCCATTTTCAAAGTTATTTTTTTCAGCATTTCATTAGTATCCACCCTCATTTCGTCAGTTTGCCCGTGATCATGATGCATGTAACTGATATTTCGATCAGGAGCTCATCAAACCTATAAGGTAATCGAGGTAAATATCCCGTTTTCATTATGTCTAATGCAATTAACCGCGAATCCTTTAAAACTGCTATGTTTTATTTCACTAAGTTATCACTTGTTATGAAATAAAAATAGTTAAAGCTCATGAGAATATTTTTCTTAAGTTCACTAAAAAGTATAATGATAACATATTATTATGATCAAGAAGCGTCGGTCCCGACCGCAGCGCTCGGAACGCACGCACACCCGTGAACATCGTAGTGTGCGTTGTTAAACACGAAAGCTCGCAGCGATCGCGGCATTGACGACTTGTCACAAAATGTTTGTATGCTCTTAATGTCATTTGACATAATTAGGTCGAGTAGAAGATCGAAATGGGTTAGGTTACTTTAGAATTGAGCTGGACTTGATCGCATTCGCCTTATATAAATATGCGAAATTATGGCGATTGAATACACAATAAACATATGGCAATTTTTATTCAAGCTCTCAAACATTATGGTTAAATATATTAAGCGGACTAATTTATGACTTTTATCTACACACATATCATAAGTCCTCTATAATGCGTTCAGAAACCGTAGAAAATTACCAGCATTGCAGCACGACGTCGCCTTCTCTCCTCCACCATCAGCAGTAAAGTAATAGTCATTACGACATCGAATTCGATATCGTATTGAGTTTTCGATATCGAATTCGATGTTTCAAATTTGAAAACCAACGTAATTTACAATCATCGTGAAATAAAACGGATCACTCACGTATATAAGTCAAGTTCAGTCCGACATGTACAAATAATAATGTGATATTTTTTTTACAATAAAAAAAAACAGTTTACGAAACGTCCGCTCGGTATGTTTGTCTATGATTAAAAAAACAGTCAAATTCGTGACAGGTATGGGTATGATATATATGCCTTCGGCTTCTGAACCCCTCTTAGAGTACTTATAATATGTGTGTAGATAAAGTAATGTATGCAACTCCACATAATTAGGCCTTAAAACACTCGTGTGATCCTACTATGAAACTCAGCTTCGCCTTGTTTCATAAAAACACACTCGTGTTTTATGGACCCTCATTATGTAGCAGTTGCATAAACTACTATTGTCAGTTATGCATAATGATGATTATGACACAAGTAGTAGTAATAGTAGTTGTAAACTAAGATGTAAATTCTCGTACAGAGATGTAACATAGATGGCGCTAGCTAGTCAGTATTCCCTAAGTAATTTGAAATAAACTGTAACGAGAATATATAGGAGTTTTTCGCTGCTACCAATGATTGCTCTGATGGCGTAGTTGGTAGCGCGACGGTATGTTGGAGGTCCTGAGTTCGAGTCCCAGTTCGAGAATTTGTTTTTCTGCTTTTTCCGTATATTTAGTTTGATATTTGAGAATCAAGTATTTGTTAGGGTCCTACGGGACGTTAAATAAAAATAAGCGGACTGTATTAATATAGGGCTGGTTTGATCGCCGTTACAAATGTACAAGTTTAATACCACTTAATAATAGAAATTATAAATTAATTTGGGAGGTGTCCGCGGTCGGTGGAGATCGTAAGGCGAGTGGTGGCGACGCAGCCGGCGCGGTGGTCGTGACGTCGCCGTGTCGTCCGCCCGCGCACCTCCTCCGACTCGTAGCGGAGCCGGTACTTAACAGTATTTATGCCTGTCAAAAATATGACTTAAAATTTTATGCAACACAATATTATTATAAGCCTAGCTAGCTCTGTGCCTATCTGCTCCGCTGGCTAACGAGACGCTTGTCATGAGCAAACATTCCAACCTCGCGTTATAAATTGTAATGATATTAATACATGAAAGATAACCTAACCAATTTAGAAAAGTTGAAAAACCCTCATGTAATGTAATGTAACCTATACCTACCCCCATAAACTAGCTTTCAAATAAAAAAAACCGCGTAGAAATCGGTCCATCCGCTTGCGAGCTACGTTGCCACAGAGAGATACACAGATACACAGGTCAAACTTATAACACCCCTTTTTTTTGTCGGGGGTTAAAAACGGGAAAGTGCAAGTCTACCTTAAGTTAATACAAGGTGAAGCAAAGTTTGTTTTATTATATCTACTTTTTACAAGCTTTGTGTATAAATCTTGCAAGTTAAATTTAACCCACTTCCAGTGGATAATGTAAGTTTAATCACAATCTATACCTATAAAACAGTACCGTGACTGACTGACTGGCGGACAACGCAAGGCCTAAGCCACTGGACCTGGACTTGAAATTTGGCAAACACATACCTTGAGTATCCTAGAGGTGCACTAAGCAGGGATTTTTCGAAATTTCCACGAGATAGGGAACTAGCCCACTTTGAAATATTTCACATGGGCAAAGCCGCGGGGCATAAGCTAGTACATTATACCCGGCGGAAAAGAGTGGTGTTATTAACCCCCCACTAAAAGGGGTGTTGTAAGTTTGTACCTATGTGTCTGTGTATCTGTGTATCTGTCTCTTGTACCATTATGTATTCTGCGTCTGTGGCATCATAGCTCCCAAACAGATATACCGATTTCGATGCGGTTTTTTTCAATCGAAATCTAATTTCATCGAGATGGTTCTTAGCTAAGTTTAATTAAAATCGTTTCACCCGTTTTTGAAATGTTGAACATTGAAATGACAATGTCGGGGGATTCCAGCTTTTCTTAGTTTAATCCCTCAATATCCAAGCGTATAATTGCTTGCCCTTCCAAACAAATATAAAGGAAATGTGAAATAAAGTTGCCATTAGCGTAATTCGTCCATTCACTCCAAGCAAGAGGCATTTGTTTCTTCGAACGGCCCCAGAAATGGAATTGGGAAGATTTATGGTTTACGTGACAATGGACCCATCCACTTTGCTCTTTAATCTTATGTTTTTGACAAAGAAAACAGGGAAAGCCTGCCTAATTAAAGGACCTTGAGCACTAAGACGTGTTGAGGCAATGATAATAATATTAAGGCATAAGTAAAGATACGTCATATGCTCACAAAACGCTGTCTTGGACCTAATTCGAGAGCGACTGAGGCCAAAGAGGCTACAGTAATTGGAGCCTATTCTGCACTTCATTTTCGGCGTGCTAAGGGTCGACCGCGACTTTTCGAATCCTGCGTCACTTAAAATCGAATATCGCCCGCCCGTGAGCGTATTTGGAACTAAAATTTCCGGCAAATTTAAATTTAAATTTAAAATTACGTTACGCAGGATTCGACAAGTCGTGCTCGACCCACTGATGACATCATGCCTCTTTTATATGTACCTAATATCATTGTGTTGAAGTATGACCCGGTTTTTTTTAAAGATTTCATTCTACCGCTTTGTTGGCTTAATTAATATGTACCTATATCCACGCAAAATCATAATTTCTGGTACCAATAGTCTCTGCGTTAAGCCAGACAGACAGACGGACATGACGATAACCGTAACGTTACGCAGCATTCGTAAAGTCGTGCTCGACCCTCTGGTTTCGAAAACTCGTGCTCGACCCTCTAACACTAAACTATACATGCAGGCGTAGCCATGTAGCACATGTGCTACGAACATACTGGCGTAGCGCAGAACTCGTAGCTTATCTACGCTACGAATACCATCTACGACTCTACGATCTATGCATTATTTGTAATCTAATTATAGTCTAGAAAAATGTTTCTTTGTTTATCAAAAGTCATTAATGACATCACATCAGATGTGATTTATTGACACAGGCGTGAGATTTATTGATTTATTCATTTCACCTATGGTTGAGTCACAATAAGGTACCTTGTTTCGCTTGTGGAGCTTAATGGAACAGAAATACCTCAAGCTGATGTAGCCAGGTACTTAGGCCTTAATCTGGACCGCTGCTTAACATGGAGAACCCATATATTCATAAAGCGTAAAGCTCTTGGTCAACAGCAATGTACGGCTTATGAATAACAAATCTCAACTCTCTATGGAAAATAAAATGCTTTTATACAAGTGCATCCTTAAACCGATTTGGACATACGGCTTTCAATTATGGGGTACATCTGCCAATTCCAATGTCGAAATAATCCAGCGATTCCAATCCAAAATACTGCGCATGATTGTCAATGCACCTTAGTACGTCAGATATATACAGATTATACCATGACTTGGGTATTCCAACAGTAAAAGAGGAAATCCAGACATGCATAGTGAGATACAGGAGTAGAATACAGAACCAGCCTAACAGATTGGCAAATGACCTGATGAAGGAACACACCACTTTTAGAAGACTCAAGAGGAGACCCCTCAAGACCTACTACAGTAAATGAAGGCTTATAGACCTCCTGACAGAATGATAGAATCCTGATAGAATGTCCCGAAGTGACAGATTGCAGTTTAATATATTATTATAAAAAAAAGTTTCGCATTAAAAGTAGCTAACTTACACCTATACTCGCGAATGAGTATGTTGTTTTTATCTACATCTGATGTGGTCAAAAATAATAAAAAGCAGCTCCGTCGCGACAGTGCATCACTGCCGTGACCAGGATTCGAACCTGGGTTACTACGGCCACAACGTAGGGTCCTAACCACTAGACGATCACGGCTATCGGAGCTGTGACAGACTCTGCGAATTATTCCATTGCTTTTGGTGCAAGATAAATACTTTCACTCAGTAACCTGCTCTTGCGCAGTTTTTGCAATCTGTTTGCGTTTTTTGTCGCTAGATGACGCCATTATGTTTACGACAAAAACTTACTATTAAATTGAAGTTTTACTTTTTTTTACTACGCCTCCAAAAATTTGCAAACATTCAACATACAATGACAATGCAAAGAAAAATCCGTTAAGCAGCTGGACAACACAAACATTGCTTAAAAATTTAAAATCTGCTCCATGAGTCCCAAAACATAGATAATGTAAACGTCTCAATGACGACATGTTAATTCCAATAATTGACACCATGCTTGTCAGTGTCACCTTTATTGCTACGTATAGGTCTAGTGACAAAAGTTTTTCCACTTGTCAGGCAAAACTCAATCTTATGTCAATGTCATAAACACTTTGACTTGTAAAAGCATTTCTCAATTCAAGCATTTAAGACTGAAAGTGTCAACTATCGGGACAGTGTAGGGTATAGGGACATTTACCTTATAGGTATTAGGGTCACGACATAAAATTACTATTATGTATTCTGTAACAAAACGCAAATAAAGTAGACATAATAAACTAAGGAGAAACGATACTGGTAGAGATTCCTTAAAGCAATGTTTTTCAAAGTGTGGGTCGCGACCCCCAGGGGGGTCGCGAGGATCAGCTTCGAAAGTCTCGTGCTCGTGACTAGATGGAATGAAGATGTTTTTTAAGAACATTTTAATAAAGCAACAGTATTTATTTCCTTTCAATAATTAAAAAAAAAGTCAAGAGGTGAGTGAGGTCTTTGCCCAGCAGTGGGACACAATTACAGACTAAATAAAAAAAAAAAAAAAACGGTAAGTTGCGAACCAATAACTACCTTCTGATAAATGTAGGTTGAGTTCCAAAACGCACGATTGATTGAATTACAGAAGTGTGCGTTCTAAATAATATGAATTATTAGATAGTAGTTGGGTTCTAAGGTTAATCGCACTAACTGGGTTTTGGGGGGTCGGAAGTAATTCGATTGTCATTGAAAGGCCGTGACACAAAAAAGTTTGAAAAACACTGCCTTAAAGGGATAAGTCTGAATTTTTGCTTGAATTTTTTATCCCCTGGTTTATTTTTGTACAATAAAGTTTTTACTCACTATAACAGAGCACTATAGTTACGAGCAAAAAATATTTCTGTAGTCTTATAATAAACAGTTGTTTGTTTTTTCACCCCTGATGCAAAAAGAGGAGGCTGACCTGTGTATGGGTGTCTGTCTAAGGCATCATAGCTCCCAAACGGATAGACCGATTTCAATGCGGTTTTCTCAATCAAAAGCTAGTTTGATCGAAATGGTTCTAGCTCTAAGTTTCATTAAAATTCATTGAACTTTTCAACTGTTCTAAGTTGGTCAAGTTATTTAGTCCTTATTTTAACTCACATAGCTTTATGATCTCAAAAACATTGTACGTTACCAAATAAAAAAAAACAGCTCCGCCGCGACAGTGCATCACTGCCGTGACCAGGATTCGAACCTGGGTTACTACGGCCACAACGTAGGGTCCTAACCACTAGACGATCACGGCTACCGGAGCTATGACAGTTTCCGCGAAATTTAATAAGACATTCCACCAAAAGTGGAGCACTCTTATGCAACTGCGCCGGCGGTGCGCCACAGCGGTCAGTGACCTTGATATTGACAGCAAGAAATCTCATAGTGGACCGGGCGAAGGAATCGAGCTTGGACAAAAATGCTTTCGTATGTCTGTCTTTCTGCCCGCCGTCTGTCCGGTTGTTCTCCTAGATCGCATTACTCAAGAGATTCTCGTGAAATTTTGTGAGCAGGCACGAGAAATAATTACGTTTTAGTTATTAAAAAAAACTACGGTATTTTGGTCTCAGGAATGAATACTAAACATGGTTTGATACAAGTTAGAAAAGTTTAAAGCCCCCGACATTTGAATTTTAAAGTCTCGTGATCATGAATCGATTTTAATAAAAATTTGCTGAAAACTATCTGGATGAAACTAGCCTTCGAGTAAAATAATCACGTAAAAATCGGTCCATACGTTTGGAAGCTAAAATGTAACGATACATAGAGACACAGACACACATCAAATTTGTAACACCCTTCTTACAATTATGTGTTGAGATCTCAGTATAAGTATTCATACATTTATGTACTAAATTATTTATGAATTGGCATCATAAGTAATTACAAATTTTTCTACACAGGATCATGTTCGGGAATCACGTTGTAAAAGCACTGAAGCGCTGTATTGTAGATTCTTACAACTTCTCACCGAAAACTGTTGCCAGAATATTCCAAATAATCGTGTTAAATTCCCCGTCAAATTTATTATAATTACCCCGCAATTTATCAAAATTCTCGATTGTACATTTATTAAAACGCAATATTAGCTTAACGGCGTTCAATCAAAACCGAATTAAATACAGGCAAGGGTTGGCAGCCATTTAAATTTTCTATCTACAGAACACTGAAACTTAAAACGGATCTTACTTACTTAGAACAAAGTTCAAAGTCTCCTGCACCTCTGCTATATAGGATGATCGCGTCACACCGCGGTGAATTTTCGGCGTCCCGTCTTTTAGGATGTGGAAAACACAATTTTCAGAGGTAATTGAAAACAAAATCCATGCAAAATCGTCTGCGTTTAAAGACGCCATGTACCTGTTTTTTATTTACCCAACTGCCGAAGGAGGAATATGTTTTCCGAGCGTATGTATTTAGGTATGTCTAATTCTTTAGCACGCTCTACGGCTTAAACGTTTGACGGATTTCAATGTACGAGGTGTCATTAGATTCGACTCAGCCCCCCGACTACGAAGTGCAAAATTCGAACTTCGTGTCGTGCCGTCCCTCTCAAGCTAATATTATTTAACACGAGAGTGAGCAGGACGATACGATACGAACTTCGATTTTCGAATTTCGTTGTATGGGGGCAGTTGCGGGAGTGACATAGGATGTATGTTGTTCCCCAGAATTCCCGCCGGCCCGTCTAAAAAGCTTTAAGGTAGCTGGAAGGTACAACTTCTTAACGGTTAGGAGTTGGTGGATAATTCTGAAAATGTTATATCAACATGAAATTGTGAAATAAAAATCTTTCAACAAAAAAGTAAAACCGCCTTCAGAAAAACACTTAGAAAAAAAACGTAAAATAATCCTCTAAAGCCTAAAGTTTTATGGCCTAGCACTAAGTAGCAGAAATATGAAGTCGGTGCGGTGCGAGCGGAATATTCTTTTAATGAAGCACCGACTTCATATTTCTGCTACTTACTGCTTATCCACCAACTCCTAATCGTTAAGGAGTTGTACCTTCCATCATCCGCTCATCAACATGAGATGATGATTACCAGACGCAAATACTTGGATAACCTTAGAAAATATATGAAACACATAATACGGGCCTATGAAATTTGAAGGTTGCCCTCGATTTCCCTGGGATCCCATCATCAGATCATGACTTGGTGACAATGGAACCACCTCAGGAGTATACCCTTTCGAATAAAGATTTTACATTCTCAGAATTATCCTCCAACTCCTAACCGTTAAGGAGTTATACTTTCCATCATCAGCTCATCAACATGACATGATGTCTACCAGACGTAAATAAAAAAAAAAATACACACAGTGGAACGTAGAACCTCCTCCTTTTTTGAAGTCGGTTAAAAAATAGCTGTACCTACCTAAGCTGTAAGAACTTAACTAACATGCATTGGATTGGTACTGGTTCTGATTTTTTAAAATTCTTATTTGATTGAATTCTGACATCAAATACGCTGATATAACGACGGTGATACTAAATGACAGTCCAAAGTAACAGTACCTAAACAATTTCGCTATTTTGCATTATTACATACAATACAGTGCCCTAAGCACGACTTGTCGAATCCTGCGTTACGTTACGGTTATCGTATCGAGATCGAGAAATCTCATACTAAATTTTAGTTCCAAATACGCTCACGGGCGGGCGCTGTTCCAAACGTCATACAAACTCGTTATAGTTTACTATTCGATTTTACTTGACGCAGGATTCGACAAGTCGTGCTTAGGGCACAGTACACAATACAATAACTCTTTATTGAAAACCACATAATAGGCAAAAAAAGAAGTAAGGCACAAAGAAAATAAGAAAATACTAGGTAGCAATGCAATGCAAGGTGCAATATTCGAATCCTGCGTCACGTAAAATACTAGGTAGCAATGCAATGCAAGGTGCAATATTCGAATCCTGCGTCACGTAAAATACTAGGTAGCAATGCAATGCAAGGTGCAATATTCGAATCCTGCGTCACGTAAAATCGAATAGTAAACGTTATAGAGTTTGTATGACGTTTGGAACAGCGCCCTAAGCACGACTTGTCGAATCCTGCGTCACGTAAAATCGAATAGTAAACGTTATAGAGTTTGTATGACGTTTGGAACAGCGGCCTAAGCACGACTTGTCGAATCCTGCGTCACGTAAAATCGAATAGTAAACGTTATAGAGTTCGTATGACGTTTGGAACAGCGCCCGCCCGTGAGCGTATTTGGAACTAAAATTTAGTATGAGATTTCTCGATCTCGATACGATAACCGTAACGTAACGCAGGATTCGACAAGTCGTGCTTAGGGCACAGCGCCCGCCCGTGAGCGTATTTGGAACTAAAATTTGGTATGAGGCTCCTCGATATCGATACGATAACCGTAACGTTAGGCAGGATTCGAAAAGTCGTGCTCGACCCTCGGGTCGCTGAGCCAGCGGAGTAAGTAAGTAATTTGCGGGTGGGACCTTGTGCGAGGTCCGTCCGGATTGCTGCCACCATCTCACTCGCTAAACCTGCCGCTAAGCAGCAGTGCTTGCACTGTTGTGTTCCGGTGTGGTGAGTAAGACAGCCGGTGTAATTACGGCCACAAGGGCATTTCATCGTAGCTCTCTAGGTTGGCAACGCATCTGCAAACCCCCCGGGGTTGCGGGTGTCTATGGGCAGTGGTGTTCACCTTATCGTTTGCCTTCCTCGTCGTATAAAAAAAACAAATGACGTTGTGTTGTTGACGTTGTCAATATCAAGGTCACTGACCGCTGCGGCGCGCCGCCGGCGCAGTTGCATAACCACGGAGATAGTGCTCCACTTTTGGTTGAATATCTTATTAAATTTCGCGGAGCCTGTCACCAGCTCTGGTAGCCGTGATCGTCTAGTGGTTAGGACCCTACGTTGTGGCCGTAGTAACCCAGGTTCGAATCCTGGTCACGGCAGTGATGCACTGTCGCGGCGGAGCTATTTTTATTTTTTTACCACATCAGATGTAGCAGTGTAAGATAGCTACTTTTAGCACGAAACTATCTTGTGGCTCAATCATAGTGAAATAAACGGATCACTCACGTATGCACTTAGAGTTAAGTTTAGTCGAGTCTCCGCGCCGGTTTTCTGCGTGAAATCAGAAATGTCTTAACAAGACGGTAAAAGATGGTAGAAGATCTTCACGTCCGAATTCAAAGTAGTTTTTCCATGGAAAAGTGCTTTTGCGCTATGATTTCGAATGATAAAGAAAGCCTTTCCGAGCTGGTGAGGTGAAAAATATTAAATCATATATATTATAAATTTTTTGAAGTTTGATTGTAAGATCCAGAGGTCCAGGGGGGGCAACTGCACCCCGCCTCCCCCCCTGCCCCCCGGTCGTTACCACCATGTACACAGGTAAACATACATATAACACCCCCTCTTTTTCCGTCGGGGGTTAAAAGGGAATTCAAAGTTTCATCCTACAGATACATCATCATCAACCTTAGGTTGTCACATTTTAATAAAGTAGGCGCCAAAACGGCATGAACAACTTTTTGTTTCGGAACAAGTCATTAACGGAATTGAGCAAACGAATTTTAGATTCAATTAACGTGTACATGTTTAGACAATTAATGAGTTGGGCAACTCAATTAGAGGCGGAGTGAATTTGCTAATCGTCACGGGAGGTACGGTAGTGAAAATAAAAGTAGGTATAATTTTACATTTTAAAATTGTCATAAAATTGTCATGCGGGTGGTATGACACCGTGCGAGGTCCGTCCGGATCGCCACCACCATCTTACTCGCTAATCCTTCCGCTAAGCAGCAGTGCTTGCACTGTTGTGTTCCGGTGAGGAGAGTAAGACAGCCGGTATAATTGCAGGCACAAGAGGTATTTCATCTTAGCTCTCTAGGTTGGCAATGCATCTGCACACCCCCGGGGTTGCGGATGTCTATGGGCAGTGGTGATAACTTACCATCTGGTGACCCATTTGCTCGTTTTCATCCAGTTTAACAACATTAATGGTATTTCAATGAAATGAACCGTATTTTTACCCGACTGCCCACGGAGGGTTGTGTTTTTCAAGCGTATATATGTACGTATGTACATTATGTCTAATTCTTTGGCACGCTCTACAGCCTAAACCGTTTGACGGATTTCAACGTATGAGGTGTCATTGGTTTCATATCAGTTTTGGAAGTGACATGGGGTATTCGTTACCCCCAAGAAGCCGCCGGCCAGGGCTCGCCGTAAAGTATTTATTTACACTATCGCAAAAAACTTTAGGGCAGCTGACAGGACGTGACTATAGTCAGTCTGTCCTAAGACGACTCTGACTATGAACAGGGGGACGACTACGAAATTCGAAAATCGAAGTTCGTATCGTATCGTCCCGCTCGCTCTCGTATTAAATCATATTAGCGTGAGCGGGACAGCACGACACGAAGTTCGAATTTTGCACTTCATAGTTTAGGGCCAGGGCTTTTGCAGAAAATAAACAACAAACATGGCGGCAAGGGCTTTATTTCCTTTACCTATCCCTGATGAGGCAAAAAAAATCTGTCTTCCTATTTAGAAACACGTTTCTGCCATTTGTCATGAACACAACTAAAACTAAATGGACAGATTTATTGTGGCACTAGTGGCCACCAAATGACCCTCGTTAAATCAGAAATGCAAAGGGAGTTGCGGTTAGGCGCGGGCCCAGATCTGGGACTGTCCGATCGGGTTTTGTGGTCACCGTAGCTCTGGAAATATAGGCGACCATGCGTTTTCAGATTAAGGATAATCCTAAATTTCGTTGAACAAACTTTTTTTGAGTACTGAATGCACTATTCGGTCTTTAGCAGTATTGATATCCGTCACCTCGCACGTCAGTTGATTTTGCACATGTCCATGTGCAATTGTGCACACAGCGTAAAAGTGCGTGTTTTCGATTAGCAATGAAGCGCAGAAAAGGTTGCCATTGTAGTCTCTTTGGCCTCAGTATAATCGTCCAGCGATAACTCTGATTAAGCTATTAATTTACAACCCAGAAAAATCACGCTGTGGTAATGCTTTTTTCATGTCACTCAGACATTTCTTTAATTAAAAATAATAATGATAGTAGCTGTTTTTTTTTAATATGGCTCTGTCCATTGGAGGACAATTTTGCCAGTGTTTAATAGGTTTTGCCGTTGTACGGTAAAAAAAATCTAGAAAACGAAATATGAGAGGTATTTTAATGGTGGATGGTGAATGATCGATGACCTATTTAATGTTTAATCTAATGAAAAGTTCAAAACGTGTTGTTTGACTATAAATCAGTGTTGCCATAAACAAACTTTAGATTTCTACTGTTGTCAGTTCGTTGCAGAGTTATCGTGGGCGACTATAGCTCTCGAATAAAGTCCAAACTTGCGCGCAAATGTCAACATATTCGTAACATGTTTTTCGATTGTTTTGTGAGTATATGACGTATCTTTACTTAAAATATCGTTGTTGGAAAAAGTAATTTGTACTTTACGTCAATCATCCCGGTCAAGGAACCAGAAAACATTAAATTTCTTCTAAAGCTCTTCATTAAGAATCCAGCTGATTCGTTGAATTGGATCCAGTACCCAATTACCCCACTGCCCCAGTGTTGGGGGTTGGGTTGGGTCCATTGATGTACCAAATAGTGACGGATACGCCACCCCTTCACCGCGCGCGGACAAGCAATATGGGTGATTAGGTTACTCGGTGACTTAGTCGCCAACGGCCGCCGGGCAGATGACATCTCCTTGACTTGCCCAATTACAACAGTTTCACACATTTTTTAACTGTACAAACAACACGAAAAATAAAAACAAAGCACATAAATAATATACTCATTATTTGTAAAGAAAACCACGCATTTGAAATTATAATATTATAGCCAAATAATGCAGGGCCAACAATTTATTTCCCCACCTGATAAATTCCTACCTCTAATATTATGGCCAAATAACATAGGGCCATTAATTTCTCGTCCTGATAAATCCCGACCCGAGTAGAAATTCGGAAAGAAAAACTCCCGGTGAACTTTCATAGAATATTTGTTTTTTATTTTTATTTTACTATAGCTTTGTTCGTTCCCGGTAAATTTAATAAAACTGTTACAGAAACTGACTATTTCGTCCATTTCTACTGATTTTCCAGTTTTTAGATCTACCTATTTAGACTGTCCATTATCTGTCCCATGACGACACTGAAATACCTTTTATTGATACCTTTGAAACAGTTACGAAAGACTTGCCTTCAATTCCACTTGCCACTCTGTGAGCTTTCTCATCTCGTCTTTTATACCTAAAATATTATCAATAGTGGCTCTGAGAGCTGTAGACCTCGTTAACAAATTTTTTTTTTTTTAACTATAATTATCTAGCCTGCTTACAAAATTTTACACTGTAGAGGAGAACAGCTGGACAGACATACGAAAGCATTTTTGTCCCACTTGAAACGTTCACGCTTCGCTCGCTCGGTCAATAAAGAACGACCTGTTATTTTATGTTCGTAAATTAGCAGGTCATTGTTATCATGCGACTACTTGTTATTTTGTGGACATGAATTAGCAGGTCGGTACGGTAGTCGTACATTATCCAGATGGTATATTTGTCTGTGGTATATTCCCTTGACGTTTGACATGTCAGTGTAATGACAGCTAATGAGTGAAGGCCGCATTTTATCAGCGCTAAAGAGGTGCGTGGCCAGTCTTTCATGTTTAAAAGTCGATGGTTGGGTCTGTTACGAACAGCTGGGGAAATCAGAAGCAGACTCAATGAGCTATGAGCGTTGTGCTAGTAAATATTTAAAAAGAAAGAAAAAAATGTTTGTTGCCACAAAACATTTTAGAGTTCATACACCAAATTAAATAAAACACAATAGGTATAGCCGAGGAAATTAATTCCTGACCCACCATGGAACCGTTTCACAGTAAACGTCATAGAGACATCGCATTGCATGACAAGGAAAATCGTTATGACGTTTACTATGAAAGTGTTCTGGTGGTTCAGGAATTAATTTCCTCGACTGTACAATTACTAATTACTTGTGAGAATTCTAGGCAACGAGGACAAGATTAAATTATGTAGGTCGCGGGGAAAACAATTGCTTGTAGGTACGTCGTATAAGATGGGTCGTTTTATGCATGGGGTAAAAGGCTGTGATAGCCCAGTGGTTTGACCTATGGCCTCCCAAGTAAGAGGGTCGTGGGTTCAAACCCCGACTCGCACCCCTGAGGTTTCTGGACCCTGTATTTTTATACTTCATTATGAAGTCACCTTTTACTATTAAAATTTGCTTGATTTTTGGAAGACGATCTTGCTAGTTAACTGTATTCAAATTGAAACCACTAATTAAGTGAAATTCAAAATGTAAATGAATCAAAAGCATAAATCATTTGTGTATAAAGTGTTGCCAACTCAAGATTTTTCATTATTGCCGCATTTTTGCAAGGTCAGCGTTCAGTAGCTAGACTCTAGGCCGTAAATAAATAAATATCATGGGACATTGACACCAATTGACCGAGTCCCAAACTAGGCAAAGCATGTTCACAACGGATAAACATACTTATATAAAATAAATAAATAAATACCACGGGAAAATTTGACACCAATTGACCTAGTCCCAAACTAGGCAAAGCCTGTACTATGGGTACTGGATAAACATACTTATATAGATAAATACATACTTATATACATATTAAACATCCAAGACCCGAGAACAAACATTCATATTCATCATACAAATATCTGCCCCGACTGGGGATCGAACCCGGGACCTTTCGCGGGTGGTAGGACCTTGTGCGAGGTCCGTCCGGATCGCTACCACCATCTTACTCGCTAATCCTGTCGCTAAGCAGCAGTGTTTGCACTGTTGTGTTCCGGTGTGGAGAGTAAGACAGCCGATGTAATTACGGGCACAAGAAGCATTTCATCTTAGCTTTCTAGGTTGGCAACACATCCGCAATCGCTCTGGGGTTGCGGGTGTCTATGGGCAGTGGTGATCACTGCTTACCATTAGGTGTCCCACTTGCTCGTTTGCTTTCCTCCTAGTATAAAAAAAACCCTCAAGCTTCATAGTCAGAGTTTCTAACCACTAGGCTAACGGTCGTAAAAAAGTCACAGACATCACAGACCCCCATGTAAGCAGCTGTCAAGCATACCCGATTTTTGTTTGTACACAACACAGCCTGTAGCCAGATGCCCATTGGTCAGTTCTGTAGCCAATTTACCCTATAAAAAATAGGAGCATCGGTCGTCTGTAGGTAGTCATTCAAATAAAGTGTCACTGAATGAGATCGGGTTATAATTGTCATCAAAGGGGCTCCCTCACACATTCAAATACTGACACACACTAGAGGTCACGGTACGACTCTTGAAATCGGAGCATACAGTTGTCTCTTTTTAACAAAAGGCATTAGTTACATGAGCGAAGGGTATAACTATACGGCCATAAGTTTACCTTCCATCTATTGACTTCATTAATCTGAGAAAAAAGTAGACTTTTTAAATTGACACAAGTATTGCCCAAACAACGCCAGGTCGAAACCGCACAGCAACAAACCCACAGCGCGCACATTTGCCTTCACTTTTCAAAGCGCCGAGTTAAAATTACGAGAACAAACTGTAAATTAATTAAGCTAAAATGTACTGCTAATGAGAAAATACTGGACTGAAACTCCCTCGGGCCGGGCATGGGAACATTGTCACAAGAGTTGTTTTGTTTTCAAATTGCGTGGGTTAAATATTGGAGCTGTATGTTTTTAGTTGGTTTATTGTTTATACTGATCTCACTCTCAGTTGTATGTTTTGATCTCACACGTAGAGTTAATTGTTTGTTATTGTTTTCTATTATTACTTAGATTTTATACTTACCTATTCGTTGATAATTTTGTTGAATTCCTCAATAATATGTAACCTATAAGTATTTCGATAATTTACCTGTTTCCAACACAATTATGTTATTGTTATTTGGAATAAAGGAATATTGAATTGAACTGATATCATCATCATTAAGTAGGTAAGTACCTATTTGTCAATAGTAGGTACTTTAGAACAACAAAATTATAACACCATCATGTCAGCCGAAAGACGTCCACTGCTGGAGATAGGCCTCTCCCGCGGCTCTCCACTCAGACCGGTCTTGTGCTTTCCGCATCCACCGCGGTCCCGCGATATTTACCAGGTCGCCGCTCCATCTTGTTGGAGGCCTACCGACAGCTCGTCTCCCGGTCCGTGGACACAAAATTACATGCTTACTGAATATTTAATAGGCGAAGTGTGGGTCTGGTTCGCAGAATAATAAGAAAGAATGTAAAAAAAACTTTTTTTTCAAACGTTTGGGAAGACCATAACCCATGTGAAGCGCGAAACACGAAGAATATGATGACGAATGACGAACTACCACAAAGCCATTACTCTTATTAACCCCCGACGCATAAAGAGGGGTGTTATAAGTTGGACCTGTGTATCTGTGTATGGATGTATCTGTCTACGGCATCATAGCTCCCAAACGCCGTTTCTGAGATATTGACTTTTAAATGCAGCGCACTGCCCGTTGCCGAGTGCTGCACGCTGCAATGTAGATGACCTACCTGCTTATAAATACCTTAGTATAATTATAGTACTTAGTTTGTAAGTATCTCAATGTAAGTGAAGTTTTTATGTCTTCTTTTTGAGAACAATAAACATCTTAAACCTGAAATTAAAATGTCGGGAGCTTTTCAACTTTTGTAAAAAAAAAATAATGATTATAATTACAAAACCACACTTACTACTGTATTGGGTAAGTTCTTTAATAGTATGTTAAAAAGTTTAACCGTGCTTACCTGAGCCAGACAATTAAAAAATACAACTTTTACAACAACTCACTTATTGTCGGTCCCCAGTTCTTCTCCACCACTCTAAGGTTGGCTGGTAGAGACAGGCCGCCTTTGTACTCGAATTTGATTTTTTGTAAATTGTGTTTTTATCCTATTTTTTTCATACAATAAAGACTTTTCCAAGTACTTAGGTTAATTAGGTTTGGTTATTATTACTTTAGACTTTGACGGTTTGCTACGAGGAGACAAAGAATTACTTGACCTACCAAGCAAAATATCAAACGAGTGAGCTTATAACTAACTGCACGGCGCTCGCTATCACATTCGCCGTCTCTTTCGTCAAACGATTCGAGAAAGAAATCTAGAATGCGATGAACAATAAGCCTCAGTTTTTACCGCTTGTTTACTATCGCGTTAGCCTAGCCACAACTTATATCACCATCAACTGCAAATCAGCCGTAAGACTTCCACTGCTGGACGTAGGCCCTCCCCAAGGATCTCCATCCACGACGATCGGTTTTGTAGCTTAAAATACGCCTTGACTAAGGCAAGGGGGGTTTACACCCCCGTTAAAGATTAGCTATTATCTATGACACCAGGGGGACGCCCCCCCCCCCCCCCCCCCGTACATGAGAAAGCTGGTAGCCAACCGTGCAAACGCTGTGAAGTTTTAACGTAAAGCTCTCAACACTCTCCACTAAGCCATTCCCAACGAGTTATAACACAGCTTAAGCCAGTCAAACCATAAATCAGACAGACGGGAGGCGCCTTTGGCTTATTTATGCATTACAATTTTTCTACCGCTTTTTGAGAGGGACGAGGTACGCACGTGAAGCACACATCTATGCTGAGCTCATGTCAAAATTTGTTACGTTCCTACACACTCATACTAAAACAAAGCTGTCACGCAAATGCCAAAACACGTACACAATCAATGGACCCTGTGCATTTTGCACAGACTTATTGTCAATTTTTTGGCAGAGAGGAAATGGCGCGCTGACATCTCCTTTCCTTTCCTACTCTAAGAGTCTAACAGAATGCAATCTACTTTTCAGACTGCACACTGCTTTGTGCAAAAATCGTTTTAGCACAAATTAATATGCATACGCTGGCGGCGACGAGTTGAGCCCAAATACAATGTTTTAAAAAACGGTTAAGTTGGTGTTGGATTTTTAGTTCGAGGACCATTGGAACTAAAATCTGTTTATTTTAAGAAACGAATTACTTAACGGTCAAACGGTCGCGCAAGACGTTCTATTCGAAGACAAATGAGTTTAGCAGTTTTAAATGATTCGCGGTTAATTGCATTAGACATAATGAAAACGGGATATGTGGGGTGTTTGCCCGTGATCATGATGCATGCAACTGCACCGAAATATCGGGAGCTCATCAAACCTATAAGGTAAATCGCGGTCAACATCCCGTTTTCATTATGTTTAATGCAAATGAGTTCAGCCATTTAGTAGGAAGGTTTCCATTTCCACTCTTATATTAAAGCTTACCTAGCAGACATAATATAGTGCGACATTAAAGAGTAGAAATTAAATGAGGGCGCCACTTACTTCGTATCTGTCACATTATTGACGTAAAGTGCTAGAATACAACAAATAAATAATAAATAAATAAATAAATAAATAAATAAATAAATAAATAAATAAATAAATATCATGCGACAATTGACACCAATTGACCTAGTCCCAAACTAGGCAAAGCCTGTACAATGGGTACCAGATAAATACATACTTACATACATATTAAACATCCAAGAGCAGAGAACAAACATTCATATTCATCATACAAACATCTGCCCCGACCGGGAATCGAACCCGGGACCTCAAGCTTCATAGTCAGGGTCTCTAACCACTAGGCTATCCGGTCGTCAAATGGCAACAATTTTGTATGAAAAAAATTAGTCTTACCTACTAGCTAAATATTAGTAGTATTGTCGTACTAGCTTGTGCCCCGCGGCTTTGCCCTCGTAAAATAATTCAAAATGGGCTAGATCCCCATCTCATGGGAATTCCGAAAAATCCCTTCTTGGTGCATCTCTAGGATACTCAAAGTAATGTTTGCCAAATTTTAAGTCTCTAGGTCCAGTGGTTTAGGCTGTGCGTTGTCTGTCAGTCTGTCAGTCAGTCACGTTACTGTTTTATAGATATAGATAGACTATAACGGTGGTGCGTATAATGTGTATTTTCTTTGCAACTCGCAGGACCCTAGAAAAATGTGAAAATATTTATTCACCCGCAAACTCGAGGTGAGGTTTCATCGATGCCAAGTAATTTGCATCGCAGAGAAATATTTAAAGTGAGGTTGGTTTAAATAATGTAAAAGCTTTTAGAATTAACAACTTTTTAATAGTAAGTAAGTAAGTAAGTAAGTAAACACTTTATTGTACAAAAAATAGGATAAAACACAAGTTACAACAATAACATTAAACTAACTAATTAACTAACTAACTTAATTAACTAATTAACTTATTAATAATAGTAAACCTTTGGACGTACCAAATATCAATTATTAAATGTTCTGTAGCTGCTAAGGTTCTACAGATGAACGGCAGAAGACGCTCTGCGAAGCCTTAGTAATATTTTTAGGGTTCCGTACCTCAAAAGGAAAAAACGGAACCCTTATAGGATCACTTTGTTGTCCGTCTGTCTGTCTGTAAAGACCCTTTTTCTCTGGAACGCGTGGAGGTAGCATGCTGAAATTAATACCAAACACTCAAGCCTGCAGGCCCTTGAAGCTGTGAAAAAATCAAACTTCTAAGTCAACGCAATCAAAAGATACAATAATAAAAAAGGTTGTTTCCATACAAATTGCCGTACTGTGAAAACCTAAAGGGTACTTCCAGTTGTCCTAGAAACTTGTAATTTGGTATGAAGGTAGCTCTTAGCACAACCACTCAGAAACTCCTAAAAACTGTTTTTTTTAATTATTATTTTAGTCTGTCTGTACCTATGTGTCTCAGTTCAATATAAAATGACCCCACACTGCGTACATTTTGCTTAGGAGCAGGGCTC
This sequence comes from Clepsis dumicolana, assembly GCA_963691665.1. Lineage (NCBI taxonomy): Eukaryota > Metazoa > Arthropoda > Insecta > Lepidoptera > Tortricidae > Clepsis > Clepsis dumicolana. The sequence goes on from OY829508.1 coordinate 16,929,680, forward strand.
TGCTAACGCTGGACATTTTAAAACACTGGAGAAAAGCGGGAAAATTTTTGTACGGAACCCTCGTGCGCGAATCCGCATCGCACTTGGCCGGTTTTTTTATACACGTACCTATAAGAGGGGGCAAACGAGCAGGCTGGTCACCTGATGGAAAGCAACCTAAAATTAGTTTAAAACATTAAAACATCAAGTGATTAATGGACGACCGCTTACAGATAAATGACTTACTTACTTAGGTACTTACTTACTTACTATTTGTATCGCTGTCGATATCTGTCGTATTTATGTAAGTACTAGCTTATGCCCCTCGACTTAGTCCCCGTGAAATATTTCAAAATGTGCTAGTTCCCTATTCCGTGGGAATTTCGAAAATTCCCTTCTTAGTGCACCTCTAGGATACTCAAGGTGGATGTTTGCCAAATTTAAGTCTCTAGGTGGCTTAGCCTGTCCGTTGCCTGTCAGTCAGTCAGTCAGTCAGTCAGTCACGGTACTGTTTTATAGGTACCTATAGATAATATTATGCCTTTAACAGCCAGAAAACCCAGTCCCGTTCTCATAACATTACTTGTGGGATTTACCTCAAAGGCAATAAAAATATCCGCCGCTCGAAACGAAATGATATTGAAAACGTTTTTCTTTTGTTGGCATTCTTAAAGAATCCGACTTCGGATTAATTTACATTTCACAGCTTATGAAAATACATGGAATTATTAAAACCCCCGGCGTCTTGGTAGCTGAGGGAAACATCTGCAGTTCAAACAGTATTAAATTGTTCATTTGTTAATGCTAATTAAAATTCCCTCATATACCTAACGACATTTACCGTTTTTTACTCACATTGTCAATTCCTATATAGATCGTTTTGCAATAATCTAAACAAATTAAATTAAGTAAATAAGGTTTAGTCATCGCCATTATCATCATCTTTTTATTTACAATCTTTTTATAACCTCTAAAACTATTCCGTCTTAGCGGCTCTCTGCTTTACCGACCGGGTCGCGGGTTTACTTTGGAACTTTAAATTTGAAAATGAAGAAATGTTTTAACTATTTCTTTACAAATATTTCTTACTTCTTTAATGAAGTAATTCTAGAAAAAGTAATGTATGCAACGGTACATAACTGGTCATTATACACTCGTGTGATTTATTATGAAAACTCGCCCTTCGGGCTCGTTTTATAAACATACACACTCATGTATAATGACCTTGGTTATGTTACATTTGCATAAAATACTATTATGCAACTGCTACATAATAAGTGTTTTAAGGCCTAATTATGTGGAGTTGCATACATTACTTTATCTTACACATATTATAAATACTCTAAGATGGGTTCAGAAGCCGAAGGCATATATCTTACCCATACCTGTTACGAAAGATTGTTTTTTTTTAAATCATCGACGAACATACCGAGCTGACGTTTCGTAAACTGTTTTTTTTTTGTAAAAAAAATTAAAGATCACATTATTAATTATACATGTCGGACTGAACTTATATACGTGAGTGATCCGTTTTATTTCACTATGATTGTAAATTACGTTGGTTGTCAAATTCGATATCGAAAAGTCATTACGATATCGAATTCGATGTCGTAATGACTATTATTTTACTGCTGAACTTGCTGGTGGTGGTGGTTGGCGGGGGAGGCGTCGTCGTGCTGCAATGCTGGTCATTTTCTACGGTTTCTGAACCCATTATAGAGGACTTATGATATGTGTGTGGGTCAATCAACTTTTCGTTGCCACTTGTTGCCATGGAGATGTCCCCTGAGTAACACAACAAAAATATGCTTTTCTAATACCCACTCCCCCGAAAGGCAGGATTTGCATGTTTAGGAGATGAAGCATGAAGGGATTGGCATGTAACGAAACTCCTAACGTTTGATGGAGTGGCGCCTTAGAAAATCTTATTTTAGATGAGTGACCCAGGGGACCTCTCCATGGCAACGAGTGGCAAAGAAAAGTTGATTGACCCGTGTAGATAAAAAATCATTACTGTTGTATACTTCGCTTGTTGTTAAAATACGGATGATAATTAATTAATACACCGTAGTAACATCAATTGTTTATATTTATCTCTTGTCGGTCTTTTACATACATGTATGACACAAGGAAGACAGGCAGTGCGCGGAGGCGGAAGTGGGTGTTGCCATATCTATAATTACGTATGTTAGTGATCCAGGTCACTACAATTTCGTTTCATCATTTCATTTCATTTCATTTCAGGATCGCTAGTGTTCAGTAAGGTCTATCTGTCAATTTCCACCAATTATAGGCCAGTAGCTTGTCTCTCATTGGTGGAGAATGACAGATAGACGCTAGCGATCATAGCGGATTTTGACTAGCAATCTCATTTTTAATAAACAGAGCTCGGACAGGTCATAGCAAAATAATTGCAACACGGTAATAGAACAAGATTAATAGTCGCATTATGTACAGTATTATTTAATTATATTTTTCAATTACATTTATAACAGTAACCCAAAATTCACCATATATTTGTGAAGGTATTCCCATTAACATTTTTTTAAAGCTAATGGTTGTATTGAACATTTTAATGTTTTTGTTTTATTCTATTTATTATTTAATTATTCGTGCTAATTATTATTCACTGTTTTCGTATATCCTCATCATACATCCTCTTTAGATAATTATAATCTTAAGTATCGACTCTATATTCACATCGTTCGGTGCAATCGTGTACTGTTAAATGAGATAGCTATTTAAGTTCTGTTGTATTTCATTCTTTTTAAATGTACTGTTTTATTTCTCTGTATGTGTCGAATGTATGTTAATAAATGTTTCTCTCTCTCTCTCTCTCACTGAGTATTGTTCTATTTCCATTTCTATGTTTGCTATGACCTGTCCGAGCTCTGTTAATAAAAATAGACAAATATTTAGCTATTACGACTACAGCGTAACTGTACCGTGTACTTACGTATAAACGAATCGGTTAATCATATTGCGATTCCGAATTCCAATTATACCGATCCACATCCAGCAGGGCATTTGCGTCACTATTTAGACACACGTCATCGGATTGAAATGTCACTTTTTGTACGATTAATGGATTAAATTAGTTAGCTTCTCCGCGAAGTAATGCAGTGTAGTCATGCGTAACCTAACCATCTTAGAAAAGTTGAAAAACCCCCGACATTGTCACTTCAAAGTTCAGTATTTCAAAAACGGTTGAACCGATTTTAATGAAACTTAGCTAAGAACAATCTCGATTAAACTAGCTTTCCGTTTCCGTTTGGGAGCTATGATGCCACAGACAGATACACAGACACACATAATATACACAGATACACAGGTCAAACTTATAACGCCCCTGTTTTTCATCGGGGGTTAAAAATGAACGCGATTGTGATTCTTTCCGAGCGAGTCAGACAATAAGGCTGCATGTCCTCTAATTATTCTCACATAAAAATAATCTTCAATCTCATTGATTTCTTAAATCTTTGAAGCACGGTATTAAACAAAGGGCTCAACAAGCCCCGGGCCCAGGGGTCTCTCCGTGACACTCAATTCCGAAGAATAACTCAAGAGTGCCTTTATAATTTTATCATAATAGAAGAGCGGCCAACGACGTCGCTCGCGAGGATCGCTAGATAACAAATAAAATTGTTTTTAGGGTCCCGTACCTCAAAAGGGAAAACGGAACCCTTGTAGTATCACTTTGTTGTCCGTCTATCTGTCTGTCTGTCAAGGCCCTTTTTCTCTGGAACGCGTGAAGGTAGCATGCTGAAATTAATAATATCAAATACTCAAGCAGTCCCTTGAAGCCGTGAAAAAAAATTCTAAGTCAACGCAATCAAAAGATACTTTTTAATCGAAAGCTAGTATAATCAGGATGATTCTTAGCTGAGTTTCATAAAAATCGGTTAAACCTTTTTTGAGATAATGAAATGAAAATGTTAGGGTTTCTCAATTATTCTAAGTTAGGTTATTTATTAATTAACGGAGATTTTTTCCATTGACCTGAATTCTTTGTAGGTACCCCGTGTATTACTCTCTGCGACCAATCATAAACATGCACTTTGAATAACTCTAATAGTAACTTAAAAAAAAAGAATCAATAAACTATGAAGATAATATGATATCACTTCGTATCTTGACTGGAGATTGTCAAAGAGCCTCGCAGCAACAAAGCCAAAATCATAAAACAACCGGCCAAGTGCGAGTCGAACTCGCGCAGGAGGGTTCCGTAGAAAGTAGTTGTGCTATAAGAGCTACCTTCATACCAAATTTCAAGTTTGTAGGGCATCTGGAAGTTACCTAAAGGGTTAGGTTTTTGGAAATCGGCAATTTATATGGAAATGGCCTTTTTAATGACTTTATCTTTTGATTGCGTTAACTTAGACGGTTGATTTTTTCACAGCTTCAAGGGACCGCAGGCTTGAGTACTTGATATTAATTTCAGCATGCTACCTCCACGCGTTCCAGAGAAAAAGGGTCTTGACAGACAGACAGACAGACAGACAGAAGGACAACAAAGCGATCCTATAAGGGTTCCGTTTTTTCCTTTTGAGGTACGGAACACTAAAAACTTTCAAAAAACATTGCAGTCTCTTTCTCGCCTTCCTCGGTCTTACGAGACGAGCGATCCTGTTGCCTCGCAGCGATCAACAGGTGGCTGACAAAAAAACCGTTTGAATTTGACTCGCAAATTCCTGGGATTATTAAAAATATATTATGATACTTTATTATAATTTCCTTTTAGAATACTTAAGGTTTTGCATGAGAAATGCGTGTTACTTTTTATGGTTCGGTATTAGAAAATAATAAAGGGACCTTTATAGGATCACTCAGTTATCCGTCTGTCTGTCTGTCTGTTCAACTGTCTGTCAATCCCAAGTAAATCAAAACATTAGGGTTAGGTACAGTCAAGTGCAAAAATATGTCCCATGGCTCTTATATCGGCAAATTAAGGCTTAATTCGGTATACTTATTACATGTTTTTGTACTTCACCGTACGACATCCCACTGACCTTAAATAGTAAAACTCTTTCACGAAGCAAGGTTTCAACACGAAGTCAAGGAAAAAACGAAAAATGTTAGGTATGGAACCCTCGGTGAGCGAGTCCGACTCGCACTTGACTTGTTTTCTATGGGTAATGTGCTTTTATTGTTTTTATGGGTACCTACGTACATGAAAAAATATTTAATTTCATTTGAAACGATGTGAGTAATTTTATGTATGACTATAATAACCTAACCAACTTAGAAAAGTTGAAAAACCCCTGACATTGTCATTTCAAAGTTTTATATTTCAAAAACGGGTGAACCGAAATAGATTATCCATGTGAATATCTGGCAGAGGGTCGAGCACGACTTTACGAATGCTGCGTCACGTAAAATCGAATAGTAAACGTTGTCGAGTTTGTATGACGTTTGGAACAGCGCCCGCCCGTGAGCGTATTTGGAAGTAAAATTTAGTATGAGCTTTCTCGATCTCGATACGAAAACCGTAACGTTACGCAGCATTCGTAAAGTCGTCCTCGACCCTCAGTTCCGATAATATTACATTCATACGTGTCAAATTGGATAACCTCCTTTTTTTGAAGTCGTTTAAAAACGACGATATTACAGGGACTACAAATACTTACAGCTACCCCCCGTATCTCCAAAAACACACGATAAGATTGCAGCTTTACCTTAAAAAAGTCTTTATTCGCCCATTTCTTCCCTCGTCCTGAAAACTCGTTACTCCCGTTAATGACAAAGACGAAAGGAAATAAATGTCAAAGGTACGAAACACTTAATTGTCCCCGCCAAAGTTTGGGCACCTCCGGCCAGTCAATCCCAAACTTTGCTGACCTTTCGATTCGGAACTTTGATGGAGGTACTTTGATTTTCTTTTATTATTTAGCCGTTGGGCTTTTGCCAATATTTCTACAATGTCCAAGGAAGTATTTTATAGTCAATGTTGACAAGGACGAGAAAATCAAGAGGACTGCCAATGTCTGTGGAATATCAAGTTTCTTTAAAACGATAAGCCTATTGGAGCTTTTTTTCGATAACAATCTTAGTTTAATCACGATGGTTCTCAGCTAAAGTATCGTCAAAATCGGTTCAGGCCTTTTTAAGATCCTGGTCTTTGGCATAAAATGTCGGGGATCTTTCAATTTTATAAATGTCATAGTGAAATAAAAATGGATCACTCACGTATATAAGTCGAGTTTAGCCCGACGCGGCTCGCGTTGAGCTGCGTCTAGTAGTCGCGCGAGCAGAGCCGCGGCGCGCAGTGTGTGTCTCGCCACCGCTGGGTCGTGCGCTCCCAGAGGAAGGACTACGAATTAGTCCGAAACATGTCGGGCTAAACTCGACTTATATACGTGAGTGATCCGTTTTTATAAATGTCAATGAAAAACTGTTTCAACATAAACTTCTCAGAATCATATTGGAATATGTTGAAAAGATGTTCTGAATAAAATCTTGAAACCAAGCTAATAGCTATTTCGTAGTGGCCCAGAGTACACACTTCAGTACAATATTAAATTACTTCTAATATACCACACAATGTTCAAAGAAAACACACCAGCTTACATTTGTGGTTGGAAAAGCCCTTTCGTCTGTATACTTGTAGGGAAAGGGTGGTTCTTGGACTGAATTTGCTAAGTTGGCGATATAAATGTCCACTCGACAAGGGTTGATGTCCTGGGGCGACTTTTGATACAAAATCACTGTCTTCAAAGACAAATGTACTAAGAAACAGACTATCTTCCTTCCATTTTCAACCTTGGGATGTGTGGGTTGTGTCAAAGTCGATATTCAATTTTTTTTTAGGTGTTCACTTAGTGCTGTTTGGTTTGACTGAAGCCTATTGTAATAAATCTAAAGTATGACCAAATCATTTTATTTTCAAACCACGTTGCGAAGTTTCTTTTCAATGTCTCAACGCTTTGACAAATACCTGTCTCAAAAGCGGCTGGAGAATTAAGTTCTTTCATTACTTGTTCCAACCTTATTGTACCTAAAATTACATTAAATAAATAGTATTATATTCTATTCTATTCCAGTGACTAACACAGAATAACAGTTTAAAATTATGTCAAATTAGTAGAATTAGGACTAGGTCAATTGCCGTCAATTGTCCCGCGATATATATTGTTTACAGGTTTTTATTTATTTTGTGTCAGTCTGTCTGTAATCAAAACTTCCAAGTCAAATTTGACCCGCTTAAAGTGGTCAGATAGATTTGAAATTAGGTATGGACATGTGAATTAGATAACAATGCAAGTACACTAAAAATCAAATTATAGTCAGCCAGAGAAACTTGAATTAAAATGTTTTTTTTTTAATAAAAAAACTTGTTTTGATATTAATTATTTCACATTCTACCTATGCCCAAATCCATTCGGGTGAGCGTTTGAAAAAGTCCGAACCTAAACACCTCTAATTTGCAAAAAATACCACTAATCGAGCTTCAAACTAATATTGGTACTTACTTAGTTATAATTTGGTCGAACGACAGCGCTGACTTATGGCTGTCATCGAAAAATGCTGTATACTGGGACACATTTTTCGTGAACCCCGTATTAGACCCAAAGTCCATGGTGTTGGTAAGTCAATGGCTAAATCAATATTATTCGTAATTAGTAATACCAGAACACGTGAGACGCTGGTAAGCGACGTTCATAACCACAATCTGATATTACTATCTATTTGACGATGCTATGGTTTATTCTGCTAATGATGTTATCATCTGCTGATTTGGCTAAGCAACCGAAGCGATCACAATGATCTACACAAGCTCTCATGTCTATAACAACAGAGCCGTGCTTAGATCATTGTGAACGCTGCGGTTGCTCAGCTACTTCTGCTGCTGACTGTACATAATAGCTGTTTGAAAGATTATACTACAACTAAAATTTCACTAAGAAATAGATGCGAAGACTGTGTCAAGGACGTCATAAAGAAGGAATACTCAATGAAATTAATCTTCCGAATGGATTAATTTAGCAAATAAAAAAAACCGGCCAAGTGCGAATCGGACTCGCGCACGAGGGTTCCGTAGAAAGATTTTAACGCTTTTCCCCAGTGTTTTAAGAAGTCCAGTGTTAACAGAGCCCTGCTCCTAAGCAAAATGTACGCATGTAGTGTGGGGTCAACTTATATTGGTCTGTGAAATCTACAGACAGAAATAAAGCTTTAAGATTTTGAGACATTTTGGAGTGGTTGTGCTATAAGAGCTACTTTCATACCAAATTTCAAGTTTCTAGGACATCTGGAAGTACCCTTTAGGTTTTCAAAAAACGGCAATTTGTTGGAAACGACTTTTTTAATGACTGTGTCTTTTGATTGCGTTGACTTAGAAGGTTGATTTTTTTCACAGCTTCAAGGGACCGTAGGTTTGAGTATTTGATATTAATTTCAGCATGCTACCTGCACGCGTTCCAGAGAAAAATGTCTTGTCAGACAGACAGACAGACAGACAGACAGACAGACGGACAACAAAGTGATCCTATAAGGGTTCCGTTTTTTCCTTTTGAGGTACGGAACCCTAAAAAAAAACGTAAAATAATCCTCTAAAATAATGATAAATAAATAAAATATAATAAAATGCGTTTATTTCGGACAACAGAAACTAAAGCCTAAAGTTTTATGGCCTAGCACTAAGCAGCAGAAATATGAAGTCGGTGCGGTGCGAGCGGAATATTCTTTGAATGAAGCACCGACTTCATATTTCTGCTGCTTAGTGCTAGGCCATAAAACTTTAGGCTTTAGTTTCTGTTGTCCGAAATAAACGCATTGTATTTTATTATTTTATTTATTATCATTATTTTTTCTAAGGTTTTTTTTTGAAGGCGGTTTTACTTTTTTGTTAAAAGATTTTTATTTCACAATTTTACGTTGATTTAACATTTTCAGAATTATCCTCCAACTCCTAACCGCTAAGGAGTTGTACCTTCGATCATCAGCTCATCATCATGAGATGATGACTACCAGACGCAAATACTTGAATAACCGTAGAAAATATATGAAACACATAGTACGTGCCTGTAAAATTTGAGGGTTGCCCTCGATTTCCCTGGGATCCCATCATCAGATCATGACTTGGTGACAATGGGACCACCTCAAGAGTATACTCTTTCAAATAAAAAAACCATTTTTAAAATCGGTCTTAAATTGACGGAGTAATCGATGTACATACATATAAAATACATAAAAAAAAAATACATACAGTGGAACGTAGAACCTCCTCCTTTTTTTGAAGTCGGTTAAAAATTGGGTTTTCGTATTATAACATGAGGGCTAACGAAAGTCAAATATCCACTAGGATCGTTAGTGTTAGTGTGTAGTGTCTATCTGTCAATCATCTCTTGGTGGAGAATGACAGAGACCTCACTCGGCCACTAGCGATTCTAGCGGATTTTTGACTCGAGACAGTTATCATTGGGGGCATGTTTAAATGATTCATGGCTTTGTATTTCCTTGTAGGTTTTCACTTCATTAATCAGTGGATTAGCAGATTTAATAAAGAATAAAGAATATTTGTTTTGTATTGTATTGTATTTACCGGCTGACGCAATTTGTTATTTGAATATTTGTAACCACTATTATTTGCATAATTGTTTTTTGTTCTTATTATTGATGTTTCTTTTGCATTATGTGTTTGTTTTTATGATGATTTACATTGGTTTAAGTTTAGTTTTAGTTTAGTAGCCCTTAAGGCCAAGGTTCTGGCAGAACATCAGCGTTGCGAAGCAATCCGGAACATTGCGCTGAGCCAGCTTCCCTTTTTGTGTCCATTTTGTTCCTTCCTAATATTCTTTTGTGTTGTAATTTATAATGTGATCAAATAAATATATTTTCTTTCTTTCTTTCTTTATCACGGGCGCCTAGCTGACGCTGTTGCATAGAATCACGGAATCAACGTGGCGATGACCCCGAGAAAAAGTAGTTACCTTCAGATAGAACGATACAACACAAAAACGAACATTAGGAATATAAAATTCTTAAAATGATAGCAAGACAACACGAGACAGTAAACACATAAAAAATTGGAAGTGTTTTAAATTTTCTTCGCTCCTTTCCTAGAAGTCTTCGTACATTGTCGACTGAGATGGTGCTCAACTCCGGTAACCTAGCTTTATGATGTATTAAAAACTCATACAGCTAGATAACCAAAGATAATTCACCGATCTGTTTGGAACCACGCCGATGTTCACTTGTTTATTTTCTCCCCTCAGCTGTCTCGATGTGAAAATCTTCCCTTGTTTTCCCGTCATTTGTTTTTCATGAACGCTTTTCTTGGAATGCGCCCGATTCTCTTTTGTTTTGTCTTCTCTTAATTTTTTCTGTTTGGTGATAGTTTCCTTGGCGTGAGATGTAAATGCTAAATGTGAAGTTTTGAAAATTATGTGACACAACCACCGGTGCAAGACCAATTTAGACAAAATAATGCACATTGTTCTAAAGAATTATTGAACAACAGCTTTTAGAAACATCTTTTTTCTCCATTGATAAGTTTCTCATTAGAAATCGCTACAGATGCTACAACGACTTGACACTATCGTATGCAGATAAGCAAGTTATATCGCCATACATGCACACTATTGATAAAATCACACTCAGTGAGTACCTACTTTCTATAAGATACGAGTTCGACTGAATTCGTATTGACATCTCTTTCTATGACATAAGAAGCGTCACTGACAGCCGAAGTATTTCTAAAACCCGAATCATATTCTAAATGCTCATAAACTGTAAAAATATACACAAATCTCAATGTCCATAAGACTGATTTCCTTGACATTATTATTGAAATGCAAATCACGTCAACGCCTTGTGAATTAAAGGAGTTTTTCCGCATACCGAATAATTAATTGAAATGTAGTGCCATGCAAAGTACAATAGACCTTACAGTGGCAGTAATAGTTGCTATTGTAAGTGTACTCGTATTTCCTCTTTGTGCTAAAGTATTTAAAAGTGAGTTCCAATTTCTGTCCAACGTCATTCACAAAGGACGATCTTATTATGAGGGTTTTTGCCTTAAGAAAGCCACCAGACAATCTTTCAGACAATCAAACATTATAAAAATAAACGCAACAAGTCGCCAGGAGCCAAATTGTACGTGTTCTGTTTGAAGAATATTGGGAAGGACAAAGATGAAGGCTCGTTTGTTAAGGTTATACTTAATTATTCTAATAGCCTCCTCTAATATTCTAGGTTGTCCATCGCCATCCAGCGTGGTAACGCGGCGAGTATTATGGGCACCTTTGCGCCGGGAACAACTCGCGCAGGCCTATTTGACTAAACTTAGGTTGTCTTAAGTTTTATTTTATTTCATTTTTTTTTATTGCAATTAGTAGTATTTAGGATTTACATGGACATGAGAATTGTATAATGATGATTTTATTTAATGAATAAATGATTTCACAATAAAAAACAAGAAAAAAAATTCTGAAGGCACTCCATAATACACTATTCTTTTCATCTTCTCACTTCTCATCTTAACATTTTCCCTATCCTACTTTGTTACTCGTAAAATTGAATCTGATATCAGTTTTCATGCGTAGCCTTCTCAAGCGATCAAAGGATAGTTTTTCCAGCATGTGTATTATCCTTAGGGAAATAAGGTAAGCATATCCTTTGTAAAGGCATTGCGACAGCCTGCAAAATTGTTTCACAAATCGTAATTTATACTACGGCAAAAGCGTCCTGTTCTTAACTGTTTTCTTCATGCATTTTTGGCCGCCATCTTGAATCTTGGTTATGATTCAGGTTCTCGTTGGGAGAGACTTTTCGTAGACATCGAAGTGTAGACACAGGGATGACTTGAAGACCTGAAATGAGATAAAAAACAATTGAGTAAAACATTTTTAGAAGCAACGTACATGAAAGCTTCCTCCAATCTCAATCTTGTGACGACAATATCGAGAAATTTACCGTTAATAGAATTAATACCGTTAATAGAAATTATACGAATCAGAACAGAAACAAAAGATCTCGAATTTTCTTTAAAAACGTAAACCTACATAAAAAGACATTAAAAGACTAAAGGCCCTCGGGGCCAAAGAAAGCGAATTTCCTCGTGAATAATATCTTAGAGAGCAATCATGAAATTAAACCGGAAATACCAAGATCACCGATGGATGTTCTAGAATACTTTTGCGTTTATTCGGTTAAAGAAGTGTACTTGGTTTTACCTACCTATCATTTTGAGTTTCGACAGTAACATACCTGAATAACCAAATAATTTAAAATGATATGTCCTTAACCGATTGACATTTAAATTATAATTCTAGAGCATACCAAATTTTATTACCAGAACATATTTCATGTTTAATATCATCATATTATTTTCATTTTCCTAGGCAGAATGGCAGGTTGGAGCGACGACCTAGTAAAGATCGCGGGACCGCGGTAGATGCGGAAAGCACAAGACCGGTCAGAGTGGAGAGCCTTGGGGGAGGCCTATGTCCAGCAGTGGACGTATTTCAGCTAACGTGATGATGATGGTGATGAGGCAGAATGGCCTTTCTAAAGTACATCGCACCCAATAGTGTTCCCTCCTGCCGGGTTGGTAGATAGTACATTGCACCCAACTTGAGTGTTTAAATTTAAACTTCTTAGTAGCTTATTTTCGTATTTTTAATAATAATTGAAGGTGACAGACTCCACTCAAGTGTGAATGACGAGAGCAAATGTACAGTTTGCTTCAAGGAACTATTTGGTTGGGTCAACACTCTAAACAATCACCATTATTCAAAGATCTCCCTCGTCGCCCTTCTGCACTAAAACCACGTAAGTCACCCACCTAACCCACACCAATTTGAACTTTTACTACTTGGTTTTAAAGTCTAAATTTAAGAGTGCACGTTTTCTTATTTTTTCCTAGGTGCTATGCAATAAGTAAATGTTTGGGTACGAGATGTCTTGTGTCATTGGACGGTACGTGACCAAGAAGGCTTGTTAAGGAAACCACGGCCTACTAAAAAGTGTCGTAAGTTAATTCTGCATCCTCCGGTTTCTACAATCATTATTTCTAATATGAAAACATGTGGCGAAACTTAAGAAATAAAATTATAAAGTTGTGTCTACACTTTTGTAAGGTTAGACATAACAGTCAAATAATAAGGCATATTCCGACAAATGTAGGTGTACGTACACACAAACACGTCTAAACCACAGTGTCATGGTCTGAGACCACCTGCCGTGAAGCCTTTTTAACTAAAAATAACCCGTATTAGAACGACATTAGGTTGTAAATTAATAAACATAGAGTTAAGGAAAATCCATGTGGTGAGTTGTCTGTTCATATTAGGTAAGAGAGTGTCTCTAATGATATAAGTATACCAGAGGTAAGAATAAAAGTGGTGGGTCCGGAGGTTGGAAAATAGTTTTTGTCTTGGCATGAAACATACTCCGAAATTTAAGGATTCAAAAGTGACACTGAATTTACATTTACCTTAAAAAAACTCATTAGATTCCAGATTTTAGTAGCACAGGAAAAGAAAATACCGTTTACTATATAAATCATGTGATTATAAACGGAATCACATCAATTATGATACTGTACTGGCATACAAAAAAAAAAATTAATTGAAAATGTGTATATATGTCCACGACCAAAGTTAACAAGGTTGGAGTTCCTCAGGAAAGTATTCTGGGACCGTTATTATTCCTATTATACATCAATGATTTACCTCTAATTAGTAAATTTGATTGCACTTTATTTGCGGATGACATCTCAATTATTATTTATGGTGATAAAAATCAAAATTTTAATGACATTATTAATAATACTACAACTGACATATTGCAATGGCTAACAGATAATAATTTAAAAATTAATTTAAGTAAAACAAAATATATGCAATTTATAAACAAGAGAGGTAAAAAAGATATACTTAATATTACTCACAATAGTGAAATTCTAGCTGAAAGTGACAACACTACTTTTCTAGGTTTTACACTGGACAATTACTGTACTTGGAAATTGCATGTCGATGTCAACTGGTAGATATAAATGGTTGTAGCATTTGTTTTCTGCTTCTCATTGGGCATTATGGCCTAATTAATTACTAGAAAGGAGGAATTTATAGCGGGTTGAAGGCCTTTCCTTGAGATTTTGTGTATTCGCGACACAAATATGCCACAAATTAATTAACTAAAAAATATGATTACAAAAGAATTTGGGGCTAACAGTGTTAATTTGAGCTGTGAAACTGACTTTTTCGAGCTATTCTGTGAGTCGAAATTAATAGTATTATTGATCTTTTCCTTATGTGCAGCTCGGTATTAACATTAGGTCAGAAGATACAAACAAGTACGTCAAACTCATATCACTGCTATCTGCAAGAGTCAAACTTATAGTCAACATCAAAAGTAGCAAATATGACGTTAATATAAGATATATATAATAGAGAAGCTAAATGTATTATAAGAAACAGTAACCCAAACGAACACGAGGGTCACCTGGTGATAAGTGACATTGTCACTCCAGAGGTACTGCAAATGCGTTGCCAACCGAGAAGGTCGAGGATAAATGCCTCCTCACCACGAATACACAAGTGACTAGCTACTATTGACACTGGTTATACTAGTACTACTAAATATCAGTATGGTACTAAAGGACAGTTTTTCTGTTGAACATGCATGTTCTGTTCTACCCTATTAACTGAACAGGACGTCCCATGAGTTACGCATCTTGTCCTTCATTCGTGAATGGAATTAACTACATTATTCGATTCCATTGGTATTCAAAAGCGAAGCCGTTTTCGTAGGAATCGACTTGAAAGGACGTGATGTGAACGCAAGGCGGCAATACGTAGTGTCTGCGAGTTTCTATATACCTCATCACTTGACAACAAAGAGCTTTGGCTGTTATCAGAAATAGGGGAATCGCGGGTTGGCGGTGGTTTAACGAAATTTCTGTCAGGATTTATTTAGATGATTCTAAGGGAAAGGAATGGTGGACTTTTTGTAGTGCTCAAAATTTATGGCTCTCAAGACAGAGACGATCTAGAAGATCTCATAAATTCAACTGAGAATAATAAGTTGTGTTAATACCTACAGTATTTTATCATGTCATTGAGAGGAGATTCATCGATTCCATAGAGTTAAACAAGACATTAGACATTGACCTTGTTGACACTGAATATTGACTTAGAGATTCTCCAAAGTGTAAATTACATTCAAGCGCGAATAATTTGCAGTCCGTTGTCCCCAAAGTTTGTACTGTCCATATTCAAGTCAGAGTTATACGCATTCAGTAAACAATGTGCGTATGGTAGTTCAGCCTTTCAGCCTCTAAAAAAAGGTTTCTCTAATACCTAGTCTGTAATCTACGGGTTGTCTTGTCAGTTGAATCATGCCGCTATAATAAGGCATAGCGTCATGTCGGCCGGTGACACCCGAGGTCGCATTGCACGTGACCGGCTTGCCATTTGAATAAATAAGAAATTTCACGAAAAAACGACAGAATATGGGCTTTTGATGTAGGACAACATTGCGAGGGACGTCTAAGACAAATTTAAGAAGGGTCTTTCATTATAGCAGCTAAGAAGCCTAGTAATGTTAGAAACGGTATGTTTCATGTTGTTATTCATCCTCGCAAAAACAGTTGGACAAATCGGAACGAAATTTCGAAGACAGACCGTGTTTTAGATTAAGACAATAACTACTTTTTATCCTGTAAAAATCTAAAGATTCTGCGTATTAGTGGTAAATAAACGCATTGAGAGAGAAGTTACGGACAACAACTAGTTTGAAGTTTTTTTGAAAACGTGTTCGCGGATGTTCACGATTAACACACTAACTTCAGGATATTAGTGTATCTATGATAGTGACCTTGATTCATTATCAAAATTGTGATAATGAGGTACTAATACAAACGATTCCATATGCCTGAAGCAAAACAATAATGAAGTTCATCGACATGTAGTTGTTTCATGACTAGCTTCATTCAAATGTGTGTCATAGTCATAGTACTATACAATCAACTACGCAACACGGTAGTTACCTATATTTAAACTATTTTAACTAAAAATCAGAAGCCTATTCACAGTTAATGCCACAATGTCTCCTCGAGAATTCTATAAAATATTTATTGCACAAGCATACAATCTTGGTTCAAATAGTGGGGTTGAAAGACCCAACTGAATAGTGCTGAATAGTAGGTTTCAAACTTGAGAATCACCTTCAATCTGGGTGATGTCAAGACTGTAAATTAGTGTCTAGGCTTGTAACAACTAGCACTAATGCATATTCCAAATCTTAAAGTCGCTCCCTATTTGGAAGTAATTGCGATTAGGAACTTAATCCCATTTAGCGTTGAAGTTGAATAGGTCCGTACGTTACCTAGCTCCATTTATGTACTACAGTATTATTATATACAGTATAAGTAAATAAGGATCGATCTAAACAAACTATCGTTAAAGTACGAAAAGTTTTCGATGTCAAAGTCTTTGTCACATTTGACACTGGCGAAATGGATTGATTTTTGTCAGGCCTGTGGAAAATGTTTTTCACTGTACTTTTATGTGATTTGCAAGAACCTTTTATAAACCCAATAAAAATGTTTTTCAAGAACAAAAGGATGAAATGGCCTAGTGAAGATATACTTAAAGCTAGGAATTGTAAAGACAAAATTACGACAGTGAACTTGATTCTCAATATCAGTTTATAAAATTAAAATGTAAGGTATAATGTTAATTGCCAGAACTTCACGCTGAGGGCCCTTGGCGCTGACAATTTCGGTATTAAAATATTAATTTCACCGTTATTGGCTCTTCGAATATTGGGTCTCTTTGGCTTGCCACGGCAAACAGAAGTTTTCAGGATATACGGATAACGGACAACCAATATTGACAATATTGACAAGGCGCTTTTCATATTCTATACTATGTACAGAGCAAACTCAATTTGGTTCACAGCGCAAAAACCTTTGCCCCATTTTGTAAGGAAAATGTATTCTTACAAATACGAGTATTATCAATGCGAAAGTTCGTGAGGATGGATGTAAAGAATGTCTGTTACCCTTTCATAAAAAAACTACTGAACGAATTTCACACAAACCTCAGAGTAAGTAATAAAGTTTAAATTATAGGTAAGTAGATATATGAAAATAAAACATAAGCTAATTTCAATCCTGGAAATTCTATAGTTCCCTCGTGGGATTACGATAACCATCTACGCAGACTTTTTTTGTCTCACTTCCTTACTACATTGTACTGTACAGTCAAGTGCAAAAATATGGGTGCATACAACTTGGGTACTCAAAAAATATGCCTTGTTGGTGGATTAATTCGGTACCTATTTTTGCACTTGACCCTACAGAATAAAAACTAAAGCTAAAATATATGATTCGCCCGTCTCAGAAATAATCTCCGCCTTGCCACACCCAATACGCCGTTTAAAACACGAAATAATCTGCGTAGCATAGATCACATATCAACGGCCAAATTACACGCTTTTTCCTTAGAAATCTGACTGCATATATATATATATCCGTCTCCCTCCAGCTTCCATCCCCATACCTGGCAGAACTGAAAAGACTAAACCTGAATTCAGGTCTAGCCCTATACTTGGCAACGTATCTCATAAGATACATAGGCAGTGCGTAGCACAAACGTCATCTATCATTTTTTCTGCTGTTCAAAATTATGTCATAAACGAAGGCAATTGATTGTAGAATATCATTAGCAATAGAAGTTTTACTTAGTTTTAGATACATATATCTATTAAAAATGAGTAATAAAATGAAAATACAAAAATACGGCTAAAGATATTGATGATGGTTCAAAACAAAACCGTTTTAAGTAAAACTTCTATTGCTAATGATATTCTACAATCAATTGCCTTCGTTTATGACATCATTTTGAACAGCAGAAAAAAATATAGATTATGCTATGCACTGCCTATGTATATATCTTATGAGATACTTTGCCAAGTATAGGGCTAGACTTCTAGACCATACACGATACTGTTGCAAACCTAGACTTCACAGATTGCGACATGGCAACTAGACTGGACCAAGCCATTTATAGCTACCATAATAGCCGTAAGCCTGTAATGGCTTATTTTATCCACGACCGGTTTGGGCCTTTCGGCCGAACAGTGTTACTGATAAATTGCTCGGTTGATATAAGAGGAGCTTATTTCGTCATGTTGTAAGCCATTAAAATAAGTCTTTCTACATAGTTTTGGATAAAGAATTGAATGTAACCATTTTTATTCTTGCGATTTGACTTCGTAGCTTCCACTGTAATTTATGACGTACAAATAATAGTAGCAGAGTAGTCTTGACGTTTGCAAAAAATATGTGGAGTGTCTCTAACTACCTATCTCTTCTTAAAGTGCCACTCCATTACTGGAGATTGGCCGTTAGCTCCGAAAATTTCCCCCTGTCTTGGCATTATTGGCTATATTAGTAACATCACTGACTGAACGATTGACTGACCTAAACCACAAGGAAAAGATAGTAACTTGAAATTTGCCAGTCATATACTTTGAGGATCAGGTGCACTAAGTAAATGTTTTTAGGTAACCTACCAATAGACAAATTATTAAGTAATACATAGTAAAATGATTAACAAAATCACAAATCTGTCTCGATTTTTTAAGTTTGTACTTTATAAAGTAGAGTCGAGGAAATTAATTCCTGACCCACCGTAGAACATTTTCATAGTAAACGTCATAACGATTTTCCTTGTCAAGCTATGCGATGTCACTGACGTGTACTGTGAAAAGATTCCATGGTGGGTTAGGAATTAATTTCCTCGACCGTACATTTATACTCAGTGAAAAATATATTTTAACCATCTTGAATGTACAGAAGTGTTTTTTAGAAGCGCTTTACGAGTAAATACATTGTTCGCTACGAAGGTGAATGTTTCCTATTTGAGTACCGCGTTACGGTCCAGGAGATTTTCCATGTTTTAATTAGTTGTTTAGCATTTTGCTCCCTTCGCTTTGATCTTAAAATACCCTTTTAGTTTTACACGAAACGTGGAAAAGCAAGTTGTACAAAAGTGTTAGGTTTATTTTAGGACGAAGGACGCCAGAGGCTATAGATGCATGACTGCTTTTTATTAATAGATCGATCGGTATAGTAGTTTATGCAACTGCTACATAATGAGGGTCCTTAAAACACGAGTGTGTTTTTATGAAACGAGGCGAAGCTGAGTTTCATAATAGGATCACAAGAGTGTTTTAAGGCCTAATTATGTGGAGTTGCATACATTACTTTATCTACACACATGTTATAAGTACTCTAAGATGGGTTCAGAAGCCGAAGGCATATATCATACCCGTACCTGTCACGAATTTGATTGTTTTTCTTAAATCATAGACAAACATGCCGAGCTGACGTTTCGTAAACTGTTTTTTTATTGTAAAAAAAATTATCACATTATTATTTATACATGTCTGACCGAACATGACTTATATACGTGAGTGATCCGTTTTATTTCACTATGAATGTAAATTACGTTGGTTGTCAAATTTGAAAAATCGTGGTGGTTGGCGGCGGAGGCGACGATGTACTGCAATGCTGGTAATTTTTTACGGTTTCTGAACGCATTATAGAGGACTTATGATATGTGTGTAGATAAAGTATATAAACGTCATTTTTCAAATTTCTACTTTTTATTCTTACTTAGTTCTAAATGGGATGATTGAACCGATTTTGGTCGCACGTTCCTAGGAACCAATCCAAAAAGTTTTTTTTGTTTAGGTAACACGTATCGAAGTCATTCGTAGATTAAACAAAAACCGGCCAAAATCCTTCCAGCCAGCGACAACGTTCGTAAAAAAAACAATTGCAAAACGCACGATGAATTCATTCATCGTTCATTAATTGTCTCATTCATTACCAATTACTATCCGTCGAAGAACAATACACGTGTGAAAAACGACAACACATACCACCTACGTTACTCCCCTATTTACTCGTATGCCGTTCTGCTAGAGTTTAACTTCATAATTACGATAATGCAATTTAGATTACGAATTATGGTGATCGTTTTTTGTTTTTAATTTAATATAGAAGCGTTTGTTTTTTGTTTTCAAGTTGTTATGCTTCAATTAAGGTTGAGCCAAGCATTTTCTGGTACTTACTTACTACGAATTAATATCATTTTTTAAATACCTTTTTTTATATGACAAGGAAGGCAAACGAGCAAGTGGGTAAAGTGGGCAAAAAGTAAGTAGGTAATAGGCTCTAATCTAAAAGTGAATGTACAGCAATTTGAATTGATGGCGTAAGAAATAGATAAGTACATATATCTATTCACAACGATTTTGTATAAATAATAACGTTAGTAATGTGAATGCCATTAGGACTGCGATTCAGGTCGTGAGTCTTGAAATAATCCGACGATTTCAACATTTATGTAAATTGCATTGATAATGTAAAGGTTTTAGACAAAAACGTAATGTCTGATTCATTTACATTAATAATTGCAAATGCAGTTTCTTCGCTCCGTCTGTACAGAGTGAATCTTCAGTGCTAAACAACGAAATCAATTAAGTATAGTTAAACTTGATTTACGTACAGCTGGAGACGAGGTAAGAGACATTTTCTCCATACAGCCAAAACCTCTCCGGCAAAGGAAAAATTAAAGATAGAGTCTGACCAGCCAGTCGTGTCACAAAATACCAACTAACAAATTATAACTTCTCTTTCTTATGCTGAAAAGTGTTAAGCGTAAAAAATAGATGGGTGTACTTCCCTAGCTACGAATTCTAGTGACACGAGTGGCTGGTCAGACTACCTACCTACTTAAAAGATATTTTTTAAGTAATTCTATTTTTTGCACACTTGCGAACTCACACACTGTCCAACATTATTAATAATACACATCTATAATAATAACACGTCATAAATCATCGACAATGGCCACCTTTTTTCTAAAAAGAAATACCTTGAGAACGTCTGGCAGATGATTCCTCACACAATAAGGCACTGCGTTTGTCAATACTACCGACCCGTGTAAACTTCACAGGTGGCTGCACTGGACTAGGGACCGACATGTACTGAACTACCCTACCCCCCTCATTCTCACTAAACACAGGCGACAGAGGGGTCCGGAACACATACGAGGGGTCTGCAAACACTGGTACGCTAGCAGGTGGACTGACACCGGCGAGTTACCTGCTCGAATAAAAGAAAAAGAATTCGAACGTCCAGTTCGAAATTTGAATTAGTTGCTCCGGGAATATACGAACGACTTAAGTCTACAGAGAAATATGTTACTTATTATGAACGTAATAACACACTTTATTGATTCGTTTAGGTCCTTATGTTTTATTATTAAAAAGTTTTTTCCGGTCAAGCTGCCAGGATTATACTTAGTTTTTTTTTTGTTAAATGGCCAATGTTTCTCAATCAATGTCGCAAACCGAGGCACTGTCCAAACAAAACAAATTAAAATACAGAACTTCGTTAAGTATTCAGCGGTATAATTTGAATCATCTCGTCTAAACCTACGCGGGCGGTGACGTTGAAGCGTTTTTTTAACGACCTCGAATAAGAAATGTCAGCCACAAAATCGGTTGTAGAGTCTTTTAATATAAAACGAAATTATGTATCTAATGAAGATGTAATGATATACAGTTTTTGTTTTAGCATGAAATCGCTTACTTGTTCACTGGTTTTAAAAAAAGCCTACGGTAACAGATTAACTTCTAAGAAAAGATGGTATGTTATATTTAAGGGTTGATTGTATATTTATTTCAATTTGTGCACGCGCACATCACTTTTAAAAGCACTGAAAATATTTGAACACGCTTCAGAAACACAGCGGTAAAAATAACGTCGCGTTTGTAAACTGCGGCATTCCGATCAAGTACAAAAATTAATTATCCCGAACTCGCCCCAGCGAGATAACTCAATCGACTGGAATCAAGTTAATTCGTTTAAATTTAAACAAGCGACGATTTCGTTCACGAATTATTATTACTGGCAACATTTTATTTGGGGTTGTATTTTTTGCTAGAATCGAAACTCCCAAACCTGGATATCACGCACAACTTATCTTGGCACTACTTAACAGAATGCTCTCAACTCTATTAGTATTATTACCTTCTGGTAGGAAATAGAAATATAAATAGAAAAACATTTATTCAACGTACATACACACACATACACACACGTACACGTAGGCACATATAAAGTCAAGATACTTATGGATAAATTGGTGTCCTGTTAAAAATATATAAGTTATGCAGAAAGCTGTGAGCTCTCGTACAAATTTCATGTGAATGTCTCCGTTTTGCCTACCACTATAGCGTGTCGGTAAAACTTGCCACTTTACGGCAAAGAGGTGGGTATTATAAGTTTGACTCGAGTGTCTGCGTCTCTGTCTGTGACACCGTAGCTCCTAAACGGATTTCTAAGTTGTAGTTGTGGATACAATGGTATGTTTACAATGGACAGTCAAACGGATGGTCACAGTCATTTGTTACCCGTGCTCGCCAAGGTGGGTAAGAAGTTTATCTTAATTCCCACGGCGGTGCGGTAATTTTACCTTATTCGGTCTCGGCGATTGCCTCGGTAAACAGGTAAATTGACCGTGACGATTTGCATATAAACAAAAGAATTCGGGTAAACACTTAGAGATCGATGGTGCTGGTGGTGATGGTGGATATCAGTAGAATATAGTACGCAATACGAAACACCCACACATATGTAGACAAATACGAATTAGTCCGAAACAAGTAGACTTATATTCTGCCTTACATGAAACTGCCGTAAAA
Source organism: Clepsis dumicolana (assembly GCA_963691665.1). Lineage (NCBI taxonomy): Eukaryota > Metazoa > Arthropoda > Insecta > Lepidoptera > Tortricidae > Clepsis > Clepsis dumicolana. Next base: position 16,952,387 of record OY829508.1, read on the forward strand.
CTCAATCATAGTGAAATAAACAGATCACTCGCATACATAAGCCGGGTTTAGCCTGACATGCTTCGAACTAATTCGTAGTCCATCCTCTGGCGCACGACTCGGTAGTGTTGTGCACCGCACTCAGCTGCGACTAGTACCTAATCACGCCAGCAGCGCAAAGTTATAAAATATAACCCCTCTTTTTGCGTATTTACCTATTTATTTATAATTTTATTTTTTGCAGTTTTCGAAAAACTAGGGTCACCACATCCGGGATGTAGTACATACTCGTAGTTAAGAATCAGTTACGAATATATTATAATGAATGGTGTTGTACATCATAACAATAATCATAACCAAAGAATCATTCACAGTAAGAGCCTAAGAGCCATCCATATTAGTACGAAAGCCTACACTCTTAAATCTTTCAGAACAATACCTTTAATCTCAAACACTTATTATCTCCCATCCTTTATTTCCAGCCAGTTTGACCACCTTTGTCCAATAGCCGTTAAAAAAAAACAAAAGGCCACTTCAAATCTCGAGTTTTAAAAATAAAACGTTCTACAAAGCGTCGTTATGGTAACCAAGTTATCTTTGCAGTGGTTAGGCGCGCCACTGTCTATAGGAAATTATTGGTTCTTTTTTGAGCACTGGTATTTTTAAGTTTGCACTGAAAGGTTTTATGCCAGGTAGTTTCTCAGAATTCGATTCATGTTGAAGTGTAATTTTTGGTTTGTGTTCATAATTTACGCGTCCCTATTAGGTTTTGGGTTCGGCAACCTGTCGAGTTTTTTTTTTTAACCCGAAAGCATAGAGGTTTGGCCCGGATACAAGGTTCGAGGGAAGCTTGTAGGAACTGTTGTCAATTTAAGGAAAACGATTTTTCAGATCAGCCACCACTTGAAGTGAAAACTTTGTCATTTTTAACACGTACTTATATTCCCGCCTCCACATTAATTATAAATAAAAACGTGACAGCTACATGAGATTTTTTTTCATTCTCTCACGCAAAATTTTGTAGCTCGCGTTAAAAACACCAACTTCGACATGCAAAAAAACAACTTCCAACTGTAGCTAAAAGCATTTTTTTTTCATATTCACGGCACATTTGGCTAATAAACCCCTACGTCTATATCGTACGTAGAGTCACAGTCGTGACTCCACTCCCAAAGCTATAGTGGCCAACCGTCCGCGGTCGCCGGGACTGTCTCGTAAAATTATACGGGGAGGAAATGTTAACGACTCTATAGAAGCGATTGTCTTTTTCCCTAGGTGATTTTTAAGACGGTTTTCGGGTTCGAAAGGTGCTGGCCAGTCATAAATGTGGGATGCCTTGAAAAAGTATTGGATTTGGCTGAATTTGCTAGCTGCCGTTCTCAACGTTCAACGTTTTTGTTGAAAAAAAAAAAACACTTAATACAGGCTTTTTTACTGACCGTACTTGTATATTGTCATCTACTCCGATACGAACACTGAAAGTAGATCAAATTTAACTTGCAAGATTTGATTAGAACAGAGACACCGGGATAGCTTAGCTATGAATACGAACATTAATTTTATTTTGCTTTTTAAAGTAAGTAATTATTAAACCGTATAATTATTAAAAATCTTCGTCGCCGTAAATATTTTAACGCAATAAAAATATTAAATTAAGTAACTTACGCTACTTAATACACCAAGGCACCGATAACAAGCCGTATTTCTCTAAACCGTTATAAATAAAATATCATCATAAAACACTAAATACCTCACAATCAAACCAGCATTCTCACTTAACACAAGCCACTAAAACTAGCAGCAATCAAAAACAAAACACGTAACAAATCGCGAATAAAAAAACAAAAAAAAACTGAAAAACAAAACGCAACCGCAGATACAAAATTCTAATTTAATTTGGACATTATAAAAACCTGCTGCACGCTCCGTCGACTTGCACTGTTCACATGAGAATCGTACGGTCGATGACTATGTAAATTTACCTGTACCACCTTAAGACTGAGACTTAAGAGCGAGGTTTTAGAGTCCAAGTGGCTAAATTACTCGAGTTCGAAGAAATACAGTTAGCAAGAAACAATGGAATGTTAGGCGTTCACGCAAATCACGGTGTGCAGGAAATTTGAATTCCTATTTATTTGACGGCCTTGAAGAGAATTTGTTGGGAAAATTGCTCTGCTAACGTATTTTTAGATTGGTTTAAACTATTCCTATTAAATAGACGAATCATCGCGAGGAGGAATAGAAGTGAAATTGCCAACTTCACTAGAACTTTCAACGATTTCACCCGACATTAACTTTAAAAGCACTTGGATGCTTCCAGGGTTATCTGACGGCACTTTGCTCTGGCCTCGTAATAAGAAATACCCCAACTTTCCTGTCGAATCTGTCAAAAATTGTATTAGACATAAGCCACTAACATTCCCATCACCCTTGGCAAACGATGTAGGTACATACGAAGCTCAACACCGCTAAACAGTTTTCAGTCAACAGTGAGGGCCACCTTCTTCACTACAGTCACTTGTAGGGTAAGCTAGATGCACAGAGATTAACAAGAATGTACAAGCGAGTCCGCGATACTCCCTCTCATGGCCTGAAGAACTTCGGAAACGCATCTATCGTGTAACGTAGCCACTGTAGACTGCTCAGCTGCTCACCTTCGAACTGGCCAATAGTCAGTCAACTTTGTTTCTGTCAGTCTGGCTGTGTCTACGTCCACTAATGGCCGTCGTCTAGACGGCATTGTCCAATAACGCGGAACCGTCATTTGCGGATGTAATGCCGGCAGATTTAGCGGGTTTTTACACGGGTTCAACGTCCTGTAATGTAGGTGTGGTAATATAATATGTTGTGTGTCGACATCTCTTAAGACGAGCGGACTTAAAAATGTGCGAACGGTACTGTGGATGCAAGACGTTTTGAGGAAAGATGATAAATGAGAAAGAACAAAGCTGCAAACTACCGCACTAGTTCAAACTTCAAACGTCAGCGTAACCATTTAGACAGGAATTTTGGTAACAATTCGATGATAGATTTTGTGCTCGAAAACAAAAAAAAACTTTAAAACAAAAAATAACACAATTAACCACCGATACGGAATGATTTCACAAAACCACTTAGCGTATTCTAATTCTGATTTAATCAACACTTTATAGAGGTATTAAATATTGATTCTCAAAATATCCTTATAGCTAAAATATTCTCGCGTCATGGTCACCTCAGGTTATAGTCAGATTTTTCCAACCGCATTCTTAGGCGGGCAGATTCACACGGTCGCACGCGCAGCACACACAGGCACTGGCCTAGGGCTGGCAATGACACGAAAAAAAAAATTTTTAACCTCAAATCAGTTATTTCGCTTTATCTTTGAATGGGACAAATTGTGAAAATATACCAAGTATACCTTGAAAAGTTGAGATAGAAAAATTGCCCTAGTATTTGTCACGAAAAATCACTGAGTGCGTGCTAAACTAAGTTATTAAAAGTTCAATTTTGTTACGGCAACTTGTTCCTTTGAGGGTTTTTTCTACACAAAATTGCTGCGCGCGAGCAGAAAACGGTGCGAACCATGTTCAAAGTAAAGAAAATCGTGGAAAATACGACACACAAAAATAAGATGGAGAACAAAATCCAATAATGCCTTCACCTACGCACCCACGAGGAAAAAGAATTAGATGTAGACCACACTGCCACGACGGGGAGACGAGACCAAAAACCGCCGGCTTAAGTTTGAAGCCAAATAGCAAAACATACAGACAAATGGGCATCTTTGGAGGAGGCATTCACTCAACCCGAGAAAAATTGCAAGTACGGAAAATTGCAAAGAACAAAAAGCTTTTTTACCAGTCTGCCGAAGGAGGGTTATGTCTTTCGAGCGTAGGTGTGTATGTATGTCTAATTCTTTAGCAAGCTCTGCGACCCAAACCGTTTGAAGGATTTCAACAAACATATAAGGTGTCATTAGATTCGTCTCAATTGGGTGAGTGACATAGGGTATATCAACGTACCTAAAAATAAGTCGGGTTTTTGTTTTTTAAATAATTAGCTTATTAATGTTTTTTTTTTATATAAGTACACACAGTGACATACTTTTCTGTTGCTTATATAGTAAAGACGAATTATTTTTCAAATTTTGGAATGAAATGAAATTAATTTATTCCAGAATAAATTCCATATGTTTACAGTTAGTTCGCGAGTGGTAGGACCTTGTGCAAGGTCCGTCCGGATCGCTACCACCATCCTACTCGCTAATCTTGCCGCTAAGCAGCAGTGTTTGCACTGTTGTGTTCCGGTGTAGAGAGTAAGACAGCCGGTGTAAATACGGGCGCAAGAGGCATTTCATCTTAGCTCTCTAGGTTGGCAACGCATCCGCAAACCCTCCGGGGTTGCGGGTGTCTATAGGCAGTGGTGATCACTTACCATCAGGTGACCCACTTGCTCGTTTTCCTTCCTCGTCGTATAAAAAAAAAAGTTAAATCATTTGAAAATTAAATGGAACTGAATGCATGCAAGTTATAAATTATACAAATAATATCATAATAAATAAAATTCAATTCAATTTGAAGTACCTGTCCTGCTAGCATCTCATTCTACCTCTTCCAGAACCTATTCCAAATCCTTCTCTGTGCACGCTGCCAGGCTGTGGAACCGGTTACCGACGTCCATCAGGCAATCTTCGTCTGTGTATTCTTTCAGGGAAAGCTTGAAGAAGATGTGGCTCACCCCTTCTTCTTAAATATTTGAGAGTTCTCCTTTAATGTTGTGCTTGTTATTTATTGTATGTATTATATGTATATATATATATATTTATTTATTTATATATTGGTATTTACTTCTACTTTGCATTTAGTAGTATATTGTAATATGGTAGGTTTTTGTATGTGTGTGTGTATTGTATTGTCTCTCGATATTTATAATTATGAACTCACTTTGTCTCGATCCCCAGTGAACTATTCCTCTCCACCACTCAAAGGTTGACTGGCAGAGATCCCTTAAAGGGATAAGTCCGCCTTTGTACTCAAATGTTATTGTTGTAACTTGTGTTTTATCCTATTTTTTGTACAATAAAGTGTTTACTTACTTACTTACTTACTTACCTACCTATGAAACGCACGTGCACATTTTGCCCTGGACTTCTTTCTATATGCTTTGTCAGCCCTAGCACACACGCACAGGCCACATTATACACACATGTTCACGGTCAGTGACTATGTAAATCAGGAATTTTGAATAAGTCGGCAGCACAATAGGAACGGGAAAGTTCCTTATCGAAGATTAATGGGGCTATGTAATAATTACTTTAATTAACTCCCGGGATATTTGAGTTTTATTTACTGAAGATGAAAAAAGGGGGAGAAGCTAATGTGTTTCATTAAAATAAAGTCGACGCTTGGAACTCCCATGACTACACGAGCACCGTATTTTATAGGTATTTTTTAAAACTTAACGAAAACTTATAAAATTTTAAAATATTGGTTTAATTTTTAAAATTTGCTTAACTTAACTTAGCTTAACTTATTGCTTATTGTTTTTAAACATTGGTATAATTAATTGTTTCGTAGAATATTTTTTTCTTACAACTTTTGTCTCGCTCAAACAGACGATGGTATATATATATTTTTTTGTTTTAGTATTTAAGCTACTATTAAATTAGTTAGGTTAGGCAAGGTTTATACAATTTTATAACTTTTCAAAAAGCTGCTGGTGTCTGTAATAATTTAACGATTATGCGAAACATTAATTTAGGACAATCGATAATTATGTTATACTTATTATTATTAAATTTAAAGGAAATAATAAATTCCTAAGCACGTACTTGGACGTATTTATATGAAACGTTGACTTGACAGTACCTAAAGATGCAGGCAAGCCCAACAGTTACAGACTTATATAAGTAATTATGTGCGTACATAAGTCCCATTTTAGGAAACTAGCTTTAATATATAAACCGGTGGCGAAATATCTGGTTTGTGTGAAACTATGTTGGTGCCAATTATAAACAATTAAATACAGAACTGTCCACATTTTAGCCGTACGACGTAAGTGGAACTAATTGACTTTATCCGCCGCAGTAGAATCTTAAGAAATTTACAATATGATTTTAGTTTGGTATAATTGTATAAGACATAACTCTAAGTTCCTATAACTTTTTTTAATTTCGTAAAAATAAGTATAAGTGACATAAGTCAGTTACCTATATACCTACGCTAAAGTTTTAAACGCGATTACGACCCAGCCTATCCACCGGCTTTTATCTTCGAAGGTAAATTACTGAACAGATTTTAATAAAATGTCGTAGACAGATAGGATAGCGAAATTCAAGAAAAAAGGCTATTTATATTTTATTAGTCGTCCTTAATATTCCACCTTCAATTTTTTACCTTTAGTTTAGTTGGTATTTAAAATTTAAGTTTTAAGTTTTATTACGTACCTCACATAATTTATTTATTTTTATATTCCACTAACCATGTTATGTATAATCTTACTTATACATATAGGTAGTTATTACTTTACATACCGTAATATATTATGAAGTCGTTTTACTTATAATAACTTCACTTGAGTTTTAATACGTGTAGTTATGTTTCTAACAATTAAAATCTCGTTAGTAGAAATATTCAAAGTGTACGTAATTACTACACCAGTTATGCGTAATAAATAAGATAAATTTAACGTTATAACATCCGTCGGCAAATACATTATTTATCTTGAAAACGTCTCAGCAGATTTTGATGAAACTCTACACGAGATAGATCATTTGGAATACACAAACACATTATATGCGTTGACAGACAAGGGTCTTCACAATTATAATTAATATACATAGCTGATCTTCTTATGGCTGGATAAAGTAAATAGGTTTATTTTTGGTATGTTTTCCTTAGAATGCGCCACTACACTGAATAATATTGTTTAAGCTAATCTGGTTCTAGAAATAACACGTTTATGACATTTTGTTATTGGAAAATAAACTCCTTCCAAATTCCAACTTCCAAAGTCCCGAGTATCATGATAATGTGTGAAAATCGCGAGTGTTTAAATCAATACATAAATCAACTCCTATTTTAAACACACGCATATTAACATTTAATGTATTTTACTACAGCAAAACAATTATCATAGAAAGGTAACTTAATTTCAACTACCCTCTTCGTACCTATGAGAAGACATCAACGCGCGAGCAGCTATTTTATTCAATGAATCGATTAAATTACATTAATTTTCTTATAAACAATCAATCCAAAAGATACGATATTTTTGAATGGACATTCTACTGGAAAATAATATTTTGTTAATCTTATAGTAAAATATAACGAGGCTTTGGAGGTGGAATCATCTAAATTTTACCCTATCTTGTCACTACCCCACAGGAAACTTCGTAAAACTTGACCAAAATCGTTACAACGCTAAGACAACCAACACAAAAAACCTCGTTTCTTACCTAATTTTTTTACAAGTTATGAATAAGCGTGTATGAATCGACAGGGGCACGTGAAACGAGTTCGCGGCGGTCAAGGTCCCAAACCCGGATGTCATGGTAAAACTCCCACACCCTGTGTAACTAGAGGAATACTTCGCAACTCACCAGTATCCGCGTTTCTGGATCATCCTGGACGCACACTGGAGAGGTTTTTAATGTGGATGTTGTACAAAGACCGGCGCACGCACAGTGGGGCGGAGGCGACTGACGGCTTACCGCCGCCGCTCCCCGCGCGCGATTGGTCGAGCCGGTGGGGTGACGTCACCGCACGACGAATTAAAATTCACGCTCGCGCCGAGCGCCCCCGGAGATGCCCGAAGTGGTCCGAGTTGGATGCTGGTCCGTTGGCGGTTTTTCGTGGCGTTCGGTCTTAGGTTTGTTGTGGAGGCTTTGCCGCCGTTTTAACTCGGTATGAGATGATTTTATTAATACGTATAAAAGAGATTTGTTATGTATGTAAAGTTGTAAAAAAAAATCTCTAGTGGCTAAAAAGCAATGCGAACGAATCTATGTTTAGTTCGATGTTGTCTTTTTAACTAGATTTAATAAAATTAAAAGAAGGTTTCTCAAGATAACCTAATAATTGACGTAGTCTCAAATTAAGCAGTTTGTGTTATAGGTACTAGACAACGGATAAACATACTTACATGGAATAGATAAATACATTATTAAACATCTAAGACTCGAGGGCAATGATGACCGGGAATCGAACCCGAGAAGTCCGAGAACCACATAATTTTTTAAGCGATTCTCGTAATTATTCATACTCAATATGCGTAAAATTCAATAATATCTATATTTTTTCTTAGCTGGTTTTAACCGACTGCGCCGCGCAAGGAGGGTACGTAATGTGTTTTTAAGAAGGTATTTTAACGTCCAAATTTGGAATAAACAAGTTTCGGTACAAAAAAACGGGACCAAATTTTCTCAACGACTGACCACTTCCTGCGCGAACTGGTTTGAGCTTTAAGGCTCCTTCGTAGCTTTTTTGTCAAAGTTCGCTGCATCGACTACGAACAAGAATATTTTCAATTCAAAACGGTCATAATTAATTGAAAGTGTGCTTTCGTGTAACGAAATACGAGTAGGTAATAGTTAAGTAAGTAATAGTTTACTGTTATGTAAATTATAAACAGTTATAGTTTTAACCCCCGACGAAAAAGAAGGGTGTTATAAGTTTGATTGACCTGTGTATTTGTGTATATGTGTATCAGTGTGCTACGATGCCACAGACAAATACACAGATATGTATATGTCTGTGGCATCGTAGCTCGCAAGCAGATGGACCGATTTCGATACGGTTTTTTTTAAATTGAAAGCTAGTTTAATTGAGATGGTTCTTAGCTAAGTTTCACTCGTTTTTGAAATGTTGAACTTTGAAATAACAACGTCGGGGGTTTTTCAACTTTTCTAAGTTGGTTAGGATTACTTTGAATTGTTCAACGAGGGATGTTATCACTAATGGTAATGAATGTGTCACAACACTATTTTATTTAACGCACCAACAAAAAAGTTTAATAGGGAACTAGTCTTTTCACAGATACAGTAGCCTACCTATATACCTACCTACCTATATTTAATAGCCTAGTGGTTAGAGACCCTGACTATGAAGGTTGAGGTCCCGGGTTCAAATCCCGGTCGGGGCAGATGTTTGTATGATGAATATGAATGTTTGTTCTTGGGTCTTGGATGTTTAATATGTATATAAGTATGTATTTATCTATATAAGTATGTTTATCCGTTGTCTAGTACCCACAGTACAGGCTTTGCCTAGTTTGGGACTAGGTCAATTGGTGTCAAATTGTCCCATGGTATTTATTATTATTATTTATTATCCCTAAATTAAATAGCAAACAGAAAACCTGGCAGCTAATAAAAAGCAGAACATTCCAATTTAAAAGAAACATTAGTGATACTTCACCATTGAATAAAACATAAAAATTACTGGCCAGTACTTACTCTAAAGCTTCTTCTAAACATTACGCCAAATACCTATTAGTCAGCTCTTTAAAAAAAACAGTGATTTGCATCTTTACCAGAAGGGGAAGGCCAGGTAAGATGGGCACAAAAAAGGAAAGGGTTCTTTTTAAGGTTTTTTTTATGTCTATGGTCGAGGACGGTTCGTTTTTTTTTCTAAATATCTGAGGCGTGGGCAGTAGAAATCCGTTAAAGGTAACGTCGCGGCAACTATCTACTGATTAATAGCTTTATATAAGTATGTACTTATATTATTTAATCGGGTTTTACTAAAAATGCGACAGCGCTTGTCAGTTTTTACGAGTTCGAGGCGACAAGTTGTAGTTTTGCTACAATAAAACCGTACAAATGTAAACCTAAACCAGAAACATTAAAATCAGATTCTTTATACGTCGTTACTGGTGAGTAACTTTGGCACAAGAGAAGGACTTATCCCACTTTTTAATGTTTTTTTTTTTATAAAAGTATTGTATGATTTTTAAAACATTAACAAATACAGCTTTAACGAATACTTACTTAAGTTTTAACAAAAATTTAACCTTAAGCTTTATGAAATGGGCCCTTAACAGTGTCGGGTAATTAATGAAACCTCGCTCCACGTTAGGGTTGCCAATTTCCATCAATACTAACACAATAAAACCTAACGATTCTATCTGTTGAATTCGTCTTAGCACCTAAACTAGGTAAGTACTTAGTGAATTAAGTTCGGCTAGGCTGCATCATAATGCAGCCTGGCCATCCATAGATTCGCATGATGGTTTGTTAAAATAATACTCAATTTAGGTAACTCAAATATTCTGTATCGAAAGTCACAAATTAATACAATGAGATTACAAAAAAACAATCAATTTTAAGAATTTTTTGTGTGGTTGTGCTCTAAGAGCTACTACCATCATACCAAATTTCAAGTTTCTACGACAACTGGGCCGTGTTTTATAAAACTACAAGCTACAATTTACAAGCGGAAGTCTCATTCTATCGCATTGCTAGAAAGAGACGCTTGTAAATTGTAAATTGTAGTTTTATAAAACATGGTTCTGGAAGTACCCTTTTGGTTTCCACAGTACGGCTATTTGTATGGAAACAACCTTGACTGTATCTTTTGATTGCGTTAACTTAGAAGTTTGATTTTTCCACAGCTTCAAGGGACTGCAGGCTTGAGTATTTGATATTAATTTCAGCCTGCTACCTCCAAGCGTTCCAGAGAAAAAGGGTCTTGACCGACAGACAGACAGACAGATGGACAACGAAGTGATCCATTAAGGGTTCGGTTTTTTATCCTTTTGAGGTACGGAACCCTAAAAAGGAGTCAGGATAAAAATAATCGTACCTAATAAAGTGGCAACCCTAGCGGCAGCGCCCGCGCCGGCGCGGAATGCAGCCCGCGCCGAAACTGTCAATTTCGCTGCACCGCCAATTTCCCAAGCTTTCTACAGCCGCCAACACACACTACCACCGAACGCGGCGCCACTGTCTAACCAACCATATAACTTTTAGTATGCAATACCCTTAGTTCCAATTTTGAGCACTGGTATATTTAGCTTGATATTCGCTGATATTGATGAAATTTTACTACTGACCACGGCGGCGCTGCCATCGATGCAAACACAGAATTGCAGGATACAAATAATTTAGTTATAATTTTGACCACCAGAATTTTATAACATGGTATTATTCGCGACCTCTTCATGTGGCTTTAAAGACAACTTTTACGTGAAAGACATAAAGTTGAAATTCAAATGTAGGGTGGCCAAGTTGAAGTGTCGTGTCGAAATAGCGATGCGCTTTTAATGAAGCGATGTAATCGGTAAATTGCGAATAATCACGCCCATTTTTATCGACTATGTAGGATTTAATAGACAATGGGTGACGCGAATTTTCGATTTGTAATGAGTCATGGGCTATTAAAATTAAATAGTTTTCTAACGGCCATCGTGCCGTACCGTGATTAAAAACAATACAATACACATTATTCTTTAAAGAACACCACAAAATAGTACCTACTTACAGGAGATTACAAAAAAAAGGAGATTTTTTTTATGTCCCGGTAATACCTTTTTTTTATTGTAATAACATTGGATTACTATTTTTGGAAAATCAGACCGCAAAGTCAACCGCAAAATGTTTATCGACACTACGCACATCACTAGCCACGATACTTATTATAAGTAAGTAGGTGCATTGCATTTTCTTTTTCTGGAATCGCGTTCGGCCAAACCGGTCGAAGACCTCTGTTTTATATTCGGCCAGTCTTCCAAGAATTCCGCTACATAGGTACACGAACTCGTATGTGTGTAGGTATACTTTCCCAAAGAGGTGGAATTAAAAAACCCCATGTGACATATAACCTAACCAACTTAGAAAAGTTGAAAAACTCCCGACATTGTCATTTCAAGGTTTTGTGTTTCAAAAACGGGTGAACTGATGCTAATGAATCTTGGCTGAGAACCATCTCGATTAAACTAGCATTAGATTGAAAAAAACCGTATCGAAATCGGTCCATCCGTTTGGAAGCTATGATGCCACGGACAGATACACAAATGCACATGTCAAACTTATAATACCCTTCTTTTTCGTCGTAGGTTAAAAATACCCAATCCTTTCGGAAGAAAAGTCCCAACAAAATTTTGTACGTATTACGTATACTTAGAAGATACAGGTCCAGCTAAAGACATGCGTCGCTGAGAAAAATGATAATTTAAGAAAAGGATTCTTAGTTTTAACCCCCGACGAAAAAGAGGGGTGTTATAAGTTTGGCCTGTGTATCTGTGTCTGTGTATCTGTGTATTTGTGTATCTGTCTGTGGCATCATAGCTCCCACACGGATGGACCGATTTCCATGCGGTTTTTCTTAATCGAAAACCAGTTTAATCGAGATGGTTCTTAGCTAAGCTTTATTAAAATATTGAACTTTGACATGACAATGTCAGCTTTTCTAAGTTGGTTAGGTTATATTTCTACTAATATACTGAAACTAGCTTTCGCCCGCGGCTTCGCTCCCGTGGCAGAACTCTCTATCCCGTGGGAATTTCTAAAAATCCCGCCTTACCCCGGCGTACACTATAAAAGGAAACTCTACGCCAAATTCCAGCTTTCTAGGTCCAGGAGTTTGGGCTGGGCGTTGATGAGTCCGTCAGTCAGTCAGGCTTGTCTTTTCATACATGTACTAGCTTATATCCCGCGGCTTTGCCCCCGTGAAATATTTCAAAATCAGCTATCCCTATCCCGCGGTAATTTCGCAAAATCCCTTCTTAGTGCACCTCTAGGATACTCAAGGTACATGTTTGCCAAATTTCAAGTCTCTCGGTCCAGTGGTTTAGCCTGTGCGTTGTCTGTCTGTCAGTCAGTCAGTCAGTCACGGTATTGTTTTATAGGTATAGATTATGTATCGATTTCCTAGATATTATGTATATTTTCCGAAACTGTGTGTAACAGAGGCTGTCAATCTGTCATTGTCATTGTCATCCAATTAGTACAAGAGTGTGGGTTACTGGTTCCCTCGGCCTCGGCCTTGTTGGCTGGCTCCCCGCGGTGTGACACGTCCCTTGCTTTTGTAGTGTATTTTAATACGACAGTCAAGATATAGTAACGTTACTGGCATATTCTATAAATAATAGTACTAATAGTACATACAAACGACAACTAGGATCTTATGTTTATATCTAACCCCCACCGCCTTCCTCTGCGAGCGCACGACCCAGCGGCAGCGAGACGCGCACTTACGAATTAGTTTGAATCATGTCGGGCTAAACTCGACTTACCTATGTACGTGAGTGATCCATTTTATTAACCCCCGACGAAAAAGAGGGGTGTTATAAGTTTGACCTGTGTATCTGTGTGTCCATGTATGTGTGTATCTGTGTATCTGTCTGTGGCATCATAGCCCCCAAACGGATGGATCGATTTCGATGCGGTTTTTTTTAATCAAAAGCTAGTTTAATCGAGATGGTTTTTTGCTAAGTTTCATTAAAATGGGTTCACCCGTTATTGAAATATTGAACTTTGAAATGACAATGTCGGGGGTCTTTCAACTTTTCTAAGTTGGTTATAGCTTGAATCAAGCCCAAACGGTGCCAGTGACGCGACGCCGACGGCTACGCCTATTGTCTTAAACGTCAATCTGACTTTGGCAGGTTCGTGACAGAGCTTTAAGCTCCACTTGGATCCGACAGACTATCTGTCCCCTTTCACCATCTTTACAATTGTCAGTTTAATATGACAATTCTAACTACATTTCTTTGATAATATGCTCGCTAAAACAAAAGCTATTCAACTCAGCAGTTGACACCGAATTGTCATTACAAACTGACAATTGTAAAGCTGGCGAAATATGGACCTGACAGGAAATTAAAGCTGACAAGTTCGGTTTCTCGAATGAAAGAAGGTACCTACTGTAGGTAGGCCTCCAACAAGATGGAGCGACGACCTGATGAGGATCGCGGGACCGCGGTGGATGCGGAAAGCACAAGAACGGTCTGAGTGGAGAGCCGCGGGGGGGCCGCCGTCCAGCAGTGAACGTCTTTCGGCTGACATGATGATGATGTTGATGAAGTTCGGTTTACGACCTACGTTTAATTATGCTAAGTTTTATTGCGGAAGACATCAACGCGTTCGGTTGACATTTGACTGATTTTTTCTTGTATTATAATACTGTCACGAAATTTTGTTGGTTATTACGATTACTGACGACCAGATAGCATAGTGTCAGAGTCAGAGAACCTAACTATGAAGCTTGAGGTCCTGAATTCGATCCTCGGTCGGGGCAGATGTTTGTATGATGAATACGAATGTTTGTCCTCGGGCCTTGTATGTTTAAATCATAAATAGGTATGATCTCAATTCGAAAATCTTTTTGTATTTTTTATTATTTTTTTAAATTATTTTTTATTTTTACGGTCTTCCCGTGAGTATCAATTATATTTCGATTCCCGGGGTTGGTATTTTTCTGGTTTTTTTCTGTGTATTCATGTTTCGGTGAGTTCATTAAAAATATAATAAATAGGTATGTTTACCTACCTGTGGTCTAGTACCCATAGGCACAGACTTGGCCTAGTTTGGGACTAGATCAATTGATGTCAAATAGTCCTTATATTTACTTCTATTTATTTCATTTAAAAGTACTTATGTAATCTATTACTTTTTAGGGTTCCGTACCTCAAAAGGAAAAAACGGAACCCTGATAGGATCACTTTATATATATAGGGTACTTACCCTTTAGGTTTTTGGATTTCGGCAATTTGTATGGAAATAGCTTTTGTAATGACCGTATCTTTTGATTGTATTGACTTAGAAGGTTGATTTTTTCACAGCTTCAAGGGACCGCAAGCTTGAGTATTTGATATTAATTTCAGCATGCTACCTCCACCCGTTCCAGAGAAAAAGGGTCTTGACAGACAGACACACAGACAGACAGACGGACAACAAAGTGATCCTATCAGGGTTCCGTTTTTTCCTTTTGAGGTACGGAACCCTAAAAAGTAATGTATTACATAAGTACTTTTAAATGAAATAAATAGAAGTAAATATAAGGACTATTTGACATCAATTGATCTAGTCCCAAACTAGGCCAAGTCTGTGCCTATGGGTACTAGACCACAGGTAGGTAAACATACCTATTTATTATATTTTTAATAAACTCACCGAAACATGAATACATATATATATATATATATATATATATATATATATATATATATATGTATTCATGTTTCGGTGAGTTATATATATATACGAAAGCATTGTGAAGTATTCCTCTCCACCACTCAAAGGTTGGCTGATGGAGATCCCTTAAAGGGATAAGTCTGCCTTTATACTCAAATTTGATTGTTGTAATTTGTGTTTTTATACTGTTTTTAAGGTTCCGTGCCTCAAAAGGAAAAACGGAACCCTTATAGGTAGCATGCTGAAATTAATATCAAATACTCAGGCCTGCAGTCCCTTGAAGGTCTGAAAAAAAAACAAACTTCTAAGACAACGCAATCAAAAGATACAGTCATTAAAAGGGTTGTTTCCATACAAATTTGCGTACTCCGAAAACCTAAAGGGTACTTCCAGTTGTCCTAGAAACTTGAAATTTGGTATTTAGGTAGCTCTTATAACACAACCACTCCGAAAAGTCTCAAAATCTTAATTTTTTATGTCTGTCTGTAGATTTCGTAGACCAATATAAGTTGACCTGAACGGCTTACCCGCCGCTACTTAGTTCGCTAGTTAAATAATTAATATTAAGCGAGTGAAAGCTAGTTAAAAAGCATTTTTCTAAAACTTACTCAAGGATAAATCTCAAGTGGAATAGACTTAACACGACAGTCTGGGGTCTGCACGACGCACCCCTGCCCTTTATCTTAGAAAGCTCGCCTTCTAAAGCTAAGCTAGGTCACGCTTTGAGCTTTCACTTAGGCCAAGGACTATAAAACCTAGAGCTCCGCCAATGTCCATACAATGTCATGTTCCTTAAAAATAATAAGCCTGCTGTAGCTAGTTTCACTATAAAGGGGTCTTTGGACGATTAATTTCGTACATCAGTAGGTATTAGTTTTTTAACATGCAATGACAATGCAAAGAAAAATCCGTTAAGCAGCTGGGGCTGAGGAGAGATCTTCCAAATAAAAATATGACACAAGGCATTGAAAAATTCGTTAGGTACACCAACGTTAAGTGTAGCTTAACTGGTGGAGCGTGGTACGGAGTACCGAGGTTGCTGGTTCAGGTCCAGCTGCTTAACGGATTTTTCTTTGCATTGTGATTGTATGTTGAATTTCATTCTATGAATGTTTCATAAAAATAGAAACAAAAATAATCAATAAATTGATTATTTTCATTTATTCCTTTTTTCTTTGACTTCATAGATGGTGCTCTTCAGGTAAACAGCATATTTCGTTCTATTTACAACTTGTTTTTAATCTTTATTTCTTTAGGAGCTTTGTTCAGAAATGAACAAATCGGCCCCGTAAAAGACAATAGAAATGTATAGAAAAAACAGCACAAAATAAAAAAACTAAAATTTACAACTTTCATTGATATTTTAGTGGCTGAAGTGGCCAGTGTCACAAATTGACATTGAAACAAAAGACAATCACTTTGCGACTTGTTACCTATAGACCTATATCACTTTCCAATTTTAATTTTATAGACCTCTCTTCTAAGGTCTAACCGCGTCCGAAACGTAATACTCCGCAGCCATTTCGCAGCCTATTTTATGGAACATAACGTCAATATTACATTGCACGATTGAGAAGAATATCTTTAGCACCTCACTTTTTCTTTGTATTTTGTCCTCTCACAACTTGGTTTTTCTTTTCCCTGGCCATTCGCGTCGAAAATACCTTCATATATCGAATTCCCTGCATTGAATTAAGTGCCGTCCAAGTCCCTTTTCACGCTGACCATTTTTCAAATAGCGTTGGGCGTTCGAAAAAATAACTTTCCTGCCACGGCTATACACGAAATGCGGCGAAGCGAGCTATTTCCTAATACATTGCGTGTTCACAAGTGACAGTCTTAGGAGTCTGGCCATCGAAAGATGACCCTAGTAGATTATTATTTTGGCGGCAAAAGTAGGTACATTGCACCTACGCGAAATGCACATAATCGTCCCACGATAACTCTGCATAAGATATTAATTGGCAACCCAGAAAAATCACGCTGTGGTAATACTTTTTTCATGACACTCAGACATTTCTTTAATTAAAATAATAATGATAGTAGAAATCAAAAGTTGCTGTTTTTTTTTGTCCATTGGAGGACAATTTTGCCAGTGTTTAGTAAGGTCTGCCGTTGTACGGAAAAAAAATCTAGAAAACGAAATAGGTATGAGAAATATTTTAATGGTGGATGGCGAACTGAATGAACAATGACCTGTTTATTGTTTAGTCTAATCAAAAGTTCAAAACGTGTTGTTTGACTGTAAATCAGTGTTGCCATAAACAAACTTTAGATTTCTACTGTTGTCAGTTCGTTGCAGAGTTATCGTGGGACGACTATAATTGAGAAAGGCTGCCAAATGATATTGTTACTTGCTGTTAATTATTCTTACAATAAAAAGATATGTCAGTATTGTTTCCTTCTTTTCGTTTCGTTTCGTTTGTTTCGTTGTCTAGTACCCATAGTACAGGCTTTGTCTAGATTGGGACTAGGTCAGTATTTATTTATTTTAATGCTAAAATAAACGTACTATAGGACCGTGCAATGAACACGCTTCGCTCACAGAGTCGCCGCGCCGGTCGCATTTAATCGTGGTCTGGCTGTAAAAGAGTTCCGTCGGCGCGCCTCGGGCGGGCTCGGGCATCTTCGGGTCGCCATCTTGAATCTTGACCCTTGGGTGCACAGTGCAGGATATTCTGACAGAAGGGAAGGCTTGGCAATTTTGACGTCTGGGCCATTCACGAAACCTTTTTACTTACAACATGAAACTACTGAGACTCAATCAGAGCGAAATAAACGTATCAATCACTCACGTATATTATGTCTAGTTTAGACCGACATGTTTTGTACTAAATCTAGTCCTTCTTCTTTCTTCTGTAGGTTATTACACTCTCTGTAATATCATATCATTGCTTACCGTCCTCTCCCGCTGACGCTATTCGTGTCAAGATTAATTTTTTTCCATATACATATAAAAAAAACAGAAATTTCTTTGAGCTATGTATGCACTGCTATTTTATTCCGGTCTCAAATATATGTATATAATTGTTAAGGATCGTTTAAGCACACCCTTATGAAACCATAGATATTGTAAGAGTATATTTGGTCTGTGACGTTTGCTGTCACTCTCTCTTGTCTTTGACCCTGCCTCCGCTACGGTTGCGTTTGTCGTAAGCTCCCTAGATTATTATATTTCTAATCCAAGAATATCATCCTATTGTAAAGGTGAAAACAGTTTACGTTAGGGATATTAAAACTGCATATGTGTGATTTGCCATCCTTTGTTTTTATTGTATCTCCACTGCACGTCGATTGCAGACAATCGGCTTATCAATAATACACAATAAAATACATAATTTTTAATTAATAGGGTTAATGGGTTCCATCGTAGACATGTATATAGAGTATGGACGGGGCCTTCGGTACTTCGTTTTTGTTTCCAATACAGTGAGACTACAAAGTAGTCTCAGTGATACGAGCCGCGAGCACGTCCGCACGGGCGCCGGCCGCGCGTCGCTCCCGCCGGCGGGCTCGGCAACACCGTTCCTATTTCAAAATGTCCCAAAGGGCATATCCTGATGTTTATATTTATTTATGTATTTGTGTGTTGCCACAATGATCATACTGGTTTGCCGGTACACTGTGAAAGGAACTATTCGGCTGTCAACTCGATATGAGATAGATACCGCGGCACCGCACGGGACAGCTTATAATCGGCCAATCGCGAGTCGACTCGCGCGCCGAGGGTTCCGTCGCAGTAGTACACAGTATTTTTGCCGGTTCAAAGTCACCAGCCCGCAGTAAATATAAAATTAACGCTAGATTTAAATTTATCGCAAGGAACTGTCAAAACAGTAGTAATTATCAAGGAGCGGAATTCTCATAGCAAAAATCAAAAGTTAATAGGGAGGCAACCGCACCTGTACTGTCTATTACCGTACATCTTTCTGTTGACGCTGCAACCTACTTTCGGGCCGCGCGCTACCATTCAATACATTTGTTATTATAAGTAATATTGACGGAGTGCACAACGAACTCGCGTGCGATACACATCAAGAGAAAGAATCGCCAATTGTGTAACCATTTTACTGTAATAAATATACTTAACTTTAATAAACTACAAGAACTTAACTTAGGTTCTTTCTTTGCACTCCAAGAACTAACTACAACTACTAGGAAGTGAAGAAAGCTAACTGGCTTTTCTCATGGATGGCGGTGATCGCTTAATATCAGGTGACCCGCTTGCTCGTTTGCCTCCCTCTTTCAACAAAAAAAAAACCTTCTCTTACCTAATACGCCAGTCTGTAAAACCTTCACATCAATTACCGTCACCCAAAGCAGCGATTGGTTATACTCGCTTATAACATATCGTATCGTATCCACGCGCACCGCCCGGATTTGAATACAAACAAAAAAAAAGTTCCCAAATCACCTCGGATTTCGTTCGAGAACATATTCTGTGGACTCGTTTAGGATACGGTGCAATGAACAAGTGTTTCGAACACTTGTACTGCTAGGGTTAAGCCAGAACTCTTACTTATTTTTTTTCCTTCTCTGGACGAAGCTACTTGCATTTTTGCTAGCCACGAATGGCTTTTATAGCTTATAAGCTACTTACGCTATAGCGTACCAAAGAGAATTTCAAATTCTAGATGCTAGACGGATTAGCCTTGTATCCACCAGCGCTCGAAAAAAGGATGCTTTTGCCGAGCCATGTGCAACAATAACAATTTTAAATGATTCGCGGTTAATTGCATTAGACATAATGAAAACGGGATATTGCGGGTCATGTGCAATGTGCAGAATTCACACGGACAGTTTTAAATACGGTTCCTATAAGGATCTTGATCAATCTTATTGTCATGGCTCCCAAATCTCAAACCTGCCAGTCATCTCTCATTATTTATATTCACAGGAACAATTAACCGCCCATCCCGTTTGTACTATGTATTCTAAAAGCCTCCCTATAGCAATAGAGAGGCATGGAGACGAACACCAACGGCCGTTTTAGCTACATCTGGCTGGGAGTTTAAAATAATCAGTATTTTCCATTTGTAACCAGCCAGCATCAACGATTAAAAAAAAAACTCTACAGTCTTCCGCTTTCGTATTTACCCATTTCTAACCAGCCAGCACCATGACATGAGTCAATAAAAAAAACTGTCATTAGTAATCCACCGCTTTCGTGTTTTCCATTTGTAACCAGCCAGCATCAAATTAATAAAACTCAGCTGTCAGTGTCAGAACCGCCGCGTCTCGCGCTTTACCACCTCACGTGGGAGGTTGTACGCCGTGCGAGCGACCAACGCATCTGCATCGGTCGTCGACCCCGCAGAAGGTCATGTTTCGTGCAAATTCCAACGCTTTCAATTCGAATCGCAACGAACTTCTGCTGTTTTTTATTAACAACGGAAATAAATTATGATTGAGATTTTTTAAACTTGAGTGTGTTCGGGATTTAGTTTTTAAGTGAGGTGTCAGAGTTTTTTACGGTTAAAGGCTGTTTAAGTACCCGTTTTTAACGACATCAAAAAAAGAGGAGGTTCCACTGTATGTATTTCTCTTTATCAAATACCTACCTAAAATTATTTATCGCAAAACCCCTACTTGGGTACTCAGCTTGGGTGTAGCAATATTAAAACTAAGTAGGTAAATGAAAGAAAGAAAAATATTTATTTCAGGTCCCAGAGTACCACCACCTAACAGTAAAAATAATTAAAAATAATTCCTTAAAACATAACATAATATGGTGACACAAAAGACACCGAAAAAGGGTCCCCACTCAGCATGAGTTGCTACACACAATAAGTGCAGCCACGCTGGTTTTCCGTGGAGCCCATGCTTAAAATGCATCAAATCCAAGCTAAAACTAACTAAACTAAAACTTAAAACTAAATTAAACCTAAATAAGGCCCCCGTGGCATGGTGCCCAAAAGGCTGGCATCGTTGCCTCGCTGAATAGCGATGCTGATTATTTGAGAGAAAAAACTCTCTTGGTCTCAAGTTGCATCGACCAAGCGCTTTTGCAACTCCAAAAGTAAGTAAATTAACATTTTGTCAATTTTATCAATGTTAGGTAATTAGCAGTAACAATAATGGCCTAGTGCTTTAACTAACTGAATGTACGTATTCCTTATTCACTTACTAACGTTTAGTTAATTAATTAGCTTCAGTTAACAATGTACCTACCCTGAGCTTGTAGCTCTAATCAATAATCTTATTTACCTACCTATACGTGGCGTCCCGCGTCTCAGCGAAACTAGTTATGCTGACGTTTCACTTGGCCCCACTTGACAAATATTCGTGTCGCCTCTTTGGTTTTTCACCAGAATAATAGAGATGGAATGACAAACATTTGGCTAATACGGCCAAGCCATATCCTACGAATGTTTCTACGTCGATGTCGACGTATGGTCCAATGGTCCATCCATTTGCGGGTGGTAGGACCTTGTGCGAGGTCCGTCCGGATCGCTACCACCATCTTACTCGTTAATCCTGTCGTTAAGCAGCAGTAAGCACTGCTGCGTTCTGGTGTGGATAGTAAGACAGCCGGTGTAATTACGGGCACAAGAGGCATTTCATCTTAGCTCTCTAGGTTGGCAACTCCGGGACTGGATAACTTAAAACACAACTCAAAACACTGGGGAAAAGCGTTAAAATCTTTGTACGGAACCCTCGTGCGCGAGTCCGACTCGCACTTGTCAGGTTTTTTTGTAGGAGTGGAAACTCGTTACGAGTACCGCCAGACCTGGGGAAAGTCTGGTGGTTATGTGGGACTCGCTTCAGACATATACCCACTAAAACCACTCTAGCAAAGAATATATATACTACCGTAAAAATAAACGACACGGACGCATGTGTGTAGTAAACTACTGCGTTGTTATTGTGTGCGTATTAGGACGCGAGCGGGGGCGAGCGCGGGTCGCGCGGGATGTGGAAAGGCGAAACGCGAACGCCAAAACGGAGGGCCGCCTAGTCGCGCCGTAACGTCGTTCGCTCGCGCCGCGTCGCATGCGCTTCGTACAGCTCATGATCGATCGGCGGCGATAATTTTGCTACGTAAATAAAAGAATCGCAACTATGCCTGGAGATCAAACTCTAGTGTTGCCCTCCTACCGGGTTGCTAGGTGGAGATCCCTAGGGATGCACCAGCGGTACCCTCCGGCCACCCCGGCGATTATTTTACCTAGGTTCTACCGATCTGTAGTTAGGGTTACCTATTCTTCTTCTTCAACCTGTTACTACCCAATGCTGATCTATTCTTCCAGGCTGTGCGGTCACGTGCTTTTCGCATCCAGTCCCTCCCTGCAACCTGTGTCAGATCGTCAGCCCATCTCGCTTCCTACATTTCTACGCCCAGTCCGTAATATTATTAGCACACCCCGTTATCAGTGTTGCGGATTAATTGAAACTAAGTCATAGGGTTGTCGCACGATATTTATTTTGTTGTCAATGTGACATATTGGTATACATATAAAACGTTTTTGTTACAAGAATGTTTCTACAGGTAAAACAAGAGATTTGTATAATTTCGTTAGTTTTCTGAATAAATTGTTAAGAGTTTTTGACTTTTCCAATTTTGCCATCAGCTCTGTTTCAAACTGGGAAAATTCAGCGAAATCATTCAGGAAATTCATGATTTTAACTGAATAAAAAGTAAACGAATTTTAATGATATACAACCTTTTTTGAATCCTTATACTTAAAACATTTAAATAAAGAAGTGAGTTGTGAAGTTCACATAAAATAGACCAGGTGACTAAAGGATTAAGTTAATTTCGTATTGTATGATTTTGTTTCTTTATTCTAAATAAACTGTTTAATTTTTTTTATCAAATTATAATAATATAGCTACATGTCAAGAAGATGTGCAGTGCCATCCCTAGCGATTTCAATGAATCTGCAACACTGATGACGGGTTATTATTAATATTAGGTACAGTTTGAGAACATTTTCGCAGTTCCTGGCGTAGAATAGACTAACAGACAGTAACATGAACAGGTTTATGTTCTGATTATACAACCTCTTGACAAGTGAAATGAAACTATGTAAATACGATTGTATATTGACAACCGCCTATTTTCCATAGTTTTATGAACTTTCCGTTCTAACTAGAATAATAAGATATTGCCGTCAAGTCAAGTATTAGTACAGAGGTGCAAGCACGAATAATCGAATCCTGCGTAGCGAGCGTAATCGTTACCGTATCGCCATCCAGTAGGCCGAGCACGAGGTTTACGAATCCTGCGTAACATTACGTTATCGTATCGAAATCGAGAAACCTCATACTAAATTTTAGCTCCAAATACGCTCACGGGCGGGCGCTGTTTCAAACGTCATACAAACTCGATAACCTACCACTACGTTACGTAGTTTTCGAATGTTCGTACTCGGGCCTCAGAAACTTCACATTAAATTTTAGTACCAAATACGCTCACGGGCGGCGCTGTTTTAAACGTAAACGGTTACGTTACTTAGTATTCTGATACTCATGCTCGGGGCACATCTATATTATTAATACGGGAAAACTTTGGATCCCTTTTTAAGAATACCACGCGCGTGGAGGTGTATGAAAGCTTGTAATGAAATGAAATGAAATTAAATAAAATGAAATGAAGTGAAATGAAAAATGAAATGAAATGAAATGAAAAATGGAATTAAACGAAATGAAATGAAATGAAAAATGAAATGAAATGAAATGAAGTTCTGTATTGATAACAGGTGTTACAAGTCGTTTGAATATATAACACTTAATGCAAACCATTTACTTCAGTTGTAAAGTGTATAGGTAAAATGAAATAATTTTTATTAATTTATCATAACTTTTAAATAAGTATTTACAACATAACTAGCAATAACAAAGTTATTATCTGTTCATAATGGTGGTTACATTAGGTACTTCTTATAATTAACAATGTTAACCTATAGTGCGAGTGGTAACTCGAAAAACTCATTATAATTATAAAAAACCTCATCAAGGAGCCACTTCTTTAGTCGACCTTTAAAAATTATGATGAAAACTGCATCGCTGATGTCGTCTGGAAGACGGTTGACACAGGGGGCCCCACGTAATACACGGATCTGTCTGATTTGGCGAGCCTATGCCAATCCCCCATCAACCTATTTTCGTGTAATGTTATTATGGATACGAGGTGCCGAAAAGCTATGTTTATTTACAAGTCGATTTAAACTTGTAATCATAGACTTATATGGGATCTAACATAACATAACACACAGTGGAGTTCTAACCTAAGCCGAGCCGGTCAGACTGTACTCGACTGACATTACGTGAGTAATCCGGTTATTTCACTATGATTGAATCTCACGGCAGATTCATGCTAAAAGTATTTTAGCTGATAATTACTGAAAACGGTGTAACGCATCAATTATGGTCTTAATATTTTTAGGGTTCCGTACCTCAAAAGGAAAAAACGGAACCCTTACAATATAAGTTGACCCCTCACTGCGTACATTTTGCTTAAGAGCAGGGCTCTGCTAACACTGGACTTCTTAAAACACTGGGGAAAAGCATTAAAATCTCTCTATGGAACCCTCGTGCGCGAGTCCGACTCGCACTTGGCCGGTTTTTTTAGTAGATTTTCGTCAAACAAGTAGGTACTAACTTAGTACTCCATGTCTGACCTCACTTGACACGGCACATACTCGTGCAACTGCTTAACCTTTCAAAACAAAGCTTGATTTATTACAAAACGCAGTACCGTTAAGCGCTTTTTTTCGTGCCTTATCCAAACCAAAATACAAAGAGCTCCACAATCTCTACAAACTGCATCTGACTCAAACAAGATTCGTGTTATCAAAGACCCAAAAAACTGGTCACAAATCACCATGTAACTCTGTATACGGCACTACAAAGTTAAGTTTGCGGGTGGACAAGACTTGGAACCGCATGTTTTTGTGGGAAGTGGCGCCGGTCTTGCGTTTAAATAAGTTTGTCTGGCTGTATTTTGACTAACTGACGCGATTAGTAGTCGTGCAAATCATTTTTCGTGCCCAATCGTACAAAAATGGCGGCTACATTCGGTTCGGTTCGAATCCCGCAAAGTCTTCCCAATCGCAAATGCTGAGTGCTTTCGACTCCCAACGCAAGAAGACGGGTGTTATAACTTTGACGTGTGTATCCTGTTTATATTTCGACGGTACTCAGACTCAACCTCGTACATAAACTTTGACGAAATTGGAATAACCACTCTAGACCGCGAACCTAAAGTGGCTATTCCAATTTCGTCAAAGTCTATATACGAGGTTGAGTCAGAGTACCGTCGATTTGTCACTGTGTATCTGTGTGTCTGTCTGTGGCACCGCCAGCTCCAAAAGGTAGACCGATTTGGACGAGTTTCGCAACTGTCACTTTGCTCTAGTTAATTTAAAAACCGACTTTATATTGTATCTGTAAGGAAGTAGGAAGCACATTGGGGATGGGAGTTCAGCGTCTTCTACATTCTAATTAGCGAAGCTTTGATGACACACTCTAACGAAGCCAATTTCGGCTGTGAAAGTACGGAGACTTAAATTTCTAGCTGTTATAATTTCTATGTAAATTTGAATGAGTGTGTGAAATCGGGCGTCGGCGCGGGAGTCACGGCAGGGCAAGGCCGTCTGCACAATGACAGCATTGTCACTCTGTCAACCGCTGACTGCGACACCGTAGGCCTGACAATTATAATACTGAGCCCTTTGAGGTCGGGCGCCCGAAAATTACATTCGTAAATTACGAATAAGTGTCAAATTTGATATGCGGTTGGGTGTTAGACAATTGTCGCTTGAATGTTGTATGTAATAGCAATTAAATATAATAATATCTTCTAAATACAGACGGAAGAGATTCGAGGCCAGTGGCAACTGCTGCAGCAAAATATTATATATGTATATCTCCCAGGCTTAATATTTCGATGTTTTAACCTAACAAGTAGTTTTAGGAGTGTATTGTACTAACATTATATGGATCGATGGTCTGAAATAAATGGTTTTTATTTTTTAATATACTTAAATAGATAAATACATATTTATATACATAATAAACACCCAAGACCTAAGAACAAACATTCGTATTCATCATACAAACATCTGCCCCGACCGGGGATCGAACCCGGGTCCTCCAGCTTCATAGTCAGGGTCTCCAACCACTAGGCTATTCGGTCGTCAAATGTGATTACAATTTGGTTTTACTCTGCCGAACTGACAGGGTGAGAATGTGCAAATGTGAATCAGGATACCGTTAATAATGTGTGTTGATTACGTGACGTTGTTGACGTGTGGTTTAGTATGAGTATGTTGTACGATACTCACAAACCGAAGAAACCAGGCAATATTAAAATCAATATTAGAGGTGACGGGGCCCTGCTGTTATCTTGAATGGAAGTGCTAATACTACACTTAGACGAGCAATCGGGCAAATGGAGACTGTGATTTAAGTTCTTTCTTGTGAAAGTGTACATTGATATTAATTGCTTTAATGCCACTATGTAACAAGGAGTGGGATTTTACTTAAGACTCATATCATAATTCAAGACCAAAATTGTATCAATTTGTAATTGGTTTTTTTTGTATGTCGGACTTTCCATGATTTCCTAATCGGACGGCGTTTGGATGAATAAACTATTGAAAAGTATCTTTAGATCAAAAGCGGATAAGGAGATGTGCTCTTTGATTCTTAAACAGTTTAAAGAACTTTTAGCTATCAGCGGAAAGCACAAGACTGGTCTGAGTGGAGAGCCTTGGGGGAGGCCGCCGTCCAGTGTAGTGGACGTCTTTCGGCTGACATGATGATGATTGATGATGATGAAGCTATTCTGTACGTATAACAGCCGTTCCCAATATTCAATATCTATCTGTTGTTTTGATCTACTGACAATAAAATAATTTACCTACCTACACCGACTTTTATACATGAAGACTGGCCACGCACCTCTTTAGCGCTGACAAAATGCAGCCTTCACTCATTAGCTGTCATTACACTGACATGTCAAACTTCAAGGGAATATACCACAGACAAATATACCATCTGGATAATGTACGACTACCGTACCGACCTGAGAATTCATGTCCACAAAATAACAAGTAGTCGCATGATAACAATGAGCTGCTAATTTACGAACATAAAATAACAGGTCGTTCTTTATTGACCGAGCGAGCGAAGCATGAACGTTTCAAATGGGACAAAAATGCTTTCGTATGTCTGTCCAGCTGTTCTCTTCTGCAGTGTAAAATTTTGTAAGCAGGCTCGATAGTTATAGTTTTTTGGAAAAAAAAATAGCTCACGAGGTCTACAGCTCTCAGAGCCACTATTGATAATATTTTAGGTATAAAAGACGAGACGAGAAAGCTCACAGAGTGGCAAGTGGAATGGAAGGCAAGTCTTTCGTAACTGTTTCAAAGGTAAAAATATAAAATAATGGAAAAAATACAAAAAAGGTATTTCAGTGTCGTCCTTGGACAGATAATGCACAGTCTATATCGGTAGATCTAAAAACTGGAAAATCAGTAGAAATAGATAAAATAGTCAGTGTCTGTAATAGTTTTATTTAGTTTACTAGGAATTACAAAATGGCCATACTATTAGAGGTTGGGATTTATCAGGCGGGGAAATATTTTTTCGGCCCGGCATTATTTGGCTATAATATTATAATTTCAAATGCGTGGTTTTCTTTACAAATAATGAGTATGTTATTTACTTACGTATGGAATGTGATTCCATGTGCTTTGTTTTTCTTTTTTGTGTTATTTGTACAGTTCATAAATGTGCACGTCGTCATTTTGAGCGGTTGAACTGGGCGAATCAACGAGATGTCACCTGCGCGGCGGCTGTTGGCGACTAAGTCAACGAGTAACCTAATCACCTATATTGCTTGTCCGCGGCGGTGAAGGGGTGGCGAATCTGTCACTATTTGGTACATCAATGCCTACCTATCTTCAATTTAGCCGTCTCAATAAACTTACTGATGTCGGTAGGAAATCCAACCTCTGCTTTTTATCTGTAGATTGAGGATGGTAGCGACTTGTTCGTCAATTGAAGATCAAAACAAGATAGATTTAATATTGACGACCGGATAGCCTAATGGTTACAGACCCTGACTATGAAGCTTGAGGTCCCGGGTTCGATCCGCGGTCGGGGCAGATATTTGTGTGATGAATACGAATGTTTGCTCTCGGGTCTTGGGTGCTTAATTATGTATTTAAGTTTGTATTTATCTATATAAGTATGTTTATCCGTTGTCTAGCACCCATAGTAGGTACAGGCTTTGCCTACTTTGGGACTAGATCAATTGGTGTCAATTGTCCCATGATATTTATTTATTTATATTGGGAATGGCTGTGCGAGTAAGTCTGTCCGTTTGTGTGGCTGCCGGCGCCGCGGAAACACTTCTGTCAAACACCGCGCGACGACGTCCGCATAATGTGTTCCCCGTAATACTGCGCGTGATTCGATCTCAATATTTTGACTGGATATTTTTAAAACGTTCTTTTTTTAGAGCTTTGAGTTTATTTCAGAGTTGCAAAAGCACTTGGTTGATGCAAATTGTGACCAAAGGGCTGGCAGTTTTCTGTCTCAAAGAATCAGCATCGCTATTCAGCGAGGCAACTCTGCCAGCCTTTTGGGCACCATGCCACGGGGGCTTTATTTAGATTTAAGTTAGTTTTAAGTTTTAATGTTAAGGAGTCATTAAAATGTGATCATTAAGGTTTATCATCAAATTGGCGACACACACGTTTCATAGACGACGCGAAATTAGGGGTGTTATAAGTTTGACCGCTATGTCTGTCTGTACCACCGTAGCTCTTATTTCGTCGAAATTTACACTAAAGGCCTGGCTAGAATTATGAAATTTATAAACTCTACATATCTCGTAGCTATTATACCGAAGGAGTTCTGTAGAGCGTCTTATTCGTGTGAACGCGCGTGCCCTAGCGGAAAGGTCGCGGTACGCTTGCCACTGATTCGGCAGGTGAGCAGGGGCGGAACACTTTACCCGATAAGGGTTCCGTACACCCTACACCTAAATTATTATAAGCAAAATGTTTTCAGCTGGGCATAGAGGGCTGTACTGAAAAACAGCGCTGTGATCATGCGCGCCTCCACGGAGCACGCACCCAGAGCACTTGAGTGCAATCCTTTTGCCACGCTTGGTTTGTAAATTCAGAAATTATGCGTTTTTTTGTTAATGTACGTTTGTATTCCAAGAGCGCCAATAAAGTATTATACTATTCTATTCTAGTGATAGTGAAAAAAAAGGATCACTCACGTATGTCAGTCGAGTATAGCTTGACATGTTTCGGACTAATCCGTAGTCCTTCCTCTGGGAGCACACGCCACGCCGGTGGCGAGACGTAAACACACGTCTCTTGTCACGTCACGTGTTTACGTCTCGCCACCGGCGTGCCGTGTGCTCCCAGAGGAAGGACTACGGATTAGACCGAAACATGTCAAGCTATACTCGACTGACATACGTGAGTGATCCGTTTATTTCACTATGATTGAGTCTCACGGTAGTTTCATGCTATTCTATTCTATTCTATTCTATTACTGATGATGACTTTCCAAAATTGCGAAATTTCCACATTTTTGTATAGGGTTCGAAACTTTCTGAAATTGATAATGGAAATTTCTTATATTTCTATGAGATTTTCAAGAAATTTCCGAGAACTTTCCGCAACTTACGAAGTGCTAAATGCTAACTTCGTATTGTGCCGTCCCGCTCACGCTAATATTATTTAATACGAGAGTGAGCGGGACGATACGATACGACCTTGGATTTTCGAATTTCGTTGTAGTCCCCCAGTACCCTAAATACAGACGAATGAGGACTATCGCGAGTCGAAAATCCGCCAGGAGCGCTGGTATCGACTAATTAGGTCTGTCTGTCATTTTTCACCATTGAGAGACAATCTACAGAGGGTTTAGCACGACTTTACGAATGCTGCGAAACGTTACGGTTATCGTATCGAGATCGAGAAACCTCATACAAAATTTTAGTTACAAATACGCTCACGGCCGGGCGCTGCTCCAAACGTCATACAAACTCGACAACGTTTACTAGTCGATTTTACGTGACGCAGCATTCGTAAAGTCGTGCTCGACCCTCTGGCCGCACTCGAACCTAGCGGATTTTTCACTCGCGACAGCCCTCATTCACCGCAGATGACAGGAATGGATTAAACGAAACTTGTCTTAATGTCACTTTGACATTTTCGTCTGTCATTTTAAAAGATGCGTAAAGTTGATTAATAATCACACGTGGATACTTACATTCACTGCTAGCCGACCCGGTGAACTTCGTACCGCCATGTGCCGTTAAATAGAAAATGAATTTTCTTCACAATTTTTTTTCGTGATTTCGACACTGAATGGGACAGTGTCATATTTCGAGCCTGGACCCTCCTGTATTTGTACAGCAGAACCTTTGTCAGTCTCAAATACTATACGGTAACATGCTCAATCAGTCCCTTCGAGATCACGGATGCAATGTCGCGTCCGAAACGTCGGGGTATTTAAATTTAAATATATTTTTTTCGCGGTCAAGTCCCGATTAACGAATAAGATCATGATAATGTGCGAAAATCGCGAAAATTTAAATTAATACATAGAACATGCTTGTGTAAAATTTTTCAGTTATTTAGAATATAGTCTACGGAACCCTAAAACCTGCCGAAATCCGAGCCCCAAAATGGCGGCGTGGGAGCACAGCCAATGAAACAATGCCCGTTCCGTGGCCCCGTTCAATTACTTGCAACTAATTTAAACCGCTTGCTTATTTACCATAGCAACTGATTTTACTATTTTAGGAAGGTTTATTGAGTTATTTTGATGTAGAGAGTAGGGATGCACAGACTTACAGGGAACTGGGGCTACTCGGCAATATTGTGAAACAAAGACGGGCCGCTACAAAGAAAGTTTAATAAGTAACTAAACAATATTAATTGTACAAAAAAAACGGGCCAAGTGCGAGTCGGACTCGCGCACGAGGCTTCCGTAGAAAGATTTTAACGCTTTTCCCTAGTGTTTTAAGAAGTCCAGTATTAGCAGAGCCCTGCTCCTAGCAAAATATACGCAGTGTGGGGTCATCTTATATTGGTCTTTGAAATCTACAGGCAGACATAAAAAAAAAAAATTTTGAGAATTTTCTGAGTGGTTGTGCTAAAAGAGCTGTACCTTCATACCAAATTTCAAGTCTCTAGGACAACTTTAGGTTTTCGGGGTACGGCAATTTGTATGGAAACAACCCTTTTAATTACTGTATCTTTTGATTGCGTTGACTTAGAAGTTTGATTTGAGACCTTCAAGTGACTGCAGGCCTGAGTATTTGATATTAATTTCAGCATGCTACTTTCAGGCGTTTCAGAGAAAACGGGTCTTGACGGACAGACAGACAGACGGACAACAAAGTCATCCTACAAGTGTTCCGTTTTTTCCTTTTGAGGTACGGAACGTTATAAACAGGATAAAAACACAAATTACAACAATCAAATTTGAGTATAAAGGCAGATTTGTCCCTTTAAGGGATCTCTATCAGCCAACCTTTGAGTGGTGGAGAGGAATACTTCTTAATGCTTTCATACATATTATTTGAATCCGTGTGGGATCCTACTGACTTAGTCAAATACTCGGATGCTCATACTACGAGCATAATCCCAATGACTATTATGTGCATTCACGGCGCATGCGCGGCGTTCTGCATACAATGGGTGCGCGTAGGCAGCTCTGAGTCTGAGTCAAGCGGATATCTCGACTATTGTAGTATGAAGTTTCTTCAAATGGATGATTTAAGGTGAAATTATTACGAGTTATAGAGCTTTCTATTTTCAATGCACCAGCTCAAAATTAGTTGCTGGCTTACATTAATTTGATGAAACCTGATAATATCTGTTGTGTTAGCAGGCTAGTGTCAGTTTTCAGTAGTAAATGACAATTGATTTGACATTTCAACTCTGAAACAGCCACGAATATAACCATAGAATAATACTCCTGAATATTTACGTAACAGTCAAATTGGGAAGTTTTTGTAAGTTTTAAATTAAGTAGCTAGGTAGGTATTTTACAACATAACCTAGTCGTTTATATTGGTAAACTTTGCAGTTCTCCATACCTGAATAAAAATCAGCCGTTTTATCATAATTTTCTAGGCTGTCTCCTTGCCAAGTTTTGTTTAGATCTGTTCACTGTGTTCACCCGTTTTACGTTATGAGGTAACAAACAAGCAGGATACTTCGGCATAATCTGATATTAGCATAGCATAGATTGTAACATTGTTACATAAACATTTATTATATGCAATGCACCCAGTACTAACAAATGTCGGGTGTCATCTCAGTGAATTTGAACAAATATTTGCGCTTCGGCAGTAAATACCTGCGCCTGCGCTAGTGAGTGGGCGTCGTGACTCAAAGCTACATCTCTGGGCTGGGTTTATCCCATTGTGGAGTTTCTAAGAGAAAGTACCTACTCGAGAACATGAAAGTGGGAATAAAATAAGGCAAGTTCTAGGAGACAGTGTTTTATTTTTAGGTCCTTGATGGACAGGGGTATTAGTCATACGAAATACGAAACAACATTCGTATTCGTCATACAGGTATCTGCCAGACCGGGCGATCGACCCCGGGACCTCAAGCATCATTGGCAGGGTCTTTATCCACAAAGCTATACCGTCTTTGATCGTCATGTTTGCAATTGTTACTTCTATTAAACAAACCGCAATCTGTAGCAAAATTTATTCATATTTTAAACTCAGAATACAGAAGAAGCCAGAACCCGCGAGGGTTCCTAAAAGTGAGGCAGCTAAAACTATTCTTAAATAGAGTATCTCCGAGCACGCGGCGTATCGTGACGTGTTGTACGAATGACAGTACTAATTAACTCCTTCTCGTGACGTTTTTACATACAGAAATACCGTTGGGCTTATGAAAAACATAATTAAGATTAAATTTCTGTTATAAACGGGCAGCGAAATCAATAAAAAACCGCCCAAGTGCGAGTCGGACTCGCGCACGAGGGTTCCGTAGAAAGATTTTAACGCTTTTCCCCGGTGTTTTAAGAAGTCTATAGTGTTAGCAGAGCCCTACTCCTAAGCAAAATGTACGCAGTGTGGTACAACTTATATTGGTCTTTGAAATCTACAGACAGACATAAAATTTAAGACTTTGAGACTTTTCGGAGTGGTTGTGCTATAAGAGCTACCTTCATACCAAATTTCAAGTTTCTAGGACATCTGGATGTACCCTTTAGGTTTTTTGAAATCGGCAATTTGTATGGAAATGATTTTTTTATGACTGTATCTTTTGATTGCGTTGACTTAGAAGGTTGATTTTTTTGCGGCTTTAAGGGACCGCAGGCTTGAGTATTTGATAGTAATTTCAGCATGCTACCTTCACGCGCTCCAGAGAAAAAGGGTCTTGATAGACAGACAGACAGACAGACGGACAACAAAGTGATCCTATAAGGGTTCAGTTTTTTCCTTTTGAGGTACGGAACCCTAATAAAAAATGGACTCACTCCGCGGCGTGCGATTATGACTGAACGCGGCTTCTGGTTTATTCTGTATTCTGAGACTTTAAAGACTATTTATTAGTTTGAAAAATTAAAGATCGATGTTAGTCAACATCGATCTTTAATTTTTCCGCTGGTTCAACTTCAAGTTATTATCATATTTATAAGCAACTAGTTGTTCCCACAACTTTGGAGTGAAACCCGCTTACCGCAGTCTCGCGGGGGCTTTGAGGCTTTGCGTTTTGCGGGACAAAAGGGCCTCCAGCAAAGGTGTGGTCTTTTTTAACCGACTTCAAAAAAAGGAGGAGGTTCTACGTTCCACTGTATGTATTTTTTTTTAATGTATGTACATCGATTACTTCGTCAATTGTAGACCGATTTTCAATTTTTTTTTTATTTGAAAGGGTATACTCCTGAGGTGGTCCCATTGTCACCAAGTCATGATCTGATGATGGGATCTTAGAAAATTTTTGCAGGCACGTACTATGTGTTTCATATATTTTCTAAGGTTATTCAAGTATTTGCGTCTGGTAGTCATCATCTCATGATGAGCTGATGATGGAAGGTACAACTCCTTAGCGGTTAGGAGTTGGAGGATAATTCTGAAAATGTTAAATCAACGTAAAATTGTGAGATAAAAATCTTTTAACAATAAAATAAAACCGCCTTCAAAAAAAAAACCTTAGAAAAAAACCGTAAAATAACCCTCTAAAATAATGATAAATAAATAAAATAAAATAAAATGCGTTTATTTCGGACAACAGAAACTAAAGCCTAAAGTTTTATGGCCTAGCACTAAGCAGCAGAAATATGAAGTCGGTGCGGTGCGAGCGGAATATTCTTTGAATGAAGCACCGACTTCATATTTCTGCTGCTTAGTGCTAGGCCATAAAACTTTAGGCTTTAGTTTCTGTTGTCCGAAATAAACGCACTTTATTTTATTTTATTTATTTATCATTATTTTAGAGCACTAAGCAGCAGAAATATGAAGTCGGTGCGGTGCGAGCGGAATATTCTTTGAATGAAGCACGCTCGCACCGCACCGACTTCATATTTCTGCTGCTTAGTGCTAGGCCATAAAACTTTAGACTTTAGATTCTGTTGTCCGAAATAAACGCATTTTATTTTATTTATTTATCATTATTTTTTACATTTATTAGATGCATAGGAAGGGTACAAGGAAAGAATAAATGTCCAATCACTTTTTTTAAAACCGGGCAAGAGCCTTTCGGACACCCCTAGGATAGGGGTTCCTAAGCCATTATGAAAAAGCCCTTTCATAAATACCTAATTTAATAGTTATTTGTTATACAAGGATGCGAAGTTGTATTTTACCCGCGAGTGTGAAATTGAAACACGCGCAAGCGAAAGGATTCCATAGTTGAACCACGATCGAAGCGAGTTGATCTAAAATAGAATCCTGAGCGTAGCGAGTGTTTCAACACACGACAAGTAAAATACATTTGCACCCGTTTGTGACGCACAACTTTTCACCTCGCTACAGTGAAGTATCTAAAGCTATTCAAGCACTTGCGTCTGGTAGTCATCATCTCGTGTTGATGAGGTAATGATAGAAGGTACAATTCCTTAACGGTTAGGAGTTGGACAATAATTCTTAAAATGTTAACGTAACTTAAATTTGTGAAATAAAAAATCTTTTAACAATAAGTAAAACCGCCATCATGTGGAAGACATCTTGGATGCACTCACTCAAGAATAATAAAATAAATATCATGGGACAATTTGACACCAATTGACCTAGTCCCAAAGTAGGCAAAGCCTGTACTATGGGTACTAGACAACGGATAAACATACTTAAA
Organism: Clepsis dumicolana; assembly: GCA_963691665.1. NCBI lineage: Eukaryota > Metazoa > Arthropoda > Insecta > Lepidoptera > Tortricidae > Clepsis > Clepsis dumicolana. The sequence continues at coordinate 16,987,781 of OY829508.1, forward strand.
TAGATAAATGCATACTTACATATGTACATAGGTATCAAACATCCAAGACCCGAGAACAAACATTCGTATTCATCATACAAACATCTGCCCCGACCGGAATTTGAACCCGGGACCTCAAGCTTCAAGGTCTCTAACCACTAGGCCATTCGGTCGTCAAATCCCTCCTGATGGCCGCGTCCTCAGTGTCTACGTTTATTCAGCCTTAAAGAGGGTCGGTTTTTTGCCACTCTGTCTAAACTATGTGCTGAGAATATAAATCTCAATTTTCCGGCGAAAATCGGGAAGTGCTGGCGTCGCCGTGCCTCGTGGCTTTTTACCCAAATAAGGTAATACTACACTTAGAGGAGCAATCGGGTAAATGGATATTGTTTTAAGTTTTTTTTCTTGTGAAAGTGTCAGTTGATATTTATTACTTTTTTGCCTCTATGTGAAATACAGTGGATTTTTTTTGAGAACGGCATACTTATTTTATTACAAAAAACACTTTGATACGAATTACATAAAACTAAGAATCAAATAAGCCGTGATAGCCTAGTGGTTTGACCTATCGCCTCTGAAGCAGAGGGTCGAGGGTTCAAACCCCGGCTCGCACCTCTGAGTTTTTCGGAATTTATGTGCGAAATCACGTTTGTAATTTATCATGAGCTTTTCGGTGAAGGAAAACATAGTGAGGAAACCTGCACACTCCTGCGAACCAATTCAATGGTGTGTGTTAAGTTCCCAATCCGCACTGGGCCCGCGTGGGAGCTATAGCCCAAGGCCCTCTCATTCTGAGAGGAGGCCTGTGCCCAGCAGTGGGACGTAAATAGGCTGATGATGATGATGATAAAGAAACAAAAAAAAAATAACAAGCATAATTATTATTATTATAAGTCTGGTGAAGTGTCCCACTGTTGGGCAAAGGCCGTCCCCCATGTTCTCCACGCGTCCCGATCTATAGCGGTTTCAGGCCAATCTTTAAGAAAGACATCCAGATCATCCCGAGTAAAATATACAATCTAAATTGTTTCTATTAGACATGGTTCCCAGGAGGCAGGCAGCGTTACCGCGCTGGACAGGCAGGCAGCGTTACCGCGCTGGACAGGCAGGCAGCGTTACCGCGCTGGACAGCCAGGCAGCGTTACCGCGCTGGACAGCCAGGCCAGGCGCTGGCCGAAAATACTGTCAGGCCCCTGTTTCACCACCTTTACAATTGTCAATTTACAATGGCAATTCGAACTACATTTCTTCGCCAATATGAAGCGCGCTAAAACAAAAGCTCTTCAAGTCAGCAATTTACACTGAATTTTCATTGAAAATTGACATTTGTAAAGTTGGTGGAATGGGGGCCTGCCTCCTGGTTACCTGTCGTTAGCGAAGAGATCTCTCTAATAACCTAACCAACTTAGAAAAGTTGAAAAACTTTAAGTTAAAAAGATCTTTCGCGCTCGGATCCCACGAGCCTAAGGTCTCGACCCCAAACGGCGCAAAAATGTGGCCCTGCCCTATAGCAGGAATATTTGCGCCGCTTGAGGTTCTCAGCGGTAAAAGCCGCTCCACTCAAATCATAAATCAAGTCAAAAATTACATCAATTTGTAATTGTTTTTTTCCGTCGGACTTTGCTGACGCGCACTTACATTTCCAACGTTTTCGTAATCAGAAAACGTTTGGATGAAAGGCATCTTTAGACAAAAGCGGCTGAGCAAATGCTCATTGATTCTTAGACAGTTCGAAGGACGATCAGCCATCAAGCTATTCTGTTCCCAATATCAGTATTCAATCTATGTCTTGTTTCGATCTATTAACGATAAAAACGGCTATCTATCTTAAATTTTGCCGTCTCAATAAACTGTAGGTAGGTAAAATAATCCCTGCGCGCTATCTGTCGATGGGAGAATGGTAGACATAGAGATTTAGCAAATGTTGGCTTGTGTACTTATTGAATTCGTTAGTAGACCAAAACCTTTCTATTTTGTAATACTTAGATACTAATCCTAATCCTAACTAATATTATAAATGCAAAAGTAACTCTGTCTCTTTACTCTCTGTCTGTCTGTTTGTTACCTCTTCACGGGCAAACCGCTGCACCAATCTAGATGCAATTTGGTAAGAAGATCGTTTGAATATTGAGGAATAACATAGACTACTTTTTATTCGGGAAAATTATATAGTTCCCGCGGGATAGCGATAACCGAAATCTATGCGGACGATATCACTTGCAACAGCTAGTAAGTTATAAATTAAAAAATACCACAACATCTCGTGTCTCTAGCCTTCCCTGGCATTAACATTTTCGTCACTACCCAATCAAAAATGATTCGATTAAAAAAAAGCTAAGGAACGCATGCACGAAAAAAAACGAATATATATAGAATATATTACTCTTCTTTAGGACTGGTCCCACTACAAAGTTATCTTTCACTTCGATAAAAAATTAACCGACGATACTGAGCGATATTTCTATGGTTTTCTTCCCTATAGGTTTCTTTTTGATGGTAAGCGTAAGTTGGTATAAGTTCGATGGAACAGGTCTGCCCGGTTGATCCGGTTCTATACAATACAGATACTAAATGGATCTATAGATCGTCTGCGCGAGCGGTCTCGTAAATACACGAGTTGAATTTATGTTGGTTTATGCGGGAGTTTTATTCGTTTTAGCTGTTGGATTATACAGACTATGGATAAGCAAAATTACATGAAGGACCGATTTTGAATACCCAGATAAGTGCTTATGCCGTAAATTTTCTTCACTATTATTATAATGAAAGAAAAATAAATGACAGTTCAAAAATGAAATAATAAACTGAACGAATATAGTATAGGTACTGCTTGAAAAGTGAAAACTGCTATTCCATTGACAGGTAGTATCTATATTATCTAGATAATTATATACCTACCTTCTTGATTAAGATCCTCCACTTAGGTTTAAGGATACGGGAAATTCATTTAACGATTTTCATTGAAAAGTTGCAAGATCAGCATATTAATACACTTTGCTGAATCAGCCATGCTATAGTCATCGGCAAACAGTTTTTATATTCATCACATGGATGGAAGTACCTTTTTACATACAATTAGCTTTTTCACGCGACTTTATTTGCATATTTTCGGGACAAAATTACACAAAGCTTTCCAATTGTACCTATCACAACAAAAAAACTAATGTTGGTCCTTGTGAAGGAAAGTCTAGAAAACAAACATACCTACACTACACCCTTACAAGTCTGCAAAATTAATTAGATGTGCCAACTAAGTATGCGTGTTCAGGTAAGTGTGAGAACAGGCATGCTTTCTGTAGTATTTTTTTAAGTCTACCAGTCCGTCTGTCTTTCACATCTTATGTCCTAAAGGATTAACAAAACGTCCAATTCAAATACCGGCCTCGAAGCGGTCAACCCAATTTTAAAGTTCAATCAAAAGGTCAAAATAGAGATTAAAATTTTCAAAAGATTAAGGCCAACTAAATATCATAAAACGATAAAAAACATGCGGATACTCTAACTGTTTTAATTGACAATCTCCTGCCCACTAGACAATCCACAATACAGCAACACTAATAGGTTTTAGCCTTTCAATAGAGGTGTTGCCGATGCTGTTCGGTGTTCAGATGATTTAAGAAATGTCTAAGTATTGACTAGTAGGTATATACAGGGTTCGTTTTAATGAACCTTCAAGACTTCTGCCAGAGTTTGAGTAAGGTCTGTGAGGACCTCTGTGAAGTTTTTTTATGGAAATTAAAAAAAAATTCACATATTTAATTGTCAACCACCAGGGCAGTGTTTTTTATAAAGCTACAAGTTACAATTTACAAGCGAAAGTCTCATTCTATCACCTTAAAAGAGACTTCCGCTTGTAAACTGTAACTTGTAGATTTATAAAACGTGGCCCTGAGGCAGTAATCTACCTTAGAAGGACGTAAAAACCTTACTTACAGGGGTGTTTATTTAAACTTACTGGACCCCTGGCTGAAGTCTTTGACTGTTCATTAAAACGAACCCTATAGGTATAGTTAAATGTCTAAGTATTGGCTAGTATCACTATAGGAATGTACGGGTACTTAGCCTCTGTTAACTGGACATTTATAGTTTTACAGAGTCAAATGGTTAGCTCAAACAGCGTTTAGTGCTACACTCGTTATGATACGAGTAGCATTCCTGAAATGAAATGAAATGAAATGAAATAATTTATTCGTCATCAGTCATCACAGGTATTTGAAAAGGTGGAGTTGGAGAAATAAAATACCTCTATGATCTGCCTTATTGACGTACGAATTGTTATTTGTAAAAGTCAAGCTATTTGTTAAATTTCAGTTGCAATATTCTACATTCAAAATATAATAACAAATAATCGATTAATAAAAAAACAATTGTCATGCTATTAAATTACAATGGTATAGTAGCGTCATTCAAATAATCCGTAACATTATATAAACATTCTAGTACGTTCAAAAGATACCAGTGAGAGCGGTGTTCTATAATATGATCGGCCAGAGAGAAGGGATGCTAAAAGCACGGACGCGTATTGCCTTGTTTTGTGCTTTTGAATGACAAAATATAGCTTTATATGGCTTTCTAGAGCTCGTTTCTTTTTAATTGGAAACAGTTTTACATTCGAACTTGAAATATTTCAAGTTCGAATGTAAAACTGTAAAACAAAACGAAGCAATACGCGTTCGTGCTTGCCTATGGTTAAGTCTATATAGACATTTCTGTAGTGCTACATTTCGAGGACCTGGCATAAGAATAAATAATAACATAGTAGAACGGAATCTCTTTTGACCGAGTCCAAAACGCCGCCATTCATATACTTACTTCCCCTTTCACGTCGTTACACCCCTCTATCCTCCGGGCGTGTTGCTAGGGTTGCTTGCTGTTGAATATTAGGTACTTACGTCTAAAGACGATATCGCTAAGACATAAGTTTTTCTTTTCTTTGAAATCGTTATTTTATTCTAGTTTTACAAAATATGAGATTTATAAATCATTACGTACCTACATAATTATAGACACTTCTAAATAAGAAGTTATTATAAGTGCCATACCAAATGAAGCCATTTAAGATGATTTAAATATAGTATTATTTACCTTCAAATATAAAATAAAATACATACAGGGTCACGTAAAACTATTACAACCAAATTATAAACAACCAAACGCGCGTGCGGCGGCGCCGGCCGTAACAGCCTGGCTGAGTAGTCTGTCTAACGAATACTCTAATATCGTGACCTTGAGCCCGTCCGGAGCGGGAGTTTCCGTTCTACAATGTTACTATTTATTCTTATGGACCTGGTAAAGATTGCGGAACCGCAAGACCGGTCTGAGTGTAGAGCTTTGGGAGAGGCCGCCGTCCAGCAGTGGATGTCTTTCAGCCGACATGATGATGATGATGCTAATAACATTTCGAGGAGCCATCACACACACAATCACACTTTAAATCAGCAGTGGCAGCTATGTAACGTTGTCTAGATGACCTCAACTAACCCGATTCGAACTGTCTTAAAAAAGAGGCTAGACACTTCAAGAACTTCTCAAGACAACGTCTTACTCCTACTCACAAACCCGTACTAGAATGGCGAGTCCACAGTCATTGAACTCTCGAATCAGATTAGTAAAAAATAACATTAGTTACCTCGGCTCGAACGCGCGTCCAGAACGTTCTAAGTACATGGTAACTCATAGAGTACCGCAGTAATATTATAGAGTAATATTGTTCTTGATACAAAGACATGGCCAACATCTAATCTACATTGATAGGTACTTTAGAATTGTGTATGTTTTGTTTTCATTAGAAACCTGGTATTCGGAAATACATTTAACAACGACGGATTACTCGCGTTGGGACAATCCAATATTTTATTTATTCAATTTACATTAATAAGTTTTCAGCCAGAGACTAACACACGTATTATATTAACGGACAAAGAACACAGAAAAGAGAAAAAAATATGTATTACAATTACAAAAATACACCAATGAGACAAATCGTATTTATTATAAGGTAGGTACGTAATAACTTGTCGATTTTTACAAGTAGCGACTGTCAGAGTCAGCAAATAGTTGCCGTGCATGTAATTGATTAATTGATGGTGTGAAATAATTGATAGTGTAAAATAAGTGATTGTGTAAAATAATTGACATTGTAATATAATTGACAGTGTGAAATAATTGATAGTGCAAAATAATTGATTGTGTAAAATAAGTGATTGTGTAAAATAATTGACATTGTAATATAATTGACAGTGTGAAATAATTGATAGTGTAAAATAAGTGATTGTGTAAAATAATTGACATTGTAATATAATTGACAGTGCAAAATAATTGATAGTGTAAAATAAGTGATTGTGTAAAATAATTGACATTGTAATATAATTGACAGTGTGAAATAATTGATAGTGCAAAATAATTGATTGTGTAAAATAATTGATATTCTAAAATAATCGATAGTGTGAAATAATTGATAGTGTAAAATAATTGATTGTGTAAAATAATTGATATTCTAAAATAATCGATAGTGTGAAATAATTGATAGTGTAAAATAATTGATTGTGTAAAATAACTGATATTGTAAAATAATTGATAGTGTGAAATAATTGATAGTGCAAAATAATTGATTGTGTAAAATAATTGATATTGTAAAATAATTGATATTCTAAAATAATTGATAGTGTGAAATAATTGATAGTGCAAAATAATTGATTGTGTAAAATAATTGATTGTGTAAAATAATTTATATTGTAAAATAATTGATAGTGTGAAATAATTGATAGTGCAAAATAATTGCTTGTGTAAAATAATTGATATTGTAAAATAGTTGATAGTGTGAAATAATTGATAGTGTAAAATAATTTATTGTGTAAAATAATTGATATTGTAAAATAATTGATAGTGTGAAATAATTGATAGTGTAAAATAAACGATAGTGTAAAGTGACATCAGTCATCAACCCAATAAGGCTATCATGAGTGAAACATCCGCTAGGATCGCTAGTATCGAGTGAGGTCTATCTGTCAATTTCCACCAATCACAGGAAAGTAGCTTGTCTCTCATTGGTCGAGAATGACAGATAGACACTCTGGACACCAGCGACTCTAGCGGATTTTTGTCCCAATCCACACTGGACCCGCGTGAAAACTATAGCCATGATATCACACGCTGTGAGGAAGCTTGTGTCCAGCAGTGGGACGTCAATAGGCTTTAAATGATGGTGATGACTGCTACGGTACCAGACGAAAACAGAAATCTTCTTTTAGTGAGCTTTGAATATTAATAATTAATTTATTGAATCAGGCGTTACTTTGCGGAGGTCCATATTTATGAACTAAAAAACAATTACTTTGCTCACCCGCGACCACTAATGACAAATAGTTATATCTGTGCGGCAAATGTATGTTTCCATGCAACACCTCCGCCTCCACTGCTACACGAATCAACACATGCCACACAGACCCAACTATCACCACCACCACTATACTAAACGCTGACGCGTTTCGGCACTCTCCACGAGGCCATTTACGAAGCACAACAACAACCGCTCAACATGCCACCACTTCCACTACTGACATATATAAACCATGTACTCAACTTAGTTAATGACAATACCAACGTACCCACTAATATTTTATAAATTCCAAACTACCCTTTTATGTAAGTCCTAAACTACCCTTTTTTTAAAAAATGAATTCCAAACTAACCTTTTTATTTTTATTTTTAATTTACGCCAGGTACCCCGTTATTTTTAACCGAGTACGGTAAAAAGAGAAGTCATGTTCTCATTATTACTATGACACATTATTAAAATTAGAACCAAGTCGTAACAAAGGCACAGATATAACTATTTGTCATTAGTGGTCGCGGGTGAGCAAAGTAATTGTTTTTTAGTTTATTAATAATTATCCGCGTATTTATTTCTCAGGCGGCCAGAAAACAATAAACTATAGATTATTATAAACCATAGATAATAGACATATTAATAGTTTCAAGGTACCACAGGTGAATGACCGCTAGCAAGCTCGTAACCATTTAATTGCAAGATGACATCTTATCACAATGGCTTAAGATTTGTTCTTGAGTGAAGAAGTGTTTTTAATGTACCTATGTCTGCAGGTTGAGAGCGTATAGTCATTGATCAAATAATGGATAAAATGAGCAATCAGAATCACATTCGTTAAAGCTCGTCAATTTGCAATTTAAATGTTTTAAGTAAGATGCGAACCTCAAGTTTAAATTATGATGTACAGTCGCCATCAACATCTAAACTAACTATTTGTGAACCATTTTACAACCTGAAAGTACCTAAGGTGCACAAACTTTTATTTTCCACTAGCTTATGCCCCGTGGCTTTGCCCTTGTGAAATATTTCAAAATGGGCTAGATCCCTACCCCATGGGAATTTCGAAAAATCCCTTCTTATTGCACTACTACGATACTCAAGGTATATGTTTGCCAAATTTCAAGTCTCCAGGTCCAGTAGTTTAGTCTGTGCGTTGTCTGTCAGTCAGTCACGGTACTGTTTTATAGGTATAGATAAACGGCCGGAAATCTGTGTGTATGGCTGCCGTCTTTTTAGCCTATACAAAATTATTTGCTAAGACTAAGCATAATGCATGATTTAACAACTAATTGCCCTATCTGTAATTTTGACATTCTTTCTCAAAAACGGAATTGATTGGTCACTTTCTTTAACTACTTAGTTGCAATGATTTAAACTTTCGCGATTTTCACACATTATCATGATACTCGGGACTTAATCGCGTAAAAAACTTTTATATTTAAATTTGAATTTAAATACCTCGACGTTTTCGTGGAATCCGGTAATCAGTATGTGTAAGCGTCATCAAATATCGTCTCATAAATCGCCGGATGTTGTGAGTGTTGTGTGTCGGACTGGTGGCAACCCTGGTGAAAAAACTAATAAAAAAGACCAGGTGCGGGTAGTTCGAGGAACCCGTGCAGCTAGGAGATGTTGATACCCGCCTTTTCAGTCCCTTCGAGACCATGGACGCAACGTCGCGTCCGAAACGTCGAGGTATTTAATTTCAAATTTAAATATAAAAGTTTTTTACGCGATTAAGTCCCGAGTATCATGATAATGTGTGAAAATCGCGAAAGTTTAAATCATTGCAACTAAGTAGTTAAAGAAAGTGACCAATCAATTCCGTTTTTGAGAAAGAATGTCAAAATTACAGATAGGGCAATTAGTTGTTAAATCATGCATTATGCTTAGTCTTAGCAAATAATTTTGTATAGGCTAAAAAGACGGCAGCCATACACACAGATTTCCGGCCGTTTATCTATACCTATAAAACAGTACCGTGACTGACTGACAGACAACGCACAGACTAAACTACTGGACCTGGAGACTTGAAATTGACTTGAAATCCCGAGTATCATGATAATGTACTTAGTTGCAAGGAGACTAGACATTAAAGAGTTTTTTCACCGTTCCGCACCTACCTCAAAAGAAAAAACGTAACCCTTATAGGATTATTTAGTTATACGTTACGTCTGTCTGTCTTTCGGTCTCTTAATCACAATTAAATCAGTATCTATAAGAGGATCCCCGATGGTCCTAAAACCCGAAAACTCTAGGTAAGGAACCCTCGGTGCGCGAGTCCGACTTGCACTTGGCCGGGTTGTACAAGTTGGCTCACTAACCGCAGCCAATTTAAGGATATAAATGGATTTAAATAGGTATAGCAGATATTGTCTTACCACTTGAAAACGTTCGAACCAAAAGACCACTAATCGAGCTTCAGCCAGTCTTAGTTTGGTCTAACTACAGTGCTATGACCACCATACGTGGCGGTCATCGAAAAATGCCGTGTTGTACTGGGACACATTTTTAGTGAATTTTGTACTGGACCCAAAGTCCATGGTGTTAGTAAGTCAATGACAGCAGCCGATATTTTATTAACGGTGTAAACTCGTATCCCACAAGTAGCAGAGTTAAATCGACAGTTAAGACATTTATAATCATTAAAGCATGTAGGTACCTAAATTAGTTAAGCACTGGGCACTTCGGGGCAATCGTTAACGAGCATGAGTTGACAAATTTGCTCGTGAGTGCTCAAGAAATGCTTGTTAGACGCGAGTGCTCAAATAAATACCCGACGACGGGTCACTACTTACCTACGTATTTATTATAAAAAACATTTGTTTGAGAATTATTGTGTAAGAACACATTTTAAAATTAGCTACCTAACACCCCGACGTGGCCAGGTCGTCTACCAGAGGAAATACGTATTTTTCCCCTCACTACCTCGGAAAACCGTCTTTTATCCTATAATACAAGCAGGTAAAATCGCGTTTTATCCACTTGTGGGGAAAGTAATTTGACCTTGGAGTGGAGCGTGTTTAAGTAGCTTTTGACAGATAGGTAACAAAAGGTAAAACGCTCGTAATAATGGTTCGTTCGATATTAATTATCATTAAATAAATGATAAATAGACCTTAGAGTACCTTTTACATCGAATTGTGCTTCGAATTGTGCTAGAACCTGCTTTCAAATAAAAAAACAGACACACACAAGCACACAACTTCAAACATCTCTCTTTTTGCGTCCCGATTTAAAACACGCTGCTTTTGATAGATATGTATATTGTTGTTTTTTAACCCCCGACAAAAAAGTGGGGTGTTATAAGTTTGACATCTGTGTCTGTGTATCTGTGTATCTGTCTATGACAAGACAAAACGCTCCCAAACGGATTTACCGATTTCGATGCGATTTTTTCAGTCGAAAGCTATTTTAATCGAGATGTTTCTTAGCTAAGTTTCATTAAAATCGGTTAACCCGTTTTTGAAATATCGGACTTTGAAATGACAATGTCGGGGGTTTTTCAACTTTTCTAAGTTGGTTAGGTTATAAATACAAGGGTAATGATTTAAACCTTCGCGATTTTCACACATTATGTCCTTCGAGACCATGGACGCAACGTCGCGTCCGAAATGTCGAGGTATTTAAGTTCAAATTTAAATATATGTGTTTTACGCAATTAAGTCCCGAGTATCATGATAATACATGGGTATAACGAAACCTTTATCTCTTTTGAGCTACCTGGAGAATAACACCCAGGGGTATAAACAAACAAACATGTTTTCACATTTGTAATATCAGTAGCGGTGCACAGAATGAAGTTTGATGCATTTCTGACTGTACAAAGTCGTATTCCACCTAGCCATCCCAGCTTTGCAACGACGAAAGTTACCAGAAACTCGAATCGTTGATTCTACTTTATTCCCTTATGAATTTTCACGCTGTGAACAATAACTTTATTTAAGTATGACACGTTACTTGGTAAAGATACGTGAAGTTTATGTTTTGAATATGATTTTATTCCTGATTACAGACGAATTCGGTAAAGAACATGACCTGTTTGAAACCCAAACTTTATTTGAAAGGCTGTCTCAACTTTTGACATGAAACTACCGTGACCCCCAAAGTTGGAAGACTGCTAAATACTGCGTCAACAGTGAGTGCGAACGAGCCTTTACAGATGTGATCAGTGTACAGTGGTATCATCATCATCATGTCAGCCGAAAGACGTCCACTGCTGGACATAGGCCTCCCCCAAGGCTCTCCACTCAGACTGGTCTTGTGCTTTCCGCATCCACCGCGGTCCCGCAATCTTTACTAGGTCGTCGCTCAATCTTGTTGGAGGCCTACCGACAGCTCGTCTCCCGGTCCGTGGACGCCATTCGAGAACCTTCTGACCCCATCGGCCGTCAGTTCTGCGAGCAATGTGTTTCGCAATTCTTCGGGCTATGTCGGTAACTTTAGCTCTACTGCGGATATCATCATTTCAGTACAGTGGTATGCTACCCTGAATTTGACAATAATAAAAAAGACGATGAAAACGAGGGTAGTTGTGTACCGCTGTCAGCTGCGTCTAGTAGTCGCGCGAGCAGAGCCGTGACGCGCAGTGTGCATCTCGCTGCCGGTGGGTCGTGCGCTCCCAGAGGAAGGTCTACGAATTAGTCCGAAACAAGTCGGGCTAAACTCGACTTATATACGTGAGTGATCCGTTGTTATTTGATTATGCTGTCTCAGCTATTTACGCGTTATACGTCACAGATAAACTCTTGTCACTGATATAAAACTATCTGTATCTAATGCACAAATTAGCACATTTTTTATATGGTCCACGTTCTGTTTGATCACCAAAGAAACCGCGAATATAGTCGGCCAGCAAACAGTGACTAAAAAATATATCATAGCTAAAAATAATCCGAGGAAAATTGATGAAAACGTTCATTTTCTTGCAAACAGTAGCCAAAGAGCAAAGTTTAGTGACCCCTATGTAGTACCTATTCGCTAATCGATTTGCGAACGCTAATTCGTAAAATAACTGATTAAAACTGCACTAAAACGAAGACAAAACTAACATGGAACGACTTTATGAATTTTCGACTGATTGGTATTAGAAGTATTTACAAGTTTGTTAGTTTCTTGTCGAAGAACTGATGGCCGATGGGGTCAGAAGGTTCTCGAATGGCGTCCACGGACCGGGAGACGAGCTGTCTGTAGGCCTCCAACAAGGTGGAGCGACGACCTAGTAAAGATTGCGGGACCACGGTGGATGCGGAAAGCACAAGACCGGTCTGAGTGGAGAGCCGCGTGGGAGGCCGCCGGCCAGCAGTGGACATCTTTCGGCTGACATGATGATGTGATGACAAGTTTGTTAGAAGTGTTAATGCTTAGAATTAAGACTTCTATAAGTGGCTAACATTTGGTAGTTCCTTGGTATTTTAGTACTATAAGAAAGGTAAACGAGCAAGTGGGTCACCTGATGGTAAGTTAAGTGATCACCACTGCCCATAGACACCCGCGACCACACATGGATTGCAGATGAGCTGCCATCTAGAGGGCTAAGATGAAATGCCTCTTGCCCGTGATTTCCTCGGCTGTCCTACACACAGAAATACCGACGGTGGTAGCGATCCGGACGGACCCCGCACAAAGGTCCCAACATCGGCAATGAGGACTATCGCAAGTCAAAAATTCGCTAGGGTAGCTAAGAAAATTGCCGGACACTGTCAAAATAGTTGGCAAGCAAGGTGTCAATTATTGAAATTGAGCTGTCAAACATTGGCACATCATTTGCTTATCTGCAAATTTAGTAGGTACACAAAAAACCGAGCGGTGCGAGTCGGACTCGCGCACGAGGGTTTCGTAGAAAGATTTCCCCAGTGTTTTAAAATGTCCAGTGTTAGCAGAGCCCTGCTCCTAAGCATAATGTACGCAGCGTGGGGTCAACTTATATTGGTCTGTGAAATCTACAGACAAACAAAAAAAAAAAAATTACGAGACTTTTCTTAGTGGTTGTGCTAAAAGAGCTACCTTCATACCAAATTTCAACTCTCTAGGACAACTGCTTTTAGGTTTTCGGGGGACGGCAATTTGTATGGTAACAACCATTTTAATGACTGTATTTTTTGATTGCGTTGACTTAGAAGTTTGATTTTATCACAGTTTGAAGTGACTGCAGACTTGAGTATTTGGTATTAATTTCAGCATGGTACCTCAACGCTTTCCTGAGAAAAGGGGCCTTGACAAACAGACAGTTAGACAGACGGACAACAAAGTGATCCTATAAGGGTCCCGTTTTTCCTTTTGAGGTGCGGAACCCTAAAAAACCGCATCAAAACCGGTCAATCCGTTTGGGAGCTATGATGCCACAGACAGATACACAAATGCACAGGTCAAACATATAACACCCCTCTTTTTCGTTGGGGGTTAAAGAATACTGTAGAAAATAACACTGCTTCAATAACCGCAGAGAAAGATAAACATAAGTAATCTTTGACATAATGGCGAAACATTTTGGCAGCTCATAACACCTTATCGGAATAAATCCCAGGTTTCCGCGAACTCGTCATCGTGTGACGTGACTAGCCTCGTGAGATGCCGCCCACTTGACATGCGTCTGCGCTGACTTTGACATTAGTTAGCTATTATGCTTTTCAACCGACTTAAAAAAAAGGAGGAGGTTCTCAATTCTTCGGAATGTTTTTTATGTGTGTTCCCCGATTACTCAAAGACGGCTCTATCAATTTTAAAAATTCTTTTTTTGTTTGAAAGGGTATACTTTCTAGTTGGTCCCATTGTCAGCAAGTTAGGATCTGATGATGGGATCCCAGGGAAATCGAAGGTGAAATAAAAAATGTTTTAACAAAAAGTAAAACCGCCTTCAAAAACACATAAAATAATCCTCTAAAGCCATCAGTTTTATGGCCTACCTCATATATGAAGTCGGTGCTTCATTGAAAGAATAGGTGTTTCGCTCTCACCGCATCGGCTTCATATTTCTGGTAGGCTATAAAACTGATGGCTTTAGAGAATTATTTTGTATTTTTTTTGCCATCGGTTTAACTTTTTGTTAAAAAATTTTTTTTACTAGCTCTCTTTCTATTGTCACACGCGTCACTGGATAGCGTTGTCTCGCTCGAGTGAATAAACCCCGCCCCCAAAAGTGTCTTAGCAAGGTCTTGGCAGAATAGATCTTCAAAAAGCTATGGAGCGTCGCCGCCTACATGCGCGCGGTGCGCATGACCTCTGCACACCGTTACACTTATTCTCTGAGATTTGCTATCAATCTCGCTGCGCGTTGGCGAACAGTAATTATGTGAAGTTTTTGAGAAGCGTACTTGCACTTATCTATACCTATAAAACAGTACCGTGACTGACTGACTGACTGACTGGCAGACAATGCACAATGCAGAATTTTGGGAAACATGATTGAGTATTCCCTAGAAAGGGAACTAGCCCATTTTGAAATATTACACGGAGGCAAAGCCGCAGGGCATAAGCTAGTAGTGAAATAAAACGGATCACTCACGTTTAAGCGTTAAGGAAGAAAGACTACAAATTAGTCCTAAACATGTGGCACTAAACTCAACTTATATATATAGGTACGTGAATCCGTTTTATTGCACTATGATTGAGTCTCAGGGCAGTTTCATGTTAAAGTATACTTGTATTATCATCCAACATACATATCTGCCGTGCGTAAAAGCCGTGATAGCCTAGTGGTTTGACCTATCGCCCCTGAAGCAGAGGGTCGAGGGTTCAAACCCCGGCTCGCACCTCTGAGTTTTTCGAAATGTATATGCGAAATTACATTTGTACCTAATTTATCATGAGCTTTTCGGTGAAGGAAAACATCGCGAGGAAACCTGCACACTCCTACGAAGCAATTCAATGGTATGTGTGAAGTTCCCAAGCCGCACTGGGCCCGCGTGGGAACTATAGCCCAAGCCCTCTCATTCTGAGAGGAGGCCTGTGCCCAGCAGTGGGACTTAAATAGGCTGATGATGATGATGATACATATCTGAAGTCTATCCGACCACTCGAAGGAAATCAAATTTAACTTCCAAGATTTGACCCACACAAACGACTAAGAAATAGTCTGAAACGTATCGCGCTAAACTCGACTTGTATACGAGAGTGATCTTATTTCACTATCACAGGAGATAGTTAAAGTTAAAACCATTTCACCAGTGCTCATAAAACGAGTCGGTTTCAATAGAAAAGCCATAAATTGTGTCGAGCAAAACGTAGGATTATAATCTAGCGACTAAAGTGCGGACGAGATGTTGTATCTGAGCCATTGTCGGGCCCCAGATCGTGAAGGGGGCTATTCTGAGCCGTGCGACTTGAATTCGTTACATGTCGTGAGTCAAAATCCGCTTAGGATCTCTAGAGTCAACTGAGGTCTGTCTGTCAATTTCTACCAATCATAGACCAGTAGCTTATCTCTCCCATTGCATCGCGATGATTGGCAATCGGGGGTGCGAGTCGGGTTACCTCCTCGTGTGCCCAAGAGCTGCGGTTCCCTTCTGGGTCCGTCCGGGGGGAAGAGCAGTACTCGGGCCGGTGCACCCTGGGCATCGGTCAATGATCTCCTGGCCAAGAATTTATGGAACATCATTGGCCGATGGCTAAGAACTCGACAAGGGGAGGGGGGTTTATTCAGTTTGGCCTATCCGTCATCTTTTTATAATGTCAATTTTTTTTATATTACATTACACTTGCTTATATGATTTTTATACGTGTTGTATTATATTTATTGACATTGGCACAAGCCCAAGAGGCCGCCATTACGAAGGAAGAAGATTGGAAAGTGTTTATTATTGCATTGAGAAGTCATTTCCTTAACCACCCATGGTAAGTGGACAAAGTACGTATGTAAATTAAACTTTTAATTGTGCGTAAAAACAACCTTAAAACTTACAAATACCGCAAGGAAAAACAGAACCTTCTAAAAGGGATCGCTTCCAGCTACCCAGATTGTCGAGTACGAATATTCCAATCCTGCGTAACTTAACGTTATCGAATCGAAATCGAGAAACTTTATACTAAATTTTAGTACCAAATACGCTCACGGGCGGGCGTTGTTCCAAACGTCAATTTCTCGATAACGTTACTACTCGATTAAATTACGCCCAGATTTCGAATATTCGTACTCGGGCCTCTGGTTTAAGAGAAGGAATTTTGAACAAATAGGATTGCTGTGTTGTTATGCGACCTATATTACGATATAAAATAAATTAAAATAATGTTTAGTATTATCGGTTAGGTTTATTTTTTGTTACCGGCCACTAATAAAGTTCACGGCTCGCAGCGCGGAAAAAAAAAACAATTTTACTAGTTGCTGTCATCGCCTCGCCCCGCACTGCATAAAACCTGGTAGCCTGTAAAATGATGGCACCGTTTTCTTCGTATCTGTCACATTTTCGATGTATTATTAAGTATGGCAACAAATTTGTATGACAAATTTTAGTTCCTCATTTCTCCGTTTTCTACTCTTTTTTGCCAGGCTACATAATAATTTATTGAATCAGGCGTTACTTTGCGGAGGTCCATATTTATGAACTAAAAAAACAATTACTTTGCTCACCCGCGGTCACCCGTGGTCGCGGGTGAGCAAAGTAATTGTTTTTTTAGTTCATAGGCTACATAATAACATTTTTAATTTGTTTTATTATAAGTGTAGCTTACAAACAGTGTCTGCAAAGACTGCTAATTTCCGTACTACTCTCCTTTAGGAGTTGAACAGCTTGCTAAACAATTTTCAATCGATACATTATATCGTACGCTTTGATAATACCGGCCTACTATCTCGCTTTATCTCGGTGGACAGTTACTTCGCCTCTGTTAACGGGTTATCTTCTAACCATAGTTTAAACCATAGTTAGTTATCGCGTGTAACTGGGTCCGATAGTGGACTTTCCCTATGGAACGTTTAATAGGCTTACTGTAAAGTTGTTATAGATAATTCTAGAAAATATAGAAGTAGTTAATGCTCTATATCTTTACGGGGTCTCCTGACACAAGTACGTACTTAATAGGAGCCCATCGTTACCAATATCATAACCTTCTGTAAAATGACAATACCTAAGGTTTATTTTTTAATTAAGTTGGTCAAAAAGTGGTACTTTCGTGGTACGGTCGGAAAGTTGGATTTTTCCTACTAGCGCTACTTATCCAAAGAGCAGCTGCAGGAAGGCGACGGAGTAAAACGGATGGCCTAGTCACTAGGCCCTAGTGGTTAAAGAACCTGGCTACAAAACTTGAAGTCCCGAGTTCGATCCAGGGTCGGAGCAGATATTACGACGAAACGTGTAATATTTATTTTATGTTTCATTATTCATTTATTTTTTATTTATTTATTTATTGCTCCAATGTGAGTAAATTACAATGGTGTTTAAATACAATGAGTGCATCACAATCAGCCGTCGTCCGGCATGCAATAGTACTTATAAGCTAACATAGTTTAACAATATTTATCTAAATTCAATGTCGCTTTCCTTTTAAAATAATAAACCTTTTGTAGCCAATGATATTATAATTAACAATCGTCATAATATCATCATAAATATACCCTGACTGACTGACAGACAACGCACAGTCTAAACCACTGGACCTAAAGACTTGAAATTTGGCAAACATATACCTTGAGTATCCTAGAGGTGCACTAAGAAGGGATTTTTCGAAATTTCCACGGGATAGGGAACTAGTCCATTTTGAAATATTTCACGGGGGCAAAGCCGCGGGGCATAAGCTAGCCGTAAATATACCCTGACTGACTGACTGACAGACAAAGCACAGCCTAAACCACTGAACCTAAAGACTTGATATATGAGACATCTACCTCAAGTATCCTAGAGATGCACTAAGAAGGGATTTTTTGGAAATTCCTACGAGGTGGGGAACTAGCCCATTTTGAAATATTTCACGGGGGCAAAGCCGCGGGGCATAAGCTAGTGATATTATAAATGCGAAAGTAACTCTGTCTCTCTGTGTCTCTCTGTCTCTCTGCTCTCTGTCTGTCTGTTTGTTACCTCTTCACGGGAAAACCGCTGCACCAATCTAGATGAAATTTGGTAAAAATATACTTTGAATATTGAGGAATAACGTAGGTTACTTTTTATTCGAGCAAATTACTTATATAGTTCTCGCGGGATAGCGATAACCGAAATCAACGCGGACAAAGTCGCGGGCTATTGCTAGTAAACTATAAACTACAAACGACTCCAGCCAGTCGCCAACACTTCAAATACATGTCGCCTTAAATTTTTAACGGCAACGCAAAAGTAACAAAGCGTAAATTAACTAATTAAATTAACTGTACTGAAACCTGTCGAACCGTATTTGTATTGTACAGTCGGAACCATTGAAGCTTATATTATTTTTTTGCCAAATACGTTACACGAGAATCAACATGGCGTCCGAATCATTTGAGACAAAGATTAGCCAAGGTTTATCGAAAATCCACTTTCATAATCGTAATGCGGGTGGCAGGACCTAATGTACGGTCTGTCCGGATCGCCACCACCGCCTTACTTGGTAATCCTGCCGCTAAACAGCAGTGCCTGAACTGGTGTGTTCCAGTGTGGCGAGTTAAACAGCCGGGGAAATTATGGGCACAAGTAAAGGCATTTCATCTTAGCCCTCTTGCAACTCTCTTTTGTTGCGGATGCCTATGGGCAGCGGGATCACTTACATATGCCTTCCCTCTTCCTTAAAAAAATTACGTATTTGGTTATTGATATTTTATTGACTTTTGTAAGGAAGAAAGGACTCTTAGCAGTCTTTTCTTTCTTTCTTCTTCTTCTTCTTTTCCGAACCTAAAGTTAAAGTATAATCATAAAAAAATTGCCCTCTGATTTTTTCAAAATTAAAAAAAAACTACGTTTAAATGTCCGTTGAACATTCAAACATTTTTTCCGCGCACCAGTCCAAGCTTCGCTCCAAAATCAAAAACAATGCCACAGATACAATAAAAAATAAAGTCGCGTCTACACAGCCTCGTCTATGGCCAAGTCACGCTCCTTAAAGGCGGCTCGCGGCCGGCAGCGAAAAAACGAGCATCAGAAAAAACCCTGTTAAAAAAAAGACTGGACCACGGCCACGTACTCACATATTTTTAAGACCAAGGTTATCTTTTCGCGGGCCTGTATAACAACATATAGGTTCCAACTTTGTTTATCGCTGCTGTGTTTTCTCTGTGGTTTTGTGAAAGGTTGCAGTTGGAGTTTGTTTTGAAACTTCGACCATTTGTAGGTATTGTTTTAATATTTGTGTATAAAGTCACTGATAATTATGAGAGCAAAATGAGACGATGACTTTAACGACGGTTTTAGTGCATACTCGTATTTCATTTGTTACACTATCTATACCTATAAAACAGTACCGTGACTGACTGACTGACAGACAACGCACAGCCCAAACCACTGGACTTAAAGACTTGAAATTTGGCAGACATATACCTCCAGTATCCTAGAGGTGCACTAAGAAGGGATTTTTCGAAATTCCCACGGGATATGGAACTAGCCCATTTTGAAATATTTCGCGGGGGCAAAGCCGCGGGGCATAAGCTAGTTGGTTATAAGTGCGGTGTGAAATTAAAAAGCTTCTCAGTACAACCATATTCAGATTAATTATTTTTAAAAGAAGGCAACCCAAACGGAGTCAGAAGAGATAAGAGATACATGATAAAAAGAGGGGCAACTTGTAGGTGAATATAACTGTAGGTATTTAGCTCTGTGCGACCTGAATTGAGCTTTATTGTGTCGTAGCAAGAGTCACTATTTATTTAGATGATTTTGCGAAGTCGGTTTTCTGTACTTTTACTATTACCTATGTATTCTGTGGTACAACTGAATCCATAAAGAAGGAAAGAGTTGAGTAAACACACTTCACTATAATTTCAGCAATGTTTTCTTCATATTAGAGTCCTCAACCTGTGCTTGTCTTCTTTTCAAAGCTGACTTTCTGCAAATAATTACAACTACTAACATTGATCGAGATAAATCTTCGAAGCATCAAGTGGTCAATAACCTGCCATGCAGATTTATCTTACGTAGAATAGTAATTATTATATTATTATTAGTAGCTACAGCTGTTTTTGTTCATAGATTGTAGAACAGATATTAAAGAGCCGTTTAACGACCGCGGACTGGCCGTTAAAAAAAGAACATGGCTTTATGGTTCGTGAAAAAAAAGCTAATCGTCTAGACTCAAATTGCTGGATTTCAAATAATTGTTAATAGTTTTTAGAAGTCCTAAAATAACGTGAGAACATGATGCAATCGTGAGCAGAAACAATATCAAAATAAAGGGTTATGGTTATGATTTTAGAAGTCTGTGTGTGCGCATTTTTTTTAACCCCCGACGAAAAAGAGGGGTGTTATAAGTTTGACCCGTATATCTGTGTATCTGTCTGTGGCTTCATAGCTCCCAAACGGGTGGACCGGTTTCGATGCGGTGTTTTTTAATCGAAAGCTAGTTTAATCGGGATGGTTCTTAGCTAAGTCTTATTGAAATCGGTTCACCCATTTTTGAAATATTGAACTTTGAAATAACAATGTCGGGGATTTTTATTTTTTTCTAAATTGGTTATATTACTTGTAGTTAGATTTTAGCTTACAACTTAACTAGCCTGTTTTGCAAACCAATACATAAATTACTCATTAGAGTTTGTAGAGATCGGACTTCGAATATAAATCACTCACAGTCACAGATCGTAAATAAATGTGTTGGTTCACTTACGAAAACACGTTATATACAATTTATGTACTTCATGCGATGGCCATTTGACCAGTTCGGTTGACCTCGTAAATAAATGCATGCTTTAAGTACATTTTAACGTAAGTTTAGCCGCCATCATGAATTTTCCGATCAGTAAAAGTGTCAAAGTACTCTGTCTGTATCACCCACAGGTATCACCATTGTCAAAGGAAAAAGAATTGCGAGTCATTTTTGTCTTTAAATGACTAGCTGCTGCCCACAACTTTGTCCTTAAAACACGAGTGTGGTTTGATAAAACGAGGCGAAGCCGAATTTTATAATAAGATCACACGAGTGTTTTGAGGCACATTATTTTATCTACACACATTATTAATACTCAAAGATGGGCTCAGAAGCCGAAGGCATATCATATCTGTCACGAATTTGACTGTTTTTGTTTTTTAACCCCCGACGAAAAAGAGGGGTGTTATAAGTTTAACATGTGTATCTGTGTATCTGTGTATCTGTCTGTGGCATCGTACCTCGTAAACGGATGGACGGATTTGGACGCGGCTTTTTTAATCGAAAGCTAGTTTAATCGAGATGGTTCTTAGCTAAGTTTTATAAAAATCGGTTATGCCGTTTTTGAGATATTAAACTTTTAAATGTCTCAAGTTCAGATCCCAGATGTGAGAGCCCGTTGATGTCTTCAGTATGGCTAAGTTCGGAAATTCGTAATCCGGGAGCTCGTTGATGTCTTGGAATTTTTGTTGGTTTAATTCAAATTATAAAATATATATTGTGAAGTGAATGTAAAAAACACATAATAAAAACTTAAATTAAAAATTTGAAAAACCCCCAACAGAACAGCAACCCTCAACAGCAAACTAAAGTATGTTGTTTTATAGAAAGAATAGCTGTGGTTGACTTTAGCGATCCCCCGACACCGACGACGCTTAGATAAAAATTTTGCTAGGTATATTGAACTGAAAGGGCCAATCCATACTTCCATCCATACTAACTAAATATATTAGGCATTATTTTTTACTTTTTTTACTTTTCTTTTTGTCTGCATTTTTTTTTTGTCTGCTTTTTTTTCTGTCGGGGGTTTTTAAAATTTTTATCTTAACATAAGTAGACAAACATACCGAGATGACGTCTCGTATCGACTAAGTACTTTTTTTTTGAAAATTATGTGGGTTTTTGAAGATGTTCCAAATTTGAAACTCATAACGACAATTCGACGATGAAATGACAATACGACATCGAATTGCATTACTGCTGTCAAAATGCTGATCATTTTCTACGGTTTTTGAAAGCATTATAGATTATGTCACTCGTGATTCAGAAACTGTAGCAATCCGAGGTTCCGATGCTGCGTGGAAGAAAAACTCTTAACTTTACAGTACTAGTAGAGAGATTTCGTGACACTGACTTACGTTATATTTAAATCCGTTAAGTATTTTAATTGCTCTCGTACGCGATCGTAAAACGAAATTAATAATTAAGTTTATTACCGAGTCGCGAAATACGTTATGATACCACTTCTTACCACACGTGAGAGCAGGTAGGTATGTACATTAAAAATATCGTTATACGAGATACTATAAATACTGATGTCAACTTACGTTCTAAAGCAATTTGACACACAACGCAAAGAAGTTTTGTGAACTCACAAGGGTTGTCCCGCTTTTTTCAACCGACTTCAAAAAAGGAGGAGGTTCGTCGTTACACTGTATGTATTTTTTAGGGTTCCGTACCTCAAAACCTTAAAGGATCACTTTGTTGTCAGCCTGCCTGCCTGCCTGCCAGCTGGGCCGTAAGATTATTTTATGTTTTTTTAGGGTTCCGTACCTCAAAAGGAAAAAACGGAACCCTTATAGGATCACTTTGTTGTCCGTCTGTCTGTCTGTCTGCCTGTCAAGACCCTTTTTCTCTGGAACGCGTAGAGGTAGCATGCTGAAATTAATATCAAATACTCCAGCATGCGGTCCCTTGAAGCTGTGAAAAAACCAACCTTCTAAATCAACGCAATCAAAAGATACAGTCATTAAAAAGGCTATTTCCATACAAATTGCCGAAATCCGAAAACCTAAATGGTACTTCTAGTTGTCCTAGAAACTTGAAATTTGGTATGAGAGAGAGAGAGAGAGAGAGATACATTTACTCACACAAATTCGACACAAACTCAAAAAAGCAGTACATTTGCGTATGAAGGTAGCTCATACAGCACAACCACTCAAAAAAGTCTCAAAATCTTAAAATTTTATGTCTGTCTGTAGATTTCACAGACCAATATAAGTTGAACCCACACTGCGTACATTTTGCTTAAGAGCAGGGCTCTGCTAACACTGGACTTCTTAAAACACTGGGGAAAAGCAGGGAAATCTTTCTACGGAACCCTCATGCGCGAGTCCGACTCGCACTTGTTTTTCTAAGGTTTTCTTTGAAGGCGGTTTTTAACGTTTGCCTTCGACCTTGCCAGTAACCATAAGTTCTTTGAACAGATTGTGTCCACCCTTCCTAGCAATATGATGATGGTACAGAGAAAACCCCAGTTAATTCAATCCCTTATTTAAAAAAAACTCCGATACATAAACTGGAATCTCAAAAGAGTACCTAATAATGTCCACTTTTTAACCGACTTCAAAAAAAGGAGGAGGTTCTACGTTTCACTGTATGTTTTTTTTTTTATGTATGTACATCGATTACTCCGTCAATTGTAGACCGATTTTAAAATTTTTATTTTTATTTACAGCGTCAATAAACAGACTTTAAAAATAAACAAATTTAGCGAACAAACATGTATACCTTGGCCGCTATAAATTGCACAGGCAATAAATTGAGCCTCTTTACAATACTGATATGTTGGTATTAAAAGCTTTTTTTTTGTACGTTAACAGAGTGAATAAGCGAGAGAGTTTACAAGTGTGAGCCGAGCCTTGAGTTGCCGATCAAGACATTTTCTTCACCAACCAAATAAATGTCAGGCTTACTGTGACAATTCGGTATAAATTATTGGTTGAAGAGCATTGACTTACCAACACCATGGACTTCGAACCAAAAATACCACTATTTTGCAAAAAAACACCACTACTCGAGCATCACTCCGTCTTAGTATGGTCGAACGACAGCGCTATGACGTGTGGCTGTCATCGAAAAATGCCGTGTTGTACTGATGGGGCACATTTTTCCTGAATTTCGTACTAAGTACTAAGACCATGGTCCATGGTGTTAGTATATAAGTTATGTTGAAGAGTTTTTGTTTTAGCGCATTTAGTTCATAATTGCCAGTAAAACCAAAAAACGTATTTAGGAATTATGTTTATAGTTTGACACAGTATTCCATAACGTATTTTAATGTTAACCCTGATTCAAAAATCATTAAAAAGGCACACAGTGTATCATCATCATCATCATCATCAGCTTATTTACGTCCCACTGTTGGGCACAGGCCTCCTCTCAGAATGAGAGGGCTTGGGCTATAGTTCCCACGCGGGCCCAGTGCGGATTGGGAACTTCACACACACCATTGAATTGCTTCGCAGAAGTGTGCAGGTTTCCTCACGATGTTTTCCCTTCACCGAAAAGCTCATGATAAATTAATTACAAATGTAATTTCGCACATAAATTCCGAAAAACTCAAGAGGTGCGAGCCGGGGTTTGAACCCACGACCCTCTGCTTGAGAGGCGATAGGTCAAACCACTAGGCTATACAGAGTATGTATGTAGTAAAGCAACCAAAAATCCTTCCATAGTTAAAAGTAAAGTGAAAACCAAGCCAAGTTGTGAAACCCAATAAACCACAGACAGGGTTTAGGCGTGGCTGATTAATTAATTAGGGTAATAAGCGATTTAATTAAATTACAAGCTAATACAATTACTGATTGCCATTGCAGGGCTCCATTGCCGTATAATTGCTCGGCCACGCCTCTTGGTCAATAGTATTGGAAAGTGATGCATAAATAAATAGCAAATAGCAGAATATAATTACTTATAACCTTACCAACTTAGAAAAGTTGAAAAACCTCCTACATTGTCATTTCAAAGTTCAATATTTCAAAAACGGGTAAACCGATTTTAATGAAACTTAGCTAAGAACCATCTCGATTAAACTAGCTTTCGATTGAAAAAAATCGCATCGGAATCGGTCTATCCGTTTAAGAGCTATGATGCCACATACATATACACAGATACACATGTCAAACGTATAGCACCCCTTTTTTTCATCGGGGGTTAAAAAGTAACCCAAATCTAAATTCCCTGAGGCCCGAGCACGAGTTTTCGAATCCTGAATAACATAATCGAGCAGTAACGTTATCGAGAAATCTTACGTACTTTTTAAGGCGGGGGCCGCGCCCCCCGAGCACCCCTCTTTGCTTGCTGGAGACTAGTGGTTCGCTACATACCTTGCAGAAAATGTTGTGTTTGTGTGCTTTTTATATAAATACAATTTGTTGTATCCTGTCCTTAAGTTTTGTTAAGTTTTTTTCTTCCAGTTTTTACTAAAAGTTCCTATTATTGAGAAGTGACGTTTATAATCCACCCCTGCTACGTAATGCTAAGTTATAAAACTTTTAACAGACAGACCAATTTAATACAGTTACCACAAGTTTATACAAAGGAATTCCACGAATACTGCTGCGTGTACTCTTATTTATATAATTGCCTCGATCAAGTTATAAAGACATTCAATAACCAGTTAACTCTAAGTGGAAAATAAATAAAGAAATAAACCAGGTTAATGGCGGTGGGACTGCAATTGGCGGGATATCTTTGGAAATGCAATTGTAGTAGGCCGAGCACGAAGTTTTCGAATCCTGCGTAACGTTACGTTATCGTATCAAAATCGAGAAACCTCATACTGTGCAGCAGTAGCTAAGCAACCGAAGTGGCCATAATGATCTGCACAAGCTCTTATGTCTACAGCAACAGAGCCGTGACAGCTTTAAATAATTCGAGGTTAATTGCATTAGACATAATGAAAACGGGACATTGACCGCGATTACCTATAAAGGTTTGATGAGCTCCCGATATTTCGATGCAGTTACATGCGGATAGACAGAGCCCGGTCTGCGCAACATTAGTATAGACCCTCATTTCGTCAGCTCGCCGTGATCTTGAGGCAGTAACTGCATCGAAATATCGGGAGCTCATCAAACCTATAAGGTAATCGCGGTCAATATCCCGTTTTCATTATGTCTAATAGAGCCGTGCTTAGATCATTGCGAGCGCTTCGGTTGCTTTGCCACTTCTGCTGCTGACTGTACCTAATTTTAGTTCCAAATACGCTCACGGGCGGGCGCTGTTCCAAAACATCATACAAATTTCTCGATTACGTTACGCAGGATTCGAAACCTTCGTGCTCGGCACTAGTAAGCGTTTGCGCACGCAACTTATCCGAATCGAAGCAATGTTGGCGCAAAGTGGCAGTAGTGATGTCGCTGATTTAGTAAGCTGAGGTAGCCTAGTGGTTTGACCTATGGCCTCTCAAGCAGAGGCTCGTGGGTTCGAGCCCCAACTCGCACCTGAGTTTTTCGGAATTTGCGTGCGAAATTACGTTCGTCATTTATCATGAGCTTTTCGGTGAAGGAAAGCATCGGGAGGCAACTGGCACTTCTGCGAAGCAATTCCGTTGTGAACTGTAGCCCAAGTCTTCTCATTTTGATGGGAGGCCTGCGCCCAGCAGTGGGACGTGAAAAGTATTAATTTTAAAGGTCCCTAAAGGCTTAGTGGTCATGGTTACATTTATGACCTGGTTTTGGATCCCGCCGCCTTTTGTTTCGACTCCGAGCCTTTACTATTCGTCTGACCTCGGGACGAAAAAAAAAGGGACGCGGTATACTCGACTGGCAGGTAAGTTTAAGGGCCAGACTCGGTCAAACGAACCTAGCTAGGTGGTGTTCGATAACTGTGTCCTTTTAACCATCGACAAATAACGTAACCAACTTAGAAAAGTTTAAAAACCCCCGACATTGTCATTTCAAAGTTCAATATTTCAAAAACGGGTGAACCGATTTTAATGAAACTTAGCTAAGAACCATCTCGATTAAACTAGCTTTCGATTGATAAAAACCGCATTGAAATCGGTCCACCCGTTTGAGAGTTATGATGCCACAGACAGATACACAGGTACACATGTCAAACTTATAACACCCCTCTTTTTCGTCGGGGGTTAAAAAGAGGGGTGTTATAAGTTTGACCTGTGTATCTGTCTGTGGCATCATAGCTTCCAAACGGATAAACCAACTTCGATGCGGTTTTTTTTTTATCAAAAGCTGGTTTAATCGAGATGGTTCATAGCTGAGTTTCATTTAAAATCGGTTTACCCGTTTTTGAAATATTGAACTTTGATATGACAGTGTCGGGGGTTTTCCAACTTTTCTAAGTTGGTTATTTAATAGAAAAAAAAGGATGTTGACATCGAATTCGATGTCGTAATGACTATTACTTTACTAATTTATTGAATCAGGCGTTACTTTGCGGAGGTCCATATTTATGAACTAAAAAACAATTACTTTGCTCACCCGCGACCACTAATGACAAATAGTTATATCTGTGCGGCAAATGTATGTTTCCATGCAACACCTCCGCCTCCACTGCTACACGAATCAACACATGCCACACAGACCCAACTATCACCACCACCACTATATTAAACGCTGACGCGTTTCGGCACTCTCCACGAGGCCATTTACGAAGCACAACAACAACCGCTCAACATGCCACCACTTCCACTACTCAAGTAGTAGAAGTAGAAGTAGTGTAGTGGAAGTGGTGGCATGTTGAGCGGTTGTTGTTGTGCTTCGTAAATGGCCTCGTGGAGAGTGCCGAAACGCGTCAGCGTTTAGTATAGTGGTGGTGGTGATAGTTGGGTCTGTGTGGCATGTGTTGATTCGTGTAGCAGTGGAGGCGGAGGTGTTGCATGGAAACATACATTTGCCGCACAGATATAACTATTTGTCATTAGTGGTCGCGGGTGAGCAAAGTAATTGTTTTTTAGTTCATATTACTTTACTGCTGGGGTGGTGGTTGGGGGGCGCTGGCGGCGAAGGCGTCGTCGTACTGCAATGCTGGTCATTTTCTACGGTTTCTGAACGCATTATAGAGGACTTATGATATGTGTGTAGATAAAACAAGTTTACAGTTTCAGAAAAAAAATCGCCATTACGAAACATTTTGCAAACAAATTCGTTTGGGATTAGTTTTTTGGCGAAATGAACGGATACCCTCCCTAAAACATTGTCTGTGCGTTCACTTTCTTTCTTGCATACATATAAAGATGTATGCATGTAATAATAATGACCCGCCCGACAGTCGGGTATACCCGTAGCAACAGCCCCCTACCTGCCTGCGCCGGCGCTCCCAAAACGAACAAGAGCTGCATTCCTCTGCCGCCCTGCGCAGCCTTCGATGGGTAGGGCTGCCAACACACGCTTAATTTTATTTTTACAAATATACTTAAATAGATATCATGGGACAAATTGACACCAATTGACCTAGTCCCAAACTAGGCAAAGCCTGTACTATGGGTACTAGACAACGGATAAATATACTTATATAGATACATACATACTTATATACATATTAAACATCCAAGACCCGAGAACAAACATTCGTATTCATCAAACAATCATCTGCCCCGACCGGGATTCGAACCCGCGGGACCTCAAGCTTCATAGTTAGGGTCTCTGACCACTAGGTTATTCGGTCGTCATTTAAGTTCAGACATGTACAGTAATTTACAAGCATAGTTAATAAAACATTATTGGTAAGAAGACCTAAAGGTTAATAAATATAAAATCATTAATTTAAAATTATTTCGTGTTTGTGTAAATGTGTGTCTGTTTGAGGCCTCGTAGCTCCCAGACGGATGTACCAATTTGAATGCGTTGTTTTTATTTTTAGATAGGAGGGTTTTGCGGGTGGTAGGACCTTGTGCAAGGTCCGTCCGGATCACTACCACCATCTTACTCGCTAATCCTGCCGCTAAGCAGCAGTGCTTGCACTGTTGTGTTCCGGTGTGGAGAGTAAGGCAGCCGGTGTAATTACGAGCACAAGAGGCATTTCATCTTAGCTCTCTAGGTTGGCAACGCAACTGCAAACCTCCTCCGGGGTCTATGGGCAGTGATGATCACTTACCATCAGGTGACCCACTTGCTCGTTTGCCTTCCTCGTCGTATAAAAAAAAAGGAGGATAGTTTAATTTCGGTGGTTTTAGCTAAGTTTGGTTCAAATCAATTCTGTCATAACTCCTTCACTATGTCTTCCATTCCTTTGTGGAATTTTCTTCCTTTAGCTTTAAGGCAGAAGAAATCTCTTTGTTAGAAACCTCTACAGTGCGATTTGATGACATATAATTTGAATTTGTATTTTAACAGTTTTCTATGTCACTCTGAATTAAATGGTGAATCGATAACATTTGGTTTTCTCTAAATTTGTGTTTTCTTGTGGTTTTTATCATTTGGCGACCGTTAACTAGTATGGAAATCCTAAGAAAAGAGCGAAGTATCGCTCGGAGACTTTTCACGAAAGCCAAAGACGATTTTAAAGCCAATATAGAGTCGCATATTGATGAAGTCACTGCCGCCTTCGGAAAACTACAACTGCGAGCAGAAACCTTGTTCAACGTCGATGCGCGTATAAAAGAACAATGGCTAAGCACAGAAGATATGTCCGAAGAGCAGTATTTCGAGGATTGTTTGACCAGTGATAACTATCAATCTGACTGGGAGCGCATGAAAGTGCAATACGATAATGCTATCCGGAACGACGAACGCATAAAAAGGTCACATAAATCTAACGACAGTGATATATCAAATAATACAGTGAGGAGTATGAACTCTCGGCATGATTGTGAGAAATCGACATGCGGCTCAGCGTGTCAGTCGAGACGGTTCCGGCTACCTAAATTTGAGCTACGAAAGTTCGACGGAAACACGAAAAATTGGATTGGTTTTTGGTGTCAATTTCAGAAAATCGACAGCGACGACACGATGGACGACGGAGATAAGTTTCAGTATTTATACCAATGCACTGTTCCAGATACTCCGGCAAGAGAACTCGTCGATAGCTTTCCTCCATCAGGAGCGAATTATAAGAAGGCTATTGAACAGTTGAAGTCCAGGTTTGCGCGTGATGACATGCTAATCGACATCTACGTAAGGGAACTTCTTAACCTTGTACTAGCGCAAGCAAAAGGTAATACCTCCTATAAATTAGGCCACTTATATGATAAATTAAATACGCAGTTACTAGCACTTCAAAGTTTAGGTGTCACTATAGATAAATACGCCGCTTTATTGTTTCCTTTAGTTGAGTCCGCCTTGCCCGAATCTGTGTTAAGAGCGTGGGAGAGGTCTCAAGTACACGAGGAGAAGGGCGACGAGCATCTCGACCGGCTCATGCAGTTCCTGAAACGCGAAGCGGAGGCGGAGGAGCGCATCCAGCTAGCTCGCAGCGGAATAGCATCGGGTGACAGTTTACCTAGCGTTTCTTCACAACCGACCGCGGCATGCCTGGTGTCTACGGAAGATGCAGGTAAGAAGATTTCTTGCGTTTGGTGTGAAAAGGCATCGCACAACAGCTTCGAGTGCTACAAGGCTAACAAGATGTCATATGAAGCTCGGAGAGAAGCGTTAAATAAAAAGGGAGCTTGTTTTATTTGTCTGAAGACGGGACATAATTCGAAAAAGTGCAAAAATTTCTCGAAATGCCTTTTCTGTTCCAAACGTCATGCTGTATTAATGTGCCCTGACATAAAAACGTCAATTCAAAATGAAAACGTTAAAACTTTCAAAGTCGGAACGTCAAATTCGAATAACAATATAGCCCAAAATAAGGCTAGTACTACACTGTTGCAAACATTTATGGTAAATATTATAAGTGATAATAAATGCATACGAGTACGGTCATTTATTGATACGGGCGCACAGAGGTCGTATTTACGTCGTGATATTATTGTGGATTTAGGTCTTAAACCTGTCGGCACAGAAACCCTGTCACACTGTCTCTTCGGCGGGATTGAAACTAAGAAACAGTCGTTCAACTGCTACGAGTTCACTGTCGCGAGCCTAGATAACGAGTTTCAATGCAAGATTACGGCGCTTGACAAATCCACGATTTGCGGCTACATACCTCGATTGAACATAAACCATGGATTGTTTCAAGAGTTGAAGAAACATAACATCACGTTGAGCGACGTCGGCGAAGAGGCTACGCCAACCATTGGGTTGCTAATCGGCGCAGACTATGCAGGCTCCTTGCTCACTGACAGTTTCATACGTCTGAACAATAACCTCGTGGCAATGAGAAATAAATTTGGATGGACTCGTCAAGGACCGATTATGAATGCATGCAGTGTAATGACGAACGTAGTATCGGCTAATTTGCAATTATCGGAGATTTGGGACTTAGAAACTCTCGGAATACGAGACCCGGCGGAAGTTGCAAGCAAGACTAAGTCTGACTCTATTATAATGGACCAGATCAGAAACTCGATCAAGATTAACACGGAAGGACGGTACGAAGTAGACTTACCGTGGAAACCAAATCATGGAGAGCATCTTGACAACAAACAGTTAGCTGAACGAAGATTGATGTCAACAACACAGAGACTTCTAAAGCTGAACGAGTTTGATAACTACCGTCAAGTCTTTGAAGATTGGTTGAAGGAGGGCATAATTGAAGAGGTCAATGACACAGACAGACCAAAGCACTACCTGTCACATCACGCTGTCATCAAGAGCTCCAGCCTGACCACGAGAGTCCGTCCAGTGTTTGACGCGTCTGCTCGAGATCGTAATGGGAATTCACTCAACTCGTTCCTAGAAAAAGGAATAAATTGTCTTGAACTCATTCCGAAACTATTGATCAAATTTAGAAAACATGCGATTGGGATGACGTCCGACATTAAGAAAGCTTTTCTTCAGATATCACTGAATGTTGAAGACAGACGCTATCTGTCATTTCTGTGGTGGAGGAATAATGAAAGAAAAGACTTGATAACCTACCGCCATTGTCGTGTGGTGTTTGGCGTAACGTCTAGTCCGTTTCTTTTGGGTGCGACTATAAATTACCATTTAGAAAAGTACACTGAAGAATACAAGGACACGGCTGAGCGCCTCAAGAACTCTTTCTATGTTGATAATTGCGTCACAAGCCTAGAAAGTGAGCAAGAAGCACAAATCTTCATAGAAGAGGCGAAAGGAGTAATGTTGGAGGCGAAATTTGACTTACGAGGTTGGGTCACAGCTCCCATGACTAATAAAGAGATGACGTCAGAAGAAGATAGCCTGTCAGTACTCGGCCTTATATGGGATCTGAAAAGAGATCAATTGTACTGTAATGTCAATTTCGTTCATAACATAACGTTACAAGAAAACATTACAAAAAGGAGTTTGTTGTCAATAACCCAAAAAGTTTTTGACCCGGTCGGTTTGGCTTGCCCAGTTACCATCGTGCCCAAACGAATTCTCCAAAAAACTTGGTATTTAAAGCTAGGTTGGGATACAGAACTGCCGATTAACTTACAAAAGGAATACCTCGATTGGTCTAAACATATTCACTTGCTTAAGGATTGCCGTATTCCTCGTCGACTTACCTCTGCAACAATAAACAAATGTAATAACAGTCTGCACGTCTTCAGTGATGCGAGCAAGGTGTCATTCGCGACTGCCATTTTCCTGCGAAGCGAACTTCAAAGAGAAGTCTCTGTGCATTTGGTCCAAGCGAAATCACGCGTCGCACCAGTCCGTGAAGTCAGCATACCGCGCTTAGAATTAATGGCAAACTTAATTGCGACACGCTTGTATATTCAAGTCAAAGAAGCGTTGGAACTGCCAAACTGTCGAGTCTACTTCTGGACGGACGCAAGCGTAGCATTCACCTGGATTACGACTGAGGGAGACTGGAACATTTTTGTCAAAAATAGAGTGAAGGAGATACGTCAACATACTAACGTAGAAGATTGGCATCACCTACCAGGCTCAATGAATCCTGCCGACTTACCTTCAAGAGGCTGTAACGCTAAACATCTGCTAAAGAGTAAATGGTGGGAGGGACCGACTTGGCTGAAAGCAGAAGAAAGTGAATGGCCTATGTCTCAATTAAAAGTTAATGAGCAAGAAGTCAACAAAGAAAGGAAGAAAGTTGTACTTGCTAATACCACGGCAGATATTAGTACGATCCTATCCAGACTAACTTACTTTTCCAAGTTTACCATGATAGTGAGAACAGTTGGCTGGATATTAAGATTTGCGTA
Organism: Clepsis dumicolana; assembly: GCA_963691665.1. Classification (NCBI taxonomy): domain Eukaryota; kingdom Metazoa; phylum Arthropoda; class Insecta; order Lepidoptera; family Tortricidae; genus Clepsis; species Clepsis dumicolana. The sequence continues at coordinate 17,021,029 of OY829508.1, forward strand.
CAACTGCAAGAATACGAATAAACGAGGAGGTGAACTGACCTGTGAAGAGTTTCGGAGCGCTGAGAAGAAACTTTTAAAGATGGTTCAGGCTGAAGTGATGGCAGAAGACACAAAAAAGACAAAGAACCTGCAAATAGTCAAAGATGAGGAAGGCTTATTAAGAGTTCGTACAAAGCTTGTACTTAGTGATGAGCCCGCAAATTTCGTCTGTCCGATATTTCTGCCTGGAAAGCATCTGATAATCAAAAGACTAGTAGCCTCGAAACACCACATGTTGCACCACGCCGGCCCTGGTATTCTAATGACAGTACTCAGGGAGAATTATTGGATTACTGGTGTAAGACGACTTGTCAGTTCGACCATATCAAAATGCGTAACCTGCAAGCGACAATCGGTGAAACATGCTGACACACCATTACCGCCTTTGCCTCCGGACAGAATAAAACCTGCTGCTGCCTTTGAAGTAACAGGTATTGACCTGGCTGGTCCTCTCTTTCTGCGGTCGGGAGGGAAGGTGTGGATTATTTTATTTACTTGTGCAGTATACCGAGCCGTGCACCTGGAATTAACAAAATCACTGTCAACTGAAGCCTTTCTCATGGCGTTACGACGGTTTATCGCAAGACGTGGAAGAGTCGACACAATTTACACGGATAATGGCACTAACTTCCACGGAGCTGATAATCTGTTAAAATCATTGAATTGGGAAGAGATAGCAGCTTACTCCAGTGTACGAAGCATAAAGTGGAAGTTCAATCCACCCGCTGCACCGTGGTGGGGAGGTTGGTGGGAGCGTTTGATCCGATCGCTTAAAGAACTTCTCCGACGCAACTTGGGACAGAAGACAGTCACATTTGAAGAACTGTCAACCATACTCTGCGATTGTGAAGCCTTGATGAATTCAAGACCTCTGACCTACATCGCGGATAACACAGACAACTTGATGCCTCTGACGCCAGCCTGCTTCGTGCAAGGGCTTCCTGCCAGCGAGACTCCAGATTTAGACCAGCTCGACCATGATTCGTTGAATAGGCGGTTAAGATATCTGCATAAGCTAAGAGGAGATCTACGGGAGCGTTTTAGGAACGAGTACTTGGGGATGCTCATACAGAAGGGCAAGGAGAGGGACTCTAATATAAAGGTAGGCGATGTCGTATTGGTAGAAATGGATGCGAAGCGTATAAAGTGGCCTTTGGGAGTTATCTTAGAAGTGTATACTGGCAAAGATGGAAATGCTAGAGTAGCGAGAGTACGCACAGCCGACGGCGAGTACACCCGCGCATATCAACGTCTGTACCCGCTTGAAGTGCAACCTGACGAGGTACTGTGAAGATAGAAGGTTTTGGGTCTTCGCCCCAAAGGTGGGAGGATGTTAGAAACCTCTACAGTGCGATTTGATGACATATAATTTGAATTTGTATTTTAACAGTTTTCTATGTCACTCTGAATTAAATGGTGAATCGATAACATTTGGTTTTCTCTAAATTTGTGTTTTCTTGTGGTTTTTATCACTCTTCTTATTATTTTTTAATCTCCTCAAGGCTTAGTACTTGCACTAACTTAGGTAACCTTCATTTTTGTCTTCGTTCCATTTCCATCTCGATTATTATTTGCTTCAGTTAGTATATTCCTTTTAAATCCTTTTCTCCTATGGCCTTTTGTAATTTTTAACCTCCGACGAAAAATAGGGGTGTTGTAAGTTTTACCTGTGTCGTCGTGGAGTCTGTGGCATCGTAGCTCCTAAACGGATAGACCGATTCCGATGCGGTTTTTTTAATTGAAAGTTTTTCAACTTTTCTAAGTTGGTTAGGTTATCACTCCTGTATTGTATAAGTAGCTCTAGTATTGTATATGTGTACGTTTCTACTTTTTGTTCACTTCTGCCACCTTAATTGTCCTCTACGTCTTAGTTTCTATATTTTGGTTGTCTGTAAGAGATTGCTTTTAGCCCTAGAAGGCTGACACTTTGCATAGAGGTTGCCTTTATGATATAGACAAGCTCTAAGGACGGATGTGTTGAAATTCCCACGGGATAGAGAATAATGTTTAATGCGCGTACGAAGTCGCGGGCAAAAGCTAATAAAGAATATTTGCACCTTAAACTCACAGTTGGCAGCCCTGCCCGCATCCCATCCCGCGCGGACCTGTTCCTGCGCCCGCGCAGCGATCAGCCGCGCCGATCGCGATTACACTGACAATTAACTCGCCCAGCGCTGAGCAGAGCGTCTAGTGTATTCAACGGCTAAAAATAGTATGAGAATGTTTTGATGTCGATACGTGCCAGCGGCGCTGGCAATTTGCCCATAGTAATTCAGACGTAAACGCGAACGCGATCGAGACGTTTTTTTGGTCGTTGATTACACTAGACGCTCAGAGCTGACTGAGATACCTGAGGATTATTAGGTTTTCCAGGGAAGGCACTGACTTTAGAGAACATAAAAAGACTACGACGAATTGAGATCCTCCTCCTTTTTTGAAGTCGGTTAAGAAGGAGCTCGGGGAAATTGAAAAATGTGATTGCTATTCCAAAGTGCAATATCTCTAAGACAGCTGAACCGAGTTTAAAGAAACTTAGCTATGAACCATCTCGATTAAACTAGCTTTAGATTGTAAAATTTTGCATCGAGATGAATCCAAATCAGTCAGAATATTTAGTCTATCCGTTTGGAAGCTATGACGCCACAGACAGATACACAGATACGCCAATACACACAGGTCAAACTTATAACACCACACTTTTTGGGTCGGGGGTTAAAAATAAGAATACAACTCAGAAAGTTGAATAGCCCGCGACGTTTTCATTTCAAAGTGCAATATCTCAAAAATGGCTCAACCAAATTAGAGCACACTTAACTAAAACCATTACGATTAAACTAGCTTTCGATTAAAAAGCCACGTCCAAATCGGTCCATCCGTTTACAAGCTACGATGCCACAGACAATCACACTTGAAACTTATAACATCTCTCGTTTTGAGTCGGGGGTTAAATAGTTATTTGTTATACGAGGGTGCAAAGTTGTATTTTACCCGCGAGTGTAGAATTGAAACACAAGCAAACGAAAGGATTCTATAGTTGAACCACGAGCGAAGCGAGTGGTTCTAAAATAGAATCCTGAGCGTAGCGAGTGTTTCAACACACGAGAAGTAAAATACATTTGCGCCCGTGTGTAACACAAAACTTTTCACCTCACTGTAGCGAGGAAAGCGCAACAAGCAAAAAAACAGTTCATAAAAATAAATCTTCATCACTCGAATCACTTTTTTTACCATATTATAACAGAAAACTCTGGAAGTTGTGTATTTTTACGTGACTCGGAGTCGGTGACAAATTTTTTGTTGACAATGTTGACATTTATGACGATGCGTTTTGAAATAGCATCGACTCAACTTGTGCGTTCAGAATCATATACAACTCATGATCTCAGTAGGAGTATCTTTTTGTATTTTTTCTCCCAATTTTCTATTTTTACGGTTTTCCCGTGAATATCAATTATATTTTTTATAAACTCACTGAAACATGAATACACAGAAAAAAACCAGAAAAATGCCAACCCCGGGAATCGAACCCGGATCCTCGACACTCCGGGTCGTGTGCTTTTCCCCTACACCACGATTGGACATAGAGGAAAGGCCGAATTTTTTCCATGTATTCAAATCTTAGCTTGTTTTTATCACTTTTTGCAGTGACTAGCGCCATCTATGCGATTACTTCGTAAACCGAAAACAACGCACCCTTTCGAAACTTATCAGTTTACCCAGGCTCAACAACGAGATGGCGCACTAAAGCAATCAATAGATTGCTAGTTTCGAAAGGGTGCGTTGTTTTCGGTTTACGAAGTAATCGCATAGATGGCGCTAGTCACTGCAAAAAGTGATAAAAACAAGCTAAGATTTGAATACACGGAAAAAATTCGGCCTTTCCTCTATGTCCAATCGTGGTGTAGGGGAAAAGCACACGACCCGGAGTGTCGAGGATCCGGGTTCGATTCCCGGGGTTGGCATTTTTCTGGTTTTTTTCTGTGTATTCATGTTTCAGTGAGTTTATAAAAAATATAATCATATACAACATCATTATAAAAAACAAATGTTCCTCATAGAATTTTAAGGACCATTAAATAAAGCTAAATTTAGTATTTTTTATTAAATTCTCAAACCATTTACCGTGTGACGACCGGATGGCCTAGTGGTTAGCGACCCTGAGTATGAAGCTTGAGGTCCCGGGTTCGAATCCCGGTCGGGGCAAATGTTTGCATGATGAATACGAATGTTTGTTCGTTCTCGAGTCTTGGATGTTTAATATGTATATAAATATGTATTTATTTATATAAGTATGTTTATCCGTTATCTAGTACCCATAGTACAGGCTTTGCCTAGTTTGGGACTAGGTCAATTGGTGGCAATTTGTCCCATGATATTATTTCTTATTTATTTATTTAAATTATTTAATGATAATTATTAGCGAACGAACCATTATTATGAGCTTTTTACGTTTTCGTATCTGTTAAAAGCTACTTGAACACGCTCCACTCCAAGGTCAAATTACTTTCCCCACTAGTGGATAAAATGCGATTTTACCTGCTTGTATTAAAGGATAAAAGAGGGCTTTCCGAGGTAGCGAGGGGAAAAAGAATATAGAGCTATTTCGAAAAACGTAAGGGAATAAAAGCATGTGGAGACATTTTTTGAAATGAAACGAAATGAAATTGAATGATTTATTTGTTGAACATGGCTAGGTAGATTACAAAGATCTTAACAATAAAAGGGTTTACTATGTTTTGCCGTTAGGTGTACAAATATTTGTTTATCGTCAGAACCATTATATTTAGGTACATCATAAATAAATTTAAAGTATACTTGGAAGCTAGATATACATATAGGTGCATGTTCTGTTGAATGTACTTCGGGGCTGCGCAATTTTATTCCAATTGCCCCTTCCTTATTTCTTTCACAGATCGATCAAAAGTAGACGAGGGTCTCCATTTTTATTTTGTCATCATTCCTAAAACACGCACAAGGTGTTTTCGCTCTTTATTCGATCAAAAATATATTTATTTTATTGAAAGTGGGAGGAAAACGAGCAAGCGGGTCACCTGATGGTAAGTTATCACCGCCACCCATGAGAACCAGCAACCCCAAGAGTCACTAGTCCGTTGCCGGCCTTTAAGGAGGAAAAGGGATAGAGGAAAGGGGGGGGGGGGATCGGGAATCCGCTATGATTATTGATATCGAGTTAGGTCTATCTGTCAATTTCCACCAATCGTAGGCCAGTAGTCGCTAGTGTCGCTCATTGGTGGAGAATGTGAAATGGCGAATAGTAGAGAACTATGACGTAATCAGGGAATCCTTACTGTGGAGGGCCTCAGCTAGGCCGTGCATGGCGAAATAAATAAACCAAGCCGATCGCGATTCAACTGTCAATTAAGAGCGAGCTCGACTTGTGATCGCCTTTGCCAGGGAATGTATCCAGATTAAAAGAAAAGATGGCCTCTGTTCAGGGTTTTTTAACCCCCGACGAAAAAGAGGGCTGAACTGTTTTTTATGATATGGTCAGACAATCTGCTCCGAATAGCAGTAAAGTTCCTAAAAAAAAAAACGTTTTCTCGTATATTGTCCATGGAATTCGCCTATGTCGGTACGAAGATCGCTGGGTCGGCTAGTACTTAATAAATAATATTTTATTATTGTACGGGCCGGACTGTATAGACCCGCACTTTTTGGGGTTCAAAATAAAACGCGACGCTTTCGGCTTCTGATCGGATCCGTAGAAGAGGTTGTTTCCAGAGAGATGGCTGGCTGACGACTGTGAGAAGACTCCGAGACGACTGACTTCCCAGCGCCGCGCGGGCTCTATTTATACTGCTCGGGCGAGAGCGGGGGCCCGGGGCGCCGGGTTCGTTTGTCCTTCTCACACTCGGGCGAGCGTGGGGGCCGGGGCCGGATCCGATACTATTTTATTTCTCTTTCTATTACTATCTATTTACATGAGCTTAGCCTATTTTTCTATACGATACTTATATAACTATTATAATATAATCTTAACCTATCTTAAACTATAATTACAAACTAATTGGACTGCGCTGTCCCGCACATTTCTCCCGCCGTTCATCGCCGTGGTGATGAAGTTTCTTCCGCGTGCTGGACCGCAGTCGACTGGTGCACCGCCGTAGGCAGGACAGCCAGTTTCTTTGTGGGGCGTCGAAGCACGCCGCCCTTGGTCGCCACGTCCGCAGCTCGCACGATGCCGTCGGCACCGGGGTACGTGGCGGTGACGATTCCCCGCGGCCATGTGTTGCGTGGAAGGGTGCCGTCGACGATAAGGACTAGATCGCCGACGGACAGCGCGGGGCCGCGCCCTTGCGGCTCCCGCCGGTGTTGGAGTTCTGGGAGATACTCCCGTATCCATCTCGCCCAGAACAGGTCGGCGAGTCTTTGTGATGTGCGCCAGGTGGCGCGTCCGACGGTATCACTTTCTTCGAAGGTCCCAGGTGTCGGTGCCCAGGCAGAGCCCCCGAGGAGAAAATGATTCGGCGTGAGTGCCTCAGGGTCGTTTGGGTCCACCGACACGTGGGTCAGTGGCCGGCTGTTGACCGTAAATTCGGCTTCGGCCAACAGCGTGATGAGCGTCTCTTCTTTAGGGTGCCGCTCGTGTAGCGTCACCTCTAGTGCGGCTTTGGTTGCCCGCACCAATCTTTCCCAGGCTCCGCCCATGAACGGGGCTCCCGCGGGGATGAAGCGCCAACTGATGTGTCTTCGCAACGCCTCTTCCTCCGTGGCGGTGTCGAGGGCTCTTCTTAGTTCCTTATCGGCGCCCCTTAGGTTAGTCCCGTTGTCGGACCAGATCTCTGTAGGACATCCGCGGCGTGCGATCATACGTCGTAGTGCCATGATCGCGGAGTCCGTTGTCAAAGAGTGCGCCATTTCTAGATGTATGGCGCGGGTTGTGAGGCATGTGAATAGAGCTACGTATCTCTTCTGGTGGCTGCGGCCCACGGTGACACTTAGTGGGCCGAAGTAGTCGACCCCGGTGTAGCTGAAGGGCCTCTGGTGATGTGCGAGGCGGCAGAGTGGATGGTTTCCCGTGGGTGGTGTTGGTGGCACGGCCCGCCTTATGCGGCAGGGCAGACAACTGTGAACGACTTGGCGTGTCGTGGGTCGCAGACGAATCACCCAATACTTCTGTTTCACTTCGTTTACAGTAGGTTCCACTCTTGCGTGGCTGAGTTTCCTGTGAATGTAGTCTATCAGCAGTCTTGCTATTCTATGTCGGCCATCTATGACGGGTGGTCGTTTGGCTTCTTCTGCGATGTCTATTGCGGCGGCGATTCTGCTCTTCAACACCATTAGGTCGTTGTCAATGGCGACTGCTATTGTCTTCAGTTTGCTATTAGCCGGCAGAGGTTGGTTAGCTCGCAGGGCTTTTAGCTCTTCGACGAAAGTTTGTTCTTGAGCCGCTTGCAGTAATATTTTTTCGGCACGTTGCAGCAGGTCAACGCTAACTTTGATGAAGTTACGCGTCGGAGTCGTTGGCGGTATTCGATGTTCTATATTCCTCGTGGTGGGTGCAGCTTGATGTCGCCAATCGGGATCTGACTTGCTATTCGCCTTCGTTCTCTTGTAGTTGACTATTTCTGTTCTTCGGCAGAGTTCTATAAATTGCAGAACTCTAGCTGTCGCTCCTCTTAATCTTTCCCATTTCGAGAAACGGCTTGCCTCAAGAACTGCTTCGCTTGCAACTATCGCAACATTTTGGTGTGTTGCAAAGTTGATTCTTTCTTCATCAGTCAGGATGGGCGTCTCTTTGTCTGCTGATGAAGGCAAGACCTTTTCTTCTGGCCACTCTTCCGGTGGCTGACGCAGAAAGGCTGGGCCCTCGTACCATCTATGATTCTTTGTAAAGTTCTCTGGTACGTCCCGGGTTGCATCGTCCGCAGCGTTTAAATTCGTTGGTATCCATCGCCATTCGTTGACTTTACTGGTCTCTTCTATTGCAGCTATGCGGTGTGCAACGAACGGGCGATAGGTGCGTGAGCCGCTGCGGATCCAGTGTAGCACTGTCTTGCTGTCCGTCCAGTAGATGGTGCTGTCTATTCGTTGTCTATGTTCTTTTTTCACTACTTCAGCCATGCGCGTGCCCATTACTGCTGCTTGGAGCTCCAGTCTCGGGATCGATGTGAGCTTCAATGGGGCGACGCGCGCTTTGGCTAGCACTAGCGATGTGTACACCCGACCGTCGGGTTGTTCGGCGCGCCAATACAGCGCCGCGGAGTAGGCTGACTCGCTGGCGTCTGTCATTACGTGCAGCTGTAGGTTGGAGGCGTCGCTGAACCCTGGGTAAGCGCGGGGTACTGACACATCCCGTAGAGCTTTTAGATGTGTCAGCCATTCTTTCCACTGATCGGCGAGATCGTTGGGTAGTCGCTGGTCCCAATCTATGCCCCTGCGCCATGCTTCTTGTAGCAGACTCTTCGCTCTTATTGTGACCGGTGACGCGAAGCCCATGGGGTCATATAATGACATCACTATCTTTAGTGCTTCACGTTTCGTCGGCGTTCCGGTCTCGAGGACGGCTGGCGGGATGCGTGCCAGGTCCAGGTTAAAGCTTAGTTCGTCTGTTCCGGGTCTCCAGATAAGTCCCAGGACACGTTCGCTCGGGCCGCCGTCGTTGAGCTTAACGGCGTTCGGCTGTTCGGATGTGGCCTTCATGGCTATCATCACTTCCGCGCTGTTTGATGTCCAGCCGCGGAGGTTGAAGTTTCCCATCTCGTGTATCTGTTTGACGGCAGACGATGTGTCGATGGCTTCTTTCACTGTCTTGAAGCTATCTAAGTAGTCATAATGATTTTCTATTATTGCCGTTGCGGCTCTATTATCTATGTTTCGATGCTTCATGGCGTTGAAATTCTTCACGTATATCGCAATTGATGGAGAACACGTCGCTCCGAAAATAAGCGACGTCATTCTATATTCGGTGGGTGGCGTGTCGCCTCGCTCTGCTCCTCTCCACAAATATCTTAGTGCGTCTCTATCTTCTTCTCGCACTTTGACTCGCATAAACATCTCTGCTATGTCGGCTGTTACTGCCACCGCATGTTGTCGGAATCGCATCATAACACCCGGCAGCGACTGCAATAAATCTGGGCCGGACATTAGGTGATCGTTGAGTGACGTCCCCTTTGTTTTTGCCGCCGCGTCGTGCACCACCCTGAACTTGTTGGGTTTCAGAGGGTTAATGACTCCGAAGTGAGGTAGATACCAGGTTCGTCCCGGCGTTGTGGTAGCGGGAGCTGGCTCGGCGTACCCCTTCGTCACGAGTTCTTCCATTTGTGTTGCGTATTTCTTGCGTAGTTCTGGATTCTTGTCTATCTTCTTTTCAACGCTGTGGAGGCGGCTGAGCGCGTTGTCGTAATTGCGTGGCAGTTCTATTTTCTTGCTGTTCCACAGCAGGCCAGCTTCGTACACGCCCGGCTCCACTTCTCTAACTGTTGCTTCCATAATTTTTCTCGCCTTTTCTTCCGGGTCGCTCGTTGGACGCGCAGGCTGGATGGCGAGGCTATCTATTGAGAAGAATCTTTCCATCTGTTCTTCGATCGTCTCTTGCTTTTCGTGCAAGAAGTTTACGCACGCTCCCAGCGCACGTGTGTGTGCGCCGTGCAGGACCCACCCCAGCGGGGTGCGGGAGGCTACTGGCTGGTTACGACGGCCGCGTCGCATTTGTTGCGCCACTAACAGGTGCCAGTTATCTTGGCCTATGAGGATTTTCGGACGGCCACACGTGTAGACGAGTTGGTTTCTTATGTCCTGTAGATGACGACATTCGTTGACCGTTCCCTCGTCGACTCGCTGCGCAGATAGTGCAAGGTTCCTCATCGTTCGCGCTTGGATTGCATATTTTCGACCTGCGCCTGTTAGTTCTATCTTCACTTGCTGACTCCGTTTTTGTTCAAAAGTGGAGTCCGATATGGCATCAATGCGCAGAGGGTCAAGCGGTCCCTCCGCTCCGACGTCCTCGGCCAGCTGGCTATCTATGAGGGTGACCGTTGAGCCGTCGTCGAGCAGGGCCCAAGCTTCTTTCGTGCCCAGAGGCCCGGACACTTTTACTGGTAAAATCTTCAGAAAAGAGTGTGGTCCGCAAGCCCATGCACAGGTCACTGTTTCAACTGGCGTTTCCTTCTTGTTGTCGCAGACTTTCTTCACGGTGACCTCTTCGTCTGTATGTAGAAGCGTGTGGTGCCATCTCTCGCAACCGTCGATCGCACATTTCCTTGCTTTGCACGTGTGTGCATATTTTCTATATCGCAAGCAACGAAAACATAGTCGCTTTTCTTTCGCAAATTCCCAGCGCTGTGCGGGCACCGCTTGTGTAAACTTTGCACATTCGGGGGCGGTGCTGTGAGTTCCGTGGTTGCACACTGGACATTGTTTGCGTTCTATGGCAGCAAGCGTTCGATGCGTTGGCGGCCGGCGCTCTTGATACTGCGGTTGCGCCGACTGTACTATTTCTGGCGGAGCGAACGGCGCGCAGATATCAGCCTCTCGCTGTAGGAAGCGGGAGAGTTTCAGCAGGTCAGGCTCTTCTTGAGGTTGGCCCGCCACAAATTCGAACCATCTATATCGCATGTTCATGCCGAGCTTCTCTGTCACGTGCTTCGTGACTTCCGGGTTGTACATATAGTGGGCTCTATCCAAAGCGCGTAGCGTAGCCACTATATTACACACTTTATTCGCGAATATGCAAATGTCTCTTGGGTTGTTCGTTGGCCGCGGCAGCGACCGCAAGCGTTCCAACTCGGCGAGTGCGATGGCGTCGGGACGCCCGAACCGATTTTCCAATACTTTAAAAATGTCACTTGCACATGCACCACTTATCAACAGTTCTTCTATCGCTTCGCGCGCACGTCCTTTTACACTGTTGCGAAGTCTATAAACGTTTTCACTATCACTGAAACTATTCACTGTATCTATATATGCTTTCCTGAACGAAAGCCAGTATTGGTGCGAGCCCATAAACACTGGTAAGTCCACAGGTTTCCGCTGTTGCTGCTGGCCCGCGGTAATGGCCATGGTGATGGCCGTCGTGAGGTCGGCAAGCGGGTTAGGAGGCCGCTGCATGACCTGGACTGCTCCCGCCGGTGCTTGCATTCCGTTCGGCGGTATGGCACTATGTAGCTGCTGCCTCGGCGTCGCTGCGGCACCGAGCCACACGCCTGGTGCAGGCTGGGGCGCTGCGGCTTGGTTGTTGCGGGTGCCGAGCTCCTGCTCAAGCGTCGTGGTATTGGCGGGGTCGCCCCCCGTCGGTGGCATGTTGGCCCCGAGCCCTTGCCCGGGCGCCGTCGCGGGACTTCTTTCCGCGTGCAGTTGTTGCTGATGCTGCTGCTGTTGCTGTTGTGCGCCGAGCCATCGCTCCAGTGCCATCGAGTTGGCAGGGTCGCCCCCTGCCGGTGGCACGTAGGCGCCGGGCTCCGGCCCGGGCGCCGCGAAGTTGGCGGGCACGTCCCCCGCCGGTGGCATGTAGGCGCCGGGCTCCGGCCCGGGCGCCGCGAAGTTGGCGGGGACGCCCCCCGCCGGTGGCATGTAGGCGCCGGGCTCCGGCCCGGGCACCGCGAAGTTGGCTGCGTCATGCTGCCTGGGTGCAGGAATTGGAGACCTGTGTCCCGAGACCCTCGTACTTTGGTCGACCCAATCCTGCACCCTTCTCGCCCGGTTGGGCTCTTCGGCCGTGTCTTCAACGACCGTGTCCTCGTCCTCGCTGTCCTCATTTTCTATAGTTGCGAGTTTCGCTCTTGCCAGCTCCATCTGTAGCCTGATCAGCTCTTGTCGCACTATTGCAGCGCGATATGCCTTGCTGCTCTTCTTCTTGCGCGCTGACGATGTAGCAGCGAGGTCGCTCTTCTCACTCGGCGGCGGCGGTGGCGCGAACGTGCCGGGGCCCGCAGGTGATCCCAGTGCGGCGTCCGCCCGCGGGGTCGCAACCCCGAGGTTGATAGCCAACAGTGCAGCCGTTGCCCGCGCGTCGAGTGGTCTGGCCACCACGGTAGGAGTGGTGCTTCTTGGCGGTTGAGTCGTCGCTGTGACCGCCGACGGTGGTGGTGGCGGAGGTGGAGGTATCGGTGTCGGCCCCATGCGTGTGCTCTCTGCGGCGGTCCGTGTGGAGACTGCAGACGTAGTCGCGGAATCGGCGGTGATGCCCGCAGACTCGGACGGCGTCGTATAGGCGGCGGCTGTGATGCCGCTCGACGCAGACTCGCCTCTTCTTCCGACGGAGCGCGTTACCGGCATCGCGAAACTATCCGGTTCGAAGGACCAATGTACGGGCCGGACTGTATAGACCCGCACTTTTTGGGGTTCAAAATAAAACGCGACGCTTTCGGCTTCTGATCGGATCCGTAGAAGAGGTTGTTTCCAGAGAGATGGCTGGCTGACGACTGTGAGAAGACTCCGAGACGACTGACTTCCCAGCGCCGCGCGGGCTCTATTTATACTGCTCGGGCGAGAGCGGGGGCCCGGGGCGCCGGGTTCGTTTGTCCTTCTCACACTCGGGCGAGCGTGGGGGCCGGGGCCGGATCCGATACTATTTTATTTCTCTTTCTATTACTATCTATTTACATGAGCTTAGCCTATTTTTCTATACGATACTTATATAACTATTATAATATAATCTTAACCTATCTTAAACTATAATTACAAACTAATTGGACTGCGCTGTCCCGCACAATTATTGAGATTGTTTTTTACCCCCGACGAAAAAGAGGGGTGTTATAAGTTTGCCATGTGTATCTGTGTATCTGTCTGTGGCATCATAGCTCCCAAACGGATAGACCGATTTCGATGCGGTTTTTTTTCAATCGAAAGCTAGTTTAATCGAGATGGTTCTACCAAGTTTCATTAAAACCGATTCACCTGTTTTTGAAATATTGAACTTTGAAAAGACAATGTCGCGGGTTTTTCAACTTTTCTAAGTTTCTAAGTTGGTTAGGTTATATTTTATGAAACACGTAACATCCTTACAGAATTAAAAGTACTCTATGATTTCTTGTGTGAAAAGGGCTTTTTACTCTATCCAAGATGTTTTGACATTCAAATTTTAGTTGTAGGTAATTTTATTACTACTTAGACCTAAGTATCTATTGTATTGTATTTTAGTTTAGTTTGCCTCATGGCGTGACATAGTGATGCTTTTCAATTATAAAACACTGAAACACCTTTATATATACATATGCTTTACAAATAGAGTTATTTAGAATTTTATAAGATTAAACACATTTCAACTTTTCTAAGTTGGTTATTAAAGCCTCATTCTCATTTATACCTTATTTTCCGATAAGTGGTAGCAAATACGAAACGAATAAGTACTGTAGGTATATTGGCAACATAAATTAAAACTAAGTTCCTCCCTGCTGGATGTGGAACTAAAACTGTCCTAAAATAGCCGCTAAATTTAATTTAATTCTGGGTTCCTTACCAAGGGGTGATGACGCCTTGTTGGACGGAAGGTTAGGTTAGAGTATGCAGGTTAGAGTATGCAGGTTAGAGTATGCAGGTTTTTAGATGTTAGTATGATGTTTTTGTTTAGGTCAGTGTTGAGTGTGAGGTACTGGTATTATAGTTTAGTTTAGTTTAGTTTAATGTATGTTTACGTCTATTGTAATTTTTATACGGGAATATTGTTATGAACCAAGTTTAAATGGGGAAGAAATTAAATGTTCCAGTACTTTGTAGTTTTAGTTCATTGTATATTTGTTTTAAATAAATGATTACATAACATTTAATTTATTGTATGTTTCAGATAACACAAGATCCATTTGTTAGTAAATCGCTTACACAGAAACGAAAGAAAGTTCCCTAAAAAAACTATAGTTAAAAATAGTGTAAGTAATGTAACATCGCAATTGAGAATAAATTAATAATTAAATTGAAAATTAAAACGACCACTAAGTACAATCATTTGATTGGCATTATAGGTAAGTACGTCAAAACATTATTAATTACTAAACATTTGTTGCTTATTTAATTGCTAAAGTTCCTTACAGATTGCATGCTTGATCGTCTATAGTGTACAGTACAGTACAGTGTAGAGTGTAGTAGCTAAGCAACCGAAGCGGTCACAATGATCTAAGCACGGCTCTATTGTTATAGACATAATAGCTTGTGCAGATCACTGTGACCGCTTCGGTTGCTTAGCTACTTCTGCTGCTGACTGTACATTCTTAGTTTTGTATCGGTACAGCAGTACAAGTAGCTAAGCGACCGAAGCGGTCACAATAATCTAAGCACGGCTCTATTGTTATAGACATAAGAGCTTGTGCAGATCACTGTGACCGCTTCGGTTGCTTAGCTACTTCTGCTGCTGACTGTACATTCTTAGTTTTGTATCGGTACAGCAGTACAAGTAGCTAAGCGACCGAAGCGGTCACAATAATCGAAGCACGGCTCTATTGTTATAGACATAAGAGCTTGTGCAGATCACTGTGACCGCTTCGGTTGCTTAGCTACTTCTGCTGCTGACTGTACATTCTTAGTTTTGTATCGGTACAGCAGTACAAGTAGCTAAGCGACCGAAGCGGTCACAATAATCTAAGCACGGCTCTATTGTTATAGACATAAGAGCTTGTGCAGATCACTGTGACCGCTTCGGTTGCTTAGTTACTTCTGCTGCTGACTGTACATTCTCAGTTTTGTATCGGTACAGCATTACAAGTAGCTAAGCGACCGAAGCGGTCACAATGATCTAAGCACGGCTCTATTGTTATAGACATAAGAGCTTGTGCAGATCACTGTGACCGCTTCGATTGCTTAGCGACTACTGCAGCTCACTGTACCCAATAAATTCTTATAGACTCTGTATTAAGCTATGTAAAGGCCTCAATGGAAGCATTGCGTGCACATTACGTTCGTAACCGTCTTTATCTATACCTATGAACCAAGTACCGTGGCTGACTGACTGACTGACAGACGACGCACAGCCTAAACCACTGGATCTAGAGATTAAAAATTTGGCAAACATATACCTTGAGTACCCTAGAGGTGCACTAAGAAGAGATTTTTCGAAATTCCCACGGGATAAGGAACTAGCCCAATTTTTTATATTTCACGGGGGCTATGCCCCGCTTTGCTTTGAAGTAATGTATACTGCACTGATTTTTTTTAAATACATCCCATAAAGAATGGGCAAAGGAAACTGAGAACAGCCACGTCTGACGTGTTTTGTAAATTTCTGTATATTAAAGTCCTGTCACCGTCAGAGTCGTCAGTCTGAGCACTGAGTGAAACAAAGCAGAAACGTCAAGTCATACATCCAAGTACATTAACTTTTTTATCAAATTGAGCACAGACCGGCCCGGCCATCCAGCCAGTATTAACCGCGAAGGTCGGCCCCTATCGATCAAGAGGAAAGTGGACCGCACCGCTATGATTGATGTGATGTAGGTGCAACGTGCCTTACTTCGCCCGTGGGTAGTGTGTAACAGGGCTTAATTTTTTAAGGTAATTGAGGCGGGGGTAATGATGGAGAATGTTGCTTTATTTACTGTGGGAAAGAAAGCTTTTATTGGGAGCGAATCTTTTGGTCAGTAAAAAGTAACTAGTGCGCTTAATGATACCTCATCATCATCATCATGAGCCCACAGCAGTCCACTGCTGGACATAGGCCTCTTCCATGGCGCGCCACAACACTCTGTCTTCGGCCCCTCGCATCCATCCGCCGCCTGCAACCCTCTTGAGGTCGTCCGTCCATCGTGCCTCAGGACGCCCATACTACGTTTCCCCGTTCGTGGGGATGATACCTACTTGTGATAAAAGAAAAGGACGACGTTCTTCTCAAAATTCTATAAAATGAAAAAAATAATTTTAAGGTTTTCCGTTCTAATATGATACACGCAAATGACTCAAAGTGGTTTTGCCTGTCGATGTTCTGCAAAGTGAGAAAAAATAATAACGCATTGTAATAAATTTTAGAAATGCGTATAAAATTTCCACTGTGGTAATTCTAGTGGGAATACCGAAAATAATGCCACGTTCTAACGAAATAAATGACACAGTCAATTCTCCCATTTCTATTGAGAGTATTTCCACTGGAATTACTGAGGACTCCCAGAAATCTAGATTCAAGATGACTGTATCAACTAAGTCCAACTTATGATTCCGTGGATTAGTGCCAGGGAAAGTGCACAGCCCATCATGCCTTTACTGGCATAATGGTAATGGACTACAACACGTCTGTTGAGTCTTCAGCTTAAATTATATCTGTACCGGTTCTAGCACGAGTCAGACTTTCTTAGAAATCTAGAGAACGGGGGCGTGCCTTGATCTAGTGTAGGACAGACAACGTTCGGTATTCAACCTTTATTTATAACTAAATTATGTTTAGACCTACAACTGTCGGTGTTGGACATTAGCACCGTTTGAATCATGAATAGCTCACGCTGGGCCTGACGTTACCATGCCAATCAGTGCCCGGTTTTATGGTGAAAAGTATCAGTTGGCTTTGAATACACGATGTAAGTCACTGCCTAAGCTTGAAGTTTTTGTTTAAGCACGCTTCATTTGAAAATCGACCCACAGTTTTGACAGAGAAATTGGGGAAACATAGGTAGACTCCTTTTTTTGAAGTCGGTTAAAAATTATCTCCACACACACATGCACAGCAGACCCTCAGGGTTTTTGAAAGACCTATCCAACTACACACCACACCAGGGGATTGATGAGAAAAACCCCACAAGTATAGGTACAGTCGAGGAAATTAATTCCTGACCCACCATAGAACATTTTCATAGTAAATGTCATAACGATTTTCATTATGAAGCTATGCAATGTCACTATGATGTTTACTGTGAAAAAGTTCCACGGTGGGTCAGGAATTAATTTTCTCGACCGTACATACGTGTTACGTGGGAGATTATTCGTGCATGCTAAATTACAGCTTTCTAGTACCAAGAAAATCTGAGCTATGCCGCGAACAGACAGATGGACAGACGGACGAACATGGTGAAACTTGACTACGGAAGCCTAAAATCATAAAACCTCCTTTCTAGCGGCAGTTGGATAAAATATTATTACTCACGGAATGACATTCAAAATTATTTTATTACCATCAAAATATTATTCTTCGTACAACTCAATCGAACCTCCATCACCTATAATGCCATGTCATCGCAACTTAGGTAAGTTTTATTAATACTGTAGCACCCTGTCTCTTTAAATTATTCAACGAGTTCCTTCATTACCCGTGCATTTCTTGAGAGCAACAGAGTGCTAAGAGGTCTCCGCTTGAGTTTTTTTTCATTGGAGCACGAGTTTATTTTTAAACTGATTTAAATGCCCGGATATTGGGACTGGTTCTTCAATATCCTGGATTTAATCTTGTTTGATGTCAAACTACTTACACTTCGGGAATGCTGTCTGTGTGACGGACACCCAAGGTCTGTTCGAGAACTTTATTAATGTGTAGGTATAGTGTAATTTCGGTAATCGGTATCTATAGACCCTTACTGATACCGGATTACTCGCGCTTCAATAAAATCGGAATTTACACTATACAATACACATGAATAAGGTTTTCGAACTGATCATCGGATCACAGGACAGCCCCTAAACTACGAAATTCGAAAATCGAAGTTCGTATCGTGTCGTCCCGCTCACTCTCGTGTTAAATAATATTAGCTTGAGAGGGACGGCACGATACGAAGTTCGAATTTTGCACTTCGTGGTCGGGGGGCTGGACAGTTTCGACCGTCGAAATATTTTCCAATGAGTTATCCGGTAGGTATTGCGTATCAAATGAAAGGGCTTGTTGTGAAAATCATAAATACTTTGGGGCTACCTTTGGGGTACCTTGCACGAGGTCCGTCCGGATCGCTACCACCATCTTAGTCGCTAATCCTGGTGTTGTGTTCCGGTGTTGAGAGTAAGACAACCGGTGTAATTACGGGCACAGAGGCATTTCATCTTAGCTCTCTAGGTTAGCAACGCATCTGCAAACCTCCCGAAGTTGCGGGTGTCTATGAGCATTGTTGATCACTTACCATCAGATGACTTGCTCGTTTGCCTTCCTTGTTGTATAAAAAAAACCTATGTATTTTTTTTATTATTTTATAATGAACAGTTAAGCTATAAGAAATATACGACAGTCAACCATTCCCCCCCCCCCTCCCCCCCCCCCCCCTCCTTATCTTCTAAACTACTGAGCATAAAAAAAGCTCCTTACCTATACAGAAAAACCTACACGAAGTCTAACATATTTAAAGTAACATGGGAAATTCATCAATATTTGCAGTTGCAATATTACAACCATTGCTTCGAATATACTAGACGGCTTAAGATAATCAACGTACAGAACTCTCTCCAAGCAAGTACCTATAACTCGCACTTGGCAAGTTTTCGTAATCAGCTTAGCACCAAGTAGGGCATAATAAGCACCCAAGTTGTAGGTATTTAAGAAATTCCACAGATGCGTCACCAATTTATCTCAGGCTGCTACGGGTGCGGCCAGCTATGAAAACTCAACCATCAACACGTGATAATCGAAAATAAATTAACATAATACTTATCTAGGCCTCCCAGTGTCTTACTCGTATCTCAGACAATAGCTATATATAACTGCCTCCATCCATATAGTACATAAGTACATGAGACAATCTTGGTCGTGACTGACGATGTGCCTGTGTGGGTGAGTGTATGAGTGAATTAAGTTTCGTTGAGTGCGTGTCCATTCGCCCACCATAGGGTCGAGCACGACTTTACGAAAGCTGCGTAACGTAAAATCGAATAGTAAACGTTGTCGAGTTTGTATGACGTTTGGAACAGTGCCCGCCCGTGAGCGTATTTGGAACTAAAATTTAGGATGAGGTCTCTCGATCTCGTTACGATAACCGTAAAGTTACGCAGCTTTCGTAAAGTCGTGCTCGACCATCTCACCATTTACTTGACGAGAAGAACGTTGCTTAACTTCAAAGTGATGAGTTTTATGGTTCCGTACCTCAAAAGGAAAAAACGGAACCCTTATAGGATCACTTTGTTGTCCGTCTGTCTGTCTGTCTGTCTGTCAAGACCCCTTTTCTCTGGAACGCGTTTAGGTAGCAAGCTGAAATTAATTCAAATATTCAAGCCTGCAGTCCCTTGAAGTTGTGAAAAAATCAAACTTCTAAGTCAACGCAATCAAAAGATACTTACAGTCATTGAAAAGGCTGTTTCCATACGAATTGCCGTTCCCTGTAAAACTGAAAGGTACTTCCAGTTGTCCTAGAAACTTGAAATTTGGTATGAAGGTAGTTCTTATAGCACAGCCACTCAGAAAATTCTCAAAATCTTAAATTTGTACTGTCTGTCTGTACATTTCAAGGACCAATATAAGATGACCCCACACTGCGTACATTTTGCTTAGGAGCAGGGCTCTGCTAACACTGGACAACTTAAAACACTGGGGGTAAAACGTTAAAATCGTTGTACGGAATCCTCGTGCGCGAGTCCGACTCGCACTTGTCCGGTTTTTTTAACGTTATTTCACACGATTATACTTATAATATTATAATAGTCTTCATAGATTGCTTTGTTTCGATTGTTTTTCCCCAGCTACAAAACGATATAATATTTCTAATCGCAAACGCATCGCTTACAATGGGCACGCGCAGAACCCGTTCGGCCGTAGGTACACCAGTACGAATAATGGAGGTTCGCGGCTAAATGGTCCTCTCGAGTCATCGCACTGCGCGGGAGATTCTATTGGCCTAGGCCACCTAACCAAATGCTATGTGGCTCTGCCTTCGTGGATCTACTTAAGTGTTATTGGTGTGCTTTAATCTTAGAGCAGGAAAAAATGGAGATGTTAACGCGCGACTTCCCCTCTGCCAAAACTCTAACGTTAAGTCTGACCAAAATGGTCAGGGTCTGTTTATTGCGTGCGTGTTTTTAGCATTAGTGTGACAGTTTTGTGTGAGAGTTTGTAGGAACGTAACAATTTTTGACATGAGCGCAGACGTGTGCTGTACGTGTGTGTTCCTCGTCCCCCACAAAAAGTGGCTAAAAATTGTATCTATGGTTTTTATGAACCGTCAAGAATTGCCTACATTTCATTTCATCGACATCGGCATTTTTATGTTTGACTTTTATTGCCATTTAATTTGTACTAACCTATAGTTTATAAGATTTAATGTATTACTAACCATTTATGGACTTTAATAGTCCGAAATAAAATATTTGAATTTGAATTGAATAAAGGCATCGAAAGAAATTCACCTCCTGAGCATATGTAAATTTAATACTACTTACTAAATATACATATGAAATACAAGACAACGAAATAAAAAGAGCAATATTACCAATATCTTCGGTCCCCCGTAATATCTGTGAGCCTTTTAACCGTATGTACTTATATAAGTATGTATTTCTCTGTATAAGTATGTTTATCTGTTGTCCAGTACCCATAATACAGGCTTTGCCTGGTTTGGGACTAGGTCAGTTGGTGTCAATTGTCCCATGATATTTATTTTATTTTACTACGAATTCTGTTGCAGTAAATAATTGTTCGACTATAGGATTAAATTAAGTTGTTCTTCCGTATAGAGCTCAAATCGTATACCAGCAAGAAACCGCGAACCAAGTGGCATGTATAAGCTACAGGTGGCATGTATGTATACTGTAGCTTTACAGTATATATATCTATATACGCATTGTAGCAACGTAACGAGTGCTATCGAAAACTCGTCCAGCAGGGAGGGCCGCAAAAACTGGCTGCGGAACCGGTCGCTCCGAAATATAGTGTAACGCGCCCACTGCGCAGACGGCGCTTACTTACAAAATCTTTACACTTACAATTTTCTGTAGTGGAAGAACCATACTGTAGCTATTTGTTACGGTATGAATGGGCCGGCTCAATCGGGCACTCACACGAATTTTGAGGCTTTCGTCATCAAAGGCAACAGCTTATAGAGCGAATTCTGTTAGCTGCGACAGCAATTCGCTAAAATTCAAAAATACAACTTACAAACAATGAGAAAAACACAGAGATAAATCAGCAACAGGCATCGTCAAATGTAACACAAATATCATCCGCCACAGGGTTCATCAAAATAACGTTAATAATTACAAAAACAATAACACTGAATTTTTAAAAATCACCACCATGAACCGTATCCGGTGCAAAAGTGCCCTTACGCTGGCCGCGTTTTCCCGCTGAACAGCTAAAATTTAATGCAACTTTACTTCGGCGGGAGGGGGAGGGGCAGAGACACTCATCACCCATCACCAGACCATCGACCAGACCACTACTTATTTAAAACCATCATCCTGTTTAATATTCCTAATAGCACCTTCTTCAAGTCCTTTTAAAGAAAAGAGCTCACTTTTAGTGTCTGCAAAATAAGAATAAGACACATTAAAATAAATAAGCTTTATATTCATTCGCAGCGAAACCATTTTGTCTCGGCAACTAGCATTTTAAGAATATAAAAGGTTTGAACGATAACTCAGTCTGTCACTATAAATCCTGAGTCTCAGAAACTTTATAAGAATTCAGAGATAGAACTGATAATTTATTTGAGAGTTCAGAGAAGCAGATTAATTTGTTTAGCAAGAAGTCTGCGTTTACAATATACTGTATTCATTGTGCCCCGGACATAAAAAATACTCGTGTACTATAACGGGAAATCTGAAATTGCTGTGGTACAATCTCTAGCACTGTTTTGCTTGTCGACAAAATCTATACAATGTGATTTATACCTATTTTGTTATCACTATCTCGCGGCAACTATGTAATTTTCCGAAATAAAAAGTATTCTGCGTCTGTTTCTGGCTCAGCAACCATACACCACAAACAAACATACAAACTTACATTATTTATAAGTTTTATAACATGATTGATGGAAGGATGATGATTGGAAGAAACTTCACCGACAAGAGTGTAACTCTTAAGTTTGATGACGATAATAACATCAGGTACCCAATACATACCCAATAAAACGAACGAATCGCAAACACAAGTCGAAATGACGAGACCACGGTTGACGCATTTAAAGGCGTCGCTTTATATTCCAAAATGGCACCCAAGCTCAACGGCATTCGAATTGAATTTTCGTATTCACCGAATTCGTTATCGATTTTATGCAACCATTACGCGGCATGATTAATCACAGAGGACCAATAAGCCTTAATCTGGCCTTTTGGACTAATTGGGCCCTAAAATACAGTAATTTGACCGGTCCCGCGCCTCAGATACGGTGGAAGGTTTGAGACCCAGCTGCAGACAGGACAGTGTCAATCTTTTGTAGCCGTTCCCTCATTATTTGAGATTAGGTACACATCAATCTTGGTCATGGCGCTATTTTAAACATTAACGAGGTGAAAAAAGTGGGAGTACTACCTAAGTAAGTATTACATACCTTTTCTGGAAGCGTTTCGTCTTATTTTCGATTTCTGTGTTCTAGTATAAAGTTGTTCACTTGTATTATTTATCACGATCTTCATCATCATCATCATCAGCCCATGTATGTCCCACTGCTGGGCACAGGCGTTGTCTCCGAATGAGAGGGCTTAGGCTATAGTCCCCACGCATAGTATCTCGATGTTACTATGATTTTTTTTCGAGTGTCAGAAATCATTAGGACCTTCGTCCTGCTAAAATTGTGACGTAATTTAAAGATGGCCGCCGGTTGGCTAAATTTTCAAGTTTTTGCAAGCCATCCTCTTTTTAGTTGGAGCTAAATGATTTAAGGATATAAATTTAAGAATCTGCCACATAGTATCTTCGGAGAACATAAATGGCAAGTAACTATACTTCTTGTCCCGAGTTTATCATTTTATATAAACCATAAAAGTTTGTTTTCGGGATTCCAGCTAACCATGTTTTTACCCGACTGCCCAAGGAGGGTTAATTAAAGTCAGTTCACTAGTAAAGACGTAACAAACAGACAGATGTAATCAAGCTCTAAGAAAATGTGTCTTGCCTTTAGGCTAAACTAGTTCCAGATATATTAACGATTAAATTCTAGTATCGTGTGGCTCCGGTTTACTTAACAGCCCGGGGTGTTAAAACATGAAATTATTATTAAGAGATATAATTCATTAATATAGTTTATTGTTTCCGTTGGCGCTGTGCTTCATTAAGACGTACAGTTAGCATAAGATTATTATAACTATTATTTAATACAGTTTTTTTAATACAGTTGCTCAAAAAGTGGTACCTTTTGTGGCTATGCATCATGCGGAAAGTAAAAAGCTAAGTACTACGTGAAAACTAGAGGGGGAGGTGGGGGGTCTTGGCATATACTACGAATGGTCACCGAGGGGGGGGGGGGGGAGGGGTCAAAAAAACTGTTAAAAATTCTTCACGTAGTTTGGGTAGATACGATTCCTAATTACGATATCATGGAAGTAGGTCGTACATCCATATTCTCGCAGAACCTCAAACATTCATCACACACGTCTAACCATCCACTTGCAAAATACACTACAGCTCGAAGAAATAAGGAGGGTTTTCATAGAAACTAAATTGCAACTGGTAAATAAATCCTTGAGAAAGGCATCAAGCGTTTGTTTTCATATTTCCATAATCAAAAGCCAAAGCGCCACATTCGCATGAGACATGATTTTTGTTGGTACGGTGTTCAAAATCATGCAAAAAGTGGACGCTTCGCAAGACAACCGTAGCCAGTGTCCGTACCCAGGTAGCTACTAAATATTAGTAGGCACCCCAGTCGTTTCCATAGGTTGTACCTAGGTATAGTTAGTCTTGAGTCTGCGCGGGCGCGTCAAATCGTCCCGTCTACATTCCTCGCAGTAAAAGTACAACATAAAGCGGTATGATAATTCCACCGGTCGGTGACCCGCTGTTAATAAACTAAACGTGAAGTCGAGAAAGCATTTAGAGTCAACTTGAACTTTGTAGGTTGCTTAGGGTTCACTAACGTTTCATCGACAAACGTTTCACAATAGTCGTTTCGCAAAATAATCATTTCACAAGCCGCATTTTTTTCTGAAAATGTACTTGTATCTGGATTTTTATAAAACAAACCTCACCTAACCTAACCTATATTAGGGTTCTGTCCTAAAACAAACCCTGAAATATTTCCAGTATCAAAAAAAAATGCGGATTGTGAAACGATTATTTTGCGAAACGAATCAGTTGTGAAGCGTTTGTCGGTGAAATGATCGGATACCGATAATATACATCTGTATTTAAACTTCGCTGGCTCATCATCATTTTATTTAAGAGTGTCACTCTTATCGATGCATGTCCGTTCCGTTCCGTCACTGCGTCGAAATATCGGCTGCTCATCAAACCCAATAAATTAATCGCGGTCACTCAATATCCCGTTATGAATATGTCTAAATTAAACAGTACCATTGTAAGATGAGATTGTTTTTTGCCTGGCCCGTGGGAAAGGTTTTCCTACTACGTCTATAACACCGTACCTACTTCCATTCGTACTAAAACAATAAATGTAGGCTCAAACTACTCTAATACTTGCTTAATCATTTAAGTTTCGCTTCCTCAAAGTTCTTTGCTTAGCTCTTCACTTCAGCTTCAAATGGGTCTGCTCTGGCAACGCACTAGAACTAATATTCTTAATGAACGTCCTAGCATAGAATAAGCTAGACCCAGAAAGGCTACAATGAAAATCTGCGATAGGCTATGGCCCGTGTGTGCCTCAGAATAATAATAATAAAAAACAAAGTTGGTAAGTGTCATTTTATTATGGCTGCACGGCATATGATGAATCGTAAATATTTTAGCAAGTGATCGAGCAAGTGTTCTGCCTCTGCTGGTTGAATACTAACTACCTAATTGATTTGTTTTTTGCTCACTCATTTGCTGACATATTGACGGTTCATATCTCACATCCTGTATTTAAGCAGCTATATCAGTTAATCATAATTTATACAAATGTTTTCGGTCTAACGAAGCATTTAGCTGATTTATCTGTTGCCCGCGACTTCGTCCGTGTAGATTTCGGCTATCGCTATTCCTCAATATTCAAACTATCTTCTTACCAAATTTTATCTAGATTGGTGCAGCGCTTTTCCCGTGAAGAGATAACAAACACACAGACAGAGAGACAGAATTACTTTCGCATTTATAATATTATATAGTTAGGAAGTTAGTAGGATTAGGATTTATGATCCACTACTCGTTGGTTAGAAACTGGGGCCAAGCATCTTTCTGCATCTGTGGACAAAAATAAACATTAAATGCTATAGGAAGGAACATGAATGCCCTCAATATTATTGTTATCGCGAAAGATTACAAGATATTTTATAGTGTACGTTCTGCATCTATAAAGAGGTAAATTTCTAGTCTTTGGTGTAAAGCTCCGGGCAAAGTTCTAGGTTTGTTTATGGGAAGTAAGGAGTAATAAGTAGTCCGTTAAGGACGTTGGTAAGAACAAATTTCAAACCGCTTACATATGCGGAATTTGCTTTGATATTGTTAGTGATCAAGGACGTTTAACATTCTCGGCGCATTGGTTCGCTGTAATGCCGTGTAAACAAATTGAGTAATAAATAAATAAATAATACCATACAAAATTATCCTTTACGTTTATTTCTTAAGTCAGAACATGCGTAAACATAACATTTCTAGCTAATATATAAATTTTACCTATGGCTGTAAAACCTCGCATTGTTTAATTACTTAATAAGAAAACAAAACGTAGCTTTTCTAGCTTTGCTTCAGACTTAAATATAATAGTAAAGCTTTGAACATTGGAGACAAAAGCTATACAACTTTACTTGTCTTCATACCCCTTTGCTCGCAAAACCACGAGTGTTTTACACCTCTCACTTCACTTTCCCATACTCCGCCAAAACTTGGCGTGTAAGGTGTAAGACGGTGTTCGGGGTGTTCCGGGATAAGTAGAATCCCGTGTAGTAGAGCGGCTAACTGACACCCGAACTAACAAGGTAGAATCGATTTACATTGTATTTTAACCCTGGTTAACCCCGGTTCTATATTTGCTGAAGTTATACAAAATACATGTTAATGCTCTTATTGAAACTATTTTGCAGCGTATTCAATTCAACTGTACAATTGAGCGTCTCGACAGCAAAATTGATGGATTTGCCTACTTGGCACTCTTTCCATTGATGACGATCTGGGACAATTTTAGTTAATTTCAGTTTTGCTTTACATTTTAGATTTAAGCTTTGGGTGTTTAATGTAATTTGGACATAATTATGTAGTTCTCATGAATAATGTAATTTGGACACAATTATGTAGTTCTCATGAATAAATCCATTTTTCCTTATCAGCCATTGCAATGTTACTATTACCATATAACGTAGAAAACTTCCCTAATGGCTTACAATTTACAAGTCATGTGATTCACCTGTTCATAAGTGTATTTACACTTAAATTAAATATCAATATTTACATAATTAATATTCGCGGATGCAGTGACATAACCTAATATTAATTTTAGTTAGTAAAAATTACATGTGGCAAATATTTCATCCTTACTTCCTAACTAATATTATAAATGCGAAAGTAACTCTATCTCTCTGTCTCTCTGTCTGTCTGTTACCTCTTCACGGGAAAACCGATGCACCAATCTAGATGAAATTTGGTAAGATGTTAGTTTGAATGTTGAGGAATAACATATGCTACTTTTTATTCGGGAAAATTGTATAGTTCCCGCGGGATAGCGATAACTGAAGTCAACGCAGACGAAGTCGCGAGCAACAGCTAGTTACGAATAAAGTAAGCATACGTGTAAGTATTTTCTTCCCCTAACTAACACCAACTTCCCATACTCTACCAAAGCGTGGCATATCCGGTGTAAGTCGCGGTTTTCATAAGAAATAGCAACTTACTTAGTGGGAGTAACTAACTTACACACAGACCAACCGGTTAGTGGTTTAGAAGGCGGTTAACGAAGGACTATACTTTTTGCCTTTCACGGAGCAAGTAGTGAATTTCTGGGAAATGAGAGCTTTTATTTTAATTATATGATACTAATTATGAAGACCAATGACATTTTAATAGTGTTCTTATTTGGGGCAAGTTGTGGCATAAAAAGGACATCTATAAAACGACTATTTCCTAGGATCTGCGGCCATTCCACAGTAGTAAATTTTTGGCAATCAATTTTGATTCAAAGCACTTAAGATAATACTTAAGAAAGCTTTTACATCGTGGAATCCTCGAATAGCCTTTTTCAGACTTTTAATATCTTAAATTTCCAGAACTTCAGTTTCAACTTCTATTATAGAGGGTAATAAAACCCAGGCTGAAGTGAAGTGGTGTTCTCAGCAATTTTGTCCAGAATAAACTGAACCAGATGCATTTTATCGTGTAGTAGTATGTGTCCTTGCAATGTAGCCCAAGTTAAGGGGTCATAGTTTTGATACCGAACAAAAGAAAATGACGCCCAAGCCAAGTCGTGTCCTTGCAACATTCCATAAGAATAAAAGATGGCCGCTGGTCAGTAGTGTTATTATCTAAAGCAGCCCCGCCCACGACTTCGAGCGTCACTTTTCGGTAATAAATGGCAACCTATTTGACACTTGCGCCATGAATAACAGAGAATAACACTGGGGTGCTTCAGACAAGATACTCTACCATCACATTCTTCTACATGTACTTATAACAGAAATATGTGATTTCGCTAACGGTGTAGCGTTAACGCTAGTAACGAAAATTACTGTGAAAACTTACCTATTTGTACTCTGGCTTGTATTTAGCGTATGGTGAAAAAAATGTATGAACACAGTCATCTTCTATTAGACGCCCGGCCACCAATTGACATTTGACCATTTGACCATTTGACCATTTGACCATTGACAATCTTCGCTCTAAAAGGCTAATACGGTGCAGCCTAGTGTTCCTAAAACGTCAATGATTAATGCTAGTGCTTAACTAAAGGCAATTACATTTGAGTCAGTGACTCTGAGTCGTTAATCTTTACTTTTTACTTCAATTTCAATCGTTAATTTGCGAAATCAATTGTGTTAATCATCCCATTGGCAGTCGGCTGGAAAGCTTTGGATGAGCCTGGCACAAGCCCGGGTGAAGTGGCGTGAACAGTGGGCTGATTTGATCGAGTGGATAATTTGTTATTAACGAAATGAAAATCAAAATTGTATTCAAGATATTGACCCGCCGCTATGAAATTAATCCTGACATACTGCACAGCTATTAGGTACCACAAAACAGTACAAGGAGATTACAAAAAAACAGGTATGGTAGATAATAGGCGGTCTTATCGCTTAAAAGCGTATTTAATAAATAATAATAAATAAATATCATGGGACAAATTGACACCAATTCACCTAGGTCTATTGGTGTCAGTTTGGGACTAGTCCCAAACTAGGCAAAGCCTGTAATATGGGTACTAGACAACGAATAAACATACTTATATAGATAAATACATACGTATATACATATTAAACATCCAAGACCCGAGAACAAACATTCGTATTCATCATACAAGCATCTGCCCCGACCGGGATTCGAACCCGGGACCTCAAGCTTCATAGTCAGGGTCGCTAACCCGGCCAGCCGGATATTACATCTGCCAGTTAACTGGAACTTTATCAACAAGTGCAGAAACTTGCCTAAGGGTGTTCTTTTTCCAGTCTACTACGAAACGCAACCGTTACGATCAACGCGAACAATCATACAGATTTTCTATAGCAACACTACTCCATCGATTTGATATCGATAATAATTCATGGCTTCTCCGCAGGATCATTCTATATGATACTCAATCAGATGCCCGCCGCAGATTACTATAATTAATCATGCTTTGTCAATGGACTTAATTAATGAAATGAACCAATACACGAGTTCCCAAACTGTGCATCGCAGTGATGTCTCAGGATTTGGTACGGTCTGGGGGCTGATTTTTGATATCACTGTATTAGACATAATGAAAACGGGACATTGACCACGATTACCTTATAGGTTTGATGAGCTCCCGATATTTCGACGCAGTTACATGTATCGGGAGCTCATCTAACCTATAAGGTAATCGCGGTCAACATCCCGTTTTCATTATGTCTAATGCAATTAACCACGAATCATTTAAAACTGATATCATTGTAGTAAAAATACATCATCATCACCAGCCATTTTTAGGACCCATTGCTGGGCACAGGCCTCCTCTCAGAATGAGAGGGCTTGGGCTATAGTTTCCACGCGGGCCCGGTGCTGATTGGGAACTTCACATATATCATTGACTTGCTTCGCAGGAGTGTGCAGGTTTCCTCACGTAAAAATGCGTATTTAATTTAAAATAAACTAACTTCTATGGATTTTAAAGTGCGAAATAAAGTGCTTATCATTATTATTATTAGTAGAAAATGAAGGGTTTAGTTATCTTTTAGAACTAGTGAAAGTTAACATACTTGTTTTATCAGTAAAGTAGCCACAGTCATTTACCATTTTCAAATGGTAAGTACTTTTACATGCAGGGATTTTCTTTCACAAGGGCATCGCAAAAAATTACAACCTATAAAGATAATCGCTGTTTGAATAACTACAAGCGATAAAACCGCCTGTTGTCTACCATACCTGTTTTTTGTAATCTCCTTGTACTGTTTCGTGGTTTGCAATAAAGAATATTTGTATTGTATGTATTGTACAAGATACAAAAGTTTATAAGCCCCCGCGATGTCATTTCAATTCTTAAATCAAAGAAACTCAGCTAAGAACGATCGCTATAAACTAGCTTTCTATTCAAATAAACAGCTACCAAATCAGAAGCTACAATGCCACAAACAAACATACAGATACACTAAACACAATAAACTTAAAACATCACCCAGAGGTTAAAAAGTTTGGGAGCCGCTGAACTATACAGTATCATCCACACAGCACGGTGCCATTCAACATGCATTCATAACCAAAGTGAACCTTATTAGGAAACGCTTAAAGGATATTTTTGAATGTTTTGTATGAAGTATGGGATCTTTACAAACTGTATTTGGATCATCAGGTGTACACGCACATCGTTAATCAAATAATGGATTGTATGAATATTAAAATATGGGGAGTACAAATTTCTTTGTGAAGTGAAGATGAATGGAAATTGGGGAGCACATGTTACTGTTAAAGCCCAATTTGTTAAATCCTAAGCTTTTCCATTAAAGCTTTAGATCTACCATGGTGGTAAACCTAACCAACTTAGAAAAGTGGAAAAACCCGCGACATTGTCATTTAAAAAGCTCAATATTTCAAAAATGGGTGAACCGATTCTAATGAAACTTAGCTAAGAACCGTGCCCTAAGCACGACTTGTCGAATCCTGCGTTACGTTACGGTTATCCACCATTTCGAACTTGTACCACTATTCACTATTCACTTGGTTAATCTTAGGATTAATCTTAATGACAGACTACATGCATTTTCAGATAGAGCACCAGCCTGTTTACGTCCCACTGCTGGACACAGGCCTCCTCTCAATATGAGAGGGCTTGGGCTATTAGTAACAACATAAATAACAGACATAATTTTTTCCGTAAAACGTAACCATACAAATGCAACATAATTATGTTCACGCGTTTGTTGAAGTTTCGAAGCCCAAAATGTTTAATGACTCACAAACTACGAAGCTAAAACTTACCTACTGCTTTATTTCAAGAATAGAATTTATTTCCATTACTCGTATCTCAAGCTCTTGTTAACACAGACCATACAATTAAAGCAAAAAGCTGGGCTATTTACATGGCTCCAATGCAAATGTACCGGTACAATCCAGCACAAAGATATAGCTCCATTTTGCACCGTATGCCACGGTGATAAAGGGAATATCTTTGTCGCCGGCCGTACGCCGTGCCCAATGAAACAGGGGTTTTTGTTTACTCAGAGAATGAGGTTTTATTGGAAACAAGTGCAAAGAATTCAGAGCCTGGTATTCGGTACAGGTAAAGAGAGATTGTAGCGATCCGCAAGACAGATTTTTAAAGGTAAATTAAACGAAAGTGGCGATGCAAAAAACATGTCCCAACTTTAGGGCTGTTGTGTGTTGCGTCAGGGGGATCGGTTTCTAATTTTACTACGGTGAGAGAGAGGTACAAGCCATACCATCACAACACACGACACAAATATTAATAGCACCATACCAAATGTAAGAAAGCGATACCGTTCACGATGACATTTGAGATAAATTTAATTTTAATCTTAGTGGAATAAATGGATCACTCCCGCGAGTCAGTCGAGTATAGCCCGATAACGAGTATAATCGATAGTCCTTCCTCTGGGCTTCAGCTAGTGCTGTTGCCTACCACTTTGTACCACTAAATATGCTCGATATGTGTACTTTCGTATTGGAAAACCAGCGAGACGACCTTCGGTGGGACTTTGTGAAATTTTCACGAGGCACGTAAGTTGTCAAAATCTCTTTGCGTTTTTGCACAGCTTCTGTTAGAGAACGAAATTGATCGGCATTGCCCATGTGATTCCTAGCAGAAAGTGGAAGTGGGCAGGCCATAGAAGCTGTAATCAGGACAACAGATGGGGTAAACAGGTGCTTGAGTGGAGGCCTAGGGTAGGACATAGGAACGTAGGCAGGCAACCGATGCGACGACCTGGGTAGGGTGGCTGGGAGAGACTGGAAGCGCGGACTGGGCGCAAGACCGGAAGGAATGGCGTGCATTAGAAGAGACCTGCACTCAGCATTGGGTGGAAAAGGGTTGAAAAACAAGAAGACAGCTTCTATATCACCTTGAAAGTGTCGAATACTGCCAACGAGTGGACTTTTTAAACAAGTGATTAAACGTTTAACATTTCATTGCAAATTTTATTGTTACTTTACATGCAAATTCTTGTTGACTGTTTCTAGTAATTTTGCTGTATTTTTAAATACTTAACAATGTTTTTTAACATTGGCTTAGGTATTTTGTCTCTGAATAATTTGTCGTTTTGTACTTATCTTGCATCGGCGTCCAATAATCAAAGACACCTTGGAAACAAATATATACACTAAGTGTCAAGATGGCATTCATTTAATAGTGTTGACAACTCTGCTACGTTGCATATTGACTAATTAAATTATAAGCTAATGAAATGACAAGCTTGGGAGAAGTGTCAGACTGACCTCACCATACTGACGCCTTCTAGCGATATTTTTGTCTGTCACGAAACCTCATTGATCTTTGCGATGCCAAGACGATGCAAGCAAGACAGATAAACAGAAAGACAAGTAAACAGATCCTCGAGCACGAATGTTCGAATTCTGCGTAACAATAATCGTCATCGTATCGCCATCCAGAAACTTCATATTAAATTTTAGTACCAAATACGCTCACGGGCGGCGCTGTTCCAAACGTCATACAATTTTTCTCGATAACGCTCCACTCGATTACGTTACGTAGCGTGCTCGGGCCTCAGAGGGTCGAGCACGACTTTACGAAAGCTGCGTAACGTTACGGTTATCGTATCGAGATCGAGAAACCTCATACTAAATTTTAGTTCCAAATACGCTCACGGGCGGGCGCTGCTCCAAACGTCATACAAACTCGAAAACGTTTACTAGTCGATTTTACGCTACGCAGCATTCGTAAAGTCGTGCTCGACCCTCTGTGCTCTCATAACAACACTCCCAAACTGACCACGGAACTTATTAAAATGAAAACTAAAAGAACCTCCTCCTTTTTGAAGTCGGTTAATTACTTTTCGTCTAAACACGTTTAGATAGTCCAGTAATGATGGATGACCGGCTTTAATCATTAAAGAATCAATTAGTGTAATCGGCTGGTATTTAAATAACCTGTTCCTCGGTGGACGCGGGCCTTTATTCGAGAGTGTTTATCTTAAAGTAAGGCTTACCAACCTAACCAACTTAGAGAAATTGAAAAACGCCGACATTTTCATTTCGAAGCTCAATATCTCAAAAAAGGCTCAACCGATTTTATATAACTTAGCTAAGAATCACCGCAATAAAACCTGCTTTCAAATAAACCCGTTTAAGAGCCACAGTGCTTAGACACACACACACACAGACATAGCGGTCAAACATAACACCCCTCCTTGCGTCGAGGGTTAAAAAAAAGACGTAATGACGAACACGTACCTAAAAATACACCTTTCACACACCATACTACACAAAAATGTCTTAAGACTTATGACATGGCGAAAGAGTTGATTCGATACGCGTTGTGGTGTAATTGGCAAATCTCATCATCTGGCAAGCTGCAGGATGCTTTCAAATTCTTGCGAGCTCTCCCAGAAAACTTTCTCTCTTATTAACCCCCAACGTTGTCTCTGTCTGTGTATCTGCATGTATGTCTGTGGCATCGGAGCTCCTAAACGGATGGACCAATTCGGACTCAGAAAGCTAACGGTTAAGGGTTCTTAGCCAACTTTCATTTGAATTGATTCAGGCGTTCGCGAGACATGGGACTTTGAATAATAACCTAACCAACTTTGACGACCGAATAGCCTAGTGGTTAGAGACCCTGACTATGAAGCTTGAGGGTTCGAATCCCGGTCGGGGCAGATGTTTGTATGATGAATACGAATATTTGTTCTCGGGTCTTGGGTGTTTAATATGTATATAAGTATGTATTTATCTATATAAGTATATCTATCCGTTGTCTAGTACCCATAGTACAGGCTTTGCCTAGTTTGGGACTAAGTCAATTGGTGGCAATTTGTCCCACGATATTTATTGTTTATTTATTATTTATAACTTAGAAAAATTGAAAAACCCCCGACATTGTCATTTCAAAGTTCAATATTTCGAAAACGGGTAAACCGATTTTGATGAAACTTAGCTAAGAACCATCTCGATTACAATAGCTTTTGACTGAAAAAAGCCGCATCAAAATGAGCTATGGTGCCACAGACAGATACACAGATACACAGACACACAGACACACAGATACACAGAAACACAGACACACAGATGCACAGACACACAGACCCTCTTTTTTGTCGGGGGTTAAAAATATCGAGGAAGACTGTTAAATACTGCGTCAACGGTTAGCGTGAATGAACCTTAACACAACGACGTGATCAGTTCAGTGTAGTGCGCTACCCTACAATTGACAATAATAAAAATTACGATGAAAACGAGGGTAGTTGTGCGCGGCCGTCATCAGCTGCGGCTACTAGTCGCGCAGAGCCTTGGCACGCAGTGTGCATCCCACTACCGCTGACGCTGAGTCGTGTACTCCCAGAGAAAGGATTTCGAATTAGTACGAAACATGTCAGAATAAACTCCACTTATATACGAGGGCTGTTTGATAAGTACCCGTTTTCTAAATATATTAATATCACTGGCCGCAAATAAGTATACCACCTTTTTAAGCTATTTTTCAGAGGCGGGAATATTTAAAAAAATGGCATTCTTTTGTTTTTTTTTCTCATTTGACAACGATTCAGTGAAGGCGTGAACTTAAAATTGTTAAAATGGAGAAAGAACAGTATCGGTCTGTAATTTGATTCTTATTTTTGGAAGGAAAAACATGTGATGAAATAAAAGTAAGAATGCAAGCGGTTTACCATGAATGTGCTCCTTCTATGACAACCGTCAGATATTGGTATAACGAGTTTAAGCGGGGGAGAACAACCGTCTTTGATGAGGATCGCCCAGGCCGGCCAGTTGAGGTGACTACAGACGATATGGTTAAGAAAATTGAAAATATCGTTTTAGCCGACCTCCGAATTAAACTTCGAGAAATCGTTGATGCTATAAACGTTTCAATCGAGAGGGTAAAACACATATTAGAAGAAAAATTGGGTATGAACAAAGTATCGGCGAGGTGGGTGCCGCGTTTACTCACGGAGGAGCAAAAACGGAACCGACTGACTACTTCGGAGCAGTGTTTGGCCGTGTTCAAACGTAACCCGAAGGAGTTTCTGAGTCGTTTCGTGACCGTGGACGAAACGTGGGTCCACCACTACACCCCGGAAATGAAAGAGCAGTCGAAGCAGTGGATTTTACCGGGTGAACCTGCTCCAAAGAAAGCAAAAACCGTCCCATCGGCTGGAAAGGTCATGGCGACCGTTTTTTGGGATTCGCAGGGTATTATACATATTGACTATTTAGAAAAGGGAAAAACAATAACAGGGCAGTACTATGCCAATTTATTGGATGAATTTGACGCCGTGTTGAAGGACAAACGACCCCATTTAAAAAAGAAAAAAGTACTGTTTCGTCATGACAATGCCCCGGCTCATTCGTCCAGAGTTGTGACGGCTAAATTAGCACAGTTACGCTACGAACTATTGTCTCACCCCCCGTATTCTTCAGATTTGGCCCCATGCGATTTCTTTTTGTTTCCCAACCTAAAAAAATGGCTCGGTGGCAAACGATTTGGATCAAATGACGAAGTCATTGCCGCCACAGAGGCCTATTTTAATGACTTTCCAAAATCATACTTTTTGGATGGTTTATTGAAGCTTGAGTATAGGTGGAACAAATGTATAGAGTTAAAAGGTGACTACGTAGAAAAATAAATGCAAACATACAAAAAAAAATGTTTTTTTTTCCATAAACGGGTACTTATCAAACAGCCCTCGTACATGAGTGATCCGTTTATGTCACTAAAAATTACTAGCATTTTTTAAACTCTTTACAAAAACATGTCCAAATCGTCCAACTACTTTTAAGATGTAGGTAACATACATGTGTATTTATGAAAACAACAAAGCTTACTAGCCTGCTATTATATCTCCTCATCAGAGCTTCTTGGCCTTAAGCAGTCTGGAACACGACAGAGTAACGACGCTATTGCGTGCATTGTCCCTTGATTGGTCGATTACCCGGAACACGCCGTTTGTGGATTTAAATTAGGCCAATACCAGACGAGACGAATAAATACTCGGCGGACTCGGGTTTTCGAAAATGGAATCGCTTGGTCTTTTGTTTTGAGTTTCGCTCTTTTGTAAGAAACAAAATGCGCG
This sequence comes from Clepsis dumicolana, assembly GCA_963691665.1. Lineage (NCBI taxonomy): Eukaryota > Metazoa > Arthropoda > Insecta > Lepidoptera > Tortricidae > Clepsis > Clepsis dumicolana. Next base: position 17,056,861 of record OY829508.1, read on the forward strand.
TCGGAACATTTTTAACACCCGAGGAAAAGGAGGGGTGTTATAAGTTTAACATGTGTATCTGTGTATCTCGTCTGTGGAATCATAGCTTCCAAATGGGTAGACCGATTTCGATGCGGCTTTTTTCAGTCGAAAGCTATTTTAATCGAGATGGTTCTTAGCTAATGTAAGAAACAAAATGCGCATCGGAATATTTTTAGTCCGTTACTGAGCATAGGTCAAGTTATAAATACCTTGTAATAAAAAACCGACGAACTGAGACCCTGCTCCTTTTTTGAAGTCGGTTAAAAAGCTTGTAAACAAACATCTAATATTTTCACAGGAAGGTCCTAATTATTTAAACCGTGTTAAATTCAAATTGAAAGTATCAAAGTTAATAATATTAAAAGCGTTGTCAGTAGGTACATGCTCATTATAAAGTGTCGCACACATAATTAATTATGGCAGGAGTAGATATACATGTATATATCTATTAAGGAATACTAAGCACTAATAAGTGCCGAACATAGCCGAATGTTGTCCCACCAAAGATGACGTGATATTAGGTAATTCTTCGAAAAAGGAAAATGATACAGTTAGTCATATAAGGACCATGCCTAGTCGAAACACGTTTTCTCATAGTTGAAACCTAGGTAGATGGATTTTCCTCCTCATAACCCCTAAATACAGTCGTTAAAAAGTTAATAATGTAAGATAATAATACAATACACTTTTGTGCTTTTGTGTAGCTTTTGCTAATGTTAATAATAATATAATGTTAATAAATCGAAATCTTTTTAACGTCTTAACACGTTCGCCGGCGGTAAACGGCTTAGCCACTATAACAATAGATTTTAGATTTTTAGATTTATTTATTTACTTAACATTAAAATTACATTATATAAATACTACATGTCAAAAATATAAGAATTTCTGTTGAGATCGTCAATAAATGAAATAAACAAACGAAAATAATAAGTCATAAAACAATGAATAATAATACAATGTCAAAATAGTTTCGTCCCCAGAAGAGAGATGTCAAGGCAAAAAAAAATATATGTATATATTAAAATAATGTTATAAAAACACTACACCACAAAAAACCATAAATAGAAATTCTGTTGGGTCTGGTTTACCGCCGGCGAAAGTATTAATTGCTTTATTGCATAATACCAAATCTAAACTAAATATAAATACCTATCTACTTACTTCATTTAATATTTACGAATGTATAAAATATACAAGTTAAAAACTTTCAACAGGGCAATAATATGGGTCGACAAACTATTAGAAATAAACATGTGTCCAAAAACGAGTTAATATCTGATTAAAAGTGGCCTTATAATAATTGGATTAAGGTGGGTGATTTGTGGAGTTTATCGTCTCCGTGACTCAGTTCGAGTTGACACGTCAAGATAAATGGTGATAGATAAATAAACATTTATATTGGACATTTTATCTAAATATAAATGGTTCTGAATTTGTATGAGATGTTTGACTTCTCAATTGCAATGATTTCGTTTCTTAATAAGCCCTTAATATACCACATTTCTAATATATAAAAGTGTGAACTGTATTTACCTAAATTGGTTTTTGATTGTTTGCTAATGTTTGCCAAAAAACTTTTGCCAAACTGAATCATTTTCGAAAAAGTTTTTTTTTTCCGAAACTGTAAATAAATATTTCAGATTTTTTATAAAACAACCCAAACCTACAGGGTTCTACGAGGTGGCCCTGAAATAAATCCTGAAATATTTAGTTTCTGAACAAAAAAGCATTTTGGTTAATGAATCAGTTTTGGTAAACGTTTTTTAGGTTAAATGAATGAATACCGTTTTTAGTTGAAGTTCGAGATGGTTTGTTATACTTATTATAAGACACGGCAAATTTATGCAGTGTGTAGTGCATTACACCGCCGAATTCTCGTGGTTAGTTGTCTGTTATTAGTTTCTAACTGGAAGCAAATTGTAGCTTTTACAGTCTGAGATAAGTTAAACGAAGTAGAATACGGTAACACGTTGAATGGTGGTTTTGATGCTATGAGAATGGGCTCGTAGATAGCTTGAAACGCTTCAGCGTATTGCGTGGTGATAGTTGGGTCTATGTGACATGTGTTAATTCGTGTCATAGGTCGAGGTGTTGCATGAAAATGTATATTTGTCGCCAAGCCTTAGCCGACTTACTCGTGTGTGGCAGGGGAGCAAATCAATTATTTTTAATTCATAATTTAAACGTCTCATTATTTGATGTGTTAATTTATTTAATTGGCACCTCTGTTGCCTTATTATCAGGAGCCAATTATTAGAGCAGTGTCTATTGGGACATTCAAATTATTATTTGTGAAGAAGTATGTGCCTCAAGGTAATTAGATAATAATATTTTCATTTAAAAATTATACTTTCCACACTAAAATTCGAACTTAAGTACATTAAAAAAGAAATATTCCGGCGAATTGAGAACCTCCTCCTTTTTTGAAGTCAGTCAAAAGGAATTTGGTGTCCCTAACCCAACTCCAAGATATCCCACCTTAAAATTGTAATAGGAAAGTCGAGTCTAATTTGTTTCTCGCCTCATAGTTTAAACTGATACCAATTCAACTCCCATATCACTTTACAAAGCCTCAAATACTCCTACGTCCCACAGCGACAGGGTTTCACGTGACGCAAACGTAACATGTAAGTAGGACTTTGTAATAGCTCGCGGTTGTACCGCTTAGGGAATTTATTCGTGTTTGCAAACCGCGGGATAAATCCTCATAGAAGGCCTACATATTTGAATATAGAGTTTACAAACTAGATAGGAACAGTGGTACGTAACGCTTTTTAGGGTTCCCTAGTCAACAAGGGACAGTTTTGGTTTCGCCACGTCCGTCTGTCGGTCTGTCGGTCTATTGGTCTGTCCGCGGTATAGCTTAGAGACTAATTACTTAGGAAGCTGTAATTTGGAATGCAAAAAAATATTTTTAGAGTAAGTATTACTTCCCGTACACGTAAAGTGGGGGTGATTTTTTTTCTTATCTAGACCAAAGTAAGTATAAGTAAACACTTTATTGTACAAAAAACAGGATAAAACACAAGTTACAACAATAACATTTGAGTACAAAGGCGGACTTATCCCTTTAAGGGATCTCTGCCAGCCAACCTTATAGTGTGGGTTATTGTTGGATAAGTCTTTCAAAAAGCACTCAAAGACTGTTTTTCGATTTAGGTAGACATTGAGCTTTAAAGCGCTCATTTTTGTTGAAGTTAAGTGTCTTGCTACTAGAGAAACTGTTGTATTTGGAAATATGAAAAGAATCAGTACAGTTAGTAGTGCACAATATTAGTGAATTTAAAAGGAAAACCGTCACAGTTAAGTAGGCTTTGCAGGTTAGCGACTAATAGCTGAAAATTATGACCAACATACAAAAAAGTTACTTTTTTTATACGACGAGGAAGGCAAACTAGCAGTGGGTCACCTGATGGTAAGTGATCACCACTGCCCATGGACACCCGCAACCCCGGGGGGGTTTGCAGATGAGTTGCAAACCCAGAGTGCTAAGATGAATTGCCTCTTGTGCCCGTAATCACACCGGCTGTCTTACTCTCCACACTGGAACACAATAATGCAAGCACTGCTGCTTAGCGGCATTATTAGCGAGTAAGATGGTGGTAGCGATCCGGACGGACCTCGCACAGGGTCCTACCACCCGCAAAACTTACTTATTGTTAACCGACTTTAAAAAAAGAAGGAGGTACTCAATTCATATTAATATTTGTTTCTTTTATAATTGGTATAATGAAACCTCTGCCGATAACTGTACCACAGCCAACCGCGATCGGATGTTCGCTGCGTACACAAAATACGCTCAAATACTCGGCGATGTAATAGTTGGGCTGAAAGAGCATCATTTACATAACAGCGTGTAAAGCCTTCATTCAATACCTCCCGAACTGAGCATGTAAACGTTATATTTTATACGCGTTTCAGCTTAGATTTATTTAATTCTGTTGAAGGGTGCAGCTTGGTAGATAGATAGAACTTCTATTTGTACACACTAGACCTTTAGACCTTACAATAAAACCAACTTAAAATTAAAAATTGAAAACCCGACTGCAATTCATGGAATAGTACTTTTTGATATAAGTGCGGAAAGTATGTTATTATGCACGAGTGCCGAGGTGTCTAGGCCTGAGCCGCAAGGCGAGGGTCGAGACTCGGGGCGAGTGAAAATGACACTTCCGCACGTGTACCAAACGACGTTTTTTAATACAATTGCGAAAAAATTACAATGAGGGGGCGGGTCCACCACCCGCCGGCTACCAGGCAGAGGAAGACGGGACAGTGCAAAAGTAAAAAGTACTAGTACGAAAAATACAACTCTCCGCATGAAACGTATAGCTACAAAATGTGCCACTTTTTGAGCAACTATATTAAAAAGTTTTTTTTTTCTTTTTTCAAAGTAAAAACCTTACAGGGGTGTTCATTTAGACTTACTTAAACCTTGGCTGAAGTCTTGACGGTTCATTAAAACGAACCCTGTATATATTCTTTGAAAACACGCTCAAGACATGCGACAAATGTGTATCTTCGCCGTGCCTCCACCTCCGCTACCACCCGAATAAACACATGTCACATAAGCCCAATACACTGACGCGTTTTGATCTCTCTACGTGTTCATTATCAATACAATACAATACAATAACTCTTTATTGAACACTACGTACATTAACGTAACAAGTAAATAAGAAAATACAAAGTGATCTCTACCAGGCAATCATTAATCAATAGCACTATTAAAAAAAACTTCCTTCTTTTTAGGATTCCGTACCTCAAAAGGAAAAACGGAACCCTTATAGGATCACTTTGTTGTCCGTCTGTCTGTCTGTCAAGACCCTTTTTCTCTGGAACGCGTGGAGGTAGCACGCTGAAATTACTATCAAATACTCAAGGCTACGGTCCCTTGAAGCTGTGAAAAAAATCTACCTTCTAAGTCAACGCAATCAAAAGATACAGTCATTAAAAAGCTATTTCCATACAAATTGCCGAAATCCGAAAACCTAAAGGGTACTTCCAGTTGTCCTAGAAACTTGAAATTTGGTATGAAGGTAGCTCTTATAGCACAACCACTCAGAAAAGTCTCGAAATCTTAAATTTATATGTCTGTCTGTAGATTTCACAGACAAATATAAGTTGACCTCACACTGCGTACATTTTGCTTAGGAGCAGGGCTCTGCTAACACTGGACTTCTTAAAACACTAGGGAAAAGCGTTAAAATCATTCTACGGAACCCTCGTGCGCGAGTCCAACTCGCACTTGTCCGATTTTTTTTATAAAAGCTCGGATTTAACTTTACTTTAAAAGGATTTATATCCTGTTTTATTTTCAGCCCTCTTCAGTACAAGGAACAAACTAAAATCGCATACCTATTCGAATTCGAAAACGGCAGAGATTGATTACAAGAGAACTTCGTTTCACACTGTACCTCAGCAATTGCTTAATTAGATGATCATATTACAATTAGCAAAGTTTATTTTCACAAATTCTACGGCATCGCTGGATTACATTACACGTCCCTTGAAATAAAATTATGGGGAAACGGAAACAATAGAAAAAGCCGTGATAGCCTAGTGGTTAGACCTATGGCCTCTCAAGCAGAGGGTCGTGGGTTCAAACTATGGCTCGCACCTCTGAGTTTTTCGGAATTTATGTGCGGAATTACATTTGTAATTTATCGCGAGCTTTTCGGTGAAGGAATATATCGTGAGGAAACCTGCATACTCCTGCGAAGCAATTCGATGATGTGTGTGAAGTTCCCAATCCGCACTGGGCCCACGTGGGAGTTATAGCCCAAACCCTCTCATTCTGAGAGGAGGCCTGTGCCCAGCAGTGGGACGTAAAAAGGCTGGTGATGATGATGATGATGATGGGAACAATAGTAATATACATTATAAACCGTTTGTATACACACGCATCTTCACTTTTTAACCGACTTCAAAAAAGGAGGAGGTTCTACGTTCTACTGTATGTATGTTTTTTTTTAACATGATAAATTGAATAAAAAATACTATGTATTCTGACTAACTTTTCCAGGAATGCGGTCTTTAGTATTGGTAGGAATTGTAGTGAGTCATTGGAAAGTAGGTAGGATCTGTAGATTGCTTGCGTATGACGTCATTCCCGGATGCTATAGTGGGTGAGCATTATTTTATTTGAGGATATTGAACGCGAATTATGATTCAACAGCCTAAGTGTGCCGTATTTCTTTCTAAATCTGATTTTTCATATCACAAAGAAAATACCAGATTTTACCCACCACCGTTCAAAAAGTGGACCTACTTGCGTGCTTGAGTTCGAACCCGGCTCCTAAGTAGGTAGGTACAGTCGGTGCCCTAACATAAATAAATAAATAAATAAATATCACCGGACACCAATTGACCTAGTCCCAAACTAGGCAAAGCCTGTACTATGGGTACTAGACAACGGATAAACATACTTATATAGATAAATACATACTTACTTATATACATATTAAACATCCAGGACCCGAATACAAACATTCATATTCATCATACAAACATCTGCCCCGACCGGGATTTGAACCCGGGACCTCAAGCTTCATAGTCAGGGTCTAACCACTAGGCTATTCGGTCGTCGAAATATACACTTTTATGTACAGTTAGTGTGGAAAAGAGAATACTTATGATAGGGAACCGATCCTACTTAGCTAGGTACTTCTGGTTTTTCTAAGTTTATGTACAGAATTTAGCTATATTTACCTTCAGCTACTAGCAGGAAAACATCGTGAGAACCACTACAACGTAAGCGTACCAATATTTAATATCACCTACTGCCAGCGATGTGAGCCGCGCGCACGCCGCGCACGGTTGCCGACGGCCGCGCACCGCTAATGTTCCAAACAGTATATTCTGTCCGCCGTTCCTTGTTCAAAATGTTTCAAAGGGCGCATCCTGTCCACCGTTCCTTGTTTAAAATGTTTCAAAGGGCGCATCCTGTAAACCGTTCCTTGTTCAAAGTGTTTCAAAGGGCGCATCTTATCCACCGTTCCTTGTTCAAAATGTTTCAATGGGCGCATCCTGTCCACCGTTCCTTGTTCAAAATGTTTCAAAGGGCGCATCCTGTCCACCGTTCCTTGTTCAAAATGTTTCAAAGGGCGCATCCTGTCCACCGTTCCTTGTTTAAAATGTTTCAAAGGGCGCATCCTGTCCACCGTTCCTTGTTCAAAGTGTTTCAAAGTGCGCATCTTGTCCACCGTTCCTTGTTCAAAATGTTTCAAAGGGCGCATCCTGTCCACCGTTCCTTGTTCAAAATGTTGCAAAGGGTATATCCTGTCCACCGTTCCTTGTTCAAAATGTTTCAAAGGGCGCATCTTGTCCACCGTTCCTAGTTCAAAATGTTTCAAAGGGCGCATCCTGTCCACCGTTCCTTGTTCAAAATGTTGCAAAGGGTATATCCTGTCCACCGTTCCTTGTTCAAAATGTTTCAAAGGGCGCATCTTGTCCACCGTTCCTTGTTCAAAATGTTTCAAAGGGCGCATCTTGTCCACCGTTCCTTGTTCAAAATGTTTCAAAGGGCGCATCCTGTCCACCGTTCCTTGTTCAAAATGTTGCAAAGGGTATATCCTGTCCGCCTGTTCCTTGTTCAAAATGTTCCAATGATTTTTATACCAATGCCAAATAATGACGGAGACAATTGCAATTGTAAATACACCCGCAGCGGGACGTGACTTGGGTCGACAAGGTTCCACGGACAAAGGCTTTAGCGGCTAGACTTTGTATTGATAGTCGAATTGTAGATTTAACTGTTTTCTGATCTGTCGTGGCAATCGTTTTTGGAATCTAAATGAGGTGTTTTTATTTGAATGAGCTGTGTTATTTCAATGGTAAAAAATCCGGGTCTCTGACTGACCGAACGAAACGCAACAGAGATGGCTGTTGCTTCACGCCGATTTTCCAGGGGTAAAGGTGGAAAAAGGTTAGGAACCACTGATGACGAGCGAAAAGGAGACGCTTCTGCTGTGGTGCAAACTATAATTATTCAACAACACTTTTTTTTAATTTTTTCTGTAATTGTGTCCCACAGCTGGGCTAAGACCTCTTCTCTTGACTTCCACATCTCCCTATGTGGGAAAGGTGGGCGCACTCAGCCACATGGTGGATACCAAACGACAGTCAGCGGCGGCGAGGCAGGCCCAGGCGGAGATGGCGAGACGACCTAGACTCCGAATTAAAGGATTGGCCAGATGCGGCTCAGGATAAGGAGATGTAGAAATCAACAACACTTAGTAAGTAACTAATAAACACCAAGTATGTGACCTGTGTCAGCCTGGCAGCGCAACTGAAACAAACCAGCGCATGTAGCACGGCGCGCCATTTTGTCGCTTGTCGCGGAGTGCATCCCTTTAATACTGATCGAATCAGTGAAGGACACACTGAGCGACAAGCGACCAATTGGCGCGAGTGCTAGCTCCCCTGGGCAGTGCGCTATCAGGGGCTGAGTTTAAATTTCGAAGCAAGCCGTAAACTACAAACGGCTCCAGCCAGTCGCCAACAACCACTGTAGGCCGAGCACAAAGTTTACGAATCCTGCGTAACGTTACGTTATCGTATCGAGATCGAGAAACCTCATACTAAATTTTAGTTCCAAATACGCTCACGGGCGGGCGCTGTTCCATACGTCATACAAATTTCTCGATAACGTTTACTTCTCGATTACTGTAACCAGGTTTCGAATGTTCGTACTCGGGCCTCTGTTAGGTCTATGCAACGCGGTAGGTCTTGAGACACGATAGTCTACATTATAGGTACTATATGTATAGTGACTTCGGCTAGGCGTGACACACGACGCATGCGCCGTCTGGTCACGAAGCAGACACGACCCGTGACGTCACGCTTGCCAAAGAGCCGAGATTTTAGGATAGATAATTTGTGAGACTATTCGTACTTTTAACAGACACTCTGTTCTGCTGTTCACTGTACTGATTTGAAGTAATCAATAGAGAAAAAATAGAACATAAAAACAGGGTCTTTATTCGATAATGTCTGAACGATATAAGTAGGTATGACACGGCAACCGCCCAAAAACCTTAAAGAAATCTTATACCGGACGACCGGATAGCAAAATCGGCTTATGGCTTAGCCAATACTAGAGAACATTGCAATCGTTCCGCGTGTAACGAAATGTCAAAGATCCACAGATAAGACAACGGATGAAAATACCACAGATACAGATCAGGCACGACGCTGGCACAGACTGCGTTAAGGCGACTATTCAAACTGAATTAAAAAAAATTGGATACCTAAAACGTTCTCTACCGCCAGCTAAACACACGAGCAAAATTGTACCTACCAATAATTACTTACGTTACTGGTAAGTAATTACTTACGATATTATTGTGCAAAATCACGATAGCTCGATAGGTTCGTTCCGATCTACCGTACATGTTTCAAATGTATAACATTCAAAGAATCTTTAAAATTACTTAAAAGTTAGTAAACTTAATTAAATAAAATGCCTTCTTATAAAAAATCCAATCTGTTACCGCCACTGCCATGCGCATAATCAACTGCTTGCCTATCTTCGCCTTGTTTTCCTCTGTCAAACCAGGTTAGCTGGAAGTGATCCCTTTTTAGGGATAAACTCTCCTGCGTATCTTTGTGCAATAAAGAATCAACATATATAGATACTGCCGCCTTAACCATCAAACTTACTGCAACCAGTATCAAAAATCCGAACTACCTTATCCGCATACTAACACACTCCTATCATTCGACACTACCGCCACTGGCGACGGCAAAAACAATTTTGTGGCGCAGACGGCCATTGTTTCAGGGGTCAGTGACCGGGCCCACTAGCCAAAAAAGTGGACTCGCCCGCAGGCTATCGGCGTACCAAGTGTCGACTCTAAAACCGGTTACGCCGCAGTGTCAAAATTAGTAGACAATCTACTCTAATGATGACCTTTCCTACATAAACCGTGGAGTGATTTGTGTACGCTATTTGATTTAATGAGAACCCACAACGAGCTTATTTGTGAAGTTTTCACATGCATCTTTAAGAACCCTTTTATCGTTGAATGTATGGTGATTGGTAGGGTAGTAGGACTGCTGTTAGCATTCAAGATACTTGTGTAGTTATTTGTCTCCACTACACTCAACGTTCTTCTCAATTACCTACAACATGTTCCTTAATGATGCTTGATCAAATCAGTAACTTTTTTCAAATGTCAATACGATCACTCAGTATGAAGTTTGTATTGAATTACTCAACTAAGTCACCGTCATCATCATCATCATCATCATGTCAGCCGAAAGACGTCCACTGCTGGACATAGGCCTCCCCCCAGGCTCTCCACTCAGACCGGTCTTGTGCTTTTCGCATCCACCGCGGTCCCGCGATCTTTACCAGGTCGTCGCTCCGTCTTGATGCCTTTTTTACGCTTTATTTTCTTCATGCTGATGACATATCTACCTCCTTTTCATAATTATGTATTATGTAATATCGTTGGAGTTATGTGTTTCATGTTTCTCCACCTTTAATCTACCCTCAATTACTTTAATGCATTCCTAGAAGCATAAAATTTTCCGGGTGGTAGGACCTTGTGCGAGGTCCTGCCGCTAAGCAGCAGTGCTTGCACTGTTGTGTTCCGGTGTGGAGAGTAAGACAGCCGGTGTAATTACGGGCACAAGAGGCATTTCATCTTAGCCCTCTAGGTTGGCAACGCATCTGCAAACCCTCCGGAGTTGCGGGTGTCTATGGGCAGTGGTGATCACTTACTATCAGGTCACCCACTTGCTCGCTTGCCTTCCTCGTTGTATAAAAAAAAAAAAAACATGGCGGCGTCGCGATTAAAATAATAAACGTTTTATGCGTTGCAATACAAATGCAATAACAACGAATCCAAACTTAACACTGGTAGAAATTACTCAGACTCAACTCAAGCGCTGCGCACTGTGTTGAAATAACGCGCGGGTAAATAAAAAGTTATTCATAAGCAGTAAATAAATATTCATAAATAAATGCCTCGTTTTTGAAATGAAGTCGGTACGAGTTGAGTAAGCGAGCAATCGGAAACTTTTATTACAACCATTGGGTACAATATTCGTAACGGTAAAGAAGAAATTGCACGCATTTTAATTCACTCGTGTCCACTTTTCACCAGATGTCAACTAGGAACCCTTACAGTTTCACCATGTCCGTCTGTCTGTTTGTCCGCGGCATAGCTCAGAGACTATTGGTACCTGCTAGAAAGCTGTAATATGGCAAGCATCCCTATTTAAAATCTATTTAAATTAGAAAAAAAAAAATATATCAATCTCTCGGTCCGAACTACAATATTGTTGCTGTCGGGTTTGAAACCTTGGGTCCATGGGGTCCCGGCGCTTACAAGCTTATTTCAGAGTTGCAAAAGCGCTTAGTTGATGCAACTTGTGACCAGAGGGCTGGCAGTTTTCTCTCTCAAAGAATCAGCATCGCGCTTTTCAGCGAGGTAACGCCGCCAGCCTTTTGGGCACCATGCCATTTCATGTCATTGTAAATTGCTTTTACTAAATTGCTTTTTTAATAAATTATTTTCTTTAAATTAGATATGCAAGGACTTTTTCGTTACGGCTAATATGGAACCCTATCCTGGGAGTCTCCGACAAGCTCTTGGCCAGTTTTTGTATTATGTAATTCCAACCAATTTATTAATTAGCAAAACAACAACATATAAAGCTTAAGGCTGTCTCCATTTTGCCATGGTATTTTCGTATCCTACACGTACAAAATGTTCCGCGAACTGCGGTCGCAGCCGCGAGCGGAGGATGCTTATAAAATATTTTCCCATCTCATATTTTCTCTCATTTCGTCCGGAAAAACATGTCATATTTTTCTACCCTTATTTTCTGGTCGAATCAAAGTTTCTTGTAAAAGGATGGCTTTATTTATTTAGACATGCCAGTACAGTACATAAACAAAACTTTTGAGTTATGGCCCCTGTTCATGCACCAATAACAGGCATGCGACAGCATTCATCATGCTTAGGGACGTATACTATATCTACTACAATTAAGATATTTATAAAACTATATTATAATAATATTAACAGATTTAATTAAATAGCACAACAAAAAGATGGAGGTTAAATTTTAATAAGTCTTATAAGTCTTATAACAGTAATAATAAGGCGACCATTTGGGCTTGCACTTGGAAGTATGTGTAGGTAGGTATGTGGACGATATGTAGGTACTCAATAGTAATTTGTCGCTTTAGAGCGCATGTGCAACAGTTATTGAACATACGGGCCCATAACCTGGTATTTAAAAAACCGTCGGATTCCAGATGGAGACCATTATCCATGAACTAATAACCTAAAAAACTTTAAATTAAGAACAGAAAACCCGACTGCAATTTTGGGAAACAAAACCGTCAAAGCCTATGTCACTCTCATAACTGAGACGAATCCAATGACACCTCATACGTTGAAATCCGTCAAACGGTTTAGGCTGTAGAGCGTGCCAAAGAATTAGACAACATACATACGCTCGAAAAACATAACCTTCCTAATAATAAGTCAGGTAAAAAGAACCTCGTCATGTGAACTCTCAGTGCGTCAGACGACATTTTCCCAATGCTCTCGCCTAGCGTGAAATTAGTAATTGCCAACATAACAAATTGAATTCTCCATACGTCACCGGCAGAATGACGTCGGCATACCAACCTCACAAACCTAATTGCGATTTACGGGTGTTGCCAGGAATACAATGTAAAAGATACTTGGTAGATAAATTATCGTAATTTGTGGTGCCGTTAAAAAAGTGCTGCCAGAAATTTAATACTGCGTCTGTTTACTTATTTTTGTTTATCGTCTGCGAATATTTGTCGAAATTTATACATACCTTCTAATGTAAAGATTTCTAACTGGGTAGGTCATTGACTTACTAACACCATGGACTTTCTGTTTAGTATAAAATTCACGAAAAATATGTCCCAGTAGAACAGGGAATTTTTCGATGACAGCCGTACGTCATAGCGCTGTCGTTCGACCAAACTAAGACTGACTGACGCTCGATTAGTGGTCTTTTTTGCAAATTAGTGGTCTTTTGGCTCCGACGTTTTCAAGCGCTAATCCAAAGTCCATGGTGTTTGGTAAGCTCTTGGTAAGGTACAAATAGTCCAAAATAGAGAGAAGTGTTAAAATCTGAAGGAGGCCTACTTTAGCATGGTTAAATATAGCTAAGAATTAGAAAATAATATAGGTACGGTGGTTTAATGGAAATGGGTTAGTGGGGGGAAACCTTAGATGGTAAAAGAAAAAAACACATAAAATGATCCTCTAAAGCCATCAGTTTTATGGCGTAACTACAAAAATATGAAGCCGGTGCGGTGAGAGCAGAATATGTACTGTTCTTTGAATGAAGCAAGGTAGTTTTACTTTTTGTTTCAAGGTTTTTTTATTTCCAATTTTAATTTACCTACTTTAATATTTAAAGATTATTTCACAATTATAATTTACGTTAATATTTAAAGAATTTATCCTCCAACTCCTTAAGGAGTTGTACCTTCCATCATCCTTTTTTGAAGTCGGTTAAAAATATTAAGGCAGGAACCTTGAGCAATAATTATAACATAACTCAACGACAAGATTATAATATAATTATCCCACTCTGACGTATTATTATTACTCTTAATAACATATAAGTGTGCGAAGGTCAAAGTTCAAGACGCAATAAACACTGTACACCAAATAAATGAACAAGATGATGAGACAGCTGTTATTTATTTATTTAACTATACAGAACAGAAAGTATAGTCCGCTTCAGAAAACATAGAGCAATGGTTGGTTACTTTTCCCTGCAGTTGACTGTAAGGTACCTACCTATTTTTTAGCTAACACACCCATTCAACGAAAAATGGTGACAATAAAAAAAGATACAGTACATTAACATGCCAATATGACATGTTTATTTGCTTACATAAACTTCAAAAATACGGATTACATTACACATAAATTAATAGGCTAGTAGATTAGGTATAAACTCGAGTTTCTCGATATTGTTTTTTTTTTCGAATCTTCTTTAGGGTGATTTAAACTCGTATTTGATAAGGTTTTTTATCGAACAAACACCTGTAGGTACCTAAAAGTCCGATGATTTCGATGACTGGATATTTAGTAGAAATAAAACAAATCTAAAGTAACAATTAACGTTCTAAAACCAATCTTAATGATTGTCTGACAAGACACAATTCAGAACGACTGTTTGTTTTAATGAGTCTTTTTACGGGGCAAGAAGATACTGGCAGGTAGAGAAATTGATTGATATTTAGATAAAGCACAAAGTTATAATTCTGTATTTATAATGAAACATCATTGGTGTATTTAATAGATTGAAGGACAGTATCAAAACCACGAAATCTGATTAAATGCATGTAATTAATATTCGACTTTAATGCGTGGTAATAAGAAGCAACGATGATGCGTTATTAAAGTGGTATTGGAAAGTAATTTTTAATAATATAACAATAAACTAATTCGACACAGACGAAGTAGCGCGTAAAAGCTATTTTGTAATATTTGTAATTAATATTGCTTTGTGAAATTTTAATATGAATTGTTTTGAAATAGGTGTGATAGATATTGTGACCTTTCTCGAAACAAAAGGAAATCAGAGAATCATTTGTATTAAATTATGTCGGTTGTGAGAATAAACGGAATTGATAAATCAACCATCAACTTATCTTTAGTAGGTACTATGTCCAAGAGGACTTCTTTTTCAGACAATTTAGATTTTGTGACGTATCAACTAAAAACCGGCCAAGTGCGAGTCGGACTCGCGCACGAGGATTCCGTAGAAAGATTTTAACGCTTTTCCCAGTGTTTTAAGAAGTCCAGTGTTAGCAGAGCTCCGCTCCTAAGCAAAATTTACGCAGTGTGGGGTCAACTTATATTGGTCTGTGAAATCTACAGACAGATATAAAAATTTAAAATTTTGAGAATTTTCAGTGTGGTTGTGCTATAAGAGCTACCTTCGTACCAAATTTCAAGTTTCTAGGACAACTGGAAGTACCCTTTAGGTTTTCGGGGTACGGCAATTTTTATGGAAACAGCCTTTTTAATGACTGTATCTTTTGATGGCGTTGACTTAGAAGGTTGATTTTTTTCACAGCTTCAAAGGATCGCAGGCTTGAGTACTTATTTGATATTAATTTCAGCTTGCTACCTCGACGCGTTCCAGAGAAAAAGGGTCTTGACAGACAGACAGACAAACAGACAGACGGACAACAAAGTGATCCTATAAGGGTTCCGGTTTTTCCTTTTAAGGTACGGAACCCTAAAAAAAAGTTAGTTAATACAGTTTTCTATTACGGCCGCTGTGACAACCAACCCGTGTGACAACCATACCCGGTCTCCCCTAAGCTAGTTTTTCTATTAACAGCAATAAGAGTAACAAAGACTATCCCGACTTGTAACAACAATAGTAGAGTTACATTAAAACCTTTTAGTTCGCCAACTTCAAGGGAACAATGACACAAAGAAATAGTAAGCGTTCCGTCCCTCCGACCCGTAAGGGTAGCTCTAGGCTAATTAAATCCTTTGCAAATTAAACTAGGAGTTGATTTGAGACTATGCTTCCTTTGAACAGACTGCACATTCCTGAGAAGCAATTCAGTGGTGTGTTAAGTTCCTAATCCGCACCGAGAACGCGTGGGAACACTGAAAAACGTATGTGTTTAGTCTTAAAAAATATATAGAGGTGTTTCAATATTTTATAATTGAAAAGCATCACTATGTCACGCCATGAGGCAAACTAAACTAAAATACAATACAATAGATACTTAGGTCTAAGTAGTAATAAAATTACCTACAACTAAAATTTGAATGTCAAAACATCTTGGATAGAGTAAAAAGCCCTTTTCACACAAGAAATCATAGAGTACTTTTAATTCTGTAAGGATGTTACGTGTTTCATAAAATATAACCTAACCAACTTAGAAACTTTGAAAAGTTGAAAAACCCGCGACATTGTCTTTTCAAAGTACAATATTTTGAAAACGGGTTCACTGATTTTAATGAAACTTAGCTAAGAACCATCTCGATTAAACTAGCTTTCGATTAAAAAAGACCGCATCGAAATCGTTCCATCCGTTTGGGAGCTATGACGCCACAGACAGATACACAGATACACATGTCAAACTTATAACACCCCTCTTATTAGTCGGAGGTTAAAAACAAACCCAGCCTCAATTCCTCGGAGTTCGCGCGCGGACTGTATTGTATATTATGTATGTACTATGTAGATAAATAGAGATAAAATTTGGATTACTTATGTAAATCCGGTGACAATACAATGACGACCGAATTGCCTAATGGTTAGAGACCCTGACTATGAAGCTTGAGGTCCCGGGTTCGATCCCCGGTCGGGGCAGATGTTTGTATTAGAATACGAATGTTTGTTCTCGAGTCTTGGGTGGTTATGTGTTTCTCCGTTTAGTACCCATAGTCTAGTACCCATAGTACAGGCTTTGCCTAGTTTTGGACTAGGTCAATTAGTGTCAATTGTACCATGACATTAAATTTATTTATTTATTAATCTGGAAGTGAATTTCTGGTAGTGGGGCCATGATCGTTTCCGCAGGAAGGAATCCAGGAGTGCGTTGTTACAAGATGTGCGCAGGCGCCGATCGCTCGTTGATGTCTTTTGTATGCAACTCTACCATTCACACAGTTACTATTTCCGGGCTGAGTAGGAAATCAATTAGGTAGAGTTACTTCAATGTAAAATTAAATAAATAAATCTTCTAAATAAAGTATGACAATGCATTGAAAAATGGTTAGATTCAAACAGTTTAAGTGTGGCTTAATTGGTGGAGCGTGGTACAGTCAAGTGCAAAAATACGAGTGCATACAACATACTCAAAAACATGTCCCATAGCTCTCAGGTAGTTCGACTCACACTTGTTCGGTTTTTTCATATTAATTTTAATTTTGGTTTTATTTATTCTTGTTTTTATTTATTACGTTTTAATTATTTGTACTAATTCTAATTGTGAAACTTATTACTTATGGGCTCTAAAGCCTGAAAATAAAGTATTTTTTTTCAAACCGAAACAATTTCCTCTATGGCCGGGACACCACTTTAAACTGGGACATATCCCGGACGTATGGCAACCCTACACTGGAGACACTGCATATTGGATGAGGCTTCGAATGCTTGAGTCCGAGTGGCGACTCGAGTCTCACTCGAAAGCCCTCGTACAGCCAGTCTTTGTTCGTGCTTAAGGGGGAAAAGTGAAAAATATAGAGATATAGGTATATGACTTCAGTAGAGCTGGTACGAATGGCATGAAAGTAACTAATGTCACTTATACTTTTTAAAATACTTATGCGCGTCGCGGTCGCGAGGAATTATGCTAATCTTAGTGTGGGTAGGCAGGTATTTTTCTGGTTTTTTTCTATGTATTCACGTTTCAGTGAGCATTTTAAAAAGTGTATTTGATATTCACGCGAAAACCGTTAAAAGAAGAAAAAAATAAAATTGGGCAAAAAATACAAAAAAGATACTCCAATTGAGATCATAATGACACTTACTTTGACATTTTTATAAGGAAATGACTGAAGCCTGTCGTTGTTATACACGTATCAGAACGATTAGGTAGGTACTTTAAGTTTACCAGTGACAGAGGGTTATGATACCTATTTATTACAAAATCTGTAACATGTTTGACAGATTTTGCAATAACTATTTAATTTATCTTGTGCTTTCAGCATCCACCGCGGTCCCGCAATCCCTAGATCGTCGCCAGTCTGAGTGGGGAGCCTTGGGGGGAAGCCTATGTCCAGCAGTGGACGTCTTTCGGCTGACATGATGATGATGATGATGATTTTATTTGTACGACATTAAATTTGAAAACGAAATGAAGGCAAACCATTGTCAGTGGTAAACTTAGAGTTAATCGTAGTGTAACTCCCTATTCTACCTAAGTCGAGTTTGGTCAGCTGTGGGTCGAGCATGCACGACTTTTCGAAACCTGCGTCATGTAAAATCGAATAGAAAACGTTGACAAGTTTGTATGACGTTTGGAACAGCGCCCGCCCGTGAGCGTATTTGGAATTAAAATTTAGTGTGAGGTTTCTCGATCTCGATACGATAACCGTAACGTTACGCAGCATTCGTAAAGTCGTGCTCGACCGTCTGTGGTCCCAGAGACCCAGAGCTCTAGCTTCTGAAGTCATATAGGTACAGAATTCTAGCTATAAAGTTTAGACATTTTACGACAGCGCACCGACAGACTGACTCGTACGAAGTATATCCTAAGGAGAAAGTAAAGTACCGATAAAATCGCAGTAAATTCGGTCGGTAATGTCCGGAATTACCGATTCGCACCGGTTTCGCCGATCGCTTAATCTGGCTTTATGGCAATGCACACAGGCGTAATAGTAGTTTATGCAGCTGCTACATAATGAGGGTCCTTAAAACACGAGTGTGTTTTTATGAAACGAGGCGAAGCTGAGTTTCATAATAGGATCACACGAGTGTTTTAAGGCCTAATTATGTGGAGTTGCATACATTACTTTATATACACACATATTATAAATACTCTAAGATGGGTTCAGAAGCCGAAGGCATATATCATACCCATATCACGAATTTGACTGTTTTTTTTAATCATAGACAAACATACCGAGCTGACGTTTCGTAAACAGTTTTTTTTTTATTGTAAAAAAATATATCACATTATTATTTATATACGTTTATATACGTTTTATTTCACTATGATTGTAAATTACGTTGGTTTTCGAATTTGAAACATCGAATTCGATATCGAAGTCATTTCGACATCGAATTCGATGTCGTAATGACTATTACTTTACTGCTGGACCTGCTGGCGGGAAGGTGTCGATGTACTGCAATGCTGGTCATTTTCTACGGTTTCTGAACGCATTATAGAGGAGTTATGATATGTGTGTAGATAAAATACCTAACCGATGGATCGCTAACAAAATAAAAACAGGCTTATACAATGATAATTATTGTAAGTAAAGATAGGTACGTCGGCTCACAAGGCAATCGAAAAACATTTGAGATTTATCAGAGGAATTGTGACCAAAGACGCTACTGTAGCCTTTTCTGCGCTTCCTCTTCGGCGTGCTGATGACATATCTACCTCTTTCTTTCTTATAATATGTAATATCATTGGGCTTAAGTATGATGTTAATATGAGGACGTCTTAGCATTTCGCCGTCCATGAAGAGGCTTTGACGGCGAACCCGTGGACATTCCATGCCCTTCTTCACAAAAGTCGCTGTGGAGGTTTATAGATTAGATTAGATTAGATTATTTTTTCATTCAATATAAAATTACATCATAAATTGTACAATGTCAAGTTAGGAGAATTTATATTGAAATTGTCAAGAGTATACAAATAAAATAATTTAAAAATAACAATTCGATGTCACAAATTAATATCAAAATTGAATAAAGCAGTAAAATTAAATCAATCGACACGTAATAAAATAAAAAATAACATTTAACAAGAATAATGTCACCAATAGGGATCGTCAAATTTAAATACATAAAATAAAATTAAAGCTAAAAGACACTATACACTGTAATATTTATATAGGGTTTTGGTTGTACGAAGTTTAGCAAGATTTTGATTAAGAAGAAGATTGAATTGATGAAGGTGAAGAAGAAGTTTGATAATAATTACTTAGCAGTGGCCCGGAACGCGACATCTGCAAGGATGGAAACGTCGCAATTTGTAAAATTATTAAACGCAAACTTATCCATTTCTATCAGTGCCCTAGTGTAATCAAAAAGCACAAAATACGTCTCGATCGCGTTTGCGTTAAAGTGTCAAATACTTAGGTAGCATAAGAATTGTTTAACGCGAACGCGATCGAGACGTATTTCTTGTATTGGCCTGTGCCCTTAGTCTAATCAAAAACCACAAAATACGTCTCGATCGCGTTTGCGTTAAAGTGCCAAATAGTATGAGAATTATTAAACGCGAACGCGATCGATTCGTATTTCTTGGCTTGGTCGGCGATTACACTAGGCGCTCAGGTTGGCGATTACACTTGGCGCTCAGTTTCTTTACAAACGCACAAATTAATTCCGCAATAACCTACTATTGTCTACTACCAGACAGCACATTTTATTTTAATCAAAACAGACGTTATAAAAATTACGAAAGCTTTTTTTTTTAAGGAACTCTGTCTCCAGCCAGTCCCAATTTTATAGCGCCCGGTATCCAGCTAAAACGGCTAACAACTTCGTCATATCAAAATATTGCCTCGATTGCACATGAAAACACTTAATGTTGCTCCAAATCATTTCGTTCCTTGGTCTCGGGCTTATAAAAAAAAAGTTAACCAATCACTTTAGTTTGGAGTTCGGAAAATTAAAACAGTGCGAATATGGACTTTGACTGAATGGTGTAAGAGTTATGAATCATTTCGTGGGGAGTACCGGTAAGTTGGCGGATTTGTAACATGTTCTGTGGAGGAGGGAGCGGATCGTGGAATGCGGTCTTCTGAAGGACCAGCATACTGGAGGTAGTTTTTTAACCGAATTTAAAAAAAGAAGAAACTTCTGTGCCTTTTTCTGACTGTTTGTATTTTTTTAAACCCCCCGACAAAAGAGGGACGTTATAAGTTTGACCTGTGTATTTGTGTATCTATCTGTGATATACCGGGATAGACCGATTTCGATGCGGTTTTATTTGATCGAAAGCTAGTTTAATCGAGATGGTTCTCAGCTAAGTTTCATTAAAATTGGTTAAGTAATCCCTTTTTGAAATATTGAACTTTGAAATGACAATGTTGGGGATTTTTCAAAATGCGTGTTAATGAGGTTGGGAAATAAATTCCGCGTGCAGGCTGCTGCAGTAATGCTTAAAAAATGGGTCCAGAACAAAATTAAGAAGCCGCTCGTAAAGGTGTGTTAGAAATATGTACAGCCTGGCAAAAAACCAGTAGAAATTATACGAGGGCGCCACTTTCTTCGTATCTGTCACATTTTTGACGTAAATTGCTTAAATATGGCTACCAATTTCTATGAGCAATTTTAGTTCCTCTTTTCGCCGTTTTCTACTCTTTTCCGTCAGGCTTTACAATACAAAACAATGCAATAACTCTTTATTGAACACCACATAACAGGCAAAACAGAAAATAAGGCACAAACAAAATACAAGGTAGCAATGGGCGGCCTTATCGCTAGAGAGCGATCTCTACCAATTTACGTACGGCTTTAAAATACTTCATTCTAGTTAATTACATTAAAATACACAAAAAAATAATATTTATGGTTTAAGAGATAAATCCCCTCATGCTAGTCCTGCGATACCCCCACGGGCCAAATCTCCCTCGGGAGCAAAATGACTTAAGTCAACAATCTTACTTTTCCTCTAGTACTTTTTTAATCCAAGCTTATTAATTTCGTAACCGCGTTTATGTGCATTATAATAATCATTTTAATTAGTAAACTTAGTGAAATTTAAACACTTTTCACCTGAGGGTAACCTAGTACTTAATATTTGTACGTTGGTAACTCGTAATGTTTATGCGTAGTGGTAAAAAGCCATGATAGCCTAGGGGTTTGACCTATGGCCTCTCAAGCAGAGGGTCGTGGGTTCAAACCCCGGTTTTTTTGGAATTTATGTGCGAAATTACATTTGTAATTTATCACGAGCTTTTCGGTGAAGAAATTCGTGAGGAAACCTGCATACTCTTGCGAAGCATTTCAATGTGTGCGTGAAGTTCCCAATCCGCACTGGGCCCCCTTGGAAACTTAGCCCCAGCCCTCTCATTCTGAGAGGAGGCCTGTGGGACGTAAAAAAGGCTGGTGATAATGATGATGATGAATGTTTATAAACTATAAATACCTCACTCGATTGTACGTCATCTCTCTGTTGTCCCTAAGGCTCACCGAGAGAGAATAGATGAACACTATCATGATACTCGGGGCTTAATGTCAGTCCCGAGTATCATGATAATGTGCGAAAATCGCGAAAATTTAAATCAGTACAGAATAGATGAAGGCATTAATTTCACCTTTTATTCCTCTTTCTATAGGTTATGGAATAAAGGGTAAAATAAATATGTACCTAGTAAAAAATATCTGAAATAGCAAAAAACGCGACTGCAAAAACAATTAACTAAAGGGAGAAAAACAAGGTCAGTATTATAATAAAATATTCTTCATTAAGCACTAGCCGACCCAGTGAACTTCGTACCGCCATAAGCCGTTCCATAGACAATATACGAGAAAATGTTTTCTTCGTAATTTTTTTTGTCAGATTTTCCACTCTTTTGATAGTTATTCTGCTATTCGGGTCGGATTATCTCACCTTAATCTAACAAATCTAATATCATAAAAATCGGTCTAGCGGACTTTCTTTCTTTTATTTATATGTATAGATAATCATACTTACAACTCGAATACGTATTAGAAGAAGTGCAACGAGGGAGAAACCTACCTAATTGTTTTGCAGTAGAGTTTTTTAATTTTAGATAAGTAATTTTGTCGTATTTATTTAAAAGTTTTTAGCTACGTAACTAACAATTAGGTGAGTATCTCTACCTTAACTGTTTTTTTACACGACTGCCGAAAAAAAAAGAGAGTATTGTTTTTATTCAACTTTCTTCGTGAGACTGCCTCTTTCGTAACAGCTACATTTCTATTGCCATTTCAAAATAGCGACGCACGTCACTAGCACCATCTGTGAAAGACAGTTCAAGGCGGGAAAATGGAAAATGACATATTAAGGTGATTTTTATCCAAACCTTTTTAAAAGGGTTAATTCGTTTTTATATGTACTTATAGGGAGGCAATTCAAGCAAAGAGATCAAGAGGCCAAGATGGAAAATGATCACGGCCACCAATAGTTAGACATTAGACATCAGATTGTTGCGATGCGCTACCAACTCAAAACTTCAAGTTAACCTCGGTTTGTACTTTAGCTGTCATATTATTTACAGCGTATAAACCAGCCCTTCGGTATTCCGTTTTTGTTTGCCAATTTTGTGGCAATTTATTTTAATAAATAATCTATGTTACGCTCCATAAGAATGGTAGTCGGCTTATCAATGTTTGAACCAAACTGCCTAAAAAAAAGGTTATTTTTTTACCCCCGACGCAAAAGGAGGGTTGTCATAATTATAAGCTTGATCGTTATGTGTGCCTGTGTGTTTGTGTGTCTGTCTGTGGCACCATAGCTCCTAAACGGTTGAACCAATTTGAATGCGGTTTTTTTATTTGAAAGCAGGTTTTCCAGCGATGGTTCTTATTTCTGTTGTGTTTCACTGAAAATAACTACTCTCAGTAAAAAAAATCACATTCATCCAATTCGATTTCATAGCGCTATGCCTACTTACGTATTTGCGTGTAAGTAGGTACATAAACTAAGTATACAATGTAAATAAGGTAGGTATGTAGATACCGTTGGAAACATAAGTGCCCTTTATTGATCAAGGTAAGTGCAGAACGCACCTAATAACTGGCCAGCGAAATTCAAATTTCGAAAATTCAAAACCGTCCAATCACATTGATTGCATAGTGCTGTACCATTATTGTACTGTGGGTGATTACCGGTACGATTCGGAACAGCAAGGCTCGCTGATTGCAAAGGCTGAACTGGAAAGCCCGCGATGCTGCTCAAATCCTTGGATTTTAACCGTTGACTCAAGGCCGAGTTGGTATTAGTAGCTACCTAGAATAAAATGTAAGTTATACATTTTTAACAATACCTATAATAAACAACACAAAGTTTGTGAAATAAAGCCACGATTTGTCACGCTGATTTGATAGGCTTGCTACACAATACAAAATGTTTATTGAATCTTTCAATCTACTTAGTTAGGTACCTACTTACTATAATAAACTTGATCAAGTTTTCTGTTGTTCTAGGTTAGCGAGTTTGCGGATTTACAGGGCTTAATCTCTAGCTTCATAGCTAAGTAGGTACCTGTATAGGTATAACTAAGCTAAGTACTTAATGGCTGCCTAGTAACAGCAAATACCAAATTTATTATTGGCATGTATATTATTATACTTGGTTGAGACACTTTTTCTTTCATACCGTGTTCTGATCTTTTTTCAGTGGTTTTCAGCATTGTTCGGTCAACAATGGTATTCTTCCTGACATCTAGTGTGAAAGCGACGAAACATCATTCGGAATATTATTTTATTATAAATTGAACTGACATGCGAGTAAATGTACCTCTAACTCATTTAGGTCAATATTTACTTTACTTGACGTGGTCAAAATTTGTCATTTAAGTTTAATTATCAATATTTCTTTCGTTTTATAAATAATTAAAATTATCTTTAAAATCATTTACTGCAATTCGGACACCAATCAGTGTTACCAGAGGCAATTTAAAAAAAATGTGATCATTACTTATCTGTGACTGTCAAGTAGCTGCTGCTGTCAAAAAATGAATTTTTGACGTCAATCGCCGATGAATAAATTTCTTAAATTCTTTCTTTTCTAAACATGGGAGGTTCGCATAGCACAAGGAAAATAAGCGTGGACAATGAAAATTCTATCCAAGTTTCTCAAGAAGCGCTAGAAATGATACAGGCTCAACTGGCCGCAAAAGTAATGGTCATTTTGAATTACATAATTTACACCAACGTCGCCTAGATTAAACAAACTGTGTCCAGAGTTTTGTTTACCCAACCTCGTAAATAGCAGCATATTACCATCCTGTTAAGTTCTAGTCAGTTAAACATTTAAAGGATTTGTTGTGAAGTGTATTGACACTGTAGATAACCTTGAAATTATAGGTTATTTTCAGCCCTAAAGTGTTACACCGATTAACACCTGGTTCTAAGCAGTTTTGTCACACCTGAATCTTCTAATTACTAAAAACGTAACATTAAAAATCCCTTTTGCAAGTTTTTTTTTTCAGTCCAAAGACAATCTCATCTTTTTCTCTAGCTTTTAATAAATCAATACTGTCCATTGCAGCAATCTGAACAGCCAGTCGCGCCTCAATATCCGCCTCAGTTTGCGCCTCCACCGTATTACGAGCCTCGGAAACCACAACACGACAACGCAGCCGAGGAGGCCTACTGGGCCCGTCGGATTGAAGGTTTGAAACGGGCACATGAGAAAATAAATGTTGGCATGCAGGCAGAGTATCAGAAGACACTGAAGGAAGCCCACGAGCTGTTCAATATGGCAACACAGGATAAAGTGGCCAATAAACTACCACCATGTCAGGAGGAGAAGGCTAAGGTACTTATTTATAAAGCTTATTTGTAAAGCGTTTTTTCGGATTAACGGATGGGGGGAGGGTAATTACCCCTAAAGGGGTAAAATTGGTACAGAA
Source organism: Clepsis dumicolana (assembly GCA_963691665.1). NCBI lineage: Eukaryota > Metazoa > Arthropoda > Insecta > Lepidoptera > Tortricidae > Clepsis > Clepsis dumicolana. Next base: position 17,082,159 of record OY829508.1, read on the forward strand.
CAGAATGAGGAACTTGCACTGTTTTTCCTTTAATGGGGTTCTTGGCAAAATTTCTGTATCCATGGGTAAAGGTGGAAAAAAGTTTAGAAACCACTGCAACAGGGCAACCAAAATGGTTTTGCTAATGGATAGTTTTTTAATACCATGAGAAAATTGACATCAGTTGACTTAGTCAGAAGTAACATAGCCTATACCATCTATAAACATACTTATATAATATACATCAATACACACACAAACACATACATATTAAACATTCATATTCATCATATAAATATCCATAATGCCCCCCCCCCACCTGCGTGTTCCTTCCTAAAAATTAAGAATTCCTATACCGAACAATCTTCTCACATGTGTAAGGTGACATTGGCAAAATACCTTCTTCTTGCCAAAAAATCAAAGTGTAAGTCATAAAAAAACCCATCCATAAGTTCAATCGTCACAATCAGGTTGGCTATCTATCTAACAACTTGGCTATCCAGTCATACATATGGAGTGTAATTTTTGTTTAATTTATGTTTAATTTCCAGGTCCTCCAATGCTACAGCACAAACCCCAACAAATCCCTGCTGTGCTCAGTGCTAGTGAATGATTTCAATGACTGTGTGTGTAAGAGCAGAGTGGCCGCCGTCACCGCCTCTTGAGTTTGCTGTCTGTCAACCGTTCCAACTCAATACTCGGCTGAGTTATGTTGAGCTCTAATATTAACAAGCATCTAGTTTATTCTAACAGACATACTGCCTAATGTGTCAAGTATTCAAAGGCTCAATTTTGGTTGAACTTGAAGAGTTGTGAAAAAATCATGACTGCCGGTGAAATTACCGGCTCAAGAGGCATTTCATCTTAGCTCTCTAGGTTGGCAAAACATCTGGATACCCTCCGGGGTTGCAGATGTCTATGGACAGTGGAGATATGGGCACTTACCATCAGGTGACCCGTTCGCCTTCCTAGTCATATAAAAAAAAGAAAAATCTATTTTAAAGTTTTTTTTCAATGGACTTGTGGATACTACAATAAGTTATACAAGAGAAACTAAATAATTTCCAGTTACCTTGTATTATATGGTAATGCTTTGATTTTAAACTTAGCCCAACAGGTCTCATGCTCTCTGTGTGTTATGGTTTTCATTCAAGTCGAGGCATTACAACAGAATTAGACTAAGTAATTGTTGAACTTGGAAAGTCTTAATTCATTTTCAATTTTTACTGACATTACTGATAGTATTAGAGCTTGATGTACTTGGTTTTCTTCAACTTAGTTGAGTTGGTGCGACGGTGCAATGTCCAGTAACAAATTCCTCGGCCATGAAATGTTATCATAATGTAATGTAATTAACTTTGGGATGGAGGCCTGGGTAGTAGATTTAATAATTTAAATGGTACTGCTGTATGAATAAACTGTTAATTAAAATAGTGGTGTTTCAATTGAAGTTGTTAATGGGAACTAAACACAAACTATATTTGTAACGAACCTATGAATCTTCCAGGTTAGTTTTTTTCATCTAATATTTTAACGAGGCTTGAGTGCCCCAAATGTGACTATGTCAGCCTCATGGGAAACTTCAGACCTCAGAACTCTCACACAGAACCCGAAGTCTCTAGATGCAAAGGCGTGTCTAATGAATTTGTAAACTAGTATCGCCTTATCTGACTCCAGGATAGTCAAAAAGAGAAGAAAAGCTCAGAAATAAAATTAAACACCTATTATTAGGAATGCAGGCAGGGACATACCAATATCCAATGTTATGTACTTAACAGCCATGTTAGGGGCCATCCGTAACGTCCCACCAATTTTGGGAATTTTAGACCTCCCCTCCCCCACGTTACACGTTTTACTACGAATTTTTTTGTTCTAGTGTCACAAATCACTAGAGTGGCTACTGTAGTTATTTGCTGCCGTATGAATGGGCCAGCTCGTTCGGGGAAGTACCACCCTCTCACAGAAAATCGGCAAGAAGCAACAGCACCGCACCCCTGTTGCGTTTCGTTCAGTCAGTGAGAGTGCCTGAGGCCCGATCCCCTCCCCCCACCCCTTTCCTCTATCCCTTTTCCTCCGTAAAGGCCGGCCACGGACTAGTGACTTGGGGTTGCTGGTTCTCATGGGTGGCGGTGATCGCTTACCATCGAGTGACCCGCTTGCCCCTTTGCCTCCTTTCAATTAAAAAAAAACTAAAACTGTGACGTACCTAATTTATTCTCTCTCGCTCTCGTCATCTAACGATCAAACGTAACCATGGCGACAGCACCACCCGTCACTGCCCCCGTCAACCAATAAACTAGGGCAAATAAATCAAGCCACAGCTTCCGGCTTCAACAAAACCTGTAAAAGCCATGACGTTCCGCTTCCGCAAAGAGGACAGGGAGCGCCCGGCCGCGGACGAGGGTCTGACGGAGAAGAAGCGACGCGTGCCGCTGTACCCTGGGTTCCCGGAGCTCGCCAGATCTGATGTCAGCATACACCCGTCTTATAGCAAGCTGGGTTTAGCTTAGTACGTATATTATAATAATTACTTAGTTCATTAATATGAATAACGCATGATTCAATCAATTGTTATTTTTATACTGTTTAAATTTAACTGTACGTAGCAAATAATCTTGTGGGGTCCTTGGCGCCATCTATCATCCAGTAGGAGTAATAACAGACTTTCTAACGACGCCCAGCGCCATCTAGTCATCGAACGTACTTCGCAGTTTTCTGTTCCAAATTCGCGCTGACGAAGTTTCTCAAGTCGGTTGCATAAATACAACTTCCAAATCTCTTCCTTCGGACTTCGGTCCTGAGGCTTATGCCTGGCAAATGTAAGTATGTAAGTAAGTAAACATTTATGGATAAAAACACAAGTTACAACAATCAAATTCGAGTACAGAGGCGAACTTATCCCTTTAAGGGATCTCTACCAGCCAACCTTTGAGTGGTGGAGAGGAACAGTTCACTGGGTATCGACAAAAATTTAGATCATAATTACAAATTGCACGCTTAGAATTAAAGTAACTCAATTCTAAACACACGATAAATCTTAATTCAACTTTGTAGGTTTAGATTTTAAATTCAATTTTGCAATATGTCATATTAAGAATTGAGTCACTTTAATTCTAAGCGTGCGAAATATCGAGAGATAATGCAATACATACTCATACAAAGCAAATCAATCAATCTTTCTCTCTCTCTCTCTATTATGGTCCTCACACTCTTACTCTAGTTACTTTTTATTGTCTAATTAAACTAAACGGACACCATACTTACAGCCGCGTGGTGTGCCGCCACCGCTACCACTGGGCTAAAGTCGCACAACGCAAACAATTTATGAAAGAGCTCCACAGCTTCGAGAGACTCCAACCAAACGCGCTCGACGGTATAAGAGTCCATAGAGAGTTCTCACAGGGCATCCTGTCCCACACCATACCGCCAAGAAGATACATACAGAAGTTGACACCAGATCCCCTGAAGTCTAAAGAACGGATGAGAGTTGAAGAGATTATAAGCGGCCGGGTTAATTTTAGTAACAAGTAGATGCTCAATCTGTTGGTACTTGTAGTTTTAACACATCAGCTAAGCTTCTATTGTCTTGATGCTTTAGCAGTTTGTAGCTACACAACACATGCCTATCTAAATTAAACAATGGAGGCATTCATTCACCTTGCTAGACCTACATTTTAGAAAAATGTGTAATCTTAGATTATATCTTCTTTCTTGATTAGATCTAGAATTAAATAATATGGACAGCCAAATGGCTCTAACCAACAAGAAATGCACACAGTGTATTTATTATAAAAACATTTAGCACTTTATAAATGGAAATGAAATACAGACATTTTTGAATAATGTTTATTGCAATACTCCTATAACCCTACTCAATTCTCTCCCTCTTGCACTAATTTCCTTTTCTTTAACCGTTTGCTCTTCTCAACATTGGTCTGTAAGTAGTGTGCTTCTTTCTTTGCCTGAGATATTTCCGCCCGCAGTCTTTGCTTCATCGCAGCCTTTTCGTATGCCAGTCTCTCACTCAAGTGGATCCATTTAAACCTAGGAATGTACTTAATGTTCCAAATCATATCATAATAACGCGATTTTTTCCTAGTGCCAATTTTAGTGTTGTTCAGTCTAGCGGACACTTCTTTTGCAACTCTTTTCTTCTGAAACTCCACCCAGCCTTCTGTGAATTGGTTTGGAACTCGTTTCCTCTTTTCTCCTGGCTCTAAATAGAGAAAGAAACGGTTAATGCGTAAAAGATATTATTATGATAATATTTTTTATATCGTAATATAACCTCTAAATACTCACTAGCACTGGATTGCAAATAAATTCGTCCGACTTCACCATATTTACTGAATATTTCTCGGATTTTAGCCACATTCATGTAAGGAGGTATAGTGGAAAGAAATATTATGCCACGTTTTCTAATTTTCTTTTTGTTATTCAATTTTCCCAAAACTAAATTGTTATCTACACTATCTTGGGAGTTAGTTTGTGTATCTAAACCATTTTCTGGTATACGATCCATGAGTCTTCCCAATAAAATTAAAAGAAAAGTAAGATAAAATAGGTTTACAAATTTTCACAACAACACGGCAAATCACACGCACGTGAATTTGACATCTCCTTTTTTTTTTTTTTAATTCATCCCATAAGGGATAGGCAAAGGAACTGAGTCCATACAGCCAAGTCTGATGTGTTTTGTAACTTTCTGTATATTAAAGTCCTGTCACCGTCAGAGTTGTGTCAGTCTGTCCTAGTCACGTCCTGTCAGCTGCTCATGCCTTCCGTAAAGCGATAGTGTACTTTACGGCGAGCTACGGCGAACAGCAGCCGGCGGATATTTGGGGGTCACAAACAGAGGGAATACGCGTTTTCACTTGAATTCTTCATTTGCTGGGCACTGTCACGTTAATTTGTTGTATAACACACTATCTTTATTATCCACCAAACAACATTAAGCACAGAAACTAAGATTCAATTAACGACACGATCCACTCTCATCGGTTTCCCGCCAAAATCTCCTTGACATCTCCTTGGTAGTCTGTTTGACGTTTTGGTTATGCGTCAATTCAATGAGACTGTTTGGGCCGTTTGTAAAACCGCGGTACGGTGTAGTTTAGTAACTAGATGTTTAATATTTTACCAGTATCGATATTTTAGTAAAAATACATCACTATCACATGAAAAAAAGTGATCTATGGTTTGGTTTTACTTTTACTTACGTCGTAAACGTCAATGTCAAATCAAATACGTGAATTAATTTTGTGATTTGGGAGAATTTGGCGGGAAACCGATGAGAGTGGATCGTGTCGTTAATTGAATTTTAGTTTCTGTGCTTAACGTTGTTTGGTGGATAATAAAGATAGTGTATTATACAACAAATTGACGTGAAAATGCCCAGTAAATGAAGAATTCAAGTGAAAACGCGTATTCCCTCTGTTTGTGACCCCCAAATATCCGCCGGCTTATATCGCTTTACGGAAGGCATGAGCAGTTGACAGGACGTGACTAGGACAGACTGACACAACTCTGACGATGACAGGACTTTAATATACAGAAATTTACAAAACACATCAGACGTGGCTGTATGGACTCAGTTATTTGCCTATCCCTTATGGGATGAATTAAATAAAAAAAAATTGTGATTTGTATTTTGTTTACTTGTACATAGTCTCTCTAATCTGTGATTTTGTTGGTCACTCAGCACTCACTAACATTGGTTTAGCAAAATATTAATCAATAGCAGTCTCTGGAAACTTACAATTTTTTTTTCTATGAAATTTACAACCCTCCTCTACCAACATAATATAACATTGTTTCCGTTGGCAGTATTGAGTGCGAATTAATGCCACATAAATACTAAATGTAATATTGGTAGAAATTTTATGAACTAATTATTTTATTTTGGGATGCGAACGCAGAGAAACATTAAGTATGCAAATTTTGATAACATTTATGTTATTTTTAGAGAGTCACTGCATCAACAGACGCACTTGCAAAAATCCTACCAAAAATGTGGTACTATTTCTGTTATTTTTTATGGCATCCCAACCATAATGTAAAAAATGTCTGCCGTGACGTATTCATGTTTGTTTGTGAAAATTTTGAAAGTTTTCCTGTGTTTTTGTTTTTTCCAAGTATGACTGAGTATGACTCCTGCGAATAAAACGTCGTGTAAAGCAATTGCTCCTCCTTTTTGTTTATAAGAAAACTGGGACTTTATTATTCACGTGTGGGGTGATTTTTCTATCGCGATATTTGAAGATTTCATATTTTTAAAACAGTGACTCTAAATTTGTGTTTTTGTGCTTTTCACTATGGGTAAAGGCCATAGAATGTGTGATATTTGCGGTTTATAGGAGAGACATGTCGGCGATAAATTATCCGTGCTTTGTAATTGTAATTTGTAGCTTTATAAAACACTGCTCTGGTAGACTAAAAAAAAATGATGCGTAAAAGAGCATTCAGCTGCCTTATAATGCTGAATAAAATCTTGAATTTTTTTCTTGAAGTGCCTTTAGTCTTTTCATTGTCTGTATTGAGCTGTTTTGGTGTGAAATAAATGCTAACTAAAAAAGTAACATTATTACTGGAATATGACGTGTAGTGTAGTAGTAGTGTCTATGTGTGTAACTAGTATATAAGGAGTGTTTATTATTAATAAAGAGAGTTAACCTACGGCATTCGGACCTATCATTTGCCTCCTCTACACCCAACACCACATGGCGATCCTGCCAGTGCGGCTTTCGCGCCGTGCTGGCGGCGCGCCGCGCCGATCAGTTGAAAAGTAAATTTTATGACACAATTGGACTAAAAGTGAAGGACAGATTTTTCTGAATTACAATGAATATACAAAAAAAATTAAATTGACTAAACAAGTGAGTGAAATAAAAACTTTTAAAGTGAAAAAAGCATTTAAATAAATAATGTAATAAATAAACATTTTAAAATATAAGTTCCTGTTGCGCGTATGATTAAAAACAAAATATTGACATAAAGAAAAACCTGAGAAAACTAGGAGAAGAAACGGAATAAAAAGAAAATTCCACAGAACTAACAAAATATTTGCTAAAAAGATTTGAAAAAGACGAAAATTAAAACACAAGAAGAAGATGAAAAGATAGAAAGAAAATATATAGTACAATTTAAACAAGATAAAGAGAAGACAGAAAATCAAAATAAGTAAGAAGAATAATTAATTAATAGTAGAAGAAAGAAGAAATCAAGAAGTTTAAATATAAGAAGATAGAAGAGTAATTGTTTTCTGATGTAAAATGAAAATTATGAGCAGTAATAAAACCCACATGTGAAAAAAATATATTGAACAACGCCATTAAACCAATGAAGAAATTGAAGAGAAGAAAAAATTGTGACAGAGAAATGAAAGTAAGGACGAAGAAAATGGAAAATAAATAAAGTCAAGAATGAACAGTAAGGTATAAAAAGGAATACAAAAGAAGAGTAAAGAATTTTGGTCGCTGCTGGGAGTAGGAAGCTGCTGGGAGTAGTAAGCTGCTGGGAGTTTGTTGTCAATAAGAAGTGGCTGCTGCCGCCGGGAGTCGTTGGAGTCGAGGAAGTGAAGAGTATTGGTAGAAGGAAACCTTGGTATGCAGCCGGGAGTTAGTCCGTGTCGTTAAGGATGGAGATTTGGTATTTTTGAAGATGGAACTATAGGAACAGAAGCCAAGTAAGTGACAACGAGAAGTTTTTGAATCCGAATTATGGACTTGAAACAAATGGTATGTTAGTAGTGTGTTTTATTACCTATCGAAATGCATGCATCTATGTTCATTAAATTTATTCATTGATTAAAATCGATTACAACAGTAACATTAAATATTAAGATAAATAGTAAGATTACTTTTTCAAATGTTTAAGAAATAAGCAAAGAATTACTAAGTATCATAAAAAGTTAAAATTATTTTCGTCAACATCTTACATTTCCACCTAGGTACATAAATTGTACTCAGTATAATTTAAATGCATTTAGTTAAGCATAGTAACAGTTTATAGTGCATGATCTAATACAGATGACTCAAAAAGAAACGGTATCCCGCGTCTGTTATTACGGCTCAGGTTACGCGTGAATTCTCAGTATGCAATAGGTAGGTGCCATCATTCTCATGAATAGTGCAAAGTGCAACGTAAGGTTTCGTTGTATCTTCGTAAACATGTTTGGTAGATAGTTTTTAATGTTTAAAATATATTTAAAACATGGCATGATTTTATAGGTATAATTTTAGAATAAACTGGGAAAGTTTTTTTTTTAATGACTTGATGTACGAAATAGGTAGAGTACATGTTTATTTTAAGCGTTTCGGTTAGAAATGATCGATTGAATATAAATAAACAGAAAGCCAAGAATAGAATTTCAGCTAGAAAGTATGACTTTTAGAGAGAGAAACATATTTTTAGAAGTGCATTATTGGTTATACTTACGTAGAATAATCGCCCTTTTATTCAGCTGTAGACGGATAATAAGGATGATTCAAAAATAATTTGCTATCACAGCTAGCCTGATCATCTGGCTGTTATTTCAAATTATTAGTGGATGGCAATTAAAAAGCTTCGATTAGAATGGTTCGATTACAGTTTCAGAATAATTATTATTTTTGAATTTTATGGGTTCAATTTATTTACTACTTTATTTACATAATAAAAGCAATTTACAATGACATTAAATCTAAGCTTAAACTAAATAAACTACAACTTAAAACTAAATTAAATCTAAATAAGGCCCCCGTGGCATAGTGCCCAAAAGGCTGGCAGCGTTGCCTCGCTGAATAGCGATGCTGATTCTTTGAGAGAGAAAACTGCCAGCCCTTTGGTCACAAGTTGCATCAAATAAGCGCTTTTGTAACTCAGAAATAAGCTTGTAAGCGCTGGGACCCCATGGACCCAAAGTTTCAAACCCGACAGGAACAAAATTATAATTCGGACCGAGAGATTGATACTTAGAATTTTTTCTATTTTCAGCCGTTTCTGCCGCCGCACCAGCTTTTTGTGTGGTTCCCTGGAGATGCCTGGGGGTGCTACTGTATCGACACAGGTCGCATCCCAAACCAGAACCCTACCCATTCTCCAGGGAATCAGAGACATACCGTCCGGCCTTTTGCCATCGTCGCGGGCAATGCCGCTTGGCTCCAAAATGGCCGGCACGTTCGCAGAGGCAAGAGCCCGGCGGATTATGTCATTGAGCGCGGCATGACGGGAGAAACGGCCGGCGCTCTTTTGACAGGAAAGACCATGGTGTCCCGTTTCGTCCACATTGGTGCCACAGAGGCAACGGTGTGGTGAACACAGCGCAACACCCAGTCTTAGCCCGACTGCAATTCTCAGTGTTTCAGGCTCAAGAAAGGTTCCGGTGTTAACGGAAGGATAAGCATGAAGCCAGTCACCGGATTCCTTTCTTGCCACAGCCAAAAGCCTTGCGCGGTCTGGGCCTGAACTGGAACTGAGAATATTAGAATAAGTTAATTTGGATAGTGTGTCATCCCAGCTCCGTTGGAAATTTGGATAAGCGGGAGGATTTTCACCCGGACAAGCCATTAGCCAAGCATTCCTAGCATCGACCAAACCCGTCGTCTCGTAGTTTGAAGGACAATCCTTTAGGATTTTACCTACGAGGGTGGACGTGCTGTGGACAGATGATAGGAACGCTGGTAAAGCAACACTAGAAATTTTGCGGATACCTAGCCCACCATATCTGATAGGAAGGGAAGCCTGGGTCCAAGATTGCCCATTGAATTGTAAGTTAAGTATAGATTCCAAAGAAGTTTTCATAAGGGAATCAATTAAGGTCAGAGAATTTTGATGTTTCCAAAAGGGACAACAACGAAGCAAATAAGTAAATTTTGGCACAAAAAGGCAAAATTTTAGAATAGTGATAGCAGTGTGAGCACTGATTTCCAGCAGCCGGTCTGCAGAATTTTGAAATTTTGAAACAGTTTTTGCGATTAAATCTGGAATGGCATCGTCGAAGATTGGTGACCCTAGGAGGCTTAAGTTTTGCTTATCGACAATTTTGATATTTGGACAAAGTAAATTAAAATGTTGGAAGAGATCGTATCGGATCGCGTTGTTTATGAACAGTTCGCATTTATTAAAGTTTAGATCTAAACCAATGGCCTTAAATTTATTTATAATTTCTGAGAGATCTGAAAGTACCGTAACTGCATCACCTCCTAGGGAACCATCATCAAGATACCATACGTTAAATTTGGACTCAATTTATTTTAACATTTGAATTTGTTTGTGATGGAAATTTGAATAGAGTAGAGTCAGGTATAGAGTAAGGATGGTAAAAGTATTTTAGAATATGCTTTGGTGTTGTTTTGATAGGAAATTATTGGAGCTGAAGTTTTCAAATTGTATAAGAAATGTGCTAGAGGTTTTGATTTATTGTTTTAGATGATTTTAAGTAAGCAAGTATAATTAGGATGACTTTTGTTATCAACAGTAGCCCGAGTTGCGCTGTTGAGCGAAAGAGTTAGTTAAGTTATGTAGCAAGGTACACCAGGATACAAGGCAGGTAGGGAATCCTTGCCCTCTGATCATGATTCGATCGAGCATCAATCGTGAAGAGACTTGGACACAAGGTATGTCAATGAAGTAAGGATGTGTTAAAAGAACTGCCTGAATGAATATGTTAAAAAAAATCCTTGTATCCTGAATAATAAAATATATGAAGAAGTTAAGGTTGGCCAACCAAAAATGTTAAATAATGTGTACCTTGCAAAAAGTGATGCCGAAGTAGCACACATAAAAAGAAAAGTTGAAGTTAAAATCGATTTCATTTAAAGTTGAAAGACGTCATAAATAAATTAGGTAGATACTTGCAAGTTAGATCTAAGAAAAATCAGCGCTAGAAAAAAAAGAGTACGTACAATATACTAGGTACCTAGGACATAGCATAAGCGTTATTACTCGCATAAACTGTATGAGCTATTGTGTTATGAAGTAATATTTCATTTTTGTTTAGATAGGTATATTTTAAGTTTGGTGGTTTTGACAGTGATTAGAACTGTATATCCTTAGAAGAGCCATTTTAAAGGGTATTTTTAAAGGTTTCGTATACGTACGAAAAAAAAAAGAGGAAACAATGTCATTATCTTGTTTAAAAAATTGCAGATAGATATTTTTTTTATATAGGTATATTAATAAATTTAAAATAAAAATTGGAGGGTAAAGGTTTGACATGCTCCGTTTTGGCACATTTAAAAATGTATAAATTTAATTATGTTTTGGATTTGGAATTCAATTAAATCAAGAAAATCAAAAAAAAGTGATGCAAAAAAAAAACCGTTTTATATCATGTTTTTTTTCTCCGTGAATGGGAGGTGTAGTGTAGTAGTAGTGTCTATGTGTGTAACTAGTATATAAGGAGTGTTTATTATTAATAAAGAGAGTTAACCTACGGCATTCGGACCTATCATTTGCCTCCTCTACACCCAACACCACAGACGTAAACGTAATAATGTTATTCATATTAAGATGAATACTCAATAAGTCATTCTATTTACCATTTTCTTGACTTTCATTGTTTTATTTTTATACATTTCATCCACAAACCCCACTGCATACATCCCTAAAATTATCGATATATCGATGAAAGAAAAAGTATCGATATGATGCAGGACATTCCTATTAACCTTTGCCAATCCCTAAATAGTAGAATCACAGAGTAGAATAAAAAAAAAATTACAGTTCATCATCTCATGTTGGTAGCATTGTTGTTTTTACGCGAATGTTGGCACTGAAAGGTTGTAAACCTCCTCAAAAAGTGTTGTATGAAGTTCCCTCTCTTAAAACGTAAAACGTAGTGATTATATTTTCTTTGTCAATATTTCAAAAAGTCCTGCTTAATTATTTATTGCCCAACTAAACACCACAATGGGTTGCGATGGCGGTACCATCCCTCGTCGAGATGAGCTTGTTCGTATGAAGAAGAAACCAGAACAGGTGCGTATTTCACCATTTTCTACTGTTAAGTACAATCAATTTAATTACGCGTCGCCTTCTTACTTGATCTCATATTTAATTTCCATGAAATCCGTGTTTAATTCGATGACAGTATGTTTACTTGAATATGCTTCTCTTCTACATTATTTTCAATGATAATTAGAAATACTTAGCCTATTCAGCCTTTATTATTATTTTATAAATTTTATAATGCACTGGTAGGCATAGGTGATGTGTAAATGTCATTGTTAGAAATTAATCTTTGTAAATTATTACAATAAGGTAAGCCATGACATTACTGAGTAGGCTTAGCTTAATGTAGCTTAGTGGCTATTCAAGCACTCATGAATAAAAAATTGTATTGCAGAAAGACAAAGATGCAGAGCGGTCGTTCAAGTGGCGCAACTGCGCGCTGTCGCAGCAGCCCCTGCAGGCCCCCGTGGTGGCCTGCGCGCTAGGAAGGCTGTACAGCAAGAGCTCCGTTCTTGAAGCTTTGCTCGACAAAGAGACTAAGCCGGATTCTATCAGCCATATTAAGAACATGAAGGTATGTACACAATCTAGGATAGCCAGTAGTCGTTAAATGATATCTACTAACCATGCATGTAAATTAAATTACTGTATCATTTTGATGGGTCCTATGTATAAAGGTCAATCTACTGAAATCTATCAAAGTAAATAAAACTTTTAGAAACCACAAATGTATTAATAAAAATGTGTTATTGTATTGTATAATAATGTGTGAAAATCGCGAAAGTTTAAATCAATACATAAACAATAGAGTTGTGCCTGCTCGGTCTTTAAAGGGAGCGCTCCGATCTCGTTCAATCGGTGAAAGGAACTAGTTCGTTACTTTAGTTCCTTTAGTCCAGTAGTTCCGCGCTGCGTTTCCCTACTCGGTTGCTCCGGTCGGTCACTCGCTCTCGCGCGCTCCCGCTCCGTTCCGCTCTTCGCTCAGCTCAACGACTCCTCTACTTACTGAACTAAACGACCAAAGACCGATTCAGATCGTGCAAAAGGATTTTAGTTCCTTTCGGTCCGCGATGGGAATTCATTTCTAACAGTTCTTAGTTCGCGACTGACTCAAGCCTAATAAACAACAAATGTGATCTTTTGTAAAATTTTTCGTATAGATATATTTACCCATCATATACCTATACTATGTAATCAACATGGCACATCAAGAGTAATGCATTACCTTTTGATTTCTTATAAAAAGATTATATTGCTGGTTCTCTGATTCAACCTTGTATATAAACTTTGAAGAAATTGGAATAACCACTTTAGGTTTGTGGTTTAGTGGTAAATAATGGCACTGAGCACAAACAGATGAAACAGAACACTGCTTACTTTTTCTAAACTTTTTATTAACTTGTAATGTTTATTTAAGTCAAATTTAACCCACTTCCAGAGGTCAGATTGACTCTATATTTGGTATTGTGCATTCAACAAAATATGCAGTCAGCAAAAAAATTGTATTAAAAGTGTCCTTCTAATAAACACTGTGCCTTTTTAACTAATTTATAGAGACAGTATCTAATTCTGTTCTTTAACACATTACAGGACATCAAGGACTTAAAACTTGTCAAGAACCCAGCATATGTGGCCAATGAGCACACAGATGGGGCAGTCGGCGAGGGCAGTGCTCCTTACATCTGCCCGATCAGCGGCATTGAGATGACTGGCAAGTTCCGATTTGTGTTCCTCTGGAGCTGCGGTTGTGTGCTGGCTGAGAGGGCACTGAAGGAGGTTAAGCAGAACCTTTGCCATATGGTGAGTGAAATAGTTTATTGTGCCTTTATTGTGCTCTGTGACAAGCACAAGGGCATAGAGAAAGGGGATATTAACATGCGTATAGCTGAGGATTAACAGAGGGCTAAGGGACTGGTTCTATGTGCAAACAGAAACGACTGGTTAGGTCAACGCTTGTATTCGAACTGCCTCAAAAAGACAATTCCAAAACAAAACTACAAAATATTAATAAAAAAAGTATAAAAACATAAATCTATACAAAAAGGTTGTGCCTTCGGCACATTTCTCCCCCTTTTCATAGCCGAACCAGCTTCTTGAGGGGTCGACGAAGCACACCCGCCGAAGTCTCAACGTCCGCCACCCTTACGATGCCATCTCGCCCAGGAAACACCGCCACAATCCGCCCTCTGGGCCATGATCCTCGCGGCAGGTTCCCGTCGACAACGAGGACCAAGTCGCCAACTGCCAGAACTGGAGCTTCTCCTCCGCCCGGCCTCGGTGCAAGAGTGGGCAGGTACTCCTTCACCCAGCGTTGCCAAAAGTGATCACACAATCTGACCGCCCGGCGCCACCTGCTTCGGCTCAGTAGGTCGGACTCTGACATCGTTGCTGGAACTGGACGACCCGATGACGTACCAAGCAGGAAATGGGAGGGCGTGAGAGCCTCTTCACTCGACGAGTCGGTCGGCACGTGCGTGAGAGGCCGCGCGTTGACTAGCGCCTCCGCCTCGGCCAGCAGCGTGAGCAGCACCTCGTCTGACGGCGCGCGCTCCGTGAGGGTCACTCGCAGCGCTGTCTTAACACTTCTGATGAGCCGCTCCCAGGCCCCGCCCATGAAGGGAGCTGATGGAGGAATAAATCGCCAGCTGATCCTTTCATTAGCAGCGAAGTCTGAGGTCGCGCTCGCGTAAAGTGTTCTAAGCTCCCTGTTGGCGCCGACAAAGGCGGTGCCGTTGTCTGACCATATCTCTGTAGGCGTGCCTCTTCGTGCAATGAAGCGTCGAATACTCATAATCGCTGCGTCTGCAGTCAGGTTGTGGACGACCTCTAGGTGAATGGCACGGACGACGAGGCAAGTGAAAAGGGCGACGTAACGCTTCTCTCTTCTGCGGCCAACCGCCACATGTATCGGGCCGAAGTAGTCGAGCCCAACAAAGGTAAATGGGCGTCGGTGATGAGCCAGTCGAGCTTCAGGCAGGTCTCCTGTAGGCGGTCGGAATGCGACAGCGCGGCGAATATGACAGAGTCGGCAACGAAACGCCACTGAGCGGACAACCTCTCGCAGGCCGAGCAGGTGGAAATGCTGCCGAAGCTCGTTAACCACAGTCTCTGTGTTTGCGTGGGCGGCGCGGCGGTGCTCGTGTGCTACAAGCAGGCGAACAGCTGGGTGTCTTCCATCAAGGATAATTGGGTACTTCATATCTTCGGGAACACCCGAAGCTGCTGAGATACGGCTGGACAACCGAAGCAGACCATCATCGCTCATCATAGGGGATCTTTTGGCTAGACGGCTGGTGCGTGGCAGTGGCTGAAGAGTGGGACTACGAAGGCGTGCCACTTCGTCAGGGAACGAATCCAATTGAGACTGGCGCAGAACATGCGCCTCGGCCAGGCGAATATCGCCGGCGGTCAACTGGTCGGGTGCCACCACGGGTGGACTAGCAGAGGAGACGTTCGAGGGCTGAAACATAAAAGAACACAATCCCCCTTCACAGCGTATTAAATGAGCTACATCTAAGCCCCGTCGATGGAGACTACGCCTACGCAGTAACGTTAAAAAGCGATGTGCTACAGCTGTAGCGCGCACCAACCTCAGCCAAGAGCTGAAACGCCTTGAATCAGCGGAAACTGGCGCCGCTACCCTTACGTCAGAAATGAAATGGACTGAAGCTGTCTTTAATTCGTCTTGACCCGAGAACTGGATGTCCTTCGGTTCGTTGGGCCAATCCGAGAAAAGTAAAAACTCAGGTCCAGAGACCCAGCGAGATTCCGAAGTCAGCGCCACGCGTTTAACCCGGGTAGCATCGTCCGCTACATTTAAATGGCTAGGTACCCAGCGCCACTCTTTGACACTTGTAGACTCCAAAATCTCGCCCACTCTATGCGACACAAAAGGTTTAAACAAGCGCGCGTCACTGCGAAGCCACCCGAGAACAGTCATTGAATCGCACCAAAAATATCTTCTCGATGCTTTAATTCTGTGTGCTTCGCAGATCGATGACGCAAGACGAGCAGCGATAAGCGCTCCTTGAAGTTCTAACCGCGGTATCGAAACCGGCTTCAAAGGAGTTACGCGTGCTTTGCTACAAATAAGAGCGAGTTTGACGTTACCATTGACGTATACAAAACGCCAATATGCAACCGCGGCGTAGGCAGACTCACTACTGTCTGAAAATATGTGAAGCTCGCACTTTTCTACTTGGAGCTCGCTCGACAAGTACCAGCGTGGAATCTGCAAATCAGATACAGAAAACAAATCTTCAAGCCAGAGACTCCACGCGGCAGTATCTGTCTGGGAGAGCTCCTCGTCCCAATCGAGACCCTTGCGCCACGAATTCTGGAACATAATACGCCCTCTAACGACGATAGGGGCAAGGATACCGAGTGGGTCGTAAACTCTCATAACGTGCGCTAGTACCTCACGTTTTGTTAGTTTTTCAGGCAATACCGGATCTCTAATACCGGTATTAAACCCTATGGTATCGGCAGCAGGCCTCCAAGTGAGACCTAGAGTGCGGACGGGTGTCACAAGACTACCTAAGTCTACCCCTACACTACTCTGTACTACTAGGGCGTCTAGCAAACTCTCCTTTGGCAATAACGACAATGCCTCAGGTTCGTTTGACACCCAACCGCGCATCTCAAAGCCCGCGTTCCTATGGACGGTGTAAACTTCAGCGGCCAAGCGTGCCGCCTGCTCTACCGTAGCTAAACTACCGATGTAATCGTCCATGTAATGGTCGTGAACGATGGCTTTGGCTGCATTCGGATAACTATCCTGATATTCGATGGCATTTTTATTTTTAATAAACAGAGCCGTAAATGGACTACATGCGGCACCGAATATCATTGACCCCATGCGATAGGTTTTTATGGGCTCAGTTGGGTTATCGCGCCACAGAAACCGCTGAGCGTCGCGGTCTTCGGCTCTAATTTTAATCTGCGGGAACATTTCGCGAATGTCGGCTGTTAAAGCTACCTTGCCTTCTCGAAAACGCAATAAAACCCCTAGAAGGGACTGAAGCAGGTCTGGACCGGTCAATAAAAGTGAATTTAGTGATGTACCATGTGACTTAGCCGCAGCGTCATGCACGACACGCAACTTGTTTGGCTTGTTCGGATTGGTTACGCCGAAGTGAGGCAAGAACCAGATCGGTGATTTGGCTTTGCACAAATCCGTGCACAGTTCGGCGTACCCTTTCTGAAGCATGTCGTGGATGTTCTGACGGTACCGTTTCGCGTAACTGGGGTCTTTGTTCATCTTGCCTTCAAGGCCTAAAAATCTAGACAGCGCAAGCTTATAGCTGTCAGGTAAAACTAAATTATCAGACTTCCAGATCAAACCTACTTCGAACCGACCGTCAGGCAAACGACGCGCTGTACGTTCGAGAATATCAATGGCGCGCTCGTCGTGAGCACTACGAGCCTCGCGCTTGGAGATGCCGATAGAGTCGAGCTTATATTGTTCCCGAACTAAGTGCTCTAGCGCTGACCGATCACACGATTGCCCGACCTCGGACTCGCACAGCGTTGCGTGGTTGACAAAATCGACAGGCGCGGTCGTGCTACACCCAAAACCAAATAAAACCCAGCCTAAAGCAGTCCGAATAGCGACCGGTTGAGTTTTGGTACCCTTCCGCATAGACTTTGAAACGCTAAGATGCCAATTATCGATACCGATGATAATAGTAGGCTTCACGTCACCGTAGCAAAACTCATCGGCGATATCGGCGAGGTATGGGTAAGCATTAACGTTCTGTTTCTCGACAAACTGTCCAGCGGCACCTAACCCAACGATTGCACGAGCACTACGAATCAAATAAGTCTCGTGCGATCTACGACCTTTGATTTTGAAATCAATGTACCGCACTGAAGTCTCCTTTCGCAAGCCACCTACACAATCGAGGTAGATCTTCTTCTCGGGACCGTCGACACCTAGTTTCGCTGCAAGTTCTGCTTCGACGAATGTGGCCGTCGAACCGTCGTCTAACAAAGCATAGGTGTCTACGCTACCAGACGGGCCGGACACTGTTACCGCTACTACTTTTAACAACGGACGAGCACACGATGTTCGAACATGCGAAAGGACCTCCTTAACTTGAGGCTCAGGGTCGCGGGGCGCGGCGGCGGGCTCGGCGCGGCGCGCGCCCGCTGACGTGGACGGCTGCTCGTCGTCCTCCACCTCCACATGTGCAGCTGCCGCTCGCTCGATGTTCTGGTTGTGCAGCAAAACATGATGACGGAAAGTGCAGCCGTCAATGTTACACTGACTTTTTGCTCTACAAAAATTGAGTCTGTGCCAACCTAACTTTAAGCAACGATGACACACTCTATGTTTTTTGACACACTGCCATCTGTCATCGACTGACATTGATTTAAAAGTTGTACAATCAATCAGACTATGTGATTGATTGCATAAAACGCAACAAGAAACAACGTTTGCTGATGCCGTTGAAGGTTGGCTTCTAGTGGATGACGCGTTTTTAGTGCGCCGGCCTTCAACCACAGCATAAACTTTATCTTTGGGCCGCTTGTTGTCTACCGCGTGCGACGTAAAAGGCACCGTAGACGGCTCAAAAATAACGCCATATCTAGACTGCAAATCGACTTCATATTCTAAAAAATCTGCGAAAAGCTCTAATTTACTACTGCCGATTGAGTCATGATAGGAGGCGTATTGAAGCCATCGCGTTCGTAACAGCGGTGTAATTTTGCTAACAAGTGCCTGAAAAAGCTCAGGCGAGCGCAAATAGTATTCTTGATCAAGCAAGCGCACGACTTCCACGCAGTTACGGACGCGGCAGGCGAACACAGCAAAGTCCTTACCTTCACCACTGACTCTTGGTAGCGCGCGCATCGCGGCCACCTCGCGCATCACCACGAGCTCGGGGCGACCAAAGCGCGTGGCGAGCGCGCGCAGCACGGCGTCGGGCTCGCGCGCCGACACCAGCAGCGCGGCCACGGCCTCGCGCGCCGCGCCGTGCAGTGCGGCGCCCAGGCGCGCTAGATTTTCGACCGGGCTATAGGAGCTCTCAGTAGAGTCGTAAATCCTCTTAAAGGACAGCCAATCTAAATGGGATTTGCCATCAAAATGTGGCAACGCTAGACACACTTTATTAGGACGGACGCCTTTATTCACGTTAGAAATCAAAACTTCTAGAGACTGGATGAGTTGTGGCACGTCGGGAGCTGCCTTTTCCTCGCCGGGTGCCGCGAAACCGGCGGCCGCGGCCGGCGGCGCCGGCGGGCGCGGCGCTCTTTCCGGCCCAGTTGCTGAATAAAGAGACTCATCGTGCCCTACTTCGGGCTTAGCTTGTCTGAAAACAGATTCATGTGTTAATCTTTGTTCAGCATTATTAAAATCAGGGCCTGCATGACTGTCTACCCAATCCTGTACAGAGTTCCGGCTAGCGAATGCTGAGCCTCGACGGCTGGCGTCTGCGTCAATAGCCGCCAGTTCAGCGCGCAGTTCGGCTGCCGCGGCCTCGCGCTCTAGATTGGCGAGGCGGCGCGCGTGGTGCGCCTCGGCCGCCAGGCGGCGGGCCACCACGGTGGCGGAGGACCGGGACGTGGCCGTGCTCGCGGGCCGGGAGGGCGCCGGCTGTGCGGTCGCCGACGCGGCGAGAGGGCCGCTCAGGGCGGACGGTTGTTCCTCCCTCTCCGCACTTGGCGCTCCTTCCGGGGCTGACGCGAGCGTCTTGGCGCTAGAGCGCGTTTCTACGACCATTTTCTGATTTTTTAATAATAAAATTTTACTTAACTCCCGGTATCCTGACTGTAGCGAGTTCGGCGTCCACACGTTTTATTCACACACAACACTACTCAGAAGGACCAACATATAGCTGAGGATTAACAGAGGGCTAAGGGACTGGTTCTATGTGCAAACAGAAACGACTGGTTAGGTCAACGCTTGTATTCGAACTGCCTCAAAAAGACAATTCCAAAACAAAACTACAAAATATTAATAAAAAAAGTATAAAAACATAAATCTATACAAAAAGGTTGTGCCTTCGGCACAATGCGCACCTTACCTTTGCCAATAATTTTACATTAATCTGCCCATTTTAGCAGGACGTAATTCCCCCTCCCACAGCTTGAACAACTTTACAGTTATAAAAGCATATGCATACCTATGTAACTCCATTTTGTGATGTTAAAATTACCATTTTCTGTTGAAATTACTTCAATACATTGTTATCAAATTGGCTTCTGAAATACTAGGTTTCTTTTACAGTGTCAGCAACCCTTCACAGACAACGACGTCATAGTTCTCAATGGGAACGAGGATGACGTCGAACTTCTCAAAGCTAAAATGGCGACTCGCCTCGCCAATAGGAAAACCAAGAAATCCAAAGTGGAAAAAGCTATTAAAACTGAAACGGTTACCAGCGCAGAAGCAGTTGACAGTACAGTTACCTCTGAGGAACCATCCACTTCAACGGAAGCAAAAACTGAAATCAAGCAAGAGCCCGAAGCAGGGTCGAGTCAGGCAGTTAAAAAAGAAATCGAAACTATTCCTCTCTCTCTACCCAAATACAACCCTAACAAGGTACCTCGGGGTCACTTTGGGTCAAATAAGCGGGCTTTTGGGTCTAATGATTTAGTCCAAGACCCATCATATAAGAAGACCAAAAAGGACTACAGTATAGCCAAGGACCCACAGAGTTCTGAGGTGTACAAGTCGTTGTTCACGTCGCATACAAGTGATCAGAACCAGCAGAGAGCCCATTGGGTTACATACAACCCGTTCTATAATTAACTTATGATGCTGTTATCCTACAAAGTGCACTGTATGCCATGTCATGAGTGGATATAGTTAAGTATGAATGATGATGAAAGTGGCGTGTACTGTTGTTGCAAATAGATTTAAATAATTTGAGATCTCTCAACTTGAACTATTTTATTAAATGTACAAAATGTAATGTTTGATCGAAACTTTTGAAAGACCTGGATTTAGTAATCTAGCTTTGAAGAATGTTTGAGAGAGCTACAAAATAATGTGAATAGTGTTATACTTATTATAAGTAAATGAAACCACATGAAAATTTTGTGTTAATTTATTTAAATTACGCTAAAATCATAATATTGCAC
The DNA here is from genome assembly GCA_963691665.1 of Clepsis dumicolana. Classification (NCBI taxonomy): domain Eukaryota; kingdom Metazoa; phylum Arthropoda; class Insecta; order Lepidoptera; family Tortricidae; genus Clepsis; species Clepsis dumicolana. Next base: position 17,103,159 of record OY829508.1, read on the forward strand.
TAGAAATTGCACATACAAAAGGTACATTAATAACCAAATAAATAATTTTGTGCTTATCATTATTAACTTAATTATCTTTGGGAACGACTTAGAATGTCAATTTCAATTGGAATGTAAATCATTACTTAAGTACAACAGACAATAAATACCTTATGGTAAACGTTCGTGTTCTAAGGAACGACGAAAAAAAAACGTTCCTATTGCTAATCAGTCTACGACTAACATTACTTGACTTAGTTTACACTAAGTAAATGACAGATGGTGCCACCTCTGCACTAAAAAACTAAATTCTCGTGACAGAGATTTTGTAACTTGTTTTAAAAAACGCTACTTCTTGCGGTACATTTTTCATGGCACTCTTAGACTGAAATTGGTGACATAGTAAGCTTTTAAGTCTAATTTCAGTTGACCTGTTAAAAAAACCGTTTGGTCGCGCTCGGGGCTGTATAATTCCTAAAATACATTAGAGCACTACCGTACCGACAATCCAACTCCCAAATTAAATTAGCGAGATAAGTTATAAAGACGTCCGCAACCACGAAGCTTATATCCAAAATTTTGGATATAAGCTTCTTGTCCGCAACCTACAAGCGGCAGAACTAACGCCATCTGTTAACCGCTGGCGTCATGCACCAACGCCAGCGTCGCTTCGATGATCAGATTGAAGTCTAACTCGTTGAGGGAAGCCTTCGCTGTGAGAAGGTCCAGGAAAGTGTCGAGCGGAGATAGGCGCTCTCCCGAGGGCAAGGCTGCGATACCTGAAAACAATAGGTAATAAGTTACGTTAATATTTAAAATATCCTCCAACTCCTGACCGTTAAGGAGTTGTACCTTCCATCATCACCTCATCAACACGAGATGATGACTACCAGACGTAAGTACTTGAATAGCTTTTGAAAATATATGAAACATGATAGTTGCCTATAAAATTTGAGGGTTGCCCTCGATTTCCCTGGGATACTATCATCAGATCCTGACTTGGTGACAATGGGACCAACTAGGAAGTATGCTCTTTGAAACAAAACAAAGAATTTTTGAAATCGGTAAAGACGTCTTCGAGTAATCGGGGAACATAAATAAAAAAACCGACGAATTGAGAACCTCCTCCTTTTTTTGAAGTCGGTTAAAAAGACTTGAATACTTATTTTTTTGTTGATTACTTGAAAAGAACAAGTCATTTTGTCGCTAACCATATAAAAATCTTGTGAACAAGTATATTAGAGACGAAAAAATTCGGCGATCAAATTGAACCACGGTCATGGGAAATAGAGCCCACTAACGCCATCTAGGTAGTCTATACAGTAAAGTTCATGATTTTTCCGTATTGATCCTACTGAATTCACCGCCGTAACTGTTTTGAATTGATCAATATTACCGGGTTTCTTTAGTGAGTCACGGATTATATGCGTTTAAGATAAGATACGATACAGAATAATGTGAAACCGTATTAAGTTTTTGATTACGATACTATAAGTTAGTTGAAAATGGTGCCCACTAACGCCATCTAGGTACGTTACACAGAAAAGGTCATTCTAAGAACTAAAGTTCGTGGTGATTGGCATGAGAGTACCCTGAAGCGTGAATGCCTTTAATCAATTTAGTACACATTCAGCTTAACTAATTCGCAACAGACTGGCTTTATTTTTTTAATTCTCTTACCATAAATTACATTAATTACATAAGATTCTCCTAGATGGCGCTAGTAGTAACCTATTTTGATACAAATAATTCTAACATTAACGGGTACTAGTAGCGCCATCTAGTTTCCATAAAGCGATGTTGCGGTTAACTTAACAGTAAAAGGCAAGTTAATGGGCAAACTAAGAATGACAGAGGAATTAAAACGTTTCATACCACACTATTGCATTTGACTTCAAAGAAGAGACATTTGTGAAAAATATGGCGCCCCAATTATTTTCAATAGTCGTTCGGTACGTATACTTCGTTTGCGCAGAATTCAGTTTCCGCTATTCCGCGGTACCTACCGAATTTTCCGGGATAAAACCCGTACGTCTGAGGCATAAGCATGTTTAATACCTACTATCAAGTGTCATCAAAATCCGTTCAGTACATTTTGCGTGAAAGAGTAACGAACATCCTTACATCCATCCCTACAAACTCCAGTAAGTCGTAATTTAACATGAGCTTTTCGGTTAAGGCAACTGGGCCCCCGTGGGAACTATAGCTCAAGCTCTCTCATTCTGAGAGGTGGCTTGTGCCCAGCAATGGGACGTAAAAAAGGCTCATATTGAGGTTGTGTCACACCGGTGTCCCTGGGCGGGCGGGGACGCCTGTCCCGCGGCCCGACGCCGCCGCCGCCACCGCTCAGCAGCGCCGCGGCGTGGTCGCGCGCCCGCAGCACCAGCGCCGCGCGATGCGGCCAGGCCGCCAGCGTGCGCCGCGCGCGGCCCTCGCCGATCAGCTGAATCAGGCGCAGCTTGTTGTTCACGGTTGTGGTGCTATCGTCCGAGGCTGCAATTCGACATAATTGCCTTAATTAAACTTTTAAAATACTCACCGAAACATGAATACGCAGAAAAAAAAAACAGAAAATGCTAACCCCGGGAGTCGAACCCGCATCCTCGACATTCCGTGTCGCGTGCCATACCCTTACACCAAGATTAGCATATGGGTGTACCCATATGGGTGGCCAAATTCTTTCCATGAATTCAAATCTCAACTTGTTTTTATCACTTTTTGCAGTGTCTAGCGCCATCTATGCGATTACCCATACCCATATGCCAATCTCGGTGTAAGGGTATGGCACGCGACACGGAATGGCGAGGATCCGGGTTCAATTAATGTTTCAATATTTTAAAAGTATAATTGATATTCACGGGAAAATCGTAAAAATAAAAAAAATGGGGGAAAAATACAAAAAGATACTCCAATTGAGATCATGCATAATTTCCTTAATCAGAATCACAGAACCATATCGTGATAGAAAGGAAGAGTTTAACTTAGTTGCGTAATACAAAACATTCCCCAGCTCACCAGCTATAATGGCCTTCATGACGTCGATCTGCAGCTCGAACACGCCCCGGTGCACGTGCTGCGTGAACGCGTGGAACGGCAGCGCGCGGTACCCGAGGTACGTGAAGAACGAGCTGAAGCCCTGCGGCAGCGGGAACGCGATGCCGTCCGCCGCCAGGTAGAACTGCTCCAGCACCTTGAACACGATGAACAGGTGCGTCGGCTCCAGCTCATCGCTGGAAACAACCGCGAGATATCGTTAGAGCCGACCCACAATAACTCTGCGACGAACTGACAACAGTACAAATTTCAAGTTTTTTTATGGCAACACTGACTTATAGTCAAACAACACGTTTTGAACTTATGATTAGATTAAACATTAAACAGGTCATTGTTCATCCACCCATCACCATTTAAATACCTCTCATATTTCGTTTTCTAGATTATTTTTACCGTACAACGGCAAAACCTACTAAACACTGGCAAAATTGTCCTCCAATGGACAGAGCCATATTTAAAAAAAAACAGCGACTTTTGATTACTACTATCATTATTATTTATAATTAATAAATGTCTGAATGTCATGAAAAAAGTATTACCACAGCGTGATTTTTCTGGGTTGCCAATTAATATCTTATGCAGAGTTATCGTGGAACGACTATAAGTCAATCGTTGAAAGACATTTATTTATGAACAAACAAGCAAACAAATAAACCTATTCCAAATTTTATTTAGCAAATAGGCAGTTGAATGCTCTTTTAAGTCTACCAGCGCTTTCGGTAAACCATGATTGCCAAGAAGAATGCACAAAGTATTTTTTTCTAAAGACAAGTTACATTATCTTACAATAGGTACGTAACCACCGATGAATTACACAAAGAAACCTCACTGTATCACAAAAATAAAATAGCAAATGAAGATGAGCCACACTGAAAATGAGAAACGAAATCAAATCCTTCAAAATCAAAACAAAAAGACACACAACAAATGATAAAACCAAAAAACAGATGAACCAAATGAAAATTAACGTGAACACGAACTCCGACGAAGAAAGCGAACAAAACGACAAACAAACCAAAAATACCTCTACAAAAAGTATGGAACCGTTGATTAACGCTTTCTTTAATGCCAGGTAAAAAAAATACAGCTTTCTAGTACCAACAGTCTCTAAGCTAAGCCGCGGACAGACAGCTTTGGCCATATCGGCTACGGAACCCTAAAAATACTGTGCTTTGAGTAAAACTTGTGACAAAGTAATTTTTTTTTACAAATAGTTTCTAGTGCTCGAAAATTTTACTCGATTAATGAACTAGGTAAGGTACTTGTTTACTTTAAAATCTAATTTAATTTAGAAGAAATACCTATTTAATATTTCTGAAATTAATCAAATTGATTTCACGCGTATTCACACGTGAAATCCCACTACAACCCTTGTGATATATCGTGATTTTTTCTAAACCCCAGCCCCCTTTCGAGCCTCTGATTACTATAACAGTTTTAAATGATTTGCGGTTAGTTGCATTTAGACATAATGAAAATGAATAATGATGATTGCATTAGTATTCTACCCTCGATTCGTCAGTTCGCCCGTGATCATGATGCATGCAACTGCATCGAAATATCGGGAGCTCATCAAACCTATAAGGAAATCGCGGTCAATGTCCCGTTTTCACTATGTCCTATGATATGAAAAAATTCTACATCACTCTCCCACTCGGGGCCTTAGAAACCGCATCTAAAACGTTAATCAACCTCCCAAAACAAAACCTAAACGCACGACATCACAAGAGCCATACACGAACGCGAAGCCCCTCTGGTGCTGTGCGCAGGCGGCGACGGCGCGGCAGACGGCGCGGCACAGCGCGCGCGCCGCGTCCAGCTGCGCCGACACGTAGCGCGTGGCCGCCGCGTGCACGCCGCCCTCTGCGCGCTCGCCGCTCGCGCCGCGCATCAGGTGCGTGCTGACGCTGCGCAGGTTCTGCGGGACGGCTGCTAGTGTAGGCCGATGGGCATCGCCTGCTATACTAGGTTACCACATACTGAATAATGGAACTGGCTATTCACCTCACTCGCTCGGAAAGGCTCAAATGAACATTATCATGCAAGATCTGCTTTTCCAAGCTAGTGTGGAATTTTTTTGAAATTCGAACGTAGAGTACATCGAGTTCATCGCCGATTTTATTGGCTGCGATGATGATTTTTTATTATGGTTTAAACTCTTGCATTTTTAGTAAGGACTAGATAATGCTCAACAAAATGCTCATAACGATTTTCGATATTATTTTTTGGATCCAAAATTGGAAGCTGACAGTTTGACTTTTTTGACGAAAAAATTGGTCACGGATGTCAATTTCGTGTAAGTTGACTTCGGTGCACTCAAATTTGCCTTTTTTTGGATCCAAGATGGCGGATGTCAGTTTGACACTTTTGACACAAAAAAATAGGACATCGCGATAATTCGTTTCCGGTCTCCGGTGATAACAAAATTGCAAATATAGTCAAGACATGGGTGTCGATTTCGTGTATGTACAATTTGAGGTCGTCGGCTGGCCAGACCGGCCCGCTAGTGCGACGTACCGCGGCGGTGACGTGCTCCTGGCGGCTGGCGGTGCACACGTCCAGCTCGGCGAAGGGCAGCGCGTCGTGCGCCGCCGCGGACGCGCGCCGCGGCGCCAGCTGCGCCAGCCCCGCGCCGCCCGCCGCCAGCGGCGACAGCGGCGTGCTGCCGCGCGACAGCGCTTCCGGCTACAGAGGGATTACAGGCTTTTATTTAACTTGCAATGTCCGTATGTTCGAGTCAAATCTTGCGAGTTAAATTGGATCCACTTCCCGATGTTCGATTTAGCTGAAATATTGCATACTTATGTAAGTTCGGTGACAATGCAATAATGTGGTAGTGATTCTGATGGTGCGGCCAGAATCGTCTCCACAGGAGGGAACTTGAAATTTGGTATGGATATGAGTTGGATGACAACACGCACACAGCCGCGGCCAGGCGTCCTCACCACGCCTGACACTACACTACACTCGCCTGGTAGCAGTGCAGCGTGACGCGCAGGCGGCGCGTGACGGCGCGCGGGTCGGCGCGGACCGGCGGCGGCGCGGACAGCGCGCGCCACAGCCGCGTCCAGGCGTCCTCCGCGAACTGGCACACGCGCTGCCGCGGCGCCAGCACTACGCTCGCGCCGCACCACAGCTGCTCCTGACTCACGCTCACCACGTACCCGCGGACCTACACAGTACACACAAACCGACATTTGTAACTAATTATTTAGAGGCACACTTTTGGCTTAAATAGTTGTCTACCTGTCTGAGGAGATATAGGACGGTCAGGCGATGATTTAGGAGTCGCACCGTGTGTTTAGTTACTAGTACCCAACCTGATAAAGGCTATTTACAATACCTTAATTTTCGTTGTTTTCAATTACCATATACCAGCTAACAATCTCGGCAAAGCTTAAAATTGCAAAATATCGAAAAAAGAAATGTTTGTTTATGTGAAATCTGGGGATTTAGGCTTCGGGAGTTGTGGGCATGTTTATAATGGCACATGGCTATAAACAGGCATATACAATATACACATCTAGATTTATTACAAATTTACGAGTTGCAAGTGGAGATAGTTTCAAAATGCGTCAATCCTGCTAGCAGGGAGCGATGGCCGTGTCAATGACCTAAGTGACACAGAACCCCTGCAGCGCGTTACCGCGTGTACCTTAACGTCGTGCAGGTCCGTGTTGAGCACGCTGGCCAGCAGGTCCGTCAGCGGCAGCGCGCTGGCGGGCAGCGACCGCCGCGTCAGCGTGAACGCGCTGGCTATGAGGTACTCCTGCATGACGCGTTGCAGCGCGTTACCGTCGTTTGGCTTCTGATTGAGGCAGAGCCAGGATATCAGCTGCAAAGTTACAGCTGGTTTAGAATATGCGCGTTTTCGGTAACGCCTACGGGACTCTGGCTTATCCAATAGACTTCGGGATATTTATGATCTTAACTATAAAAGCTGTAACATTAAACTGAGTGCTTACAAATGTATTGGAAAATATCGTGTGATACACGTTGGCAAGGTTTTACAAACTCGTGACGAACCCTCGTCACGTCACAGTTCGGATTTATCACTCATCAACTCATTTGTAAAACCTTCCTTCATCATCAGCTTATTTACGTCCCACTGCTGGGCACGGCCCTCCTTTCAAAATGAGAGGGCTTGGGTTACAGTTTCCACGCGGGTTCAGTGCGGATTGGGAACGTCACACACACATCATTGAATTGCTTCGCAGAAGCGTGCAGGTTTCCTCGCGAAGTCATGATGTTTTCTTTCATCGAAAAGCTCGTGATAAATTACAAATGTAATTTCGCACATAAATTCCGAAAAACACAGCTGCGAACCGGGGTTTGAACCCACGACCCTCTGCTTGAGAGGCCATAGGTCAAACCACTAGCATAAGAATAAATAATAACATGGTAGAACGGAATCTCTTTTGACCGAGTCCAAAACGCCGCCATTTATGGCTACTTCCCCCTTCACGTCGTTACACCCCTCTGTCATCCAGGCGTGTTGCTAGGGTTGCTTACTGTTAAATACCATTAGGTACTTACGTCTAAAGATAATATCACTAAGATATAAGTTTTCCTTTGCTTTGAAATCATTATTTTATTCCAGTTTTACAAAATATGAGATTTATAAATCATTACGTACCTACATAATTATAAACACTTCTAAATAAGAAGTTATTATGAGTGCCATACCAAATGAATCCATTTAATAAGGTGATTTAAGTAAGTATTACTTACCTACAAATATAAAATAAAATACGTACAGGGTCACGTAAAACTATTACAACCAAATTATAAACAACAAAACGCGCGTGCGGCGACGCCGGCCGTGACAGCCTGACTGAGTAGTTCGTTTAACGAATACTCTAATATCGTGACATTGAGCCCGTCCGGAGCGGGAGTTTCCATTCTACTATGTTATTATTTATTCTTATGCCACTAGGCTACCACGGCTATTCCTAAAAACCTTCCTTACCAGTCTCGTATCACAAATAACCATTTCACCTACCTCCTCAGCCAGCTCAACATTCCCCTCATGCTGCACCAAGTAATGCACGATCGCGATCTTATTCTCGGCCACGGTGGTCTTGAAGGCCGCCACCAGGTCCTTCTCGGTGACGGCGAGCGTGACGACGTCTAGCGTGGCTCGGTCCACCAGCGCGTGCGGCCCCCAGCCCAGCAGCGGCGCGAGCGCGGGCCCGCCGGCCGGCTCGCCCGGCAGCACCACGTGGCAGCACGGCTCGTGGTGCGGGCTGATGTCGATCAGGTGCGTGAACAGCATCGGAATGTGCACCAGCAGGTGATCGTCTGCGGCGGGGTTCAAATTGTTGGCTACGGCTGTTGTGTCAGGGCAGCTTGCAGATTTTTTTTTAATCAAGTTTAGCCTTAAAACCGGGTTTAAGCCCGAGAGTTTAGTTTTGACATTTTGACATTTTTGACACATCTGTTTACACTGGACTTAACACTAAAACTGTACGGTTCATAAATTTATTTTCGTTCGGGTTCGTTATTGTTTCAACGTTCTCTCTCGGAGTGTTACGTGCCGTTGTTGTGGAAATCCGCCTTCGTTACCCCAGTTCACAAAAAAGGCCCCATGACAGGTATTGAAACTTATAGACCAATTTCTAAACTGTGCATAGTATCAAAGGTACTCGAGAGAATTGTGTATGATCAAATTTATAATGCTTTAATGAATTCTTTTAGCCCGAACCAGCACGGATTTTTACGACGTCGTTCTACTGTGTCCAATCTTACCCTTGTAGTGTGTGTCACGCCACACACACATGCTCTCCTCCCATACTACTATATAAACGTGTAACCTAGATTAAGGACTAGAGAATAAAGACATTAATCGAACCTAAAGGTTGTCTCACTACGCGCATCCTCACATGGCGATCCTGCCAGTGCGGCCATCGCGCCGTACTGGCGGCGCGCCGCGCCGATCAGTGAATTAATAAAAGACAATTAAGTAGTGAAATAAATGGACAAAAGTGAAAAGAAACAAAAATTTTGAGCACGTAATTTTTAAAACTGCACGTTAGTGTTTTAAAACGGACAATATTAAATATTATTAAAATACCTACATAAATATTAACTATAAGTGATTTATCGAAGAAATATACCTACCTAAAAATATAACGTCAAGCGTAAAGTCAAGAGAAAAAATAAATAAATTAACCACATCATGATTAATTATTACCGAAGACTTCAGAAGACACGCTTTATGGATTGAACATTAAACAACAATAGCTGCTGGAAAAACACAACAACATCAAGACGAAGAAAATAATTAAGAAGAAAAAATGGTAGCACAAAGTATAAAAAATACTCAACACAAATATTCTGGATTTCGAGATCAATCAAGTCAATTAAGAAAAATCGGAAGAAAATTCATAAAAAATTATGAAACCTGAAAATTACGTTGGGAGAAATGAAAAAAATTATGGCGAAAAGGTATGAAAGTTGTATTTGAAGTCAGATGCTGCTGAGAGAAGTTGGAGCCACGAGAAGTTGGATGCTGCAGGGAAAAATTGGAGTCACGTGGAGATGTTGAATGCTGCTACTGGGAGAAGTTGGAGTCACGTGGAGATGTTGAATGCTGCTACTGGGAGGAGTTGGAGTCCTAAGGATATGTTGGATGCGGCCGGGAGTCGTTGGAGGCATTGGACGAAGGCGCAGAAGGACGTCCAGGGTTACTATTATCATCGGAACCAAGACAGTGTCGGATGGATAATTAGGAAAAGTATTAATATTGGTATGTACAAAACATTCTAGGATAGGTACAACATCAGATTTTTTATTGCAGATGCTATTTCAGACTTTAATAAAATTTGAACTAACATATTTAACTTTAAATACAGAGAAATCGTAAGAAACAGTATTCATTCAATTATTATTGATCTTTGGAAAAATTACGAAATATGTAAATCTTTATGAATGATGAAAGATGATTTCGTATTACTGATGTGATATTATTTTGTGGTAAAAAAAAAGAGTTGACGTTGTTTTCAGTGTATTGAATTATGTTTTATGTTAAGGATATTGGCGCTTTGTTGACGAGATACCTAAATAAGTAAAAGTGTATTAGGAAAACGAGTACTTCAGAGAAAAAAAGAGCAGTTCATTTAACAATCATATACAATTACATAAATTAGCATCGATATAACTTTAACAGAGCATACTCGTACTTAGTACTTTATTTATGTTCGTGCAGGATGACCTCATTAGAGTCAGCAAAATATGGAATGGAATCGTACCTAGTGTCCCTCGTCTGTTATTACAGATCACATTACATGAAGATAAGGCATGGCGCATTCTAAGAATTAAAACTTAACACCATTGAACGATGGAATTTATATACTCATTTTATTAAAATGTAATATCGATTTTATAAGTATGATTCAATGATTTATTTAGACAGTTGTAATACTGGTGTTTGAAATCCGTTATTAGTCGTGAACATCAACATGTTTTTAGAAAGTTGGACTTATTTTGTGATGGAAATGTTTAAAAAAATAAATAAAGGATTGTGCAGTATCTACATACCTAGTTCGTACTTACACAGAGTTGTTTTTAAATTTAGGATTTTAAAGGTAAGATTTTATAATGGTTTATTGTTTTATGATTGTGGAGAGATGATATAGGTATGGAATGGTAAAAAAGAAGAGAGTAGAAAATCGTACAGTTTTGAAAGGATGCTTTATGCAAAGTGTTTGGGAAAGCAGATGCGGATAAGTTTACCAAAGAGCGATTAGGCAGGCCACCTAAGAGTCATTGGGATTCTTATAAGCTGATGTTTTCAAATTGTGCTAGGTATTTGGTAGAGATTTTGATTGGTGATTTATTAAGGGATGTATAATATGTATTAGATATGTATGTTTAGGAATAGGAAAATATCAGTCGTAATCAACAGTAGCCCGAGATGCGCTGTTGAGCGAGCTGGTACATCGCAAGATTCGCCAGGATACAAGCACGGGCACGGAATCCTTGTAATCTGACCATGATGCGATCGAGTTATCACTTGTGGAGATGCTTGGACACACGGATTGTAATAGAGAAATGGAAAGTGTTAAAAGAACTGCCCGCATAAATAATGAAAAAAAAAGGGTATAAAATAATGTGTGCGCGCACTTAAAAGTAAATAAAGACTTGTATCCTGAACAATAAAATAAATGTATAAGTTAAGGTCGGCCGACCACTATAAAAAAAAAATGATGCGTATCTTGCATAAAATGATAAAGTGATGCCAAAGTTGCACACTAGTTGAAGTATGTTATAAAAAAATAATAAAGAGTTAAATGACGTCATTAGAATAAGTTCATGAATATTTGTTAGATGTTTAAGACTTGCAAGCCAATGTTCAGAGGAACATTGATATTATAGGAATTAAGAGTTGAAGGCTAGGAAATATATCGTATAACATGCACAGCATATACAGCAAGACCAGTAGGTACTCATTTTTAGTTAGATTAAAAAAAAAAAAGTTAAAGTTGAACTGTGAAGGCAAGTAGGAACTCATGTAAAAAGTCAGAGTGAAATTAAGGATAAGAGAGTTATTGTTTTTTTTTAAACTGTTACATAGGTATTTAAGTTAATGAACACATAGTTGACAGAAACAAATACTAAATTTAGTTTTTTTACTAACAGGACGACGCTTGGATATTTTTAAACTGCGATACGAATGCGATGGTGCCCATGTTAAGTCTCGTCAGCAAACGCGTCAACTTAAAGCTAATAGTAGGATGCAGGTAAAGGTGTGTTTGATGTAAGAATAGGTTACTAAACCTAACAATATTATTAAGTTAGAGAGTTAAGATTTTAGTTTTTTTTTTCATCTGATTAAATCACTGTTTAACAAATTTTTGTCATCAAAGTTAAATTGAAAAATTGTTAACGACTTTAGATTATTAAATTTAAAAAAAAATTGCGTTTTGATCTGTTGTTTGAAAATGTTATTACGAAATGCTTCACTGATTTTTTTTTTGGTGTCTGTTTTAAGTTTTTATAATTCAAAATTTCTTCTGTATAAAACAATTTAAAATCGTATAAAAAAAAAAGATAATGTAATTGTACTTTTTTTTTCTCTTTAAGAGGGGAGGTGTAGTGTGTGTCACGCCACACACACATGCTCTCCTCCCATACTACTATATAAACGTGTAACCTAGATTAAGGACTAGAGAATAAAGACATTAATCGAACCTAAAGGTTGTCTCACTACGCGCATCCTCACACCCTGCTTAACGAGTATGTTACCGAGGCTATGGATAGTGGCTCTCAGGTCGATGTAATTTACACGGACTATAGCAAGGCGTGTGATAAAATTGATCATGCCTTATTAATTTCGAAGTTGTACGCTGTTGGTATTCATGGTGATCTACTCAGATGGTTTTCCTCGTACATTAATAATAGATCGCAAGCTGTTGTCGTTAACAACTACATGTCTGGATGGGTAACTATCCCTAGTGGTGTGCCGCAGGGATCTTTGCTTGGTCCGTTATTGTTTAACATTTTTGTTAACGATATCAGCAAGTGTTTTATTCACTCGCAACTTCTATGCTTTGCTGATGATATGAAAATCTTTGCGAGGATAGGGTCCAGCCATGATTCTGATTTAGTTCAGGCGGATCTTTCAAGACTGGATCAGTATTGTCAGGCTAATCCATCTAAGTGTTTTGCGATAACTTTTACGCGTCAACGGGAACCGATCAGTACTACTTACATGTTGAAAGGTCACGTCTTGGATAAGATACCCTTTATGAGGGACTTACGTGTAATACAGGACTCAAAACTTCTGTTTGATAAGCATATAGATAGTGTTGTTGGTGGTGCGTTGAGGTCATTGGGCTTTATTATGCGTAACTCATCACAAGTTACACAAGCAAAAACACTTAAAGTTCTTTATTGTACCTATGTCAGGAGTAAATTGGAATATGCTTCGCAAATTTGGAACCCTTGTTGTAAAATATATGCCGACCGGATTGAACGCGTTCAGAAGAAGTTTGTTAAATACCTATGCTTTAAACTTAAATGTCCCTATAAGTCGTCTGATTACATAGAAATATGTAAAAAACACCATCTCATTCCTTTGCACCGGCGCCGTGATATAGCCGGTATTACTTTTATTCTTGGCATCGTCAGTGGCAGCGGACAATCAATTGTCCGGAACTGCTTCAGAAGCTGTCCTTTAACACACCCCTAAGACTAAAAAGATTCAATCCTCCTATTTTTCTCAAATTCACATCGACTAGGTACAGGCAGAACAGCTTTCTCAGGCGCGCGAGTGGTAATTTAAACAACCTGGTGAAAGAGATGGACATTGATATATTTATCTGTAACATCCCTTCCGTGAGGCGAAGATTAGCGATGTGGTGCTTTGATTGATGCGCCATAGGCGCATTAGTTAGTTATTTTAGTTATCTAAGTTCTAGTTATTGGCTTGCTATTTCTATTTTTTTAGGATAGTGCAGCACTAACCCAATGTATAAACTTAATACTATTTACTTGCTGAATTCTCTAATTAATTTTGTAGATTTTTTGTAAAAGTAAAACAACAACTTGCAAATAATGAGCGCGCCAGCGCCCACGGCAGGGCGGGCACCACGCTGTGCCCCACCGCGCCGCGCCGCAGCACCGTCACCGAGTACGCGAAGTAGTCTCACCATTGTACAGTATGTAGGAGGGGCGCAGCGAGCGCGCCAGCGCCCACGGCAGGGCGGGCACCACGCTGTGCACCACCGCGCCGCGCCGCAGCACCGTCACCGAGTACGCGAAGTTCACGCCCGCCTCGCGCAGCTCCGCACTATCATCGGCCGCGAGGGAGCTCGTCGACTCGTCCAGCGGCTGGGGGATTGCGCGCATAATTACAAATGGGATTTCATGTAGACAATCGAAGAAGCTGAATCGTACACGTGTAGATCACCTTGAGACTTTGAGACTTTTAGAGAAGAGTCTATGAAGCTTTCTTGCCTTTGCACCAGGGCACCGGTCATAAAGAGAAATTTCAAAAAGACTAATAAAAATCGTCTCAATCGCTCGGAGGCTTTTATTAGACCACCCACCGGCTCTAAAAAAAAGCAGTATTTTTTTCCCTAACTAGAATTTCGTCATTCATTCTGAAGACAAGAAGGCAGACGTGCACGCGCAGCGGCGCCGGGCCGGCTGTGCACAGCGCGCGGCCGCGGACTGACCTTGTACAGGTAGTGGTGCATGACGCACAGCACACCGCTCGCGCGGCACGCGATGCTGAGGTCCAGCGAGCAGTCGTGCACGCGCAGCGGCACCGGGTCATCCTCGTAGGCGCCGCATGCGCTCGAAGCGTTGAGGTGCGGCAGGCTCAGCGGGATGTTCAGCTGAACAAACAAACGAACCTTCAGAACTAACATTTTAGGGGCCACTTGCAGCAAAAGTCTAAAGTCTTAAAATAAAACCTGGTTCAAGCTTGAGATTGAGTTCTATACATTTTGACACAGCTAAACTGGACTTAACATTAAAACTGGATTTTTTTTGCTGCGAGCAAATATGTCCTATTCAATGTAACGAATAATAACATAGCATAGTTGGAAAAAGCATAGAAGGAGGGAATTAAGTACAAGACATATGGGCGTTAGCGGCGTCGTTCGTTGCTGTCCATGTCCTGCCCTGTCCGTGCCGCGGTCCGTTCCGTACTATGTTATGTCGTCCCTATTTTCGAGGTCGCCGGAGGATCCAGACACCCGAGGGAAGTGTAGGCCACTTAGCGTGTAAACGAACCTAGTAACTTCTAAAAGTGTCTTCGTACTCAATCCCCTGAGATTCTCTATTTTTTCCTTACTTGTTAGCCTATCGTTTTTTTTTGTGAAAATAAATGTATTAAACTTTTAATTTGTTTCCTTCATAAAAACCCTAGATAGGCTACCTAGAACAGACTGTTTCCCTTAAGTAAACGGCCTGTGACAACAGGGACGCGGTAAGTGTCATAATGTCAACTTAAAAGTTTATATATTACTAGCTGTTCCCCGCGACTTCGCCTGCGTAGATTTCGGTATTCGCTTTCCCGCGGATACTATACCATTTTCCCGAATAAAAAGTAGCCTCAAAATTCAAACTGTACTCTTGCCAAATTTCGTCTAGATTGGTGCAGCGGTGCCAGCGGTTTTTCCGTGAAGAGGTAACAAAAGAAACACAGACAAAGTTACGCATTTATAGGTAATATTAGTTTAGTTTGGTATAGTAGAATAGTAGTTTATACAACTGCTACATAATGAATGTTTTAAGGCCTAATTATGTGGAGTTGCATACATTACTTTATCTACACACATATTATAAGTACTCTAAGACGGGTTCAGAAGCCGAAGGCATATATCATACCCATACCTGTCACGAATTTGATTGTTTTTTTTAAACCATAGACAAACATACCGAGCTGACGTTTCGTAAATTGTTTCTTTTTGTAAAAAAAAAAAATATATATATATACGAGGGGCGGCTGATAAGTAATCTCCTTGGTCAGAAATATATACAAAAATAATGCTGGCTGGTATGGATTTATATTCGTTTGTTATTCTATTTTCAAAATGTATTACATTCATTTATTTATTGCATCACGTTTATTTGTCTCCTACAATTGTTTCAAACATGTCGGTAGAAAAAGTGAAAATGGATAAAATCGAGCAGCGTGCGGTGATTAAGTTTTTGACTAAAGAAGGGAATACGCCTTCGGAGATCAGACAGCGTATGTTACGTGTGTTTGGCAGTTTAAGTTAGGTCGTGAGAGCCTGGAAGATGATCCTCGTAGCGGAAAACCAGTTTCGGCCGTCACCGATGAAAATGTAGCCAGGGTGAAAAAAATTATATTAGAGGACCAACGAGTGAAGCAGTGGGAGATAGCTAGAGATGTCAGACGTCAGTAAAGAGCGAGTCAATGAAATAATTCATGAGCATTTGAACATGTCCAAGGTTAGTGCACGTTGGGTCCCCAGAATGTTGACTGCATTTGACATGGAGAGGCGTGTCAAATGTTGCGAAGAGTTTTTGGACATGAGTCGAGGGAAAGAGGAAGAAATAATTTCTAGAATTGTGACATGTGATGAGACTTGGATTCGACAATGGGACCCGGAAAGTAAGCAAGAGTCGTTACAGTGGAAATTTAAGGATGAGAAGCCGCCTCGGAAATTCAAGGTCTGTCCATCGGCAGGTAAACTTATGGCTACAATCTTTTGGGACACAGAAGGGATTTCGCTCATAGATTATTTACCGAAGAAAACTACAATGAATGCTGATTATTACTCAAACTTACTATATTAACTAAGAGAGACAATAAAAGAAAAACGGCGAGGTAAACTAAGCAAAGGAGTTCTGATTTTGCACGATAACGCACCAGTGCATACCGCCCGCACAACGAAGCTAGCAATTAAAGACAATGGCTTCGAAACCATTGACCACCCCCCTTATAGTCCAGATTTAGCCCCCTGGGACTATTTTCTGTTTAGACTTCTCAAGAAAGACCTCAGGGGACGAAGGTTTATGACCGATGACGAAATGAAGGCTGCGGTTACTGACTTTTTTGACGACAAACCGAAAGATTTTTTTTTAATGGTTTAAATTCAATATTTGAAAAATTTAATAAGTGCATTTTACTAGCAGGGGACTATACAGAAAAATAAAAAAAAAATTAGCCACGACAGTCTTTTGTTTCAATGTTATTAAATATTGTATTGATTCAGGCGTAACTTTGCGGAGGTCCATGTTACAAGTAACGGATTAAATTAATTTGCTCCTCCGCGCACGACAACACGTGTCTACTATTTTACTGGTGGTGGTAGTTTTGGCTGTGGGCTTAGTAGCGTTTGCGTTGACTATTTTATTTTTAATTTGCGGAGGGAGGGCGGGAAAATTAGTGCATGAAAATAAATACTCAGCGCAGACGAGGCTATTCTGTATGACTATACTGCACTACTTCGTGGAGGAGCAAATTAATTTAATCCGTTACTTGTTTCAATGTTAGGTAGATTACTTTTCAGCCGCCCCTCGTAACACATTATTAATTATACATGTCGGACTGAACTCGACTTATATACGTGAGTGATCCGTTTTATTTCACTAAGATTGTAAATTACGTTGGTTGTCAAATTCGAAAAATCTAATTAGATATCGAAAAGTCTTCGATGTCTTAATGACTATTACTTTAGGTCCAGCCTGCAGGGCGGGCGGAGGCGACGATGTACTGCAATGCTGGTCATTTTCTACGGTTTCTGAACGCATTATAGAGATCTTATGATATGTGTGTAGATAAAGACCTTTCCCACGGGCCAAGCAGATATCAATCTTATGACAGCAATGTCATAAATCATAAACATTGCGAGATTGCGACAGGGGAAAGCTTTACTAATTTCACCGATTTCACTCACTTTATCTAAACTAAATTTAAATCTTCCCGGAATAATAATCAACAACATCGCCTTGCAGCAACGTGTGATATCAAAAAATAATACCAAATTTCAAGCCAATAGGCTGACAGCTAAAATGTCATCGAAACATTAAGTTAATTCTAGGGGAACATAACAATACCACGCTTAGTACGTGGTACACCGCCATCTACCGACAAATTGAATAACTAACGTAGCATCCCTACTTGTCTCCTTAAAGCTTTAAATTAATGTTTGTTGGGTTTTATGACAAATTAAAATAGAAAAAAAAAGCAATAAAATAATTAGCTAAGTATTAAATTATATTAGTAAGTTTATTAATTTAGACACTGTACAAATTAATAAAATATAGAATATCTACATGTTCAGGGTTTGCATATTGTATGTTTTTTTTTTATTTCATTGAAATATTGTAAATGGACTTTTTATAATTGACCGTTTAACCCGTTTAACCGTTCAGTTTTACGGGTATTTCTATTTTTGTAACATCCTGTATATTAATCTTATTAAATTATATCATATACTCAAGTTTATATCATAAATCCTAAGTAATGTTGTGTAGGGTCTGAACCCTCGGTGCGCGAGTCCGACTTACACATAAGCACTTGACCTACTTTTTCAATCAGCACATGCTAACATAACGGGCGTGATTACACAAAAAAGTCTACGAGTACCAAGTTTTCTATTTATTTCTCATGCTAATAAAAATAACATGACTAAAATAAATTAGACAGACCTGCTTTAATTGCAGGGGGGGGGACAACACTGGCGCAATATTTCGCAAAATCCAAACTAGCTCAGCATCAGCACTCGCATTCACAGTTACCTGCTCTTACTATTTTATTAAATTACAAACTCCACATTGCCTTCCAGCAGGGGAGGTATTACAAAAAAAATGTGAAAATATCAGCTTTCTAGCTACTCCGCAGTGTCATTTACGCTCTATAACTACATTTGCGGGGAAACCAACGTTAGCGCGTTTATTGATAGAGCAACGCCATCTGTCGAGAGATTCGGCAAACCGTACTTGAATCCTCATCTAAGCATCTAACTTACATATAATCTTCCCACGATAACTCTGCATAAGATATTAATTGGCAACCCAGAAAAATCGCGCTGTGGTAATACTTTTTTCATCACATTCAGACATTTATTTATTATAAATAATAATGATAGTAATAATCAAAAGTTGCTGTTTTTTTTTTAAATATGGCTCTGTCCATTGGAGGACAATTTTGCCAATGTTTAGTAGGTTTTGCCGTTGTACGGTAAAAAAAATCTAGAAAACGAAATTTGAGAGGTATTTTAATGGTGGATGGTGGATGAACGATGACCTGTTTATGTTTAAATCTAATCAAAAGTTCAAAACGTGTTGTTTGACTATAAATCAGTGTTGCCATAAACAAACTTTAGATTTCTACTGTTGTCAGTTCGTTGCAGAGTTATCGTGGGACGACTATATCCATTTCAAGTAAATTCGACAAATGAAAGTGCGTCATAATTAACTTACAACTAACATACAAGCATTGCAGGTTAATAAAGCTTTAATTAGGGTTCCGCACCTCAAAAGGAAAAACGGAACCCTTAAAAGATCACTTTGTTGTCCGTCTGTCTGTATGTATGTCTGTCAGGACCCTTTTTCTCTGGAACGCGTGCACCGTGCAGGTAGCATGCGGAAATTAATATCAAACACTCAAGCCTGCAGTCCCTTGAAGCTGTGAAAAAATCAAACTTCTGAGTCATCGCAATCAAAAGATACAGTTTTCATACAAATTGCCGTACTGTGAAAACCTAAAGGGCACTTCCATCCAGTTGTCCTAGAAACTTGAAATTTGGTACGAAAGTCGCTCTTATAGCACAACCACTCAGAAAAATCTCAAAATCTTAAATGTTTATGTTTGTCTGTATATGTCACAGACCATAATAAAATACCCCACACTGCGTACATTTTGCTTAGAAACAGGGCTCTGCTAATACTGGACAACTTAAACCACTAGGGAAAGGCAGGGATATTTTGTACGGAACCCTCGTGTGCGAGTCCGACTCGTACTTGTCCGGTTTTTTATTATCAATATTGTGTGGGACTAGGAGGATCGACTAATAGATTTGTAACACTTTTATAATTACGTACAGTCGAGAAAATTCATTCCTGACCCACCATAGAACATTTTCATAGTAAACGTCATAACCATAACGATTTTGCTTGTCAAGTCAAGCTATGCGATGTCACAATGACGTTTACTGTGAAAAGGTTCCATGGTGGGTCAGGAATTAATTTCCTCGACTACATAGTCGAGTTCTCCAATATCTATCTATACAGTCAACAGTTCAAAAATATCTATACACAGACCTTATTGCCAGTTACATAAGGTCCGTGTTTAGATATTTATGAACCGTTCGCTGTACAGATATTGGAGAACTCGACTGTACCTACATGACTTTACTATGAAAACAATCTAAACCTAAGCTTGTAAAACTATAATCTAGGGCCTAGATTCTAGGCTAGTAGAACCACATTGCACGGCTAATTACGTCCAAAGGATTACTTTCTAAAGTAATCCAAATGGCTCATTTGATATAATCGAAATGATTAGTTAACGAAGATATTAACCTAATGAGACCTATTTAACTTAACAAAGTTTTCAATTCATTCCTGTTCAGTCAGCTAGCAGCTTTCGTGAAAGCGACGTCGTAGCAAACAGATTTTAAATCAGTGAAACTTTATTCGTTGTGTATTTTTAGTGAAGTGAGCTAATTCCTGATCACTCTCTTAATGAAATCCTCTCCTATCTCTGCTCTAGAAGCGGAAACGCTAATACCTACTTGATATTGGTACCTAACGTAAGTAGCATTTGGATGTGACTGTGCCCTGAGCACGAATATTCGAATCCTGCGTAACGTAATCGTTATCGTATCGTCATCGAGAAAATCATATAAAATTTTGGCATCAAATACGATTGTTCCAAACGTCATACTTTTCTCGATTGCGTTACGTAGCGTTCGAACATTCATGCTTGAGCCTCTGATTGGATTTAAGTCGGTTAAAAATTAAGTTCCAGTTGGTCCAGGTACCAGTATGATTTTGATTTATTATATTCTGTCGATGCTGTATTACTGTACTGTTATTCGAGGGAGCTCCTCAGGTTCCATTCCAGGATCAGGATTTCCAGGGTCCATCCATCCAAGCACGATATGATTAATACGATTTCGATTTAGTGGTTTGTACCGGAGCGTAGAGCTCCGGAGATTCTCCGGTACTCTACCGGTGAAAGTAATCGGTGAAAAACACCGGAGAAACACCGGTATTCTCCGGTTATTACAACTTATAGAACCAAATATAATATAAGATACATTTTATTTATTGATTAACGATGTGTTTATTCGGTACCTACTATTTGTTACCATATACCTTTTAATTAAACGACTTCAAAAAAGGAGGAGGTTCTCAATTCGTCGGTTTTTTAAACGTATGTACCCCGATTACCCGAAGACGGCTTGACCCATTTCAATAATTCTTTTTTTGTTTGAAAGGGTATACTTTCTAGTTTGTTCCGTTGTCACCAAGTCATGATCTGATGGTGGGATGCCAGGGAAATCGAGAGCAATCCTCAAATTTTATAGGCACATATCATGTGTCTCGTATATTTTCGAAAGCTATTCAAGTAGGTACTTGCGTCTGGTAATCATCATCTCGTGTTGATGAGGTGATAATGGAAGGTACAACTTCTTAACGGTTAGGCCAAAGCCTCAATAAAATACAAGAAAAAAAACCACCCTGAATTTCACCCCCTTAGCTTAGGGTTGAAATTTTTAAAAACGGTGAAAAGGAGTTCATTTATTTCGTTTGTAAAATATGTTTACTAAGTTTCTTAATTGTAATTTAAAAAAATTACATTTTTCCGTACAAACTTCCACCCCCCTTTTACCCTCTTAAGGTAGATATTTTCAAAAACGGTTAAAACACCTGTTAATTTATTTTATTTCAAACACATATATTCAGCAAGTTTCATGACCGTAACCTTAAAATAATAACGTTTTCCCATACAAAGTTTCACTCCCCTAAGGGTGGAATTTCAAATAATTCCGCCTTGTCCCGGATGTACATTATAAAAGGAATCTCTGTGCCAAATTCCAGTTTTCTAGGTCCAGGGGTTTGGGCTGGGCGTTGATCTGAATAGAAGCTTGATTTTGATTTCTAGCTAACTTCACCGGAGATCGTCAAATCACCGGTACGCAATGACTTTGCTCCGTTGCAAACGACTGTTTCAATTATACGAATCCCACTATTGCTTCGCAGCAAGTGAGATCACAACAAAAATTACCAAATTTCAACCTTCTAGGTCAACTTGGAAATAGTCGTATTCACCATAAGTGCATTTTAAGGGAGACAAACGATACCATGTTTGTTGACAGAACAACGCCATCTATCGGGAAACTAAGATATCAAATGTTCTACTCGTGTGTATTTTGGGCCAAACCGGCAATGATGAAAGCGGCACTGTATTGGGAATGCCTTGCCGCTCTTAAAGTCGGATATTTTTATTTATTTAAGGAGAACCGACAGCTTATTAGCGAGTAAGATGGTGGTACCGATCCGGACGGACCTCGCACAAGGTCCTACCACCAAAATTATAAACAGAAATCCCGACTGCAATTCTGTTGTTATTTCCCGGAAATATTCAAGTTGTAATTATTGCCAAATTATTTTACTAAATAATAAGTGCTTTTATTTACGAGCAGGGGGTCGGTTTTTGAATCTCGCTTGGTGACTAAATTCTCACCCATGACATTGATATCACTATTTGCCAAAAGCCTTATTTTTGAATGTCATATAGGCCGCGCGATGGATTAAGATCGCTCGGCGAAACTGGTGGGGGCAATTTGGCGCATCTGTACAATTGCGCACAAAATTGTTAAGTTCTGAGTGTATTTCTTTGAAATATATTTTTCTTATTTCGCATTTTTTGTACCTATAGTCACCTAACATTATTATTATTATGTTAGGTGACTATAGGTACAAAAAACGCGAAATAAGAAAAAATATTATTATGAAGTGTTATTTCACTCGCTTTTGCTTGTAACTTATTTGGCTAGTATGTTTATTCAGAGTCTTGGTAGTATTTTTACCTGCTTTAAATTACCCATGATGTAATTAGTTTCCTTTTTAACATAACAATTCACGTCGTAAACCGTTTTTCTGGCTTGCCGTGTATAAACTTTAAATTTGGGAATTTTTTTCACCAACTACGACATCATAACGTACTTACTACTAATAGTAAAACAATCCGTACTCAACAGTACCCAAGAGACACGTGACGCGTGAACGAAGCGAGGGAGGGGATGAACGACTTGATCTACCAATAACGTGTCGGCGCCAGCGCGCACCCTCCCCTCACCCCTCTGCGCAACCAAATAGACCTAAGAATTGACTTCTGCGCATGCCCCTTCCACTTTTGGCCAGCAATCTTAATTCGCCGCGCGACCTATAGCTGTCTACTAACATGCAGCTAATTTGCGTTTATGTCATAGACAAGCGAGTCAAAATAGTGGATTGAGGTTATTTTTGTCACTGCCAGTGGTCAAGAAGTCACTCAGTGATCTCGTTTATGAGTGGGTGGAGGCATTCGCGTTTGAAATCATAGGCATGAGACATTTAATCACCGGTGAGATTCAAAAATACCAAGTTTTTAGAAATCACTGAATTTAGTCACCGGGTGAGATTCAAAAATCGATCCCCAGGCCTTCAACGACGTGATATAGATATATCAATGTAACAGCGCAGGTGAAATCCTAACTAATATTATAGGTACAAATGCAAAAGTAACTCTGTCTCTGTCTCCCTGTGTCTGTTTGTTACCTCTTCATGGGGAAAACTGCTGCACCAATCTAGACGAAGACGAAATTTAGCGATAACCGAAATGTACGCGTACGAAGTCGCGGGCAACAGCTGGTTACGTATTTGTGCTGTGTGCTGTGTGCTGTGTGTGTGTGTGTGTGTGTGTGTGCGTGTGCTACGTACGACGGTCTCGTGCGGCAGGTCGGCGTGCAGCTGCAGCGCGGACAGCGTGGGCGTGGCCTCGGAGGGCGACGCCTCCTCGTCCGAGAAACTCTGCGCCGGCGCGCGGTAGTGGATGTAGTAGAGCACCTGTAACGAATGATGTTGATTTTAACTTTTTATCCCCGACGAATAGTACTTTTTGATATAAGTGCGGAAAATATGTCATTATGCACGAGTGCCGAGGTGCCTAGGCCCGACCTGCAAGGCGAGGGTCGAGATTCGGGACGAGTGAAAATGACACTTCCGCACGTGTACCAAACGACGTTTTTAAATACATTTGCGAATAAATTATAAAGAGGCGGTGGGCCGGCCCACCATCACCAGCCGGCGCCCAGGTGGCGGAAGGCGGAGGAGCGCCGCCAACGCCTTGGAAAAGTAAAAAACACTAGTACGAAAAATACAACTTTCCGCATGATACGTCGCTGAAACGTTGCTTACTTTACTTGCAATCGCAACGGTTCTTAGCTAACATACAATGACAATGCAAAGAAAAATCCGTTAAGCAGCTGGACTTGAACCAGCAACCTCGGTAATCCGTACCACGCTCCACCAATTAAGCTATACTTAACGTTGGTGTACCTAACGAAGTTTTCAATGCCTTGTGTCATATTTTTTATTTGGAAGATCTCTCCTCAGCGCCATCTATGAGTAGCTTAATCAAGCGGCTCACCCACTACGGAACTTCTACAGTTACGCATTAGTGGCAAGAGATGGAACTATTTTCTGAATCAATGAAAATAATCGATTTATTGATTATTTTTGTTTTTATTTTTCTGAAACATTCATAGTATGAAATTCAACATAAAAAATTGAATTGAATTGAATTGTGTTGAATTTCATACTATGAATGTTTCAGAAAAATAATCAATAAATCGATTATTTTCATTGGTTCTTAGCTAATTCCCATTAAAATCAACGCAGCCATTTTTGAGATACTAGACTTAGAAATAAGTAGGTCTATCTGTCAATTTCCACCAATCGTAGGCCAGTAGCTTGTCACTCATTGGTGAAGAATGAGAGATAGTCCTCACTCGTCACTAGCGATCGTAGCGGATTTTTTACTAACAAATACCCTTGTTGTGATTGTCCATTCTGTGGTTGACTTGCCTGGTTAATGCAGTCCCATTGGGCCCACGAGAACACCTTGACTATGGTCTCGGGGTCAGAGTAGATGCCATCGAAGTTCCACTTCTCGGTGCCATCGTCACATTCATTGAGAAACTGGGGTGTCCGGTATACTTTTATATCTGGAATTAGCATAGAGAATAATTTGATACCGAAAGATAAATATGGCAACACACAGCTTATAAAAGTCCATAATGATGATGATGATTATGACACCCTCCCTGATGATGCAGCCTCTGTATTTCAAGTTTAAAAGGGGCAGTTCGAGTTTTTATTATGGATCTCATCTAAAGATTTTAAATAAATTGCATTGAATGATAAATGATAGTGAAATCAACAGATCACTCATGTATACATTAAGTTAAGTTAACCCAACATCCAGGGAGGCAGAACCTGGGCGCGAAGTGTCCGTTTCGCTGCCGCCAAATTGCGCGCACCCACAGGAAAAGACTATGAAGAAGTCTGAAGCATGTTGGTCTAAAGTCAACTTATAAACTTGAATCTCAGGGTAGTTTCATGCTATGAATGATGAATGATTTGATTTCCCATTTATTTATTTTTGAATCAATTTTGTAAATTTATTGATTATTTTGAGTAGGATGGTGAGTATTATAAATCTTACTAGCTGTTGCCCGCGACTTCGTCTGCGTTGATTTCGGTTATCGCTATCCAGAGGGAACTATACAATTTTCCCGAATAAAAAGTAGCCTTCAATATTCAAACTATCTTCTTACCAAATTTCATCTATATTGGTGCAGCAGTTTTTCCGTGAAGAGGTGACAAACAGACAAACAGACAGACAGAGAGACAGAGTTACTTTCGAATTTATAATATTAGTTAGGATAAGGTGAGGAAAATTATAAATATACCAAGTATAAATGAACTAAGCAAGGAACAATACCAAATCAACAGCTAAATTAAATGACCCTAGAGTAATTAATTTGCTAAACATTAATTTATATCTAAGAAGTATAACACCTAATTAAGAACTCAGCTAATGACTTTTAAAGTCGTCACAGAAGGAACAATGCAGATTAAGATCATTAAAAGGCCATTCAATGTTAAAGGCAATTTCTCAATACCAATTACACAGCCTTCATTGATTTGAATGCATTGATTATTCTTTCTAAATACTTACATTCAAGATGCTTGAAAAGGAGAAATCTGTCATTCCTTATTCCTGGACTATATTTATTGCTTTTGCCATAGACATACTGCAGCATAATCTGTTTCATGGAACTTGCTTCGACAACATGGGGAGTTTTATCTTTATCTGGCAGCAAACACACCAAAAAAGGCAAATATAATGGCTCTTTTGACTCTGAATCTTCAACTGGTAACTGCTTCACCACATACACCAGTAAGCTGTGATTTGCGTTCACAGAAGCCTGAATAATGTTCAGTTTTTCTTCAAAAGTGTGAAGAGTGATTAGAGATTTGGTTTTATTGGTGTAGAGGCCAATGTTGAGGACGTCTTTGCAATCTTTTGTCGATATCCAGGAGAGAACTTGTGAACCGTCTTCCTCTTGTCCGAGCAAGCGCCATTCTCTGGCTGTTACTTCTGAAAACATCAGATACGAGATACTGGTATTATTTACCATATTATAAGGTGTTTTGATTGGTTTTGAAGAAGATTTCAACTATTTTTGGACTGACACAAGCATGATTTATGAACAGAATAGTGCTTAATACTGTTTCTGAGCAGAAATATGGAAAATAAAAGACGCTTGTGTTCCGACTTACCTGCTTCACTCTGCCCTTGCAAAACACCGCAAAGTTTCACAGCGATGTTCTGAACAGCCATTTCGATCAATTATCAACACAAACACACCTGTATTTCACATAACGCTTGGAATTACACTATATCGCTTCGTTATCAATAGTTTATATGCGCACCTTTATTGACTTTTCTCGCTCAATTTTCTATCAGCTGGCGCCCAGCTGTAGTTCAGAATGACATTAGCCTTTCATTGCTACCAACAACACGAACCAAAGCACAGCTGCGAAGCCGCGGGGATATAGCGCTTGATGCGTCGCTCAACCAATCAGAAACAAGCATCAGCTTGATGAAACCGTGCCGTTTTACGGAAGTAATTTTCAGATAGTTATTGAACAAATTATCACTGATAGTGTGATTATCAAATAAAATGTGACTTAATCTTATTTCTTTTGAATTTTAATAAATAAAACGACTATGACGTCAAATTATAATTTAGATGAACTTCGAACCCATTATTCAAATAACAATCGTTAATATATGGTTGTTTTTAGTTTTTAATTACCTGGTTTCATTATAATTTATTTTTTTTACATTTAATGTTGATTTAGTACATATCTCACAAATAAAGCTTGTGCAGCTAGTTATTCGTAAAATGGAACGTATTCCCAAGCTGACGTCCGTTTTCAGAAGAAACAAACCTGAAGTTGGCAGTTTGTCCTCCTGCAGGGGTACCAGGGTTTTAGCGCGACATTTTCGCGCGGAAAGCCGGGCGTTATTGAGCCGTGAAAACTGAAAAGTAACATGTAAATTTGGGAAATTAGCATAAGTGTAACGTTTTACTTCATATTTAGTGTTATAAGAATCGTTTGTGCTAAGAATTAACTCTATAAACTGTGTGTCTGTGCTCGTAGTTGATAGATCAGTACTGATGCTCAAGCAAATTTTGTTCATTGGAATTGGGAATAATTTGTGAATGATCAGGTATTGTCTAATCCTATATTTTTGATGGCTAGAGTATGGGCGGGGTTGTGATGTATTTTATCGTGTATGAAATTTTATTGTTAGGTCCTAATTAGGTTAGAAACCTTTAGTGGGCGATAAGCCAAGCCGACACTGTCAACGGTTATTTCATGTATATGAGGCTTTTATTTCCGTAGTAATCGGTGCAATTTATTATTAAACGTGTGTCGGGGTGGTAATGTAACATATCCGTGCTATTTATATCAATTTCCGAAAGCGGATGGTCCGTGAATTGGCGAGACCGCGACGTGTCTCAATGGCGCTGACAGAGCTTTTCGCGCGCGATCGCGGTGGTTTCGTGGCATTTTTTCAACCAGCTGATTGTTGAAATTCTACCTTTTTATGATCCCTAACAATAGTTAACGCCCTCCTGTGAATAATAAAAATCTAAATAGTGAATGATAATTCTGCTACGATCCTGAAAATACCTCTAGAAAAAAAATCTCCCGCCAACCAGTAGGGGGCACGCTGCTCATATGTCGGCTTAGATGGTTAGTTTAGAGCTAGTATTTCGCTTCTTTTTCGTGATTATACGCTTCTACGATACCACCAGAACCTCTAGTTAGTAGTTTTCTCGTGATAAATATAGAAATATGGCCTTAATTACGGTTGTCAACTGACATAACCCTATTTGCAGGTCGAACATGACATGCGGGATTTTTGGGTCATTATCCTATTCTATAATGCCTTTAATGATGATAATCGCGTCATATTATTAATAAGCATCTTCTTACAGGTACAGGGGCGCGTGTGCTACTTAAATAGTCCCAACCATCATGGCACAAACTGAGTGAGTACATAGTGCAGATCCATTCTCGTAATAAGCGACCTTGATCAAGTTTGTTTACTTAACATCACTCGACGATTATTCGCAGTTCCTCCAGTGAGAGCACTGACAAACGGATGACACTCAAACGGAAGAGAAACTCCACCGATGATGAGGTAAGTAGCATCCATGTCTCTTTGAATTGGAGCTGTGAGACAGATGTTACTTAAGCTATTATTTCTAGGAGGTTGAGAACATGCCACCACTGAAGATAGTAACTAAATTGGAAGAAGATTTGACGGACCAGCCAGCTCACAATGTGGTGGTGGAATCAACATCCTCCAGTGATGAGGAGTCCCAGTTCGGGAACATTGAGCAGCCAAGGAGTGTGTTTACCGACTTAGATTACAACCCTGATAGTTTCTTAAGCCCACCAAGTATACCTGAATTACCAAATTGTGTGCTGAGCCCACTGGAAAATGTTGCTAGAGGGGATTCCACACCACACACAAGCAAGAGGCCAAAGTAAGAAATAAAACACTATCTTCTAAGCTTATAGGGATTTTAGGTACAGTAGAATTGCATTCCTTACTATACCTGCAGACTCGTAAATAGTAATAAGGTTACTAGATAACAGGCACCATTAACCTACTTGTCTATAAGTGCTGTGATTATATCTACCCATGCAAAAGCTGGGTCATGTTGTGTAAGGGAAAATAAAATATAGAACACAATTTTATTATCACTTTGTGTAATCAATTTGTACTTAGACACTTTAGTATGTATTAATTAATGCAGATGTTTTATTTTTATCTTGCTGCTTTGCCAATAAGCAGACTAAAAGCCTGTATTCAACACCATCATAAGCCTTCCTCTTTTATGGCTACTGTATTTGCTCCTTGACCTCTTACAAGTTTGAGATCAATCCATTTTGCTTGCAGCACAAGTAAATTAGAATACCCAACACCACCAAAGCGCAAATGTCCCTTGCCTGGACTGTCCTGGGCGGACCCCAAGGAAGTCTGGAAGGGCATGTGCGAGTGTGATGCCAGATCCAGCATGAGGAAGAACCCAAACATGTTTGACAATCATCCCAACCTGCAGCCTAGGATGAGAGCTATCTTGCTGGACTGGTTGAATGAGGTAAGTACTTGTATTCCTCTAACCTAATGTGATAGCACCATTATTGGACACTTTAAGCTGACAAGCACCAGTAATGGGCACTTCATTCTTACTTATGAGTTTAAAAGATTGTATGGTTGAGAATTGACTGTTGTGAAATAAATGACTGTCTCTTATTTTCTATTAAATAAGACTTATTGTCCTGTCTGTCTGTCCTGTACTGTCTGATGAAGACTTATTGTCCATTACTGGTGCAGACAAGTCATAG
This sequence comes from Clepsis dumicolana, assembly GCA_963691665.1. NCBI lineage: Eukaryota > Metazoa > Arthropoda > Insecta > Lepidoptera > Tortricidae > Clepsis > Clepsis dumicolana. The sequence goes on from OY829508.1 coordinate 17,132,667, forward strand.
CTAATCAAGTGTGTGCTGAAACCGTCAGTCCTCATGTCATAGAATACTGTGATATGGGATGCAACTAGATTTGCCCTAAATTAGAATGATTTTCCTCATAAATTGTCATAATTAGGATTCAAATAATGAGAATCTATAAAGATCCTTGCTATTATGTCATTGGGGAAAATGTCACCCACCTTTCACCTTGCTGTTTTGGGAAGGTGGTCTTTGGAGAGGATACTGACATACAGAATTTTCTAGGTATAAAATATGTTGTGGTAGAACCATTGGTAAAAACCTGTGGCCCTAACTTAAAGAGTGACAGGTTACTATGGAACCAGGTTAGCCGGATTACTAAACTGGGCAAATCATAGTGTCTCATTTAGGATTTTTTGGTATGTTTAGGGTGTGTTGTAAAAATAAACTAGGCATCATTAATTTATTGAATAGATTTTAAATAACAACCTTGGCAGATGAATGAATAAGAAGACTGTCAGTCTTTTTGTCAGATTGTAAAATTCTATGCTCTTTTTGAGTTAGTATTTTTGAATAAGTTTTTAGCCATTTATTTTACCATGATGTTAAACATTTTAGATGGTGAAGGTAGGTTATGTTCTTATATTTTAATGAGCAATAAATGATGTGACCTTCTTTACTTCACAACCAAGTTTATTTGCACATATATTAAACATGATCCACATTTTTTTTTAAATTGATCAGCATGATTCTTAATTTTTAACAGACTTCATTAATTTTGCTGACTAGAAGGCTATTGTGTAGATAACTTTTGTTATTACTTTGTCTGTTATAATTGATTTTCAATTAAAATATTTAATTTGGTATTTTCATGCTGCTAGAGATATGAAGGTAAGTACATAACAGCTGTTAGTATATGAAATAGAATGTTTATCTAGCTGCAAGAGATTATGTGAATCAAAGTCTACACTAGAAAATGTAGGCGAAATATCTCCTATCCAAGTGTATCTAAGTTGAGAATTTTTCTCTTTTTCGGCGTGCATTCCTTGCTAAGCTGATTTGAATTAAATTTAGAGTGGAGGCCAACCAATGATGATTAAAAAGTTAGATATCTGGTAAATTCCTTAACTATTTTTTACGAAAATGGCTAAACATTACTCCAGAAATATAATCTTTCGAATGGAATGAGCCTCATTAAAATCGGTTCATCTGTTTTAATTCTACTGTGCACAAACAGTTAACGGAAGTCAAAAATCCGCTAGGATCACTAGTGTTGAGTGAGGTCTACTTGTCAATTTCCACCAATAAGGCCAGGGAATAGAGAATATAGACCTCACTCAACACTAGTGATCCTAGCGGATTTTTGACTCGCGTTAACTCTTTGTGCACAGTAGAATTAAAACAGATGAACCGATTTCAATGAGGCTCATTCCATTCGAAAGATTATAGTCCTGGGGTAATGTTTAGCCATTTTCGAAAAAAATTGTGAAGGAATTTAAAAAATGTCTGACTTTTTAACCCCCGACTGTGGCATCATAGCTCCCAAACGGGTGGACCGATTTAGATGCGGGTTTTTTTTTATAAGTAGCTAGTTTAATTGAGATAGTTCTTAGCCAAGTTTCATTACAATCGGTTCACCCGTTTTTGAAATATTGAACTTTGAAATGACAGTGTCGGAGGTTTTCAACTTTTCTAAATTGGTTATCCCAAATTGGTTGGCCACAATTAAATTTTAATAGTATACTTTTCTAACCCAAGTCAGTGTATGCTTATGCTAGGGACTAGAATGTAGGCCAAGGCAATGAGGCACGAGTAATTATTAAAAAAAAGCCTTGAAATATTAGGGACATCGGATATCTAAAGCCTGATGTAATATAGAGGACGATGACCCCTTTTTTGCGCGGTACATCGACCTTTTCAGAACCAACGTGTTTCGGCCATCATTGTGGTTTTTATTCGTAACCAAACTTTATTTGTTATCGCTTTATGAAAATCAAATATGATTTCGTAATGAGCGTTGCTTTTTAACCGGCTTAGAGACAAAGAGATTATGCTGCACTAGTATTATGAAACATAAATAAATATCATGGGACAATTGACACCAATTGACCTAGTCCCGAACTAGGCTTAGCATGTACTATGGGTACTAGACAACGGATAAACATACTTATAAACATATTTATTAAACATCCAAGACCCGAGAACAAACATTCGTATTTATCATACAAACGTCTGCCCCGACCGGGGATCGAACCCGGGACCTCAAGCTTCATAGTCAGGGTCTCTACTACTAGGCTATCCGGTCGTCAACAGCGGACTCTCTTTTTTTTAACCCCCGACTACAAATAGCGGTGTTATAAGTTTGACCAGTGTATCTGTGTATCTGTCTGTGGCAGTACGGCAATTTGTACGGAAACAGCCTTTTTAATGACTGTATCTTTTGATTGCGTTGAATTAGAAGTTTGATTTTATCACAGGTTCAAGGGACCGCAGGTTTGAGTATTTGATATTAATTTCAACGTGCTACCTCCACGCGTTCCAGAGAAAAGGGGTCTTGACAGACAGAAGGACAACAAAGTGATCCTATAAGGGTTCCGTTTTTCCTTTTGAGGTGGGGAACCCTAAAAATCACGAGAATCGGTTGAGAAATGCGACCTGTAGACGAGAACAGCCGGACAGACATACGAAAGCATTTTTTCCAAGCTTAAACGGGAGACGCTTCGCTCCCGCTTCACGCTCGCTCGGTAAATTAGATAATTTCCCCGACGAAAAAGAGGGGTGTTACAAGTTTGACCTGTGTATAGCTTTCTGTGGCGTCGTAGCTCGCAAACGGAGAGACCTATTTCGATGCGGTTTTTTTTTGTTCGAAAGCTAGTTTAATCGAAGATAGTTCTTAGCTAAGTTTCATTAAAATCGGTTAACCCGTTTTTGAAATATTGAACTTTGAAATGACAATGTCGGGGTTTTTCAAATTTTCTAAGTTAGTTAGGTTATTTGACTCAGCAGAAGCGAAGGTTAGATAATTATATGATTTTTAACCGACTTCAAAAAAGGAGGAGGTTCTCAATTCGTCGGGATGTTTTTTTTTTATATGTATGTTCTCCGATTACTCGAAGACGGCTGGACCGATTTCCAAAATTATTTTTTTGTTTGAAAGGGCATTCTTTGTTGTTGGTCCCATTGTGACCAAGTCAGGATCTGAAGATGGGATCTTAGGGAAATCGAGGGCAGCCCTCAAATTTTATAGGCATGTATCATGTATTTCATATATTTTCTAAAGCTATTCAAGTACTTGCGTCTGGTAGTCATCATCTCGTGATGATGGAAGGTACAACTCCTTATGTCGATTCGTTTTTTGCGAATAAAAAAAAGGAAAACTTGAATTAGTGAAAAATGAGCTCGCAGAGCCACTAGTTTAAAGAAAAGGTCAATAATAATAATAAAAAAACACACTTAATGTAGATTAACTACATAATATTGAATATTTTGCTCTCCCCATTAAGCTGTAAAGGGCGAACCGTGCTGTTTAACGGGGCTGTAAAAATCAAAGGGCCAAGTAATTGTGTAGTAGTAATTCACTTTTAGGGTTCCGTACCTCAAAAGGGAAAAACGGAACCCTTCTAGGATCATTTTGTGGTCCGTCCGTTTGTCTGTCAAGACCCTTTTTCTCTGGAATGCGTGGAGCTGCAAGCTGAAATTAATTTCAAATACCTATACCTGCAGTCCCTTAGAACTGTAAAAACATCAAGCTTCTAAGTTAATGCAATCAAAAGATACAGTCATTAAAAAGATCGTTTCCATACAAATTGCCGTACTTTGAAGGGTAAAGGGTACTTCCAGTTGTCCTAGATAGAAACTTGAAATTTGGCATGAAGGTAGCTCTTATAGCACAACCACCCAGAAAATTCTCAAAATCTAAAATTTTTACGTCTGTCTGTATGTTTCACTGACCAATATAAAGTGACCCCGCACTGCATACATTGCTTAGGAGCAGGGCTCTGCTAACACTGGACAACATTAAACACTGGGGTAAAGCAGGTAAATCTTTGTACGGAACCCTCGTGCACGAGTCCAACTCACAAACAAAGTCTTGTTATTGTGAATAGTCCAATTATTCATTGGAGAGCTCCCTGTATAATTAATAATTAATTAAAATGATGATTATTGTGTTGCATAACAGTTATCCTTAACGGTAAGGTGCTGATCCGAGGGCGGGGCAAAAACTAGTCTTCACTAAAAACGGCGACTTTCAAAGGTCGCTTTTTTGCATGACAATGAATCATTAGTTGCTTTGGGTACAATTTAGTATAGATTTAGGTTATTCATCTACACACATGTATTATCATAAGTCCTCTATAATGCGTTCAGAAACCGTAGAAAATTACCAGCATTGCGACAGCCAGTATCGAAACGGTATTATGACATCGAATTCGATGTCGTAATGACTTTGCCTTTTATAAAACCACACTCATATTTTAAGGACCTTCATTATGTAACAGTTGCATAAACTACTATTATGTATCCAATAAAAATACATTATAAACTGTACAATGTCGAGTTAGGAGAATTTATATTGAAATCGTCAAGACAAATAAAATTGAATCAAATAATAAATTGAATATCGCCAAAAGTCAAAATCGGTATAAAATAATAATCAGATCAGTAAATCTTTTTGCGTTGCGATTTAAATAAAAAATAACAAGAGATGAACCTGTGCAGCCTGTCTGTAATTATATCCTTCATTTAAGAACTGTACGTAAAGTAGTAATATTATGTCATCTACATATCCGCCGAAAGACGTGCACCGCTGGACCTAGGCCTTCCCCAAGGATCTCCACGGCGATCGGTTTCGATATCAACAATTTTAAATGATTCGCGGTTATTAGACATAATGAAAACGGGATATTGACCGCGATTACCTTATAGGTTTGATGAGCTCCCGATATTTCGATGCAGTTGCGTGCATCATGATCACGGGCTGTCGGGAGGTCATCAGACCTATAAGGTATTATGTAGGTATTATGTCTAATGGTTTCGATGTTATATGATGAGACGCCTCGGTGACCGCTCGTGACCACTTTTTTAACCCCCTACGAAAAAGAGGGGTGTTATAAGTTTGATCTGTGTGTCTGTGGCATCGTAGCTCGCAAGCGGATTGACCTATTTCGATGCGGTATTTTTATTCCAAAGCTAGTTTAATCGAGATGGTTCTTAGCTAAGTTTCATTAACATCGGTTCACCCGTTTTTGAAATAATGAACTTTGAAATGACAATGTGGGGGGGTTTTTCAACTTTACTAAGTTGGTTATTTCTTGTCCAGGTGTGTGAAGTCTACAAGCTGCACCGCGAAACGTTCCATCTGACTGTGGACTATGTGGATCGCTATCTCACCAACACGGACGACGTGCAAAAGGGACGGCTGCAGCTGATTGGTAAGCTTATTTTAACCGACTTCAGAAATGGAGGAGGTTCTACGTTCCACTGTATGTATGTTTTTTTTTATGTATGTACATCGATTACACCGTCAATTGTAGACCGATTTTCAAATTTTTTATTTTATTTGAAAGGGTATACTCCCGAGGTGGTCCCATTGTCACCAAGTCATGATTTGATGATGGGATCCCAGGGAAATCGAGGGCAACCCTTAAATTTTATAGGCACGTATTATGTGTTTCATATATCTTCTAAAGCTAAAGCTATTCAAGTATTTGCGTCTGCAAGTCATCATCTCATGGTGAGCTGATGATGGAAAGTACAACTCCTTAACGGTTAGGAGTTGGAGGATAGTTATTAAATTGTGTAATAAAAGTCTTTTAACAAAAAAGTAAAACCGCCTTCAAAAACCTTAGAAAAAACCATAAAATAATCCTCTAAAGCCATTAGTTTTATGACCTAGCACTAGCAGAAATATAAAGTCGGTGCGGTGTGAGCGGAATATTATTTGAATTCAGCACTTTAGTGTTACCAGCAGGGTAATTGCGTAACTATTTTGACACTTGTCATCGGTTTCAAATGTCAGTTTTTGTACGACTGCTCGACTGTGACAGCTAGCTGAGCGTCTAGTGTAATCAACGGGTGTCAAATAGTATGAGAATTGTTTGTTATCGATACGTGCCACTAGTGGCGCATAGTAATTCAGACTTAAACACGAACGCGATCGAGACGAGACGAGCTGCACACACCATTAAATGACTTTGCAGTAGTGTGCAGGTTTCCTCACGATGTTTTGCTTAGCGGATACTAGATATAAATAAAGGTATATCTTTATCATTAGCACTCACATTAGTAGTGTCATTACCCGGTTCAGAAACAACATTATAATTTGTTAATTAATAATTATACTTATATAACAAAGACATTAGATTCACCAACATCTAAAAAATATACTTTGTGGCATCAGTTTATTTTTTTGTACATTTATTCCTTGTTTGCCTTCTTAAAAGCGTCCTGGTGGCTATCGAATTGAAAATTGAAAAGCTGATTGTCAATTCTGATTTTTAACCCCCGACGAAAAAGAGGGGTGTTATAAGTTTGACCTGTGTATCTGTGTGTCTCTCTGTGGCATCATAGCTGCCAAACGGATTTACCGATTTCGATGCGGTTTTTTAAAAATCGAAAGCTAGTTTACAGTAATAAAGAAAGAAAGAAAATGTTTATTTGGTGTGTAAAAGTATCAGTACAAAAAAAAAAACATAAAAAGCATCAATAAAATTCACCAAAAAAATATGTATTTTTAAAAATTTCACTCTTTAAATCTATTTTTCGAAAGAAATTGACACAGTTAGTGCTAAGTGGTATCGTCAAAAACTCATTTCACCCGTGACCCTAAATCACCTTCTTACCCACTTCTGTTTAAAACCCCTATTAACGATTTATTAATGAATAGCCCAGACGGCCTAACGCTAATATACCTTTCTTAACAGTAGAGTACATCGACTTACTAACACCACGGACTTTGAGTCTACAGCAAAATTCACGAAAAATGTGTCCCAGTACAACACGGCATTTTTCGATGACAGCCACACGTCATAGCGCTGTCGTTCGACCAAACTAAGACTGACTGACGCTCGATTAGTGGTCTTTTGGTTCGGACGTTTTCAAGCGCTAACCCGGAGCCGGACTCGCGCACGAAGGGATCCGTACCATTATCTATAAAAACGGTAAAAAATCATGTCTGTTGTATGGAAGCCCCACTTAAATATTAATTTTATTCTGATATTAGTACTTGTTGTTATAGCGGCAACAGAAATAAATCATCTGTGAAAATTTCAACTGTCTAACTATCACGGCTCATGAGATACAGCCTGGTGCCAAACGGACAGACAGACAGACAGACGGACGGACAGCGGAGTCTTAGTAATAGGGTCCCGTTTTTTACCCTTTGGGTATGAACCCTAAAAACTGATTAAAAGCACTTTTTTACACTTGTTTCTAATGTTTGTTGTTACTGTAATGTTTTTTTTTTCTTTATTTTCTAATGATACAGTGAGTCATCTTTGTATAATTCATCTGTGGTTATGTATTGTAAGATTTATTATATACATTATGTAACTTGTTTTTAGAAAAAATTACTGTGCCAAGTTTCTTGCGGCGCATTCTTCCTGGCAATCATGGTCTTTCCGAAAGCAATGGTAGACTCAAAAAAATTACGTGTAAATAAAAGAGCATTCATTCAACTGCCTATTTGCTGAAATTTTGAATATAGAATTTTGCATTATGTCCACGATAAAAGCTACTTTTCCGCTGCAGAAATTAAAACAGCTCCCTCCTTCCAGGTATAACATGCCTCTTCATCGCGGCAAAAGTAGAAGAAGTGTACCCACCGAAGATAGGCGAGTTCGCCTACGTCACGGACGGCGCTTGCACCACGGACGAAATCCTCCTAGAAGAAATACTGATCCTCAAGATCCTATCCTGGAACATAACCCCGATCACAATAAACAGCTGGCTGAATGTTTACATGCAGTTGGCGAGCGAAGGACGCAGTGCGAAACGTAGATTAATAAGTGAATGTGATGTAGGCGCGAACGCCCTCAGGGGCTACACGTTCGTGTTCCCCCAGTACTCGTCGCTGGAGTTTGTGGTGTGCGGGCAGCTGATAGATCTGGCGGTGTTGCATGTGGAGGTCAGCCAGCACGCGTACAGCGCGGTCGCGGCGGCGGCCATCGCGCACGCGTTCGACAAGGACCTCGCCATGAGGGTGTCGGGTGAGTTGCTAGTATTACTAGAGCGGTAAACCTCGTGACCTCATTTTTAACAGACTTCAAAAAAAGGAGGAGGTTCTCAATTCGTCGGAATATTTTTTTTATGTATGTCTCCCGATTACTCGAAGACGGCTTTACCTGTATGTATGTTTTTTTTATGTATGTCTCCCGATTACTCGAAGACGGCTTTACCTGTATGTATGTTTTTTTATGTATGTACATCGATTACACCGTCAATTGTAGACCGATTTTCAAATTTATTTTTTTATTTGAAAGGGTATACTCCCGAGTTGGTCCCATTGTTACTAAGTCAGGATCTGATGATGGGATCCCAGGGAAATCGAGGGCAACTCTCAAATTTTATAGGCATGTATCATGTGTTTTATATATTTTCGAAAGCTATTCAAGTACTTGCGTCTGGTAGTCATCATCTCGTTTGTGAGGTGATGATGGAAGGTACAACTCCTTAACGGTTAGGAGTTGGAGGATAATGTTTTAAATATTAACGTAACTTAAAATTGTGAAATAAAAAATCTTAACAAAAAGTAAAACCACCTTAAAAAAAACCGAAGAAAAAAAACATAAAATAGTCCTCTAATGAAATATGAAGTCGGTGCTCCATTCAAAAAATAGTCCGCTAGCACCGCACCACTTCATATTTCTGCTAGGCCATTAAAGTCATAGTTTTAGAGGATTATTTTGGTTTTTTTTTCAGAGGTTTTTTTTAACATTAGTTTTTTTTTTTTTTAATTAATCGCCAATTAAATCCTATATGATTATTGAACCAGATCATAAAATTTCACGACAATGGGGTCATTCTTGCACATTTCCCTGGCGAACTGACGTGCTTCACGGACTGTCACTGTCATATTGTTAGAATACGACATATTTAGCTTTCGAGATTTAATTTGCTTAGCAGATAAATGTGACATTGTAAACAGACTTCATATAAATTTCAATAGTGGCCACTATTGCATATTTATTATTTTGCGCTAAATATAAAGCTCAGCATTTTCGTACTTAAACGAAATACATATTTCCAATCTGTCCCGATTAGCAGTTTTCGCCCGGAAAGAACCTGCAATCAGCAGTACATTAATCTAGATTATATATTTACAACATACTCAAGATATTTTGCTTGACGTCATTCTAATATAACTAAGAACCATCTCGATTAAACTAGCTACAGACAGACCGAGTACAAAGTGATCCTATAAGGGTTCCGTTTTTAGGGTTCCGTACCTCAAGAGGAAAAAACGGAACCCTTGTAGGATCACTTTGTTGTCCGTCTGTCTGTCTGTCAAGACCCTTTTTCTCTGGAACGCGTGGAGGAAGCATGCTGAAATTAATATCAAATACTCAAGCCTGCGGTCCCTTGAAGCTGTGAAAAAATCAACCTTCTAAGTCAACGCAATGAAAAGATACAGTCATTTAAAAGACTATTTCCATACGAATTGCCGAAATTCGAAACCTAAAGGGTACTTCCAGTTGTCCTAGAAACTTGAAATTTGGTATGAAGGTAGCTCTTATAGCACAACCATTCAGAAAATTCTCAAAATCTTAATTTTTATGTGTGTCTGTAGATTTTACGGACCAATATAAGTTGACCCCACACTGCGTACATTTTGCTTAGGAGCAGGGCTTTGCTAACACTGGACTTCTTAAAACACTGGGGAAAAGCGTTAAAATCCTTCTACGGAATCCTCGTGCGCGAGTCCGACTCGCACTTGGCCGGTTCATCTTCTGAAAAGCGTCCAGCTCACCTTTATAAAGTTCTCCCCTCCCCTCCAGGCTACAGCTGGGAAGCCCTGGAGCCCTGCTACCGATGGCTGGCGCCGTCCGTGGCGGCCGTGCGCGCCAGCGGGCCGGTGCGCGCCGTGCGCGGCGGCGACGGCGAGTTCCTGCAGCGCGCAGGCGGCCTGGAGCTCATCTGCCCGGACATCAACGTGGACGAGAGCCACCGCATACAGTCGCACAACGTCACGCTTGATATGTTCGTGAGTATCTTGTTTTTTAACCCCCGACGAAATAGGGGTGTTATTTTTCATTACTGTAAAGTGAGGCAGTTCCTTTCTGAAACTTTAACTATTTTACGAGACATTATGGAACTGGGTTAATCAACTTTTCTTTGCCACTAGTTGCTATGGAGATGTCCCCTGGGTCACACGTCTAAAATAAGATTTTCTAAGGCACCGCTCCATCAAACGCTCCTAACGTTTCATCAGTTATATACCAATTCCTTCATGCTTCATCTCTTAAGCATATAATCCTGACTTTCGGGGAAGTGAGGTCTTAAAAATCATATTTTTGTTGTGTTGCCCAAGTGACATCTCCATGGCAACGAGTGGCAACGAAAAGTTGATTGACCCAATTGCACTGTACTATGCTGTTTGTATATTGGTGTTACCTAAGTGTAATAACAATCACAAATGTTAAGTTCTTAAACCCCCTCCCACCTGTCCCCGTCCCACACCACGTAATAATGAAAAATTAAAAAAAAAAACTAAATGTTAATATTTTCATAATTGCTTTCTTGAGGTTAGAAATGAGGATAATACGTATCATTTGAGGTATATTTTACGAGAAATAATGTACCCGTATCGTATCTGGATGAGCCAAACTTGGTATGTTTTTATTTTTGTAGTAATTTAAAACACGTGGCTGAGATGTATTGGTGTTGTATATTTTTATAATCGGCTCCAAAACTTCTTTCATTTCACCACACACGATAGGTTTCGGAACAAAAAAAATTTTTTTTTTTTTACAAAAAATGTCGTCATAACCTCTAAGGGAATTTTGTTTTTGTTCTTTAGGTCAAAAAAAAATATTTTTTAGCTCAAGTATGCGCGTACCAAACGACTATCCTGTACATCGATTTGCGGTTTTTTTATGCGAACAGCACTACTACTACTGGTTATAGATGAAGAAATTTAGTCAAAAACTTGCTAAACTAACAAAACAGTTTCAAGATGAGCTCGCATTACAATAAATCGACCGCCCACGCGTATAATGTACTAACCCGTATAAACGAGCTTTTAATGATGGCAAGAAATCACTTAGCTCCTCCTTAGAGGCTCATACAGGGACATTTGACTTCGTGCGACCAGTGATTTAATCTCGGGGCCGCGAAAATTTATACTCGTATTATGTAAACTTCGACTCGAGTCCATATCGAATAGCATACATATCAGATGTCATAATGTGAAGTTAGATCTAATGATCGTTTCATATTGCCCGATATTGTCCTGTATATGTGCCAAATTTGTAGTCAGCTTTTTGTATTTTTTTCTAATCCGTAAAATTTATATTTAAAAAAATCAACGAGGCTTGAATGGCTTCTTTATTTACATACCGAAGGGAAGTAAAATTTTCATTTTGTTTTCCCTTTATTTGGCAGAACTAAAAAGAGAAATCCTGAATTCTAGTCTCTTCTGATTTTATATCAACTAAAAATGTGTAATAAAATAAAAATACTAAAGTTTGGTATAGATATTAATGACGGTTCAAACAAAAATGTTTAAGTAAACTTCTATTGTTAATGATATTTGACATTTAGTTACTTTGGTTTATGACATAATTTTGAACAGCATAAAAATTCATTGATGACATTTGTGCCATGTATTGTCTATGTTCGTCATAATATACATTGTCAAATAGAGGGTAAAGAGTTTTTTTGGCAAGTTACAAAATAAACCAAAACTTACCTTTTGTAAGAGAAAAGGTTTTCTGTAATAAAAAATGTTTGACCTGAATAAAATGCGCAACGATAGTTCTACTAAACATTACGCCACCCATGAGAAACAACAATCCTACGAGAATCTCTAGTGACGAAGTGACCAATACACTTTTCTTGAAGGACCCAATGTCTATTAATTTGTGATTCCCTCCTAAAGCCAAGCCATCTCCCTTCCAGGACAAGGTCCTCCAGCAGCACAGCCCGCAGCCGCCCACGTGCTCGGGCGCGGAGCACGTGTTCCCGCCGACGCCGCCGCGGTCCGACCAGAAGAGCCCCGCGGCGCCCTCCGCCCAGACCCCGTCCGCGAGGGAATAGGACGCCTTCACTTGTGCACTCAGCTGAATTACCACAAATATTACGAGTATATTACAAATGCCACAATTTAATATAAACATCAGGATATGCCATTTGGAACATTTTGGAATAGGAACGGTGTTGCCGAGCCCGCCGGCGCCCGTGCGAACGTGCTCGCGGCTCGTTTCACTGAGACTACTTTGTAGTATCACTGAATTGTTAATAAAAGCGTTGAAAAGGTGGCAGGTTTTCTTCTCACACTGTTCGTCGACGCTGGGAGGCAATATGTATTATTTAGTCATCGTTATCAACGTGCACTTTTCGTAGCAAAGTATGGTTGACAAAAAAACAAATACACAAGTACGAGGGCGGGATGATAAGTAACTAGCCTAATATAAAAATACTTAGGTTGGCGTGATAAAATTGATTTTATTTTTCAACATACTCTCCATGTACCTCTAAGCACTTGTTCCATCTTCGTTCTAAAGCTGTAATGCCCTCCATAAAATGACTTCTTTCAAGACCGGCAAAATACTCTTCTACGGCGGCAATAACTTCATCATTTGTGGCAAACTTCTGTCCACCCAAAAAAATTTTTAGCTTGGGGTAAAGGTGGAAGTCTAATGGTGCTAGATCAGGCTAATAAGGTGGGTGGGGCAGCAAATCATAGTTCAATTCGTTGATTTTTGCCATAGCCTTAACACAAGTGTGAACCCTTGCGTTGTCTTGATCGAAGATGATTTTTTTTTCGCTAAACCTGGTCGTTTTTGCTGAATACATTGATAAAGCTTATCTAAAAGATTAGCGTAGTATTCTCCATTAATAGTTTGACCTTTGGGAAGGTAATCTATAAACAAAATTCTATTTGCATCCCAGAAGACAGAAGCCATCACTTTTTCAGCCGACTTTACAGCCATAGCTTTTTTAGGAGCCGAACACCCAGATTCAGTCCACTGTTTTGATTGAAGTTTTGATTCTGGCGTGTAATGGTGAACCCATGTTTCATGTGTTGTTATAAATCGACGTATAAAATCTGCTTTATTTCTCTGAAAACGATCCAAGCATGCCTTCGAGTTTTGCACCCGAATTCTTTTTTGATCGTGCGTAAGCAAACGCGGCCACCAACGGTCGGATAACTTTTTCATATTTAATTCGTCAGTTAAGATATGATGTACCCGTTCTTTCGAAATACCTGTAGTGTCAGCTATTTCAGATAGCTTCAATCGTCGATCTGCTAAAACTATATCATGTACTTTGAACACCATTTCCGGAGTCGTGACGATTTTTGGACGTCCGGGGCGGGCTTCATCTTGGACACTTGTACGGCCGCGTTTAAACTCGGCTGGCTGAGTTTTTTACTGTGGTGTGGGATAGAGCACATTCACCCAAAACATTCTTTAACTCTTCATAAATATCAAGCCCCTTCATATAAAGAAACTTAATCACCGCTCTTTGTTCAATTTTATCCATTTTGAAAAACAACAGACACAATGTATTTTCAAATGCCAAAAAATCAATAAAATATTCAAGCCACCAAATTCAAATTTAGAACAAAGATAGCCAGAGACATATTTTTAAAAATGAGAAAGTTATTTTTTAATTAAAACTTTAAATACCTAAGGCTAGTTACTTACCATCCCGCCCTCGTATTTAAAATTTATATAGGTATTTCCAAAATGATGAGATTTATAATAATTTATCCAAATTGGGATCCTTTCGACTGCCATAA